>CM039676.1:218035227-218635227 GCA_022496015.1 Hordeum marinum
CCGAACGGACGGCACCTCCGCGTTCAGCACACGTACAACTTGATGACGATCTCCGCCTTCTTGATCCAGCAAGAGGGAGCTGAGAGGTAGATGAGTTCTCCGGTAGCGCGACGGTGCTGCGGCGATGGTGGTGGAGTAATCTCAGCAGGGCTTCGCCTAAGCACAGCTGAAACCGATCTAGAGGAGAAACTACGAACTAGAGGGTAGGGTTGCACGTGGCTGAAAAATCTTGTGCCAAAACCCTAAAACCTCTAGTATATATAAGAGGAAGAGAGGAGGAGGGGCCAAGCCTTCTAGGCTTCGGCCGAAGGGAGGAGAGGAGGAATCCTCCTCCAATCGTAGTAGGACTAGGACTAGGACTCCTTCCTTATTTGGTCTTTTTTGCCTTTTTCCACCTTTTTCTCTTTGGGATTTTCTTCCCAGCCACATGGGCCTTGTGTGGGACTTCCACCAGCCCACTAAGGGCTGGTATTCACCCTCCCACAGCCCATGTAGCCTCTTGGGTCGAAATACTCCTCCCGATGGTCCCCGGTACACTACCGGCACTCCCGGTACACTACCGATGAGTCCGAAACTTTTCCGGCGACCAAACCAGGACTTCCTATATATCAATCTTTACATATGGACCATTCCAGAGCTCCTCGTGACGTCGGAGATTTCATCCGGGACTCCGAACAACCTTCAGTCACCACCATGCATAACTCTATACTATCGAAACGTCACCAAACCTTAAGTGTGCAGACCCTGCGGGTTGAGAACTATGTAGACATGACCGAGACACCTCTACGGTCAATAACCAATAACGGGACCTGGATGTCCATATTGGTTCCTACATATTCTACGAAGATCTTTATCGGTCGAACCTCTATGTCAAGGATTCAGTTAATCCCGTATAACATTCCCTTTGTTCTTTGGTATGTTACTTGCCCGAGATTCGATCGTCGGTATCTCTATACCTGGTTCAACCTCGTTACCGGCAAGTCTCTTTACTCGTTCCGTAATACAAGATCCCATGACTAACACTTAGTCACATTGCTTGCAAGGCTCATTGTGATGTTGTATTACCGAGTGGGCCCTGAGATACCTCTCCGTCACACAGAGTAACAAATCCTAGTGTTGATCCATGCCAACTCAACAAATACCCTTGGAGATACCTGTAGAGTATATTTATAGTCACCCAGTTACGTTGCGACGTTTAATACACACAAGGCATTCCTCCGATGTCCGTGAGTTGCATGATCTCATGGTCATAGGAACATATACTTGACATGCAGAAAACTGTAGCAATAAACTGACACGATCAAATGCTACGTTTATAGTTTGGGTCTTGTCCATCCCATCATTCTCCTAATGATGTGATCTCGTTATCAAATGACATCACATGTCAATGGCTAGGAAACCTTGACCATCTTTGATCAACGAGCTAGTTCACTAGAGGCATACTAGGGACTAAGTGTTGTCTATTTATCCGCACATGTAATGTGTTTCAAATTAATATAATTATAGTATGGATAATAAACAATTATCATTGAACAAGGAAATATAATAATAAACACTTTATTTATCGTCTCTAGGGCATATTTCCAACATTTGTCCCACGTACATATCTCTTCATGTGATTTCACAAAGAAACAAATTCCAGCGTTCTCACATACATATCTCCTTAGGTGCTTTGTCAAAGAAAAAAAACTATTCCACTATGCCACGTACATATCTTTTCATGTTATTTGGCAAAAAAAAAATACTCCACAAGGAGGAGGTCCATGGCTAGGATGATCTTGCCCCATCGAAGCGCCGCAATGTCCGTCCGCCAAAGATCCCTAGCGGCACTTCTCCTTAGTCTTCCTCCTCACCTACCCCCCCCCCCCCGCAGTTTCACATTGTCTAAACTTGCATATCCCTTTCATTGCAGGCTATTGAAACTTTTCTGATCCAACCGCACTTCAATCTATGTTGGTTGATGCAGCGGAGGAGGTCATGTTAGTTTACAATCCATGATGGATGATTCACTGGCGAAGGTTGTGAGGCGATCATTGTTGGTGAGGCTGCGGAAGTGCAGGAACTATGGCGTAGGGTAGATTATGGCGCCACGCTTCACCTCACGACAGACATTGTTGGAGTTCGTCGCCGGTCACTCCTATCCCCATGATGCATGCAAGTAAACCATGTATTACCCCTAAAAGCAAATAAATTAGATTAATCCTAAAAATCTGATCGATAATATTTTGTATTGCAGATGTCCATCTATGTGCAGTACTCATGACAAATTTGTATAAGATGGAATAATACCATAAAATTCAGGATTTATGGATTTATGGTATCTTGAAGAATATCAAGCAAAAGAGGTTAATACCATGTCCCAGTTTAGCAAAACTTACATGTTTCATTCGTTTCAGGGAGGAGTTATGGGTATCTCCACTGAGGTTCGTGCAAGCTTGAAGATGCTACACCATGAAGGTGATCACACAATGAATATGATGGATTTCTTTCAGCTAGAATGTTTATTTTAAATTTTGTCCTAAAGATCACAGTTCTAGTAGTGAGCCTATTGTTCAGTTAAGAGAAGTATGATATGTTGGGACAAACCCACCGGCGACCAAAACGTCGGACGAAGGTAGACGAAGGAGACATCATGATTTTTTCGACGACGAACGCTCCGGCCAACAAACGGTTTGTATGTTAGCTTTATTCATCTCACAATGACTCGAACACACATGAGGTACACACGCACGCACGCAGCACAACCGAAAGAACTCTCACATCGACCGGGCACGCACCACGGTCCCGACAAAGACTACATCTTGTAGGCCCCTCATACTTGGCTCGACACACCCCGTCGCTCGACAACACAACGAAGCACGGCTACACACCGGCGCTCTTTACGATTTAGTACATGGAAGGGCTTTTATACCCAGACCTGTGCACACACACTACACGCACGCAGGCACGACTAACCAGCTAACAAACGGCCGCGCGCACGACGATAACAACCTGATTGCCTCATCCGCGTATCCACCTCGTGCATGCAGCAGCACGACCAGGCTGCTCCACTCGCCCACGCCCACACACGCTTGCTAACGAGCGCCATGCACGTCCGCCGTATGACCCGGGCGCACAAACGTTCGTCCGGAGACTCGGCCGCACTAACAACCACATCGTTCAGCCGTCATCTAACTACATGATCAAGATTAATGCTGACATGATACTCCAATGTTTACTTATTGGTGATACTCTCTTTATGATTCCCAATGTTCTATGGCTGAAAAAACGTACATGTTTAGGTGTTCTGGGGTGGACTGCACTCCTCCGGCAGCAGCTTGCAACCTCTGCAGCAGGGCTGGGCATTAACTACAGGAAACAATCAAACAACAGCAAGCCGGTTCTGTTTGAGATTTATAAGAGTCTTTACAATTTTTCACTATGTCACTCCCTGATCAGTAGCCAGCAAAACTAGCTTATATTATATTTATATAGATAGTTACGATCTCTTCTATTATTTCTTTGAACTACATGATAATCTACAACTATTTGCAGGATATGTCTAATTATCATTACTTCCAGCGACAAGCGAACGAACGAGACCTAGACATCGAATATTTTCTGTACATTTGATATTAGAGTTTTGACAGACTTTTCAATATCACATCAAATAGGGTTTGCAAGCATTCTTTCGATGATCTGTAGTAAGAACTTGCTGACTGCTCCCACGGTGAACAATGTATCCTCTGCCATATGCTTCCATTAGATTAGGTAATTTATCTACTCAAGTTGTGCATGGAGATTTTGTTGGACTGACACATCCCAATTATATATATACTTTTAAAATATCCTTTATGAATTAGTTTTCATCCTAATCGAGTCATTCTATGCACGTTCTACTGGATATTTGCAGGTACAATGTCGTTCAAAACATTTTGAGCCTCTGTGAACATAATATTCAAATGATAGTCCACATTTCGTAATAACTCATGTCATCTTGCGACCCATTCATTTGGGACTCAAATAGAAAAATGATCTCTCTTTCTCTACAATAAACAAACTTATCCTGATATGGTCCCTTTTTTCAGTATAACGAGCTTTGTTGCAATGATCTTGCCGTCTTAATTTCAAAATTTTAGGGTGATCATTATATCGCCCTTTATGTTTATGTTACCAAAGAACCATATAGGACATGTGTTATAGAAAATAATGAAATTTAGGAGATATTGGGGTGCTAGTCTCCAACAAAATGGGATCGGAAATGACACCAACCTTACAAACCCTAGAAATAAGATAACATATTGAATTGAATTTTCTTTTTCTGTTTTTGTTGGCTATATTTTCTATTGTGGCCATAGTATGCTACCACCTCCGGCGTAAAATAAGTATCGCTAATTTAATAAGAAATTAGTACTAAGCCCGAGACACTTATTTTCGGACGGAGAGAGTATTATTCAACGGATTTGTTTCTCTCCCGAATGACCTTAAATGATTGTAAATGCGCTAAGACATGCCGGGTTCCAAATTGTCTCCGATTATACATCATAAAGAAATAATTCGTGGATCCCAACATATTTTTCATTATATGTAATTTTTTAAGTGAAATGCAAGGTTGTACCGATGATTCAAATTAGAAATTCAATATTATGTAACACCCTTTACAATTTCATAACAGTGACTACTATGCTTTTTGTACTTATTGCCATTCTATCAAGTATGATTACTATACTTTGTTCAAAAAATTACTCACCATTCTTGGTGGTTTTTCGAGGAACAAAAACCAAATGCCATAATTTGGTGGATCTTTATGGATTTTCAGCCAATATTTTAGACAAAACTAGCCCGTGTACGAATTCACTTCTTCTTCCTCGCGCTCGAGTGCTCCAGCGAACCGTTGTTCGTTCATCGCCGGAGATCACTTTTGCAAACATAACGACGCCGTGCTTCCGTCGAGTTCGAACTGTTCGTCCGATCACTCGTCTTCTCCGTCCCCGATTCCTTCTGTGAGGTAACCTATTTTCCTCTTTAGATCCACAGTAGTTCATCGGAGTTCTTCATGTATCGAGTAGTTCTTCTCAAGCTTACTACCATTGTTTGTTTCGTATCTCAAACTTCATTATTAGCTTTGTAGAAAATAGAGCGGTTTGAATCACAGATTCATTTCCTGTATAACATCTCCAAATCTCCCCTTGGAATCCGCATAGTAGGTCATCATTGTTTCCCAGGTTGCGCACTAGGGGTAGAGAATATCTTTCTTTTCCGAATCTTTTGTAGATCCATAATTATAGCTAGTCCAGTAGAAACTTGTTTCCTTTCACACTTAGTGATAACAGGACGCTTTATGCTTTAGAATGGACAAACCATATTTTTTGTCGGCTTGTAATTTTAACCCGCCACGCTTGAATTTTCGCTTTTTAGCACTTCACTAGTATTGTCTCCTTATTTAACAGGGCTCATGCCAAATCTAAGAAGAGGAAGGTCGGCGGGTCATCAACCAATCCTGAGGCCCCTAAGCCGGGAAATCCTGCCTCGGCTGCTCCCGAAGTTTAGGCGAGTCATCCTGATGATCATCCGGAGACTCAGATTGATGTTACTCCTCAACCTGATCCACCAAGTCCCAATGCTGGGGGCGTTGAGGATGACCCGGCGATGAATCCTGACCCACCTAGTCCTCCCAAGACAACTAAAGAAGCTCCTTGCGGCAAGAACGAGGAGGTTGTCATTACTGGGTCGGGTTATGCCATCCCTGGGGTCTCAAAAGTGTTGATCAAGATTGTTGCTAAGGACGAAGCAGAACTGCACAAAGGCAAAGCCAAATTGGAGCTTCCAAACTATGAGAGCATGCGCGTTGAGAACTCCATGCTAGTTACCTGGATCAACTTGCCACAAGCCGGGAGATGGAAATCGGTCTTGTTAGTATGACAAAAAACAAAAATGAGATATGTTGCTCTCTATTGTGTACTTGATATATCCCTATCTCGCCTCCAAGGGCTGGCTTAATTTCTTGATTTGAGTTGGGTCTTTAATAACCATAACTGTAACTTTCAACCTGTAGCCCCCAAGGGCTGTCTCATCTCCTTGAGGTGAGCCAGGTCTTTTGTATAAGTTTATATAATTCGACATGTAGCCCCTAAGGGCCGACTCGTCTCCTTGAGGCGAGTCGGGTTTCTCCATATCCTTGTCTTAGAAAAAGCTGATATGCATTAGCGCCCAAGTGTCAATGATATTGCTTGCAGTTTGCTTGAGACTTGTCATAATCCTTCATTGCATAAGATTGAAACTTGCGCTCTTCATTGCTATTGAATATCCCGGCTCTTTTAATGTAGAAAGCCTTATGGGAATCCGAGTCAAGTGTGACCGGCTTGAAGAAAAATGTGGAAATAGGGCAAAGCGCCCAAGCCGTCTCTAAAGAGAAAATGCGCCTCACTTTGGAAGGATTGGACAAAATCAAGGGGCTTTTTGAAAAACAAAAGGAAGCCTTTGATGCTGAGAAGACCACGTTGCTGGAGGGCGCAGAAAGTGCGGTGGGCCAGCTGAAGCCCGTTGCCGAAGAATTGGCCGGGTTAAAGCAACATATTGTCACTATGACTCAGGCTATATTTCGTAAGTCGTCCGTTGTAACTTGCAAAAAATTCACGTTTTGTAGGTATAACTCCTCATGATTTTGATGCTCACTTTGTTTTTTTTGCAGGTCTCAGAACTTCCGACTTCCAAGATAACAACTTACTTATGGTGAAAGTCGTATATACTCTAGTTGAGCAACTCTACACCGGAGGCGGGCTTGCCATCAAAACTGTAATGGGGGGAGAAAGAGCCAGTGACATTCGTCAGGGATATGTTGAAAGTGCTTTCCACTATTCCCAAGCAAATCGACGAACTGAAAAGATCAACCGCTCGCTCTGGTGCGACCACAACTTTGAGTCGGGCTTTCGCCTATGTCGACGAGCTTGATCCAGAAGAAATGGCTAGAGGCTTTCCCGAGCTTAAGGATGACGGCTCAGCTTTTGGCAAATCTGACTACCTGAAGTGCGTCAATACGGCTCGAGTCTTGGCCACGCGACTCGTTGCTGGGATGGGCTTAACAAAATGTCAGACGGCTTATGACACGAGCAACTCACGAATTCAGCCGCCCAGTTATATATTAGTGGATCTGCTTCCTCAATGCCGTAAGCATACTTTCGCTCCTGAAGTTGACCCGTCCCCTATTATAAATGAAGAGGCCATATTCCACGCCCTAAGCCATTACAACCGGGACATGGACAATCTTCAGATCGTAGAGCCCGCAGAGGCAGCGGAGGATAACCCGAAGGTGGCTCATGCAAGGGAACAACCCAAGGCTAATCCAGACGGCAAAGGGCACATAGCCCAGCCGTAATATAAAAACAATTTAAGTCACCTGTAGCCCCCAAGTGTTGGGCCAAACAAATATTTTGTGACTCTTGACTGGAGCACGTAATAGGAGTAGCTTTTCGTGGCTCCTGAAACTTTGTCATGCCTTCGTGCATGTTTTGCTTTGGTGAAGGGTCTTAATCTTCAATTACATTGCCCTTTTTCAATGATTGCATATTGCTTCACTCTTTTTCTTGCCTTGAATATGTTTTCCATGCTTTGATGACCTTTTTATAGGATTTAGAGCCGATAAAGAGATCTTAATATCCAGAGCTTCAAACTTTGTTTGGACGATCTTTAACTAGTCATAGTATGACTATGATCAGCAACTCGGAAGTTTCTGACTGAGCCGGCAATAAAATAACATTACATACAAAAAGTTTGCGGTAGCCATTTCCAACATCAGGTGTTGTGTTATATGCCGACACAATAGGTTTGGCAACAAAGGACTGGCTTTCGAGGCTCAGTCGAACAAACCGATTTTTAGACTCCAACCTGGTTTCAAAATCAAACTTACATAATAAGCATAAATAATGATATCTTATTCGAATAATGCCACGTCACGATGACATAATTATGTAAAAGTTCTGTCGGCTTTTGAGGCTCGACATAAAGACCGGCTTTCGAGGCTCAAGTCTTGCTTCAGTGAAGCCGGTATGATAAACCGTGGTTTATCCTAGCTTTTTGTATGCCGGCTCTATCATGACTCAAGCTTATGTTTTAACCTTAATAAGTTTAGGGTCCCAAAAAAGAATTGACTTCTAAGAGTACATGAGGTCACCTGATCAGAGTCGCATCAAGCATACAGGCAGGCTTAACCACATATGGCGTTTTTCTTTTGCCGGGTCAAGAGGGTGAGAAAGTTGAACTCGATGAGTTGGAAGCCTCCAAATTCCCAATATTTTTGTGGCGTCTTTTCCGGGTCACAAAGGTGAGAAAGCTAAACTCGATGAGTTGGAAGCTCCCATGTGCCCAATAAATAAAGACTCAAGCCAAGTTTGCGGCTGAAACGACAAGAACTCCGAATTTCGGGTAAGACTGCTTTATTAAAATATAAATGAGTACATAATTTGAAGGGAAAAAATACAAAAGTAATGGAGCTGGTGACTCTAAAGATAATATGACCGTAAACGAGCAGTGCTCTGGGTCGGCTTATTTCCTTCTCTGTAGCATATGATCTTCTCTGCAAACCTTCCAAGCAATATGATTTCAAACTCGAATACTAATGATATTGACCGCTATTCAACTGCTTGGGGTTGCATTGGAAGCCACCTTGATTATCGTGTTGATTGTTCTGCTCAAGATGCTGTCCATTGCCATTATTTACATGATGCTGGAAACCAACGCCTAAGCCGGCCTGCGACCCATCAGGACCATGCTGGCTGGGATGCCCACCACCATTACCTCCTGGATAACTTTGGAAAGCCTGGTTGCGGAATTCCTGCATGATGTAGCGGTTTTACCATGAATGGGAAGATGACTTATCCGGGGTACTATGCTTAGGACATGGTGATTTGAGCGCCTATTCATAGTTTTGCGACTTATTCCCATTGTAAGTCCCTCCAGGACGGCCATTACGATGTTGGTTTTAAAAACCAATATTAGTATTGGCGACAAAATCTGCCCCGCCATCCAGTTGTTTCCTTTTACCATTGTTGTTCTGGTGCCCTTGGTTACCACCATGGTTATTTTGGCCCTTGTTGCCTTCATCCTTCCTGCCTTTGCCAGTTTTATCCTCATCTGAGCTAGGGTCCTTTGTGCCATATGACTTGGCATACCTGTTGAGGACATCCATTAAGACGCCCATGTCTTGCACCTTTTGTTTGAGTCGTCCAAGCTTCAGGACTAGTGGCTAGAAGTAGCAATTCTTTTCCAGGATCAAGATGGCTTGAGCTGCTGTGATGCTATCCGATGAGTGTATAATCTCTGTGACCCGGTGGGTCGAGTGATGGGTTGACTCATCGACTCACTAGACGCAATGTTGAAGGTCCACAACCGTCATTGGCCTTTTGCACATCCCTTGGAAGTTCTTTATGAACCGCTCTTTATGCTCTGACCAAGTATTAATGGAATTGGGCAATAGATTTTTCAACCATGTTCGAGTCGGACCTTCAAGCATCATGGTCAGGTACTTGGTGCACACGGTGTCACTGACATCGAGCATATCCATTGCCAACTCATAACTTTCGATCCAAGCCGCCGGCTCAAGATTTGTCGTGTAATTCAGCACCTTATGAGGCCCCTTGAAGTCTTTAGGCATATGCTCTGCACAGAGAGCCGATGACAAACAAGGTATCCCAATTGTCCTACTATTGGTTCCGGTTTTCGTTTGTGGAGGTTGCTGCTGGTTCACCTATGTTGCTGCCTCCACCTCTACTTGTCGTGTCCTCCTAGCTGCGTCCACAACTTCCTGCGCTCCTGGCAGTACAGTCTGGGTTGGGAAAATTTGGGGTTGTTTCCTGCTTCCACTGCTAGAGACAGCCGAGACTCCAAGTGGCAATTTTGACTATGGCTGGCGTATGGGGTGGAGTGCATCCGATCGTGGCTGTAGGAATACCGCGCTTGCTGCACCACCGCTGTTTTTAACATCTCGATGGAATTCCTTGCCTCAATATCAACAAGGGTGTTCCCCAATATGGGCAATGTTTCCAAGTGCCAGGTTAGAGAAGTGACCCCGCGATGTCTGAAAACACTATGGTGGCGAAGGAACTGGTGGGGGTTGGGGCGGCTCGTTCTATTGATTCGTAAGTGGTTGCCTAGCCCCGACGTCTGTTGAGGGGTGTAGAAGAGTCGTTGTGGCTCGAGGTTTAGTGGCAGCCGGCTTCAATGTCTCCTTTAGTAAACCTCCTCGGATGCCTCTTTCTGGCGTTCAAGCTGACAAGCCTCAACCTTAAGGCGCTCCGACTCATCACGCATGCGGGCCTATAGTACTGTCATCCTGGAACTCTCAACATCAATTTCCCTCTGTAACTCAGTCATCTGGTCTCTCAGCTTGGCCAACTCCATGTTACACCCTTCTTGGTTTTCTGCTGTAACGGGACTCTTGATAAGCTTTGCCATCTCGGCCATCAGATCAGCCATTGCCTGAGACGGCGTCTTGCCCGACCCGCCTGACCCGGAAGCCCCTCCGGGCGCAAATGGATTTTGAGCTGCCGTGACTCCTGCCATGTAAATGACGACTTGCCTAGTTGACTCATGGACTTCCTCGGGGGCTTCAACCTGAAGAGGTCCTTCGAGCCTACCATCATAGAGAGGACAGATCAACTCAGTCTCTCCCATAGAGGAGTTACCATCTGAATCGCCGGGCATGCCATTGCTACTTGGCGGCTCATCCATGAGGGAAACTCCCTGAGTAACGCCGACGAAAACATGATGCCGGCCGGCTTGTTCCCGACCGCGTTGTGCGGGCCGAGCCGACTCGTTAGTGTAGATGTAGAAATCCGGCTCGGTGATGGTCGTACCAAACCCATCAAGGGGGGATTTGGCACTCATATCGGACGAGCCGCCCTGGATCCACGGATTGGATCATCGATATAGAACTTGCCACGACGGCTTTTGATCATCTGATCAACCGTGAACTTCCTGAACCCTAGACAGGTTCCCTTTGAGGACTCAATCCCAAGGGACGAAGGCCCCATGGTGGGCGCCAACTGTCGTGGTTTTGTCACGACAGATGTCCTCGTGCAAGGACTTAGGTGTGAGGCCATCGCCGACGGGTGGCGATTCAAAGAGATCGAACGAGAACGAGAGGCAGGTTTACCCAGGTTTGGCCCCTCCGATGGAGGTAATAGATTACGTCCTGCTTTGTGTCTATATTAATGGAGATCTTGATTACAAGGATGCGGGATCGCTAACCTAGCTTTTGAGGGTGTCTAACTTGGGTCTATTGGCCTTAGGGGCTACCCTTTATATACAGGCACCCTGTGTCCTACAAGAGTCCAGGTCATATTATGACCCCGTGACCTGACACATCTCTATCTTGTCTTGTCTCTCAAGCAAGGAAAATCTTCGGCGTCTTCCACCTCTTGGGCTCCAAGCCACCATCTTCATATGTTGGGCCGCCATCTGACTTACCATTAAATCGTCTTACCTTCCCTTTTGTCACAGCATAGCCCATCTTGAGCATAATTGGTAAGCCGCCAATATGTTGACTCGGCCCATCAGGCGGGTCACACCGTGGGGTTACATCCCCGACAGACAGAGGGCGATGCAGATCCGCGACGATGCCCTCTCATGGTCCCGGGAATGAAGGGAAGTAGAGGAGGAAGTGGAGGAGGTCTCAGATTCAAATTCCATTGCACGGAGATGTGCTCATGTACGCAAGGATCAAGCGGATTGGGAGCTGCTGAATCTAGCAAGGTGGATCTACTTCGAGGGCAATATGGAGGAGAAGTGCAGGATGCTGCATCGATCAGAGCCACCAATAGCATTCGTCAACTCGGCGAAACAGGAAGGGAAATCGGGGGATCTGAAGTGTGCAACAAGGTGGGAATGCATCACTAGGCTGATGCCCACCAGTGTCCCATTGGATCCGAAGCTGGTAGACCCACTGCCATTCCTCTCCCAGGCACCAACAACGGATTTAGCAAGCTACCGCTCCCTGCTGGAGAAATTGGCAAAGATATGGAAGATGTTGTTGTAGAAGGTGCATGTAACTTTGTTGAAGACGCCCAGAGATCTGAAGGTTGCCAGATCGCTGGCACAAAATCATGAAGAGGCCAAAGGGGGGAGAGAAATCTTAGATGCTTGTGGATGAAAACATCACCTATCTATCCTCAAACATCTGGAAGCACAATCCTCCAGATGCACCTCTTGCAACTCCAACGTTCTTGGTTTACCACCGTCACCACTATTGTGTTCATGTAATGTCACCGCTCTTGTCTTCTTGGAACTAAACTGTCAAACCAAGTTAATGGAGGAGTGTTTGCTATCAGAGACTATGTAGAAATTATCATTGGTGATGAAGCTATGGAACAGAAGAAGCTACTCTCTGTTGAAAATGGTATCGAGTATCCTATTGGTTGTTTCAGGGGAGAAATCACATATCAAAAACTCCAATCGAAACTCTATGCAAATTGGCTCGAGCTTAGAAACGCTGGTAGAGAGAAATCTGTTGATAACTTCTCACCAGGCCACAACGGACTCACTGTGTCAATAGCCAAAAGCAGAGAGGAGATCGCTTGTCAAGCCATTAGCGAGGAGATTGCGAGCATTGCAAGTTCCCTAGATTGTGGTAACTCCACCATGTTAGTATATATTACAATAGTCGGTTGGTTTCAGATTTCTTCCGAGAGCAAAATGCGCCAAAGCTCAAAATCAAAAAAAGTCCGACGAGAACGCCACCCTGTCTTGGTCCATGTCTTGCTGCCATGGTGACTCGGTAGAGGACTTCCATCATCAGCTTTGGGGCTTTATAAGTAGCACCGACAATGGCTGACGGTGGTCATGGTTGCGGGAGAGGTAAGAGTGAGGCAGGAGGAGGAGATATCAATGGCAATTGGTAGCAAGAGTAATCGTAGATGCAACCGCTGATTGGCCCTCTCTCATAGCAGTTCTTTGGGTATGGGTTTCAGGGGCCACCATCACCATGGAATTACTTCGGGCAGTTCCCACATCCCTAACAACAAAAGCAGTGGGGAGTGTTTCCACATAAATGGTTTGATCCTCTGATACGTCTCCAATGTATTTATAATTTTTGCTTGTTCCATGCTGTTATATTATCAATCTTGGATGTTTTACAATCATTTATAGCAACTTCATATCATTTTTTGGGACTAACCTATTGACATAGTGCCAAAGTGCCACTTGCTATTTTTGCTTGTTTTTTTACTTCGTAGAAAATCAGTACCAAATGGAGCCCAAACATTGCGGGGATTTTTGTGGATTTTTATGGACCAGAAGAAGAAACATGGGCCAAACAACACCAGAAGAGGGGGCCCAGGGTGGCCACCCGCCACCAGGGCGCGCTAAAGGCCCCTAGCGCGGCCTGGTGGAGGGTGGGCACCTCGGGCACCCCCTCAACTAACTATCGAGCCTATGAATTCCCTGAAAATCTAAAAACCATAGGGGAGTCGACAAAACACAATTCTATTCACCGCAAGTTCCAAAACCTCTAGATCCAATCTAACACCATCACAGAGGGGTTCGTCTTCTTCATAGGTGCCTCTCCGATGATGCGTGAGTAGTCCACCATAGACCTACAGGTCCGTAGTCAACATCTAGATGGATTCCTCTCTCTCTATGTTTCTCAATACAATGGTCTCTTGGAGATCTATTTGATGTAATGACTTTTGAGGTGTGTTTGTTGGGATCCAGTGAATTTTGAGTTCATGATCAGTTTCTATCCATGAATATGATTTGCGTCTTCTTTGATCTCTAATTTGCATGATTACTTATAGCCTCGTATTTATTCTTTAAATCTTCGGTTTAGTTAGGCCAACTAGATCGATTTTTCTTGCCATGGAAAGAGGTGCTTTGTGATGGGTTCGACCTTGCGGTGTTCTTTCCCAGTGACAGAAAGGGCATCAAGACATGCATGTATCGTTGCCATTAAGGATAACAAGATGGGGCCTATTTATACATGAATAGTCCACATCATGTCACCATTCTTATTGCATTACTCCATTTTCCCATGAACTTAATACACTAGATGCATGCTGGATAGCGACCGATGCGTGGAGTAATAGAAGTAGATGCAGAATCGTTTCGGTCTACTTATCTTGGACGTGATGCCTATATAATTATCATTGCATGGATATTGTCATGATTATTTGATCTTCTATAAATTGCAAAACAATATTTTGTTCACCCACCGTGTGCTATACTCATGAGAGAAGCCACTAGTGAAACCTACGCCCCTAGGGTCTACTTTTCCAACATATTGCTATCCGATCTACTATTTGCATTTTTTGTTTTCAGATCTACTATTGCAAAAAAATACCTTGCTGCACTTTTTGTTTATTTATTTTACTTCGTGTTCTTGCGAGATCTATTTGCCAAAACTATCATTGCCTAATCTATCTTATTACCGTAGAGAGCGTGACAACCTCTCTTTCGTGTCGGATTGCAGGTATTTGTTGTTTGTGTGCAGGTGCTGCTTACGTGGGTGCGTGATCTTCCTCTACGGATTGATACCTTGGTTTCATGAACTAAGGGAAATACTTACCGTCGCTGTGCTGCATCATCCCTTCCTCTTTGGGGAAATACTGATGCGGTCTCAAGCCACGTCAAAGGAATTTCTGGCATCGTTGCCGGGGAGGAAGCAATCTCATCTTCCAGGTTCCTAATCACAAATCTCATCTCCTTGCAATTTACATTATTTGCCATTTTCCTCTCATTTTCCTCTCCCCCGCTTCAAAATTTGCCATTTTATTCGCCATCTCTTTTTCGTTTGCCTTCTTTTTGCCAGATCTCTTATTTGCTTGCCATCATGAGTGATTTTGGTATGGCAGAAACAGATGATGGCAGGACTCCTAAAATTGGACGTTTTGGTAATCTGGATTCTAAATTTTTTGTTTTGGGGCAAGGGAACGTTATAGGAAAAGGAACTATCCAGGAATTTTTCAATTGTGTTGGAAACTCGACTCTTGATGATGCTCCTATACTTAAAAGAACTAAAACCTATGCGGAAGCTATCTCAGTATTAGTTCTTAAACTTGAAAATAGATTTGTCCGCACACATCCTACCTTGCAAATATTGGTTTAGGATCTAACTATTTTAAAAATTCCTAAAGCTAAAAATTTAGCTACCCTTGTTCTCATGAATGAATTTGATCACATCGTACGAGAAGCTAGGGAAATTTTTGATCATTTTGGTAAGAGTCGTGAAAAACGGTAATAGATGAAATCCTTTATGAAAGTGATTATATGTTGAGACATTTTCTTGTGAATGATCAATTTCATATGAAAATCTTAGTAAGGAAGTTCCTGTTTTAGATGTGATCCAACAAACTTTTAATGATGTCAAGCAACAGTACTCTTGGATCATAGCCGGTAATCAAAGGGGATATATAGATGGACAACTTGATAATCCCAAAATTTATATGGATAATATGTTCCAAGTTGTATTCACAAAACCCTTTGATGAAAATTCATCTATGAAGAAGATGAAGAAGGATGACAATACTTGAATCCATGCGTTGTGCCTAGCTAGGGGCGTAAAATGTTAGCGCTTGTTGGGAGACAACCCAATGAATACATTATTTTTATCTTTTGCTTTCTGTTTTTGAGTGCTCTGCACAATTATGATTCTGTTATGATTGTGTTTTTATGTTTATTTAGTGTTTGTGCCAAGTAATGCCTTTAGGATGATCATTAATATGAGTAGAAACAATGCTGAATCTGAGACAAAAACTTTGTCCCGAGTGCACGTATTTTCATTTTTACTGGAATGTGATATTGAGCTGCAATTTTAAAACAATATTGCTATAGAAATTCTTTACGTTGTCATAATTTTTCAGAATTTTCAGAGTTTCAGAAGTGTGGGTAGAGTACATATTACTACAAACCGTCCCGTGTGAAACAAATTTTGTTTTCATTGCATTGTGTGCTTGTTTTGATGAATCTATGGCTTGTATGGGGGGTATAAGTCATGGTAAAGTTAGAATACAGTAGGTATACTGCAATAATAAAATATGAATGGGTTTACAATAGTACCTAAAGTGGTAATTTGCTTTATTATACTAATGGATCTCACGAGAATTTTGTCAAGTTTTGTGTGATTGAAGTTTTCAAGTTTTGGGTGAGATGGAGGAAGGAATAAGGAGTTAAAAGAGTCAAAGCTTGGGGATGCTACAATACCCCAAGGTAATATCCAAAAAGTAACAAGCACTAAGCTTGGGGATGCCCCGAGTGGCATCCCCTCTTTATTCCAACAACCATCGATATACTACTTGGAACTATATTTTTATTCGTCGCATATCATGAGTTTTGCTTGGAGCATCTTGTATTTTTTCTTTGTTTGCTTTTATCCTTACTGCACACACCTATTTGAGAGAGCCAAAATTATTCTATGATTTGCTAGAATTGCTCTTTATGCTTCACTTAAATCTATTGAGCAAAGGAATTGCTCTAGTGCTTCACTTATATCCTTTTGAGCACGACGTGCTTTTACATGTTTGAAGAAAAGCTCTCATGCTTCACTTATATTAATTTGAGAGTTAGTAATTTTTAAGAAACCTTCTCATGCTTCACTTATATTATTTTGAGAGATGAAACTTCTTTGCTCATGTTCTTCACTTATATCCATGTGAGCTTATCAAAAGCAATTGCAACATATGAAACTAGTCCCAAAGTGATAGATATTCAAGAGGGATATAATAAAAACTTTCATGAAGATCATTGGACAAATTAAACTTGATTCTTTTTAATAGTTTTGAGACATGACAATAGTGATATGTGAGTTATGTTGATGAGTAATTATGCTTAGTAAGAATATTGGTGTTAAGGTTTGTGATTCCCTATGCAATCACGAAAGTCAATAGTTGTGCTACGAAATTACATCCTACTTATGGTGCATTATTCGGTGTTAGTTATGCTTAATGCTCACTTATGTGATTTTTTGTTTTTTAGTTGGATGCTTCTCAATCTCATGCTAGCCTACACTTGTACTAAGTAGAAATACTACTTGTGCATCCAAAATCCTTAAACCAAGTTTTGCCATATGAGTCCAATATACCTACCTATATACAGTATTTCCATGCAGTTCCAAGCAAATTTGTATGTGCCATCTCTAAAGTTTAAAAATGAATTTTCCTTTTTGTGTGCTCGTACCGCTCATGAAACGATAGGGGCTATCGATATTTTTCCATGCTAGATGTGTTATTCTCAAGATGAGTGTTTATTCCCCTGTCATTGCACGAGAGTATGGCAGTAATAGGGATGCCCAGTCCCAAAATGAAAAGAAGATTTTTTACATTATGTTGTCAAATAATAAATTCCTTGGAAAGTGTTGGTATGGAAGGCAACCGTGGATTCGTCTAGCCATGGAAAGTGAAAGCATGGTGGAAAAAGGAATGAACTTTGTTTTATGTTTGGGAACCGCCTACGATGCATCTAGTGTGGAAAGATATTGAGATCTCTTAGTCGTTTTCATTGACAGGAAAGGCATGTCACTCAAAAAAAAATCTCTATCAATTTAAACACTTGATCTTTGGCACCTCCACAAATCCCTACTGTTGGGGATACACAAAATAGGTAGGCCCATGAAGGGTCAAATATCATAACAGCATGGGGTCCACACATGAGGTAGGTCCAGATAAATACATGTATACTATCCACTCGTAAATATACATTCCCTCCACTCGGATGACAGTCAAACACTCGGCATCTTAACTCACTCGAATACGCAATGACCAGCAACCCACAAGGCAGTCGAAATATCATCCTTATACTGGAGGTTTTATAGTGGGATGACATTATGACATCAATGCCCCATCTTGTAACATAGGAGGTGAGGGGGTGGCACACTCTATATAAGACACCCCCATCGCATAGCTCAGGGTTGGCACTTTCTTCCTTACCTCTCTCGCCATTAGTCTCAGGACTCAGCTTAGGCATGGAGATCTGTTCTCCCTTCTCTCTCTCTCTCAAATACACCATGTAACTCTGTGTTCATGACAGATAATCAAAGCCTCTCCGGAGCATGAGACGTAGGTCTGTTATCGCCACCGTGAGAGGCCCGAACTCGCTAAAACACTCGTGTCACCCATTTGCATCTTGATATATCATGCTTCGTTATCCTACCCCTCTCTATTGCTGGAATCGTTCCCACGACATTTGGTGCCCACCATGGGGCATGGCGTCTATCGAGCCATGATACGAATAGTTTTTTCATCAATCTTCGACAATGGATTAACGACCATCATCGCCAAAGAAATTGGCTACTAGAGTTCTGGCCCTTACACCATTCTTACAAACAAAAGGATCAGGGAGGTATCCATCCCATCTAGTCTTTTTACAATAAATTTTCTAACAAGGAGTTTGTATTTTCCTCCTATAGGATCAGACACACCCATGCATGATCGATCATGAAGAAGAGAAGAAGATAAAAGGACAAGAGGCTCACCATATTTCTCACCTTCTCACCACTATGCCTCATGTATGATGTCGTCGTCAAGATCCTACACACGGCAACCGGCGTAGTTCGCCCGTCGTCTCCAGCCTCCTGTATGATGTCGTCGATGAGCTTCTACACATGGCCACTAGCGCGGTCCATCTCGTCGTCTCTAGTATTGCGTACGATGCCGCCGTCAAGCCCTCACGCACAAAGACTCGTCATCGTCTTCGATTTCGTTTGGGATGTCGTTATCAAGCCCACACGCACGACCACCAATGTTGCATGCTCCATCGTCGAGTCCGCCCTCGTGTTTTCTGTTTCTCGGCGGCAACCTTCGCGGTGGAGGCGAAGGTCCGACACGCTGCAATCGCACAACGACCCTTCCTCTAGGGTCGGTCGCTGGCGGCCGTCTTTGTGATGGGAAATAAGGAAACGGAAGGACGGCTCCCACCAGCGGGCAACTCCGCCGACTCCGCTCGTCAAGGTATAATCACCTCATTAAGTGGTTAATTGGTGAGTATTCCCGAAATCAGTTACCTAGTTATTGCGGCCATAACATGTGCGCTCCTCCCGCGCCAGTTAATGGGTGCATGCATGCGCATGGGAAACACCCCGACCGTTAACTTCATGGTTGTGCTTGCTAACTTGCAGGGACGTTTTGATCCAGCAAAAAATATACTTGTATCTACACTTGCTATTGACATGCAGGGTCACTCATCCTGTCGCTGGGTCCGGACCATAGCTTACTCGGATGGACATTTTGTCCGGGCAAGTAACACGATGACATGCAGATGACTAACATGAAGTGACTCAGTCGCCTCGCGCATCGCCATTCTGTTGGATGCTTCTACATCACTCGGACGCCCCCCGCATCGTCACTCGGCTGGACGCTCCTTCATCACTCGGCTGGATGCTCCTTCGACATTCGACCGCTATGAGTGCCGTCACTCAGCTGGACGCTCCATCATCACTTGGCCGCTCCACGCGCCGTCACTCAGCTGGACGCTCCTTTGTCACCCGACCTCTCTGCGTGCCGTGACTCAGTTGGACGCATCTTCCTCACTCGGATGCCTCGTGCATCGCCACTCCGTGCGGCACGACTACAGCACCTGGCCACCCCCCGTGCCATCACTCAGCTAGATGCTCCTTCATCACTCGGCCGCTCCGCGCGCCGTCACTCAGCTGGATGCTCCTTCGTCACTCGACCGCTCCGCGCGCCGTCACTCAGCTGGACGCTCCTTTGTCACTCGGCCGCTCCACACGCCCTCACTCAGCTGGACACTCCTTTGTCACTCCGCCGCTCCGTGCGTCGTCACTCAGCTGGACGCCCCTTTGTCACTCGGACGCTCTGCGTCGTCACTCAACTGGATGCTCCTTCGTCACTCGGCCGCTCCGCGCGCCGTCACTCAGCTAGACGCTCGTTCGTCACTCGATAGCTCCGCACGTTGTCACTCAGCTAGACGCTCCTTCGTCACTCGACTGCTCAGCGTGCCGTCACTCAGCTGGACGCTCCTTCGTCACTCGGCCGCTCCGCGTGCCGTCACTCAGCTGGACGCTCCTTCGTCACTCGGCCACTCTGTGCCGTCACTCAGCTGAACTGTCATTCGACATTCAGCCGCTCCAAGCACCGTCACTCAGCTGGACGCTCCATCATCACTCGGCTGCTCCACGCATCGCCGCTCAGTGAGGCGCGTCTTCATCACTCAGCCACCCTTCATTTCGCCATCAGTTAAACACGTCTTCACCACTCGGTCACTTGTGCACCGTCATACAACTAAGTCATTCTTCACACGTTGCATTCAATTAAACAGTTATTTTTTGCATTATCGAGTGTTAAGTAAGTTGCACATTACATTCACTTGGAGGCCATGCCACCGAGTGTACATATGCGCTTGGTTGCTTATATTCATGTTGAAACACTACACTTCCATTTCATTTTGGGTACATCACTCCAAGGAGTTCAGTCAGATCCTTCACTTTGACAACTTTGATCGGATCCTTCACTCTTTTAGACTCTTGCTAGTTCAGGACCAGCAAGCACCTGGAACACCCAGCGGGTGTCTATAGGTGTTATTTACACAAATTATTTCAGCAAATATCAAATTACTTTGAGAAATGTTTATGCTGGCTCGTGCTATTTTTCATACATAGGTTACGCAATCACTCGACGCATCTGTGCGCCATCTTTGTCGCTACTCAGGCTCGCCGTGATGATCATTTGTGTGTTTCCACTTGTTTGGACGCCTCCTCGATGACAAGCTCGACTCGGCTGCCCCGTGTGTCGTCACTTAGTCATATCCTCTTCGATGACAAGCTCGACTGGGCCGCCCCGCGCGCCATCACTTGGTCAGACACCTCTTCAATGACAAGGTCGACTCGGCCGCCCCGCATGCCGTCACTTGGTCGGACTCCTCTTCGACGACAAGCTCGACTCGGCCGCCCCATGCGTTGTCACTTGGTCAGACTCCTCTTCGATGACAAGCTCGACTTGGCCACCCTGCGCACCGTCACTCGGCCGCCTCGTGCGCCGTCACTTGGTCGGACTCCTCTTCGACGACAAGCTCGACTTGGCTGCACCGTGCGCCGTCACTTGGTCGACTCCTCTTCGATGACAAGCTCGACTCGGTTGCCCCGCGCGCCATCACTTGGTCGGACTCCTCTTAGACGACAAGCTCGACTCGGCCGCCCCGTGCATCGTCACTTGGTCGAACTCCTCTTAGACGACAAGCTCGACTCGGCCGCCCCACGCGCCGTCACTTGGTCGGACTCCTCTTCGACGACAAGCTCGACTCGATTACCCCATGCGCCGTCACTTGGTCGACTCCTCTTCGACGACATGCTCAACTCGGTCGACCCGCGCGTCGTCACTTGGCCGACTCCTCTTCGATGACCAGCTCGACTCGGCTGCCCTGCCCTGTGCATCGTCACTCGTCCGCCTCGCGCACCGTCACTTGGCCGCCCTATGTGTCGTCACTTGGTCGGACACCTCTTCGACGACAAGCTCGACTCGGCTACCCTGTGCGCCGTCACTTGGTTGACTCCTTTTTGACGACAATCTCGACTCGGCTGCCCCGCATGCCGTCACTTGGTCAGACTCCTCTTCGATGACAACCTCTACTCGGCCGCCCCACGCGCCGTCACTTGGTTGGACTCCTCTTTGATGACAAGCTCGACTCGGCTGCCCCGTGCACCGTCACTTGGTTGACTCCTCATTGACGACAAGCTCAACTCGGCCACCCCACGTGTTGTCACTTGGTAGACTCCTCTTAGATGAGAAGCTCGACTCGGCCGCCCCCGCGCACACGGCCGCCCCGCTCATCGTCACTTGGTCGGACTCCTCTTCAACGACAAGCTCGACTCGGCTACCCCGTGCACCGTCACTTGGTCGACTCCTCTTCGATGACAAGCTCGACTTGGCCGCCCATGCACCGTCACTTGGTCGCCCCACGCGCCGTCGCTTTGTTGTACGCGTCATCATCACCCGGTCGCCCCACACGCCGTCACTTTGTTGTACGCGTTATCATCACCCGATCGCCCCGCCCGCCGTGACTTAGCTATACACGTCTTCATCACCCGGTCACCCCGCGCACCATCGCTCATCTGGACACATCTAAAACATAACCCCCCAGTGGGTGAACGACTTAGCTGCAAACCTGATTTCGCCTAAGTTAAAAACTACTCCGAGTGAGGACATTATCCACACTCGAGCGCTTACCTACGACTCTGTATCGCCTAAGTTAAAAACCACTCTGAGTGAGGACATCATCCACACTTGGGGGCTTAGCTGCGACTCTGTATCGCCTAAGTTAAAAACCACTCCGAGTGAGGACATCACCTACACTCGGGGGCTTAGCTGCGACTCCGTATCGCCTAAGTTAAAAACTGCTCTGAGTGAGCACATCATCCACACTCGGGGGCTTAGCTGCGACTCCCTATCGCCTAAGTTAAAAACCACTTCGAGTGAGGACATCATCCACACTCGGGGGCTTAGTTGCGACTCCGTATTGCCTAAGTTAAAAACCAGTCCGAGTGTGGACATCATCGCGGGGGCCTAGCTGCGACTCTGTATTGCCTAAGTTAAAAATCACTCCGAGTGGGGACATCATCCACACTCGGGGACTTAGCCTTGATCCAAAAATCATACAAGGCAGACTCAATAAGCATTCAACATGCCAAGCACACGAAGATTTACCTGATTGGCCCAGTTCCAAGTTATATTTATCTACCATGCCCAGTGCACAAAGATCGGTCTGATTGATTCAGCTCCAGATTGCAACAATTTACTACGCCAAGCGCATCAGGGTTCACCTGTTCAGTTCAGTTCCGCACTGGAATACTTAAACCCTCTACCCGACTCATCTAGTCCGATAGAGGCTCAGGGACGACACCCAATGGGTGCACTCAGCGTTCCCTCACTTGAAGAGAAATAAAAAACATTCTGCTTGGTTAGGTCCGGCAACAACATTCAAGTTCAACAAACTCAACGGACTCCAACCAACTACCAGCAATCAGTCAGAGTCTCAGGAGCTACTGTTGGGGATACACAAAATAGGTAGGCCCATGAAGGGTCAAATTATCCTAATAGAATGGGGTCCACACATCAGGTAGGTCCAGATAAATACATACATACTATCCACTCGGAAATATACATTCCCTCCACTCGGATGACAGTCAAACACTCGGCATCTTAACTCACTCGGATACGCGATGACCAGCAACCCACAAGGCAGTCGAGACATCATCCTTATACTGGAGGTTTCATAGTGGGATGACATTATGGCATCAATGCCTCATCTTGTAACATAGGTGGTGAGGGGGTGGCGCACTCTATATAAGCCACCCCCACCGCATAGCTCAGGGTTGGCACTTTCTTCCTTGTCTCTCTCGCCATTAGTCTCACGACTTAGCTCAGTTATGGAGATCTATTCTCCCTTCTCTCTCTCTCAAATACACCATGTAACTCCATGTTCATGACAAATAAGCAAAGCCTCTCCGGAGCATGAGACGTAGGGATGTTATCTCCACCGTGAGAGGTCCGAACTCGCTAAAACACTCGTGTCACCCATTTGCATCTCGATAGATCATGCTTTGTTATCCTACCCCTCTCTATTGTCGGAATCGTTCCCATGACACCTACTTCCCTTTGCGAAGGGCCTATATATTTACTTTATGCAATATTTTTATTTTTCAATTTGAGTCTCCATCTTCTCTTATAAAGCACCAACTAGGAGGCACTATGATCATACTTGAGCATTAGGTGTAGCTAATATTTGAGTGTGTATTTTAAATGGATCAATGATTGAGCATGATGGGCTAGGGATAACTTGCTTTAGCATTGATATTTTGAAAGACATGGTTGCTTGTTTATATGCTTGAGTATTATAGTTTTCATGTCAATACTAGACTATTGCTTTGAACCATATGAAAAGTCCAAATGTCCATGCTATCAAGAAAAGAATATGTGATGAACATGATAGGCAGCATTCCACATCAAAAGTTCTGTTTTTATCATTACCTACTCAAGGAAGAGTAGGAATTAAGCTTGGGGATGCTGATACGTCTCTAACGTATTTATAATTTTTGCTTGTTCCATGTTGTTATATTATCAATCTTGGATGTTCTACAATCATTTTATAGCAACTTTATATCATTTTTGGGACTAACCTATTGACATAGTGCCAAAGTGCCAGTTGCTGTTTTTGCTTGTTTTTTACTTTTCAGAAAATCAGTACCAAAAGGAGCCCGAACGCTGCAGGGATTTTTGTGGATTTTTATGGATCAGAAGTAGAAAGATGGGCCAAACAACACCAGAAGAGGCAGCCCAGGGTGACCACCCCCACCAGGGCACGCCAGAGGCCCCTCGCGTGGCCTGGTGGAGGGTGGGCACCTCGGGCAACCCCTCAACCGACTATCGAGCCTATAAATTCCCTGAGAATCCAAAAATCCTAGGGGAGTCGACGAAACACAATTCCAGCCGCTGCAATTTCCAGAACCTCGAGATCCAATCTAACACCATCATGGAGGGGTTCATCTTCTTCATAGATGCCTCTCCGATGATGCATGAGTAGTACACCATAGACCTATGGGTCCATAGGTAGTAGCTAGATGGCTTCCTCTCTCTCTCTATGTTTCTCAATACAATGGTCTCTTGGATATCAATTTGATGTAATGACTTTTGCGGTGTGTTTGTTGGGATCTGATGAATTTTGAATTCATGATCAGTACTATCCATGAATATTATTTGAGTCTTCTTTGATCTCTTATTTGCATGATTACTTATAGCCTTATATTTGTTCTTAGAATCTTTGGTTTAGTTAGGCCAATAGATCATTTTTTCTTGACATGGGAAGAGGTGCTTTGTGATGGGTTCGATCTTGCGGTGTTCTTTCCCAGTGACAGAAAGGGCAACAAGACACGCATGTATCGTTGTCGTTAAGGAGAACAAGATGGGGTCCATTCCTACAAGAATAGATCTTATCTACATCATGTCACCGTTCTTATTGCATTACTCCGTTTTCCCATGAACTTAATACACTAGATGCATGCTGGATAGCAGTCAATGTGTGGAGTAATAGAAGTAGACGCAAAATCATTTCGGTCTACTTATCTTGTACGTGATGCCTATATAATGATCATTGCATGGATATCGTCATGATTATTTGATCTTCTATCAATTATCCAATAGTAATTTGTTCACCCACCGTGTGCTATACTCATGAGAGAAGCCACTAGTGAAACCTATGACCCCCTGGTCTACTTTTCCAACATATTGCTTTCCGATCTATTATTACCAAAAAACAAAAATACCTGGCTGCACATTTTGTTAATTTATTTTACTTTGTGTTCTTGCAAGATCTATTTGCCAAAACTATCATTACCTAATCTATCTTATTACCATAGAGAGCGTGACAACCTCTCTTTCGCGTCAGGTTGCAGGTATATGGTGTTTGCGTGTAGGTGCTGCTTACGTGGGTGAGTGATCTTCCACTACGGATTGATACCTTGGTTTCATAAACTAAGGGAAATAATTACCATCCTGTGCTGCATCATCCCTTCCTCTCTGGGGAAATACCAACGCAGTCTCAAGCCACGTCACCCTCCCCTCTGCCGCAAGGTCCAGAACTGGGGTAAGGGGTGAGGGTGCTGCTGCAGATCATAGCAATGCTTAGCTGGGGCGCAGGGGAGTGCTAGAAAGCAAACTAAGAACTCTCATAGGAAGAAGCATGATTAAACCCCCAAACCTTCTGCAACTACCACATGTGGCATGATGTCTTATGCTCATGTGGTTTGTTACAATTGAGGTGATCTTGGGCATCATATGGATAAATGTGATCGACCTAGGAGTTGTTTCATTTGCAAAATGGCACATATAAGGTGGATGTGTGCCCTATCAGGAAGAAACCTCATACTTCAGCTAGATATGTGGGAAGTGCGGCACCAGGTCTATGTTTCTACCACCTAGATGCCCCTGATGTCAACAATCAACATCATGGAGCTCTAAATAATGTTGGTATTGTTCTAGTTGAAACTCGAGAACTGACTAAACAGTAGCTGGCCAAGGAGTTTGCTGACACCTATAAGACAAACTGGACATGGCCCATCAATGCTCTAGATGAATGGACCTTTTTGGTCAAATTCCCTTGTAAGATTGAGGTTGAACATGTTGCTGGATGCCATTCCTTTTGTGTGGAAAAAGAGAATGCCACTGTTAATGTAGAGGCGTGGAAGGGGAATGTAGGGTCTGAAGATGAACTGCAGGATGTTTGGATCAAGATTAGGAAGATGAACCCCAAATGGTGTGAATGGTCCATGTTGGATTAGATCACATCCACACTTGGAGTGCTTGTAGATGTGGACTGGCAACACAACTTTAAGTCTTTCTATGAGACTACTAGAGTAAAACTCTCATGCAAAGACCGTTCCAAAATTCCAAATGAAATACAGTTTGGGATCAAAGGAAAAATCTATAGATTGATGATTGAAGTAGAGACACCTAGGAATGTTGAGGAAACTATATCTTCTACCAATCCTTCTCTTGAAAAATAGGTGTCCATCGAATCTGACCCTAGAGACAACAAATCTTCCGATGATAGATCACAAACGGGAAGCAGGGCTAGTTCTAATAGTGCTTCCCTTACTGGTTGTGGAACCACCAATCCCAAAAACTAATCCCTTGGACACAACCATCTTCTTGGAGACGCTTCAACCCCTACATCTATGATGAAACCTCAAATGTTTGAGTCTTAGTACACAACATGGATAAAAGCTCTGGAGCTTCTGTTGAACTCTAAGCAAGGGGACTCAGATGGATTTAACTTGCTAAGGGAAATTGAGTTACTAGAGTAAGATGTTTTAGCTTCTGATGGGGAATTGGATGATCATACCTGTGAGCAACCCGACAACCTGATTGCTAGCAAAGAACATTATGAGATGGATTTCTCTATGATTCCCAAAGATAATGGCAACAAAAATACTAAGTGGGGCCCTATGCATGCAGCTAGGATGAGCTCAAGAATTGTTGGTGACAAGATAACTATAATGGAGAAAGCACGAGACTTCAAAGAAAAAAGCACATCAACCTTTTTTATCACTATTGAAGAAGATAGATAGAAAGATTAAAAATGAGAAAGATAGAAATAAGAAGAAAAGAGAGAATGAGAAAGCTACTGATCTTAGATGGTATTCTCCGATCCACTCAGAAGTTGAACAAGAAATTCGGATCACAGGAAATAAACATAATGGAGAAAGCAAAACCATTCAAAGAGGTTCAGAACTTAGAGGTTCAAGAAGATCATGGTAAAACTCACATGCCACTCTCTTTCTTCAACAACGCTTCTCTTGTTTTTATTGCTTCCACAATTGGAATAGATGTCGAGTTACAAAATAACTGTAAGGGTGATAGATATAGCTTAAACAATAATACTGATGTGGTGACTCAAGACAAGACTGTAGGTCCTGTTCTCAGAGGTCCGAATACCAGTAATGTTGCTGATGAAAATCTATTCTTAGACCCTTTAGCTATCCGAAAGAGGGGTTGTGGTCACTTGTCTGTAAACATAGATGGGGCAAGCACCCAAAGACTAGACTTATTAAATGAATGCTCTCTTTTGGAATGTTAGAGGCATTTTCGCTTCATGCAACAAATCATTAATTATTGACACAAAAATTGTTCGGGATATAACCCTGAGGTATAACCTGCCCCGGTGGACCGGCTTACAATAATGGCGGCTTAGTATCTACACTCAAGAGGGGCCCAGGAACCCTTGGCCTAGATACATAAGGCATTTCACGGACCAAGCCTCCTGGTGGCCCAAAGGTGTGAAGACGGCGACTGCTGGCCCAAGAGGTAGGGAGTTGCCAGGAGTTTCCTTGCGTAGGAGGCAAGGCGAGTTAGAGGCATAATGGGTCACGAATCCTATATTGACCCGGACTCTTGTAAGCCGAGGGCCTCGACCTGTGTATATAAAGGCGAGTCCTTGCGGCGGCTTAGGCTAGGTTACAATCTATCGATAGCTAGGTTAAGCGATTCCGCTACCTTGTAATCGATACCATCATCAATATACACAAAGCAAGACGTAGGATTTTACCTCTATCAAAGGGGTCGAACCTGGGTAAACTTGTCTCTCGTTCCCGATTAACCCCTTTGAGTCACCGCGTAGTTGTGATGGCCTCACACCGAAGTTCTCCTATGAGGACATCTATCGTGACAAAACCACGACAATTGGTGCCCACCGTGGGGCTGTCGCATGGTGGAATTGATTTATCAAAGGGAGCCCTTCCAGGATTCAAGAGCTATGTGGTAGGTCTGATGACCAAGAGCCATCGTGGGAAGCTCTAAATTGACAATTCGAGTTGGGGTCCCAAGGCCGGCACAATTGAGTCTGGGTACCGGGTTGTAGGATCGAAAGTAGGTCTAGAGGGGGGTGATTAGACTACTTGACCAATTAAAGGTTTTGCCTATACCAAATTTTAGGGTTGACAGTTTTTAGCATTTCATGTCAAGTCAAGTACACCCTACACATGCAAGTCTAAGAGTATATAGCAGCGGAAAGTAACAACAAGCATGTATAGAAGGGATAGGGTAGGAAGATCAAACGCAATTGTAGACACGATGATTTTTCCCCCGGTTCCGATAGGTGGTGCTATCGTACATCCACGTTTATGGAGTCTTCAACCCACGGAGAGTAACAGTCGCGAGAGTCCACGGAGGGCTCCACCCAAAAGGGTCCACGAAGTAGCAACCTTGACTATTCCATACGACTTCCGTCCACGAAGGACTAGCCTCGCTATGGGGTAGATCTTCACGAAGTAGGCGATCTCCTTGCCCTTACAAACTTCTTGGTTCACTCCACAACACGAGGTAGGAGGCTCCCAAGCGACACCTAACCAATCTAGGAGGCACCACCGTCCAAAAGGTAATAGGCTCGGTAATGATGATGAACTCCTTGCTCTTGTGCTTCAAGATGATAGACTCCTCAACACACAATCTCTCTCTCATAGGTTTGGCTTGGTAGAAGAGATAGGATTGGTGGAAAGCAACTTGGGGAGGCTAGAAATCAAGATCCATATGATTGGAGTGGAAGATCTCGACCTCAACACAAGGATAGGTGGTTCTCTCTCAAAAAATCTGATAGGATAGGTATGGAATAGTTCTGAGTGCTTATTTGTCGAGTGAGTGGTGGTGACGGGGTATATATAGGCATCCCCAAATATCCAACCGTTACACACAAAATGACCAACTCGGTGACACCGATGTGTGAATCTCGATGGTACTGAAGTGACCAAAAGGTGGCAACTTTTGAATCTGGGTAAAGTCGATATAGGAAACTCGGTTGCACCGATAAGGTGACCAACGGTCAGATTTCCAATCTCGGCGACGCCGATCCAACATTCTCGGTGGGACCAAAAATATGAATTTGTGTAACAGAAAGTTGGCAACCTAAACTCGGTGGCACCGGTATGGAATCAGTTGCACCGAAGTGGCTAGGGTTTGGCTGAGTCTGTCTAGGTTCTGGAATCGGTGGCACCGAAGTGGGATAGTTGGTTGCACCGATTTTGAGTGTTGGGTATAGAACAAACTTGGGTGGGAGAGTTTTGTGGATGTTTTTGGCGACTATCACTTGTGCACGTTTGAGCATATTGTTCACCAACAACACCTTACCCCCTTTTAATAGTATTGGCTTTCCTATGGACTCAAAGTGATTTCTCACAAATATAAAATGTAGAGTCCTCTTGCTTGATGGTTGGCCAACCTATTTCCTTGCATCTTGGGATTTCTCCACAATATCCTTTTGCCAATCCTCTCATTGAACATTTCCTGAAATATACTTAGTGGAAACATTAGTTCAATGACTTATATGTTGTTATTAATTACCAAAACCACCAAGGGAGAAAATGTGCTTTCTGTCTCCCCCTTTTTGGTAATTGATGACAACATATAGATCAAAGCTTCGACATATGATAAAATCAACGAGTGTAATTGTCGCTTTGAGAGGTATGTGATAAGCAAGAGCTCCCCCTAAATTTGTGCATTGTTTTGAATTTGCATTTGAATGCAAATGCACAATCGATTAGGCATATGGGGCACTTCTTCCATGTCACATACAACTTTGTGGTGGGCGAGAATAATTAGAATGAATAACAACGCACAACACAATCAAACAAAGGTGAATGATCATCTTATGAGCATTAAGATGATAGGAAATAGTATCATCACACATAACATAGTATCATAACACAAACACAAAAGTATCTCACATCAAACCAAAAGAACCAAATGTTTTGAAAAGCAATAAAAAGACAAATCTCTCTCTCGCTCGAAGCCTATAGATCTATATACACTTCTCCCCCTTTGGCAACAAGTTACCAAAAAGTTTAAAGGCATATATCTAAGCGTTCTTGGGAACATCTCCTTCGGTTGTTGATGAAGGAGTCGAGATGATGGCGTCGGCGAATATCTCTACAGATGTCATAGATGGAGCTGGAGTGGTCACTGAGGGAGCTGAAGTTGATGGAGCAGATGGAGCTGTTGGAGCTGGCACTGTGGCTGATCTGGCCTGAGTAGTGAACTAAGTGCCTGGCCCTAGAGGTGATTCCTCCTCCTCCTCCTCCTCATCATCATCCGAAGTAGAAGAGACTCGAGGGATGTTCATGGAGTCAACTTCATGCCGAAGTTCTGTGACTATCTTCGTCATCCCGTCCACCTTATCAGTAAGGGTCTTGATTCTGGTCTCAAAGATTCTAACAAGAATGTTCTGGTTGTCTAGAATCCCCTTAATGTCCTTTTGCATGCCCTGAACAGATGATATTAGCAGATCCATTTGCTCATTCCTGGATCGTGGGACTTGAGCACTAGCGGCTCTCACTGCCTCTGCTGCTTCTTGAGCTGCAGCAGAAGTGGGATGATCAGCATCCATCACCACGACGTTGTCCTCTAGATCTGGTTGTAGGGGCAAATGTGGGTGATCTAGGGCAAATATGCGCTTCTCCAGTTTTGAGTTTATGAGCATCTGGATGTAGGGTGCATAACAACATGAGCGCTTGTGGTCAGCAGCAACCCTCTTGATTGTCTCTACAATCAAGTCCATGACTCTGATCCTGGTGTGACCGTCAATGTGGATCAACATATTGATGGAGTGGCCTTGGATCATCTTATCATCTCCGGACTTGGGCATCAAGGTATGCCTCAGAATGGTGTTGATAGTGCGGAGGCCAGCCTGGAGGAAATAGATGGATCCTAGCCTGTGAGACTTCACATTGGCAGCAGGGATCTCCTTATACATCTTAGCCATAGCATTGTGACTAGCCTTGGATTCTGAGTAGACATCCAGGTCACCATCCTGTGCTTCAGGAACTCCTAAGATATCTGCCCATTCCTCAACAATTGTCTCATATCGGGCACCTTCAGTCATGCACACAATTCTACCATCTCCATAGAAGTGTGCAGTGGAGTAAAACTGCATGCTCATCTCGTCATTCCATGCTGTGAATTCTCTGCTAACGAATTCATCAAGACCAATGCAATGGAAGTTGTCCTGGACACTTGGAAAGTAGTCCTCATTCTCCTTGATGAACTTCCAGTCTACGTAGCGCATATCACTAATAGCTGGACTCTTGTCAAGGAGCACAGTCTCATAGAAGTCATGCTGCTCCTTGGTATAGAACTTGTAGTCCACATCTGTTTTCTTTCTCTGAGCATAAGGGTCTATTGCTATCCATGCCCTCAATCCAGAATCCTTCCTCTTCTTCATGTCCTCAGCTACTAGGTAGCTGGCATTATGAACATGGAGGTGTGGTCTAAGATTCATCAGTGTTGTCAAGTCATCCACATCATCAACTCTGGAAGCAGTTCCTTTGTTCTTCTTAGAAGCTGGAATCTGCCTAGTGGTCCTCTTGGGCTTCTCAGCAGCCTTCTTGGATGTGCTGGTTTTAGGCATAGCATCAGACATCAACTTCTTTGCCTTCTTCTCGGGAGTAGCCTTTGCAGCTAGCTCAACCTCCTCTTCCTCAACAGCAGCAACTTCTAGATCCTCAAACATGGAGGTAGGCCTGCCAGTCACATGGATGATCCTCTTCCTGGCCTTTTTCTCTCCTGCCTTCTTAGGCACAACTTTCTTAGGGATCTCAACAGACATTGTTGCTCTGGACATCTCATGAGCCTTGAAGGTAGAAGCTGGAGCATATATTTTGCTGATAACTCTTCGAGAGGAAGTAGCTTCAGTTGCAGCTTTCTTGGCAGCCTTCTCTTGCTTCTTAGCAAGAATTTCCTCAGGCACAAAGTCTGAATCCTCTTCATGTGAGTTCAACCTCTTCCTGGTTCTGGTGGCAGCCTTGGGCAACCCATGAGAGCTGGGGGTGCCTGGATCTGAGAATGAACTGGGCTCTGGGCTTGTCCCAGAACTCATGTCTACTCTCTGCTCTGACCTGTTCTGACTGTCTTCTGAACCTAACATGCTGACCCTATGAATAGAGTATAGATGAGCAGAAGGAGATGAGTCATCAAAAAATGAGGCTATTTTTGAAATTTGAGCAATGAGTTTTTCAAAAGTTTTGCAATCTGTCACATACATATCGGTATAGCCGAAATGAAATTTTCGGTGGGGCCGAGACAGACCAACTCCTTAATAGGAACTTGGCAGCCTTTTCGGTAGGACCGAAAAGAGCCACTCGGTTCCACCGAGTCAGTTCTCAGCAACACAAAAAAGTATATCGGTGAGACCGAAGATATTTTTGTTTCGGTTCCACCGAGATGTATCGGGCGGACAACAAAACCCTAAAAAATCACCTACCTCGAGATTTTGCAGACTTGATTGGATGAATATGTGAGCTATAGGTGGCTTATAGAGAAAACAAGGTCCAATGCGCAAGAATCAAAATGAGAGCGCACTAGAGATCGAATCCGTACCCTAGCTTGGCGCGGATCCTCTACGGCAGTGACGTTGGTGTAGATTACATCGACGGTGGCGATTCCCAGCGGTGAAGGAGCTCGGGAATTCAAGGGCGACGACCAAGGGTCTTGGGGTGGCAGGTTAGGGTTCTGGGGGCGCAACGTTGAAGATAGAAATTTCAAAGTGTCGGGGTCCACAGTATATATACCCCTCACTGTCGGTGATACTGATTTTATGTTTTCGGTGTCACCGAGTTCCACAACTATTAGCTGACAGGTAAACTTAGTGTAACCGAGAATATGAACTCGGTGCTACCGAGATTGAAAACCAGATCAACCCTAGGCATTCGGTGAGACCGAGATTTTGTGGTTGGTTCCACCGAGATGCACTTGGGAGGTTTTAATGGTCAGTCCTTCTCGATACGGAACTCCGAGTGCTCCACATACAGAGGGATCGAAAAGCACTTGTTCAAATTTTGTGATGCAGCATGAATGGAATATGAGATGAGAAAGCATATATAGCTAAAGAGTGGCCCTAGGCATTCTTGTCCATCCAATTTGCAAAAGATAAATCAAAAGCCAAATAGCAACAATTGGATATCCTCGAATGAGAAAATAAATGCAGACCAACATGCTCACACAATAAGATGTCAAAGGAAATCATGGCGAACATGCACAAACACACTAGCATCTAACAAGCACTTGGGCGATGACAAAGTCATCTATATATGAGTATTTGACTGAGGAGCCAAGTAAGAGTACTTGATCATAGGTCATACTCATCGTTTAAGCACAAGTGGGGTTACCACTTTTTCATAAAGCATTTAATGTTGTCACATACTAAGAGATTCTTTGACTCATGAATTTGAGTAAAGCTCCCCCTAAATGTGACATCCCCCCATAAGAGGGATAAACTAACCTTGGGTTTTGTCGATGAAGACTTCATGTTGGTGAGGTAGTTGTGGATGCTCAGTGTTGATGAGGATCACCAAGAGCCGGGAGCATCCTTGTTGTTTCCTTACTCCTCTCACCTACATTGGTTAGTCCCAACATACAAGAGACAAATACAAGGATATCTATGGACATGGAGTGCAAAGCATGTGTTATGATGTCCATTGATTTGTTGATTACCTTGTCCCTTGCTTACCTTGGAGGGAATGTGTGACTCCTTGAACTATTGCATTGAGTTGATGTTGAGTGCAAAAGGTTCTTGCCAATCAATGAATGTGAGTGAATTTCATTGGTGGAGTCACCCCTCATGAACTTACTAGTTATTTTTCTTGGGAACCCACATCAAGTTGATGGGGATCCTTGGTGTTGAAGTGGCCTTTGTAGTAGTTGAGCTTGAAGTAGCCTTGGGAACCCACTCCACCAAAGCTAGGGGTTCATCTTCATATGAGTCAATGTCCTCTTGAAGCTTGTTATTGCCCATAAGCTTGTGGTCTTGTGGTGGAAGGTCATCTTGAGTGTTCGTCCCCTTGGGAAGAGTATTTTCATACTTCTCCTTTTGAGGAACAAACTTGGACTTGGGATATTGACCTTCTTCCCACTCAACTCCATTAGCGTTGAAGTAGCCAACACCATGAATCTTCCGGTATCCTCCGTGCTTGCGTACAATTTCCTCAAATTGCTTACATCTGGCAAGACTCTTGTAGATACATTTTTCTATAATTCCTTTCAAGAAAGCATTTTCTTGCTCAAGTGTAACTTGGCTAAGAGAAACATCATTAGTGGAATCAATGGAACTACTAGAAGCAACATCACTGGATTTATCACTTTTATTGTTGCTACTAGATGAAGAATATTTCTTGCCTTTGTTACTACATTGCTTAGTTTTAACTTGAGGCATGAAAGTAGACAAGAGTAGTTGTTTGGCTAGATAAGATGAGGTCTTCTTTCGGAGATCGTCATTGATAGCTTTGAGAAACTCATGCTCTTGCTCCAAGTTGAGCTTCTTGAAGCGTAGCTTCTCATGAGTTCTCACAAGCTCTCTATGATCTTCGAGAGTAGATTCATGAGCTAACTTAAGAGTGTTTAGTTCTTTAGTTAGTTGTTCTATTTTCATCTTATCATCATCAATTGACTTATCTTGACTAGCATGAGAATTATCAAGTTCATTTTGATCAATATCACTAGTTTTATCACAAAGCAAGTCATCATCACAAAGTAGATCATGTTCATCACTATCAAAATAAAGATATTCGGGGTGTGATACCTTGGGGCCTTTAGCCATGAAGCAACTTCCACTCCCTTCATTTGGTGAATCAAATAGATCATAGGAGTTGGTAGTCACTAGAGCAATTTCGGCAACACCATCATCTTGACTATAGTCGGAGTCGGAGTGATAGCTTCTCTCAGAGTTGTTGTCGGAGTCGGAGCCAGAAACCCATTCACCAACATGAGCTTGATGTTTTATTCTTGTGTAGCTCTTGGTGTACTTGTCCTTCTTCTCCGAATCTCTACTTCTCCTTGAGTGTCTTCGTTCATAATGATCATATCTACTCCTTATCTCTCTTTGTGGTGATTCATTCCTTGAGCTTCGTCTTCGAGGTGACTCTTCTCTTCTTTTGTAGGGAGCCGTGCACTCATTTGAGTAGTGTTTGGGCTTCCCAAAATTGTAGCAATTGCGGTCACGACTTGACGAACACTTCTCTTCATATCTTGAGTTGGAGTTTCTTTCTTTGCTTCTATTCTTGTAGAACTTGTTGAATTTCTTGACCATGAGTCTTATTTCTTCATTGGTGACAAGGTTGTTTCTTGAAGTTGCGGGAGCATCACTTGTGGCTTTGTAAGCACCGCTAGACTTGTGATGAAGCTCTTCTTTATCTTTGAGTGTCATCTCATGAGAAACAATCCTTCCAATGACTTCCATAGGCTTGAGATCTTTGTAGTTTGGCATCATTTGGATCAATGTGCACACGGTGTCGTATCTCTCATCCAAAGCTCTAAGTGTCTTCTTGATGATGAATTTGTCAGTCATTTCTTCGCTTCCTAAGCCGGCAATCTCATTGGTGATGAGAGCTAGCCTAGAGTACATCTCTGCGACTCCTTCACCATCCTTCATCTTGAACTTGTCAAGCTGACCTTGAAGAACATCTAACTTGGATTCTCTCACAGACTCGGTTCCTTCATGCATATCAACCAAAGTATCCCAAATCTTTTGCATTCTCAAGACGGCTGATTTTGTTGAATTCTTCGGGGCATAAGCAGTTGAACAGAATGTCACATGCTTGAGCATTGTATTGCAACATCTTCAATTCATCCGCGGTCGCTTCACGATCCGGTTCTCGTCCATCCGCAAAGAACTCACCTTCCAAGCCAACACGAACAACAGCCCAAATGGCGGGGTTATGACCAAGAATATGCGTTTTCATTTTGTGCTTCCAACTAGCAAAATTAGTGCCATCAAAGTATGGACCTCTACGGTGATAACTTCCCTCACTAGACGCCATACTTCTCCTAGGTTGTGAGACCTAAGCAATGGAGACCAATGCTCTGATACCACTTGTAGGATCGAAAGTAGGTCTAGAGGGGAGGGGGTGATTAGACTACTTGACCAATTAAAGGTTTTGCCTATACCAAATTTTAGGGTTGACAGTTTTTAGCATTTCATGGCAAGTCAAGTACACCCTACACATGCAAGTCTAAGAGTATATAGCAGCAGAAAGTAACAACAAGCATGTATAGAAGGGATAGGGTAGGAAGATCAAACGCAATTGTAAACACGATGATTTTTCCCGTGGTTCCGATAGGTGGCGCTATCGTACGTCCACGTTTATGGAGTCTTCAACCTACGGAGGGTAATAGTCGCGAGAGTCCACGGAGGGCTCCACCCAAAAGGGTCCACGAAGTAGCAACCTTGACTATTCCATACGGCTTCCGTCCACGAAGGACTAGCCTCACTATGGGGTAGATCTTCACGAAGTAGGCAATCTCCTTGACCTTACAAACTTCTTGGTTCACTCCACAACACGAAGTAGGAGGCTCCCAAGAGACACCTAACCAATCTAGGAGGCACCACCCTCCAAAAGGTAATAGGCTCGGTAATGATGATGAACTCCTTGCTCTTGTGCTTAAAGATGATGGACTCCTCAACACACAATCTCTCTCTCATAGGTTTGGCTTGGTAGAAGAGATAGGATTGGTGGAAAGCAACTTGAGGAGGCTAGAAATCAAGATCCATATGATTGGAGTGGAAGATCTTGACCTCAACACAAGGATAGGTGGTTCTCTCTCAGAAAATCTGATAGGATAGGTATGGAATATTTCTGAGTGCTTCTCTATCGAGTGAGTGGTGGTGAAGGGGTATATATAGGCATCCCCAAAAATCCAACCGTTACACACAAAATGACCAACTCGGTGACACCGATGTGTGAATCTCGGTGGACCGAAGTGACCAAAAGGTGGCAACTTTTGAATCTCGGTAAAGCCGATATAGGAAACTCGGTTTCACCGATAAGGTGACCAACGGTCAGATTTCCAATCTCGATGACGCCGATCCAACATTCTCGTTGGGACGGAAAATGTGAATTTGCGTAACAGAAAGTTGGCAACCTAAACTCGATGGCACCGGTATGGAATCGGTTGCACCGAAGTGGCTAGGGTTTGGCTGAGTCTGTCTATGTTCTGGAATCGGTGGCACCGAAGTGGGATAGTTTGTTGCACCGATTTTGAGTGTTGGGTATAGAACAGATTTGGGTGGGAGAGTTTTGTGGATGTTTTTGGCGACTATCACTTGTGCATGTTTGAGCATATTGTTCACCAACAACACCTTACCACCTTTTAATAGTATTGGCTTTCCTATGGACTCAAAGTGATTTCTCACAAATACAAAATGTAGAGTCTTCTTGCTTGAAGCTTGGCCAACCTATTTCCTTGCATCTTGGGGTTTCTCAACAATCTCCTTTTGCCAATCCTCTCATTGAACATTTCCTAAAATATACTTAGTGGAAACATTAGTTTAATGACTTATATGTTGTTATTAATTACCAAAACCACCAAGGGAGCAAATGTGCTTTCAACGGGCCCCCTTTGGCAAGATCCACGTCTACATCAGCAAAACCGACGTGTCAATACCCGAACCGGACATCTGCACCAACATCGTCGAGTCGGCTCGGCATGCCCATCCCGACCGGCATCAGGACGGTCGGCATCACGCCTTCATTGGTTTTACCCAAGGACTCAGCTTCCCAGATGAGCTGGAGGGTGATCGAGACACCCCTGTTAACTCCGACGGCGAGTCATCTATGGTGATACCGAATCGATCTACCCTATTCACGATGAGAGATTTAGGGGCTTTTCGGAGAAGGAAGTCACCAGGGAATCTCTTGAGCCGCCCCACCAAGTCGGCATATACATTGGTGGGACTATGGCGGCTCAGAATCCACCAGAGGCAACAACCACAAGTAGAGTATCCGGGTCAGGCAAGACGCCGACTCAAGCGATGAAGGATCCAATGGTAGAGATGACCAAACTCATGGCAACACCGGTTACTGTTGAGAAACAGGAGGAATGCAACACGAAACTGGTGAAACTCCACAAAGAGATGGGAGAGTTCAGCAACAGATCGACCTCAAGAACACCCGGATGGCGGAGCTGCAGGCTCAGATCCATAATGAGTCGGAGCGCGTGAAGGACAAGGCTTGGCAATTAGGGTTGCAGCAAAACACTTCTGATGTAGTGCAACAGAGGAGACATCGGATCCGACTGCTGGGAAACCTCGAGATGACTCGCTTATTCACTAGCCTGCATAGTCCGGTGGCTGAGCAAGACCCGCCACATCATACGGATCGACAGGTAGAGGCGGCTTAGCCTCCTCCGGTTCAGTCGACGGATCAGCGTTTCCAGACACCCCTGGGTCACTTCTCCAACCCCGTAGATAATATGCTAGCGGCGACTTGCAACCTGGACACGCTCCCCATTTACGAAAACACCCCGGTCGAGATCAAGTCTAGGAACACCATCGAGATGTTGAAATCTGCAGTGGCACAACAAGCGCAGTACTCTTACAGTTAGGATCGAATGCACTCCACACCATATGCTAACCGAAGTAAGAGCCGTCATGTGGAGTCTCTAGCTGTTTCTAGCAGCGGACGCCGGCCATTGCCTCAAGTGCCCCAACCCGGCCTCCCCGTATGATGCCCAAGCACTTGTTGACGCGGCTCAGGCCACACGCCAGGCAGAAGCGGAGGTGTAACCAGCATTGGCGGGTCAAGTAGCCCAAGTTGGCCCTTAGTCGGCTTTCACCGCGGGCGAATCAAGCAACAGAACCATGGGGTCTCCTTGTTTGTCCCTGGCTCTTCGTAGAGAGCGCATGTCCAGGGACTTCAAGGGACCTCATAAGGTGCCCAATTATACAGTGGATCTCGAGCCCGCAGCATGGATTGAGAGCTACGAGCTGACCATGGATATGCTTGACGTCAGTGATGCGGTCTGTGCTAAGTACTTAATGATGATGCTTGAAGGGCTGGCTCGGACTTGGTTAAAAAACTTCTGCCCAATTCCATCAACACTTGGGTAGAGCTGAAAGAGCGTTTCATCAAAAACTTCTAGGGCACATGCAAACGACCTATGACAATCGTGGAACTTTAGCATTGCGTGTAGTGTGTGGATGAGTCGACTCATCATTGGACTCACCGGGTCTCCGAAATTATTCACTCGTGAGATGGTACCACGGGGCCTCAAGCCGTCCTGATCTTGGAGAAAAATTGCCACATTCAACCCATGGTTCTGAAGCTCAACCATTTGTAATGAAAGGTTCAGGATACGGGCGAGTTAATGGACACCCTTACCAGGTATGCCGAGTCAGATGGCATGAAGGATCCTGGCTCAGACGGGGACAACGCTAGCAAGGTCAAGAAAGGCGATGGTGGGAAGGGACATCATTAGAGTCACGGGCACAATGGAAATCCAGGAGGACTAGGTTATAACGGAAAGGGGAGGCAGCCTGGCGATGGGTCAGAGTTTGTTGCCAACACTTATACTGGTTTCAAGAATCAACGTCAAAGCAATCATCCTGGATGAGCATACAACAAGAGGAAGCCACAGAATTATGAGGAAGCATTAAAATCGCTTTGTCCCAAGCATAGTACCCCTGATGTCTCGGCTACTCATTCATGCGAGAATTGTTATATTATGCAGGAGTTCCGTAACCAGGCCTCTGGAAACCATCAAGGCAACAATGGAGGAGGACATCCGGGTCAGTCAGGACCTGGTGGCTTCCAGGGCGGCTCATCCGACGGTTTCCAAGGATCGGGTTTCCACGGACAGGGCGATTCAAGTAACAGCAACAGGCAGCGCTTGTGTCAGAATAACCAACAACATAATGGCTAAACTGGTTTTCAGAGTAACCCCAAGCAGTTGAGCAGCGGTCAGTACCACGTCTTCACCACCCAAATTTGCAGGCGGGGCAACAAACTCAAAAAACGAGCCACCCACGTGGTTGAGCCGGCGGTGCCCATGTATCTCAACTGATCTGAATATGAGGTCACTTGGAGGAGGGCAGATCACCCCTCCCGGGTGGATAACCCAGGCGATTTGGCTTTGGTGGTGGTGCCTCAGGTTGGTGGGTACACCCTCACGAAGGTTCTCATGGATGGGGGAAGCAGCATCAACATCCTGTACTATGATACCTTTCGGCGGATGAACCTCTGTCAGAACACCTTATTACATTCGAACACGACCTTTCATGGTATTGTGCCAGGGAAGTCAGCATATCCGATCGGGCGGATTAAGCTAGATGTCTGTTTCGGGGACGAATTTAACTATAGATGTGAATCTTTGATGTTTGAGGTGGTCAAGATCAAAAGTCCCTACCATCCTTGTTTGGGAGGCCAGCTTAAGCTTGTTTCATGGCCCGCCCCTGCTATGTGTACCTCAAACTCAAGATCCTGGGTCTTAAAGGTACTGTTACCGTGGCTGGAAGCCGGAAAATAGGTCAGGAGTGCGAGAAAGGGGATGCAACTTATGCAGAGTCGGCATGCGCAGCTGAGGAGCTAAAGTTCTACACATCCAATGTTGACCAGGCGGACATGAGCTCCCTCAAGAAGCCCACCACTGAGTCTAAGTTGCCCCTGAAGTTCAAGTCGACTAATGACACCAAGCTAGTTGATTTCAATGAAGGCGACTCCTCCAAGAAATTCACTATTGGTACCGGTCTGGACCCCGCATAGGAAAGCGCACTCATCGGATTCATCTGTGAGAATCAGGACATCTTTGCATGGAAACCATCTGACATGCTTGGAGTACCAAGAGAATTCGCTGAGCACCACCTTAATGTAGATCCAAAGATGAAACCATTCCAGCAATACTTTTGTCTTTTTAACAAGGAGAGGCGCAAGGCCATTGGGGAAGAAGTCGCCCAGCTCCTAGCTGCTGGGTTTATTGTCGAAGTTTTTCACCCGGAGTGGCTGGCTAACCCGATGTTTGTTTTAAAAAAGGATGGCACCTTTCATATGTGTATTGATTACACCAACCTCAACAAAGCTTGTCCAAAAGATCCCGTTGCTCTCCCTCGTATCGATCATATTATTAACTCTATGGCTGGTTGTGAGTGCCTGTGTTTTCTCGATGCATACTCAGGTTATCACAAGATCAAGATGGCTAAGGAGGATCATGAGAAGACGACTTTCATAATGCCTTCCGGCGCCTTCTTCTACATCTCTATGCCTTTTGGACTCAAAAGCACCGGGGCAACTTATCAACGATGTATTCAGAATTGCCTGCACGTTCAGATTGGGCGCAACGTCCATGCTTACGTCGATGACATCATGGTGAAATCTCAGAAGAAGGAAAAACTCTTGGCTGACCTCAAGGACATAAAGCAGCAAGGCAACTAATGATAAAAGTGAGCACAAACGGTATTGCAATGCTTAGAAACAAGGCCCAGGGTTCATACTTTCACTAGTGCAATTTCTCTCAACAATACTGACATAGTTGAATCATGTAAATACCTCTCGTGCGACAAAGAGTTCACTCCAAAGTCACAAATAGCGGAGAACTAACAAAGAAATCATTGTAGGGTACGAAACCACCTGAAAGTTATCTACTTCGATCAATCTTATGAGCTATCCCTATAAGTGTCACGAGCAGCCCTAGAGTTCGTATTGAATAACACCTTAAGATACACATCAACCAAAACCCTAATGTCACCTAGATACTCCAATGTCACCACGAGTACCCATGGGCTTGATTATATGATATGCATCACACAATTTCAGATTCATCATGTTCAATCCAACACAAAGAACTTCAAAGAGTGCCCCAAAGTTTCTACCAGAAAGTCAAGACAAAAACGTGTGCCAACCCCTATGCATATATTCCCAAGGTCACAAAACCCGCAAGTTGATCACCAAAACACACATCAAGTGGATTAATAAAACATCCCATTTTCACCATGGATATCCCATCACAATACATACATCAACTAAAGTTTCTTGAAAACTAACAAACTATGCTTTCAGTCACCAAGCAATTGTAATTCATGTTATTTTCGGGAAGGGTCTATGTAAGATCTTTGATTTATCAAATTCCACATACTCAACCATCATATAGTCTTCCATGATTGCTAACACTCGGAGCATATTTTTAGAGCAAATGACATCCGTCGAACACAGAGAAAGATAGGGGCTTAATGTTTCGCCCCCCAACTTATTTATCATATAGATAATTGTCAACAATAACAACTCATGATCAAATATATTTGAATGGACATAAATGCTTGGATCTTTCCCCACCACATGATGCTTGCCAAGAGAAAAAGGTGAAATATAGGAAGTGGTGAAGATCACCATGACTCTTGCGTAAAGGTAAGTACTAGAAAGTAAAAGATAGGCCCTTCGCAGAGGGAGGCAAAGGTTGTCATGCACTTTTTTGTTTTGGATGTGCAAACCCTTAATGCAAAGGAACGTCATGTTGTATTGCGCTTTGTGATAGCAACCTTTATTACGCAGTCCGCTGCTTTTATTTCTTTACCATCACAAGTCCGTACAACACTTATTTTCCCTTACAATAAAAGATCATACATATTTAGGAGCAATTTTTTATTGCATTTTGCACCGCTGACAACTTACTTGAGGGATCCTATTCAATCCATAGGTAGGTATAGTGGACTCTCATGGCAAAACTGGTTTAAGGGTGTTTGGATGCACAAGTATTATTTCTACTTGGTGCGGAAGTTTTGGCTAGTATGAGGTGGAAGCAAGCACCACATGTTGGAGGATCTATAACAATATAACTTCTATGCAAATATACCCAAGCATAACTCATTAGGTTGTCTTCCTTGTCCAACTTCAACTAATTTGCTCAAGTTTGAAAATAATTAATGGGGCTCACAATCATAGAAGATGTCAAAATAGTATATTTATATGTGAAATCTCTCTTCCTTCAATATTCTTTCATGAATTGTTCAAGTGACCAATGCAGTGTTTGCTAACTTTCAATAAATTTCACCACCTATACTTCTTATATGTGAAGTCATTACTCCCCATGGGATAAGCATATAAAACATATATAATTTCAGATTTATGATATTCAATTCATTCAACCATTTACTCATAGGATATAATTGAAGCACGAGAGTAAATGACAAAAGTACTCCAAAATATACAAGTGAAGATCAATGAGCAGTCAAACAATTAAGTAGCTATGTGAGGACTCTCTATCAATAAAGATTTTCAGATCTGAGTATTTTATTAAACATCAAGCAAAACAAAAATAGCACTCCAAGAATAGCACACATCATGTGAACGAATAAAAATTTAGGCTCAACATAGGCTAACCGATAGTTGACGAAGAGAGGTGGGATGCGTAGCATCCCCAACCTTAGATGCTTGAGAGTTTTTGAAATATTTACTTGGGGGTGCCTTGGTCATACCCAAGCTTGAGCTTTTGTATCTTGTTCAATCCTCTCATATCCCGGTTTCACCTATTCTCAAAAACTTCATCCACACAAAACTCAAAAAGAACTCGTGACATAGGTTAGTTCACATAATAATAAATCAACTCTTTATGTACTGCCAAGACAAGTTGCAAAATAATTTTCAAACATTAGTCACTGTATACTATCATTTCCCACAATTTATATCTATCAATGTAGGCTATGGAAACTATGGGATAAGTAGATGACAAAATTATTGTAGGGTACGAAACCACCTCAAAGTTATCTTTTTCGATCAATCTTATGAGCTATCCCTATAAGTGTCACGAACAGCCCTAGAGTTCGTACTAAATAACACCTTAAGATACACATCAACCAAAACCTTAATGTCACCTAGGTACTCAAATGTCACCACGAGTACCCATGGGCTTGATTATATGATATGCATCACACAATTTTAGATTCATCATGTTCAATCCAACACAAAGAACTTCAAAGAGTGCCCCAAAGTTTCTACTGGAAAGTCAAGACAAAAACATATGCCAACCCCTATGCATAGATTCCCAAGGTCATGGAACCCGCAAGTTGATCATCAAAACATACATCAAGTGGATCAATAGAACATCCCATTGTCACCATGGATTTCCCATCGCAAGACATACATCAATTGTTCTCAAATCCTTAAAGACTCAATCAGATAAGAAAATTTCAAAGGGAAAACTGAATTCATCACAAGAAGATAGAGAGGGGAAAAGTCCATATGATTCATCTATATCAATAAAGCTCGCGGTACATCAAGATCGTGCCATCTCAAGAACCCGAGAGAGAGATTAAACACATAGCTACTGGTACATACCCTCAGCCCCGAGGGTGAACTACTCCCTCCTTATCATGGAGACCGCCAGGATGATGAAGATGGCCTCCGGTGATGGTTTCCCCCTCCGGCAGGGTGCCGGAACGGGCTCTCGCTTGGTTTTCCGTGGCTATGGAGGCTTGCAGTAGCAGAACTCCCGATCTAGGTTTCTTTTTGGAGGTTTCTATATTTATAGGATTGTTTGGCATCGGTCTCACGTCAAGGGGGGCCACGAGGCGATGACAAGCCACCCAGGTGCGACCAGGGGGGTGGTCGCGCCCTCCTGGCTTGTGGCCTCCTCATCGCTCTTCTGGCCCAACTCCAATGCTTCGAGGGTCTCTTTTGGTCAAAAAAAATCATACTAAATTTTCAGCCCATTCCGAGAACTTTTATTTTTGCACAAAAAACAACACCATGGTAGTTCTGTTGAAAACAACGCCAGTCTGAGTTAGTTCCAATAAAATCATACCATAATCATATAGAATTATTGTAAACATGACATGGATACTTCATAAATTTTAGATACGTATTTGAGTTTCTGTAACATCCCAAAATCCCATTTTGGAATGTTATGGAATATATCTATGCATCATCATCATCATTGCTTGAATGTATGAAATAGTTGAAATGCTTCTTCTGACTTTCTGAAAGTCCCTTTCTATTTTTAATGTGTTGCTTTCACCTATTTGAAAACCTTGGAAAAAAGTTCAAAATAAGAGGGGAGTAACATGACATTCCACACCAAGGTCATCTTGGTGATATATTTGAACAATAAGAACCAGGGGGTCTTTTGAAAAAATATTTGCAAAAGGTTTTAAAACCAAATAGGCAATTTCTGAAAATATTATTTTTTTCAGAGTGTTCAAATGACAGAATAAAAATGTTCAATAAATGGAATTTATTATTATGTTAATTTTGATATATAATACTCCTATATTTGGAACTATATTGAATGCATTAAAAGGTTTTTACTGCGCTGATATTTGAAAATAGGAAAAGCTTTAAAGCTTTAAAGGCAAGTCGGCCCATTCGTAGTTAAAGCCCGATCCAACTTGCCTAATTACCGGCCGACCGACGCCCCGCAAATCCATCCCCTCTCACTGACTGCAGGCCCCACCCCGACCGCTCGCTGACCCCGCGCGATCATCACTCACCTCGCGCCCGAACCCTCGCCGGCGATCTCTCCCCTCGCTGGATCTCCCTCTCCTTCCTTCCCCTCGCTCTGCCTCGCCCCTATATAAGAGCGGCCACCTCCGCACTCCATTCCCCCCCGAACCCCTCTCTCCCCCTCGCCAGAACGCTCGCTCGAGCTCGCCGGAGCTCTGCCTCGACTGAAGCTCCCACCGCGCGTGCTCGTCGCTCCACTCCACCCCACTCCTCTCCGACACCACCACTCGACGCCGGACGCCAGCCGCCGTCGCCTGGACCCCTCCAACGCCTTCCTCGACCACCGGAGCGACCCCCGACGACCTCTTCGACCACCGGCCGCCGTCAACGTCACCGGAGCACCACCCGACCACCGCAGTGAGCCTCCACCTCCTCTCAACCCTCTGATATGGATCCTACGATCGAGATTAGATCTAATTAAACGGCGAACCGTTTTTCTCTAGGCCTTTGTCGACCGCTCGATAGCTCTCACGCGCACGCTGTTTCGACCAATAGGAACCTGACACGTAGCCCCTGTCCGATCCGTATCATTTCTCTTTTTTTAGTTTCTGTTTAGAAAACAGAATGCATCCTGATTTTGTTTTTATCATATCTTTTAAACTATTTAGTGTTTTTAGTTGATTATTTTTGAATTAGTTCAAATTTTTGTTGTAGTTTATGTCAGTATGTTTAAATTTCAAATTTGAGCTTTAAATTTTGAATCTAATCAAATTTGCTCAAACTACTCAAATCTGAATAACTAGAGTTTAAAAATAGATTTTTATATGAATATTTTTGCTACTGCTTGGTATTAGTTAGGACTATCATCATGCTTAGTTTGAGGATTTTTAGGATGTATTTGTTTTGTGTTTTATCTATAAACAGAATCTACCTAGTGTTTGGTATAGTTTAGTTAATTTGGTTTTTAGTTAGTTTAAATCAGAATTGTTATATATTGTTTTAGTAGGTTCTGTTGTTTAAGCATTAGGTATTTTACTTGCTGACAATAATAATATAATTTTCTTAGTTTATTTCTATATTGTTATGGGAATCTCTACTAATTTTTCAACTAGGTATAATTTGATTAAAACGAACTAGTTTAGTAATAGATTCTTTTAACAAAGTTTTAAATAATTAAATTCTGTTTTCTAAGAAAAGTTTTAGTAAATTATTTTCTGTTAAGAAAATTGTTTTGTTAATAAAATAATAGTTTAGTTTCACTCTATTGCTATAGACAAACTATAGTTATGTAGTAGTGTTTACCAAAACTTTTAAAACCCTACTAAGATTTTTCTTAACAAAACTTTAAATGGATTTAATTCTGTTTATTAATAAAATATTTTTTATTGTTCTTTTCTGTCAACTATTGTTTTGTTAATACTAATAGTTCTATGTTGTTAATAGTAGTTTACCCATCAACTTTAGAAAACAAAACTATGTGTTGATTTCTTTTCTTGTGATTGTGCCTTGTTTTGTCTTGAGTGATTCTAGTTCATTCCTGATTGTTGTGAGTTACAATATATTGTTGTATGCTTATTGAGTGCTCTTGTTTGATTCGTTAGATCATCCGGAGTGCGAAGCTTGTTACCTAGAGTCCCTCGAGTAGGAAGATCGTCAATCAGGCAAGTCACTTTGATCATGTATACCTATGTTTTATTGCATTAGTTCTTCCATCACCCCAATTGCATGCAAAGTAGGTAAATTGGAAATTTGGTTACTTGATGTAGTATCATGTGGTAGGCACCCCTCAACCTTTGACACTTTGGCCCCGGGAAACGTTAAATTAGTTTTGCTATGCCATTAGTAGACGAGGTTGGTTGTGTGATTCATGAGAGTTGAGAGAGTTAATAATTTCAAGACCTACATGATGATCAAGTCTTCAAGACTTCAAGTTTTCAACTTACCTCTGGGTGGATGATGGTTGAACGGCGCCCTGGAGAAACCAGTGGTTAGCTTAGATGATGCTGGAGATGTGCCAGTATTCATGCGGAAAGGTCCACCCAGGCACAAAGAGATGGATGGATGCTTCAAGACCCAAGGCTTACCTGCACAACCACAAGTCATTATGGGCTCTGGCTTGGTTGGATATCATGGTGACCCTGGACAGGCGGTGCTACGAGATGTAGAAGAACGGTAGGAAAGGGAAACCCTTTGGAAGACCATGTTTTGGTCATCCGTTTCTCAAACACCCTGAAGTGCGAGAAATCAAACGGAGGCGACCAAATCTTGTGGGGAACGTGTGCAAAACTCTGTAGAGTACTCAAACCTAATCGATTAGCCGTGTCCACGGTCATGGACGACTTGAGCCAAAGGAACTGAAACTTCCGGAACCCTCAACACAATTAATATGATGATGTGGGTATTAATAACTTGGGTATGAGAATTTGGTTGGTGGAACCATCTCATTAATCAACCAACTTAGTAATAATTTTGCTTAGCCCTCTCTTGATGTAGGAAAATTGTCTTTACGCAAAAACTTACTACTCCACCTGCCATATTTGCATATAGATTAGATGATTATCTTTTCACCCCTCTCTTGTGACTTTGCCGGCATATTCCATATGCTGACCTACACGGCTGCAACATATCATGTTGCAGAATACTTTTCCGACCAGGAGTGAGGATACGCTCTACGCTCGGTGAGATGCCCTTGGAGTCAGATGGACTCATCTACCTTCGATGCTTCTGCAAGATTTAGATATTCTCATGAGTTGGCCTTCAGCCACTTTATTGTAATCTTTATTGTAATAAAGGACTCGAAATGAGATTTACGATTAATAAATGCTATGTGATTTCCTTTGATATATACATGGATGTACCGTGTGTGTACCAGCATGATCTTGGGATGGTACGGAAACACCGGAGATTCGACCTTTCAGGTCGGGTCGCTACAGTTTCTCAACCGAAAAGAAACCTAGATCGGTAGTTCCGCCGCCGCAAGCCTTTGTAGCCATGCAAAACCAATTGGCAGCACGTTTCGACACCCTGCCGGAGGGGGAAACCATCACCGGAGGCCATCTTCATCATCCCAGCGATCTCCATGACGAGGAGGGAGTAGTTCACCCTCGAGGCTGAGGGTATGTACCAGTAGCTATGTGTTGGATCTCTCTCTCTCGCGTGTGTTCTTGAGATGACACAATCTTGATGTACCGTGAGCTTTATTGATATAGATGAATCATATGGTGTTTTACCCTCTCTATCTTCTTGTGATGAATTGAGTTTTCCCTCCGAAGTTTTCTTAACGGATTGAGTCTTTAAGGATTTGAGAACACTTGATGTATGTCTTGTGATGGGATATCCGTGGTGACAATGGGATGTTCTATTGATCCACTTGATGTATGCTTTGGTGATCAACTTGCGGGTTCCGTGACCTTGGGAATCTATGCATAGGGGTTGGCACATTTTTTCGTCTTGACTCTCCGGTAGAAACTTTGGGGCACTCTTTGAAGTTCTTTGTGTTGGATTGAACATGATGAATCTGAAATTGTGTCATGCATATCGTATAATCAATCCCATGGGTACTCGTGGTGAAAATGGAGTGTCTAGGTGAGATTAGGGTTTTGGTTGATGTGTATCTTAGGTTATTATTTTAGTACGAACTCTAGGGCTGTTCATGACACTTATAGGGATAGGTCATAAGATTGATCGGAAAAGATAACTTTGAGGTGGTTTCGTACTCTACAATAATTTCTTCATTTGTTCTCCGCTATTTGTGACTTTGGAGTGAACTCTTTGTCGCACGTGAGGGATTTACATATGATTCAACTATGTCAATATTGTAGAGAGAACTTTCACTAGTGAAAGTATGAACCCTAGGCCTTGTTTCTAAGCATTGCAATACTGTTTGTGCTCACTTTTATCATTAGTTACCTTGCTGTTTTTATATTTTCAGATTACCAAAACCTATATCTACCATCCATATTACACTTGTATCACCATCTCTTCGCCGAACTAGTGCACCTATACAATTTACGATTGTATTGGGTGTGTTGGGGACACAGGAGACTCTTTGTTATTTGCTTGCAAGGTTGTTCGAGATAGACCATCTTCATCCCATACCTCCCATGGATTGATAAACCTTAGGTCATCCACTTGAGGGAATTTTTCTACTATCCTACAAAACTCCGCGCTTGAAGGCCCAACACGAGTCTACAAGAAGAAGGTTGCATAGTAGACATCAAGTTCTTTTCTGGTGCTGTTGCCGGGGAGGTGAGTGCTTGAAGGTATATATTTAGATCTTGCAATTGAATCTTTTAGTTTCTTGTTTTATCACTAGTTTAATCTATAAAAGAAAACTATAAAAAAATATGGAATTGAGGTTGCCTCATATGCTTCACCTTTTTATGTATTTCGTGGAAATGATGGAAAGGAAAATTGTGCTCAAGTGTTAGAAGAAGAAGTTATTAAAATGTTTGGCACTAAATCTTTGAGTGATGAGCATGATTACAATGTTGTTAGTATGGATTCTTTGAATATCCATAGTACTAATGATGATTGCACTAGTCTTGATAAAAAGATTTCTTATAAGCATGTCAATTTTTGTGGAGTGCATAGAGTTTGCGAAGACATGCCTAAAAGGGAAGATAGATTTTGTAAGAGGCATAAGTATTTATAAAATTAAATGGTTGCAAGAGAGGTTATATGTTTGTGCTGAAAGACTTAATATTTCTCGCCGTCCTTGTGAACTTTGCAATGAAAGTGGTCATTTTAATTTCAATGTGAATTATTTCATGATCGAATTGTGTCCAAAAATTGTGATAACCTCATTACCCGTGAGCATCATAATGAACTTAGTATATTTTTTGGGTATGAAGAAATGAAACATAAAACTAAGGATGTTCCAGCTTGGGTTCTCATGAAAATGATTGATTTTGATCTAAATGAAATCTGTATGTATTGTGTGGTAAATTGCATTGGGAATCCTTATATTGCCAATTACTTAAAGACAATAAAACAGATATAATATGAAGAGAATACTAATGAAGGGGAAGAGGTTTCCCAATATCCTCCTATTTTTTCTTATGATGAATCAGGTAACGAGGAGGAGCTTTTTATTCAACCAACCTCTTCAAAAAGAAGCTTGGAGGAATTAAATAAACCCACACATAATGTGGTTAAGAATAAAAGAAGGAAAAGTAAAGGTAAAGAGTTATCTCTCCCAAATAATGTTGCTCCCATTATTATTGATAGGCCTCATGAGAATGAATCAAAAATAGTTGTGGAAGATGATACACTTGAGGATGATTTTGTTATGCCTATTGCTTGTTGTGATAATTATGATTGGGAATATAATGATACTTCTTATAATCTTGAAAATATTTATAGCACCAACTTGGAGGATGATGATAGTGATTATGTTTATGATATACAAAGCCACAAGCTTGGGGATGTTATGTTTGATGAAAATGACATGTTTGAGAATTTATTTGCTCCAATTAATGTTTGTCCCAAGCTCGTGGATGCTATGCTTAAGGAAGATGATCTTTTTATTCCCCTACTTTGAATGATCAAATTTGTTATAATGATTGCATGCCTCCTACTTATGATGATTATTGTGATGATACTTATGCGATGAAAAGGGTGATGTTTAATATTATGATACTTTTCATAATTACAATTTTCCTTATATTGAATATCACTCTTTTAATGTGGAATCAGTTTGTAGTATTCAATTCTTTTATGATATTCCCACTATTTGTCATGAGAAGAAATTTTCTTGTGTGGAGAGTAGTAAAATTTCTATGCTTGTAGATCATGAAAAAAATGCTTTATGTGCTAGTTATATTTTGGAATTACTTCATGATGCTAGTAAAAATTATTATGAGGCATGAACATATGCTTGTAGGAATTGCAATAATATTAAGTTTCCTCTCTATGTGTTAAAAGTTTTGAAGTTATGCTTGTTTTGCCTTCCTATGCTAGTTGATTCTTGCTCCCATAAATTGTTTGATCAAAAAATCCCTATAAGATAGGAAGTGAGTTAGACTTAAATGTTCTTGTCATGATGTTCATGATGCTCTTTTGCATGTTTCAATTATTATTCCTATACGAGCATCATTGAAATCATCATGCCTAGCTAAGAGGCATTAAAGAAAAGCGCTTGTTGGGAGAAAATCCAACACTTTTACTTTCTATTTTGATGTGTACACATGATTACGCTACTGTAGTAATCTTTTTTGTGTCTTTTATTTCAATAAAGTGTCAAGTAAAGCCTTTGGGATAGTGTGGATACTTGCTTCTTTGATTCTGTGAAAAAACAGATAGTTTTGCATCCAATATATGAATTATATGATTTTACTGGAGAGTCAAAAGATTCTGAAATTTTTACACAACATTTATATGCAAAGTCTGTGATATGTCATAATTTTGAAGAATTTTTAGAGTCAGGTAAGTTTGGTGATCATTCAGATCTTTACAGACTGTTCTTTTTTTTGACAGATTCTGTTTTGCATGCATAGTTTGCTTGTTTCAAGTGTTCCTATAGCTTATATTGAGTAATATAAATTGTGGGGATGATGTAATACATTTGGTATCATGTGGGAATAACTATGAATCTTTTCTTGACAATACCTAAGTGAATTATCTATCTTTAATACACTAACCCTTCTCACAAAGTTCCGTTAAGTTTTGTGTGATTGAAGTTTTCAAGTTTTGAGTGAGACACCGATATGAGGAGAATAGGGAGTGACAAGAACCTAATATTGGGGATTACAAAGGCACCTTAAGGTAATATCCAAGGAACATTCAAGCGCCTAAGCTTGGGGATGCCCCAAAAGGCATCCCCTCTTTCGTCTTCAACACTATCGGTATATGTCACTTGGAGCTATATTTTTATTCGCACATAATATGAGTTTTCCCTGGAGTGTCATTTTATTTTGTTTTTTATATGTTAGGTGTTATTTATAATCTTGTTTTTTAATAAAAAAATTCAAAGAATTGCCTTAGTATGCTTGCATTGCATGTTTTGATATGTGCTGGGTAAAACCAGATACTTCTTCTGTAGTGTTTGAATTTTCATATTTTACTGGAACCTGGAAAGTTTCTGAAATTTTTACACAGTATTGTCATATAAATTTATGTCATAAAGTTTCCTAATTTTTAGAGTTACATAAGTACATTGGTTTTATAAATTGCTACATATTGTTCTGTTTAGACAGATTGCTATCATAGTTTTGTTATCTACTTATCCTATAGTTTCCATAGCCTATATTGGTAGATATAAATTGTTGAAGTTATAGTATACAGTACCTAATGTTTGAAAATTATTGTGCAACTTGTCTTGGCAATACATGAAGTGTTGATTTATTCTTATGTGTGCTAACCTATCTCACGAGTTCTTTTTGAGTTTTGTGTGGATGAAGTTTTTGAGAATAGGTGAACCCGGGATATGGGAGGATTGAACAAGATACAAAAGCACAAGCTTGGGGATTCCCAAGGCACCCCAAGTAAATATTTCAAGAACTCTCAAGCATCTAAGCTTGTGGATTCTACGCATCCCATCTCTCTTCGTCAACTATCGGTTAGCCTATGTTGAGCCTAATTTTTTATTCGTTCACATGATGCATCCTATTCTTGGAGTGCTATTTTTATTTTGCTTGATGTTTAAATAAAATACTAAGATCCGAAAATATTTATTGATAGATATAGAGAGAGAAAGTCCTCACATAGCTACTTAATTGTTTGACTACTCATTGATCTTCACTTATATGTTTTGGAGTAGTTTTGTCATTTACTCTCGTGCTTCACTTATATCCTATGAGTAAATTGTTGAATGTATTGAATATCATAAATCTGAAAACTATATATGTTTTACATGCTTATCCCATGGGGATTAATGACTTCACATATAAGAAGTATAGGTGGTATAATTTATTGAAAGATAGCAAACACAACATTGGTCACTTGAACAATTCATGAAAGAATATTGAAGGAAGAGAGATTTCACATATAAATATAGTATCTTGGACATCTTCTATGATTGTGATCCCCATTAATTATTTTCAAACTTGAGCAAATTAGTTGAAGTTGGACAAGGAAGACAACATAATGAGTTATGCTTGGGTACATTTGTATAGACGTTATATTGTTATGGATCCTCCAACATGTGGTGCTTGCTTCCACCTCATACTAGCCAAAACTTCCGCACCAAGTAGAAATACTAATTGCGCATCCAAACACCCTTAAACCCAAAGTTGTTCAATATGATTCCAACATACCTACCTATATGCGGTATTTACCTACCGTTCCAAGTAAATTTGCATGTGCCAAACTCTAAACCTGCAAATAATATTTTGTTTTGTATGCCTGAATCGCTCAATAGTGACTAGGGGCTGTCAGTATCTTCCATGCTAGGTGGGTTATTCTCACAATATGTGTTGATTCACTATCATTCACGAGAAAGTGGCTGGTATTCGGGATGCCCAGTTCCATGCTCAAAAATCAAATCAAAATATAATGAAACAAAACTCCCCCAAGATTGTTGTTTGTATGGATGGTACCCGTGGATTCGGCTCGCCATGGAGTGTGATTGATTGGTGGAGGGGGAGTAAAAACTTTACCATTCTTTTTGGGGACTGCCTATAATGTATCTAGCATGGAAGATACCGAGATCTCTCGGTTGTTATGTTGACAATGAAAGCATACCGCTCAAAATTATTATTCATCTCAATTTTAAAAGCTCAAGTTCTCGCACCTTTGCAAATCAATGCTTCCCCTGCGAAGGGCCTATCTTTTACTTTCTAGTACTTACCTTTATACAAGAGTCATGGTGATCTTCACCACTTCCTATATTTCGCCTTTTTCTCTTGGCAAGCATCATGTGGTGGGGAAAGATCCAAGCATATATGGCCATTCAAATATATTTGATCATGAATAATTATTGTTGACCATTATCAATATGATAAATAAGTTGGGAGGCGAAACTTTAAGCCCTATCTTTCTCTGTGTTCGACGGATGCCATTTGCTCTAAAAATATGGTTTGAGAGTTAGAAATCATGGAAGACTGTATGATAGTTCAGTATGTGGAATTTGCTAAATCAACGCTCTTACATGGACCCTTCCTGAAAATAAGATGAATTGCAATTGCTTGGTAACTGAAAGCATAGTTTGTTAGTTTTCAAGAAACTTTATGGTCTATACTTTAACATGTGAATAGCTTGTTATTTCATCATGAGAAGTTTCATGAGATGAGCTACTGTTTATGATACATAATGATGCTATAAAAAGTGTTTGGAACTATCATTGGTCAGATTTATGCATTATGCTAGCATTCACACTTCATAAATTATTTCTTTTATCATTTACCTACTCGAGGACGAGCAGGAATTAAGCTTGGGGATTCTAATATGTCTCCAATGTACCTATAATTTATGAAGTATTCATGCCATGATTACAATATTTCTATATGATTTTGGTATGATTTTATTAGAACTAACGCGGACTGATGTTGGTTTCAGCAGAACTACCATGGTGTCATTTTTTGTGCAGAAATAGAAGTTCTCGGCATGGGCTGAAAAAGTACGGAGAATATTTTTGGAAAATATAAAAAATACTGGAGCAAAAAGATAACAGAGAGGAGTCCCGAGGCAGCCACAAGCCACCAGGGCGCCCCCTAGGGCGCACCCGTGGCTTGTGGGCCCCTTGGGAGGCTCCTTGACGTGATTCCAACACCAAGTACTCCTATAAATCCAGAAACCTCCAAAAAGAAACCTAGATCGGGAGTTCCGCCTCCACAAGCCTATATAGCCACAAAAAACCAATCAGGAGCCCGTTCCGGCACCCTGCCGCAGGGGGAAACCATCACTGGAGGCCATCTTCATCATACCGGTGGTCTCCATGACGAGGAGGGAGTAGTTCACCCTCGGGGCTGAGGGTATGTACCAGTAGCTATGTGTTGGATCTCTCTCTCCCACGTGTTCTTGAGGTGACATGATCTTGATGTACCACGAGCTTTATTGATATAGATGAATCATATGGAGTTTTCCCCTCTCTATCTTATTGTGATGAATTGAGTTTTCCCTTTGAAGTTTTTTATCGGATTGAGTCTTTAAAGGATTTGAGAACACTTTATGTATGGCTTGCGATGGGATATCTTTTTGGGGAACGTAGTAACAATTCAAAAAAAATCCTACATGTCACCAAGATCAGTCTAGGAGATGCTAGCAACAAGAGAGAGGGAGTGCATCTTCATACCCTTGAAGATCGCTAAGCAGAAGCTTTACAAAGAACGTGGTTGATGGAGTCGTACTCGTGGCGATTCAAATCGCGGAAGATCCGATCCAAGCACCGAACGGACGGCACCTTCGCGTTCAACACACGTATAGCCCGGGGACGTCTCCTCCTTCTTGATCTAGCAAGGGGGGATGAGAAGTTGAGGGAGAGCTCCGGCAGCACGACGGCATGGTGGCGGTGGAGCTCATGGTTCTCCGGCAGAGCTTCGCTAAGCGCTACGGAGGAGGAGGAGGTGTAGGAAGGGGGGAGGGCTGCGCCAGGGGAAGGGTGCGGCTGCCCTCCCCCCACTATTTATAGGGTAAGGGAAGATGGGTACGCCCCCCCCTATATGCATCTAGAGGGGGGGTGACGGCCAAGGGGGGCATTCCCCCCAAGTTAGGTGGGAGGCGCCCCCACCCCCTAGGGTTTCCAACCCTAGGCGCCTTGGTCCCTTGGGGGGCGCATGAGCCCACTAAGGGGCTGGTTCCCCCACAAATTCAGCCCATTAGGTCCTCCGGGGCAGGTGGACCCTCCCGGTGGACCCCCGGAACCCCTTCGATGGTCTCGGTACAATACCAACAAACCCCGAAACCTTTTCGGTGACTGAAACTGGACTTCCGATATATAAATCTTCACCTTCGGACCATTCCGTAACTCCTCGTGATGTCCGGGACTCCAAACAACTTTCGGTAACCACATAAAATTCCATTACAACTCTAACGTCACCGAACCTTAAGAGTGTACACCCTATAGGGTCGGGAACCATGCAGTCATCACCGAGACACCTCTCCGGCCGATAACCAATAGCGGGATCTAGATAACCATATTGGCTCCCACGTGTTCCACGATGATCTCATCGGATGAACCACGATGTCAGGGATTCAATTAATCCCGTATACAATTCCCTTTGTCCATGGGTATGTTACTTGCCCGAGATTCTATCGTTGGTATCCCTATACCTTGTTCAATCTCGTTACTGACAAGTCTCTTCCTCGTTCCGTAACACATGATCCCGTGACTAAATCCTTAGTCACATTGAGCTCATTATGATGATGTATTACCAAGTGGGCCCAGAGACACGAAGTGACAAATCCCAGTCTAGATTCGTGCCAACCCAACAGACACTTTCGTAGACACCTGTAGTGCACCTTTATGGTCACCCAGTTATGTTGTGACGTTTGATACACCCAAAGCATTCCTACATATTCAGGAGTTGCACAATCTCTTGGTCTAAGGAAATGTTACTTGACATTAGAAAATCTCTAGCAGACAAACTACACGATCTTGTGCTATGCTTAGGATTGGGTCTTGTCCATCACATCATTCTCCTAATGATGTGATCCCGTTATCAACAACATCCAATGTCCATGGCTAGGAAACCATGACCATCTATTGATCAACGATCTAGTCAACTAGAGGCTCACTATGGACATGGTGTGGTCTATGTATTCACATAGATATTACGATTTCTGGTTAATACAATTGTAGCATGAACAATAGACAATTATCACGAACAAGGAAATTTAATAATAACCATTTTATTATTGCCTCTAGGGCATATTTCCAACATACCTATGGTGACAATGAGATATTCTATTGATCCACTTGATGTATGCTTCGATGATCAACTTGCGGGTTCTGTGACCTTGGGAATCTATGCATATGGGTTGGCACAGTTTTTCGTCTTGACTCTCCAGGAGAAACTTTGGGGCACTCGTTGAAGTTCTTTGTGTTGGATTGAACATGATGAATCTAAAATTGTGTGATGCATATCGTATAATCAAAACCATGGGTACTCGTTGTGACATTGGAGTATCTAGGTGACATTAGTGTTTTGGTTGATGTGTATCTTAAGGTGTTATTTTAGTACGAACTCTAGGGCTGTTCGTGACACTTATAGGGATAGCTCATAAGATTGATCAGAAAAGATAACTTTGAGGTGGTTTCGTATCCTACAATAATTTGTTCGTTTATGCTCCACTATTTTGTGACTTTGGAGTGAACTCTTTGTCGCACGTGAGGGATTTACATATGATTCAACTATGTCAATATTGTTGAGAGAACTTGTACTAGTGAAAGTATGAATCCTAGGCCTTGTTTATAAACATTGCAATACCGTTTGTGCTCACTTTTATCATTAGTTACCTTGCTGTTTTTATATTTTCAGATTACAAAAACCTATATCTGCCATCCATATTACACTTGAATCACCATCTCTTCGTCGGACTAGTGGACCTATACAACTTACGATTGTATTGGGTGTGTTGGGGACACAAGAGACTCTTTGTTATTTGGTTGCAGGGTTGTTCAAGAGAAACCAACTTCGTCCTATACCTCCCACGGATTGATAAACCTTATATTATCGACTTGAGGGAAATTTGCTACTGTCCTACAAAACTCTGCGCTTGGAGGCCCAACACGAGTCTACAAGAACAAGGTTGCGTAGTGTACATCACCTCTACAACTGCCTTGCTCTTTTTCTTGCTCGCGGTAGCTTTAGGTTTCTTTGCTGGAACCTTCTGTTACCTCCTCTTCCAAAATGAGGAATCCGCCTATAGAGAAGTTGATAAAAACAACAAGTTTGAAGAATGAGGCATCGTATAAGCAAGGTGAAAGTTATCAAAGATTATCACCTTAGGAGCTGGGTTATCAGTACAAAAGGGTTTCAGACCAATTTTGTCGCAGACTTCCTGCTTTTCACCCAGCAATTTGTTCACGATTTTGTTTACATCAGTCGTATCCACGGTAATGTTGTTATAGCTTTGCGGGTGGTTCAAATTGCCATCATGCTCACACATTAACCCGTCGCGAGGACTCAAGGGTAAGATCTGCGAAGACACCCAGCATCAGGTTAAGTCAACTCCGGTTAACCCATTGTATGTCAAAGCTCTGAGCTTGGGCCATACAAAGGCAAGTTGAGCACATTCCTCTACCAAAGCCGAGTCAGGCAGTTCAAAGTTCAGAGGCAGACGGTCAACTCTGTAAACTGGCAGGGGATTTTCATCAACCGGGGCAGTGTTCTTGCAATAGAACCAAGTCTTGGCCCATCCTTTTGGATGACTAGGTAAAACGACAGAAGGAACACCACAGTATGTTTGCTTCTGAATCGTGACTCTGCCAAATTCTAGACTGGGTCCATCAGCAAACTCGGTTTGGCGGTTGAGATAAAAGAACTCCTTGAACAAAAGAACAATAGGCTCTATTCCCATGTACACCTTGCAAAATATTTGAAACTGGCACAATTTGGTTATGGAATTTGGAGCTAGGTCTTGAGGGTGAAGGTGATAAAAGTGCAAACCGTCTCGGAAGAATTTGTACCCAGGAGGAGAAAAGCCCCGTTGAAGATGATCTGTAAAAATCACTACTTCTCCTTCGCCAGGTTGAGGCCTCTCCTCTCCGAGGGCGGCTTGCCACGCAATTTTTTCCTTGTGTGGCAGAAGACCCAGCTCCGCAAATTCTTGGAGTATCTCTTCAGATACTTGAGAAGGTGCCCAATTGCATGAAGCGGGTTTGGTCATGATGGATTATTTCAAGAAAGGAAGCTGTAGAAGCATATTCAGCGGGGTACTAAAGAAAGTGGCACAATCAGACAAACGATATGCCGACGACTCTAGTCTAAAACAACATGATGAGCTACAACATGTAAGCCGCGTTAGTATAAGCCATAGTCCAAGGCAAAGCAAAATTACAAAATAGGCGGGTTACCGTCATAATGGAGAACCGGCAAAACGCAAGGGCGACTTACACACAAACTATTTCTGGATTTTCTACTAAGTGAAGGATAAACATGTTTCTACCAGAGCATCTACAATTATAGATCTACAAAATGGATCGGAAGGAAAAGAATTTACCTACGCTAACAACAAGGTGCATCGATAATGGTGGCCTAGATCGCGAGTTTTGAAGGAGATCTAAGGGATATTACATGAGAAGTAAAACCATCGATCCTACCACGGTATCTACGTGAAAAGATTCATTGGGAACGCAGGTAGGCCGACAATGGCGATGAATGAGCGAAGAACTCCGGCGAACTCCCACGAAGCAAGATGAATTCAAAATAGATCTAAAGAAAGAGGAAAAGACTTACCTGACAGTCGCGACGGTGACGAAAGGGACTTGCTGCACCCAGATGAAGTTGGGAGACGATGCGGCCCTAGGAGTAGTTGGCTGGCGATGAGGAGACAGCCGTAGCGATGCGACAAGTAGTCCTAAGCTCAGGTAGGAAGAAGATGCAGAGGAGGAAATATGAAAATGGCTGATGGAGCCCTCTCTGAGTATTTAAAGGGCAAAAAGTGGAAGTGTGACCGGCATGCGTGGGAATCGAGGGAACACATTAAATTTCAGAAATATGGACGCCTTGATTTTTAGGATAAGCGGATACACATAAAGGCTGTTATGATGGCATCACCGATGTCGTCACCGAATCTTCAGACTTCTAACGGATGACGTCATTAGTGGGTGGTTCAAGTAAATACAAAATCCACAAATATCATGAATCGGCATTTTGTGACTCGAAGAAGGCGTCAACACAAGCTAGAGATGAGCCGCCAAGATCAAGGTGAGAATATATTGACATGAATAAATTCAAATCAATATGGGGCCTAATGTTGGGGATATAACCCCGAGGTATAACCCGCCTCGGTGGGCCGTCTTACAATAACGACAGCTTAGTATCTACACTCAAGAGGGGCCCGGGCACCCTTAGCCCAGAGACATAAGGCGTTTCATGGACCAAGCCTCCTGGCGGCCCAAAGATGTGAAGACAACAACTGCTGGCCCAAGAGGTAGGGAGTTGTTAGGAGTTACCTTTCATAGGAGGCATGGCTAGTTAGAGGCATAACAGGTCACGAATCGTATCATGACCCGGACCCTTGTAATCCTAGGGCCTCGACCTGTGTATATAAAGGCGAGTCCCTGCAATGGCTCAGGCCAGGTTACAATCTATCGATAGCTAGGTTAAGCGATTCCGCTCCCTTGTAATCAATACCATCATCAATATACACAAAGTAGTGCGTAAGCTTTTACCTCTATTAGAGGGGTCGAACCTGGGTAAACTTGTCTCTCGTTCCCGATCAATCCCTTCGAGTCGCCATGTAGTTGCGATGGCCTCACACCGAAGTGCTCCTGTGAGGACATCTGCCGTGACAAAACCACGACAAAAACCACCCGAGATCTTCTCGAAACAAGAAATGTTAAAACTCATGCTACCATTTTGGGATTTGAAGAAACCAAAAAGGAGGACTTCTCTACCTCTTACTTGAAATCACTTGTGGAAGTTAGGGATTGTTCCTATCACCACTTACCATCAAAATGCTCTGTTGGAGCCATCCTGATGGGAGTAGATTTAGATGTTTTTGATGTGATTTCATGGTCACGCAAAGAGTTTTCAGTTAGTTGCTTAGTGAAACTTAAATCTAATGGACATGTTTTTAGAGTCACTATTGTTTATGGATCTCCTTATTAAAATAACAACTTCTCCCTAGGTGGTTTTGGTAATAATAACAACATATACTTCATTAAACTAATAAGTATATCAAGTATATTTTAGGAAAATTTCAATGAATGGATTTGGCTACGATTACAAGGAGATTTCCCAGATGCATGGAACATCAATTGGCAAAAGCTTGAAGACACTACATTTTACTTTAAGTGAGAAATCACATTTGAGTCCATAGGAAAGCCAATACTATTAAAAGAGGATGAGGTATCTATGATGATGTGGTTGCTCGAAGTGCTTAGAGATTAGCCACTAAAAATCTCACCATTTCTCCCACAAAAAATATTATGTACCAAACCTTAAAGATCAAATTCGATGCCACCAACATTCCACATATCGGCCACACCGAGTTTTCCTTAGACAGAACCCAAGCAAAACCCTAGCAAGTCGGTACAACCGAGTTTCGCTTCGGTACAGCTGAAAAGCAATGACCAACCTGCTAGTGTCCATTTGCTGAATATCGGAATTTATGAATTTTACAAATCGGTGCCACTGAAGTGAGGAACTGCCTAGGACAACCCAATTTGTCGCACAGAGATGCTTTATATCGGTCTCACCGAGGACCCAAAAGTTAGGGCATTTTGCACTAGTCGGTGCAACCGATTTTTACTCCAGTTCCACCGAGTTGGGCAATAATGTTGTAACAGTTGGATTTTTGGAGATAGCTATATATACCCCTCCACCCCTCTCATTTGCAGAGAGAGCACTCAGAACAATCAAACACTTCAACCATTCATTTTTTGAGAGAGAACCACCTACTCATGTGTTGAGATCAAGATCTTCCACTCCAACCATACAAATCTTGATTTCAAGCCTTCCCAAGTTGCTTTCCACCCAATCAATCTCATGTACCAAGCCAAATTCCGTGAGAGAGTGAATGAGTGTTGAGGAGACTATGTATGGAAGCACTAGAGAAAGGAGTTCATCATCCATACCACATCTATTACCTTTTGGAGAGTGGTGTCTGCTAGATTGGTTAGGTGTCGCTTGGGAGCCTCCAAATCATGTGGAGTTCAACCAAGGTCAAGGAGATCGCCTACTTCATGATGATCTACCCCGAGTGAGGCTAGTCCTTCATGAACGTAAGCCATGGTGGAATGACAAGGTTGCTTCTTTGTGGACCCTTTGTGGGTGGAGCCCTCCGTGGACTCGCGCAGCCGTTACCCTCCATGGGTTGGAGTCCCTATCAACATGGACATATGATAGCACCACCTCTCGAAACCACGCCAAAAATCTCTGTGCCTTCGTTGCGTTTGGTCTTCCTATCCCTACCCTCTACTTACACTTGCATGTCTTTACTTTTCGTTGTTATACTCGTAGATTTGCATGTGTAGGGTGTGCTAGACTTGGTAAAATTGCTAAAACTTGCCAAGCATTAAAATTAGGGAAATCTTAGGTTTTTATTTGGTCGAGTAGTCTATTCACCCCCCTCCTGCAATGTGAATTCTTTGGCAATGGAAAGGAACCGGATCGTGAAGCGGCTATGGAAGAATTGAAAATTTTACAATACATTCTATTCAACTGCCTATGCCTCGAAGAATTCAACAAGATAAGTCGTGTTGAGAATGCAAAGGAAATTTGGGATACTTTGGCTAATATGCATGAAGGAAATGAATTTGTCACGGAATCTAAGTTGGATGTGCTTCATAGTCAAGTTGACAAGTTCAAGATGAAGGATGGTGAAGGAGTTGCGAAAATGTACTCTAGGCTTGCTCTCATCACAAATGATATTGCCGGCTTAGGAAGTGAAGAGACGACCGACAAAATTCATCATCAAGAAGATCCTTAGAGCCTTGGATGGAAAATATGACACCATGCGCACATGGATCAAAATGATGCCAAACTACAAAGATCTCAAGCCTACGAAAGTCATTGGAAGGATTGTTGCCCATGAGAAGTTACTCAAGGACAAAGAAGAGCTCCATAACAAATCATGCGGTGCATACAAAGCCATAAGTGACTACCCCACAATCTCAGGTGACAACCTTGTTACCAATGAAGAGATAAGCCTCATGGTCAAGAAATTCAACAAGTTCTGCAAGAATAAAGGCAAAGAGAGAAGCTTAAATTCAAGATACGAAAGGAAGCATTCTTCTAGTCATGACCGAATTTTTTACAATCATGGAAGACCCGGACACTTTTCCAATGAGTGCACGGCCTCCTCCAATAGAAGAGAAGAGTCAACTAGAAGAAGAAGCTCGAGAGATGAGTCACCTCTAAGAGAGAGAAGGAGTTGAGAAGATTGCTATGAATGAAGATCCTCCTGGAGAAGCAAGGACTTGGAGAAGAATTACAAGTACACAAAGAGCTACACAATAAGAAGGCATCAAGCTAATGTTGATGAATGGGTTTTCGGCTTTGAATCTGACAACCAATCCGAGAGAAGTTACCACTCCAACTCCTACTATAGTCAAGACAAAGGTGCTGCCGGATTAGTACTCATTTCCTCCAACTCCAATGATTTATTTGATTCACCAAATGGAGGAATTGGAATTTGCTTCATGGCTAAATGCCCAAAGGTATCACACCCTAAATACATTGACTTTAATAGTGACGAGGATGACTTTCTAGGAGATGATAACTTGTTCTTTGATAAAACTAGTGATGTTAGCCAAAATGAACTTGATAATAATCATGCTTGCCAAGATAAATCGTGCGATGATAATGAGAAGGACATTGAGCGCTTAACTAGAGAACTAAGCACTCCTAAGTTGGCTCATGAATCTACTCAATAAGATCATAAAGAGCTTCTAAGAACTCATGAGAAGATACGCTTCGTGAAGCTAAATTTAGAGCAAGAGCATGAGTTTCTTAAAGCTATCAATGACGATCTTTGAAAGAAGAGTTCTTATTATCTTACCAAGCGATTACTCTTGTCTACTTTTATGCCACAAGTCAAATCTAAGCAAACTAGTAACAAAGGCAACAAAGGTCCTTCATCTAGTAGCAACAACAAAAATGCTAAATCTAAATATGTTGATTCTAGTAGTTCTATTGATTCCACTAATGATTCCCTTAGCCAAGTTACACTTGAGAAAGAAAATGATTTATTGAAAGGAATTTCATAAAAAGGTGTCTACAAGAGTCTTGCCAGAAGTAAGAAGAAATTCGGGTTGATTGTGCGCAAGAAAGGATGGCACCAGAAGAATCAAGGTATTGGTTTTGAACGAAAGTTCAATGCCAATTGAGTTGAATGGTAAGAATATCAATACCCCAAGATGAAGTTTGTTCCCCAAAAGGAGGAGTATGATGCTACTCTCTCAAAGGGAACACAATCTATCTTCCACCACAAGACTACAAGCTCAAGGGCAAAGACAAGCTTCAAGAGGAAATTGACTCATTTGAAGAAGAATCCCAAGCCATGGTCAAGTGGGTTACCAAGGCCACTACTAGCTCTACTTCATCAAGTTCTACTTCAACTACAAGGATCCCCATCAAGTTGATGTGGGTCCCCAAGAAGAAGAACTAGAGAAGTTCTTAAGGGGTTACAGTCGGTGTCAAAACCGGCAGATCTCAGGTAGGGGGTCCTGAACTACAGGTCTTGGATCGATGGGTAACAGGAGACAATGGAGACATTGTTTACCCAGGTTCGGGCCCTATTGATGGAGGTAAAACCCTACATCCAGCTATGTTTGTATTGATGATGGGGTACCGAATACAAAGTTGATCTACCTCGAGATCGTATGATGTGGTCTAAAATCCTAGAAGTAATGAGCTTAAACTATGATGATATGTGTAAGTCTAGCCTGGCCTCAACTTATATGACACACCGGAGGCCTAGGATAACAAGAATCCTAGTCGCCTACATCGGTGAAGAGGAGTCCTTGTCTTGAGCACCAAGTCTTGTGGAATCTTCCTTGCATATGTCATCGACTGCCCGAAGTGGCCCATGAGTCCGACCCATAGAGATAGGTCGGCATCTCGAGGACCCCTTAGTCCCAGACTCCCTCAGTAGCCCCCTAAACCGGTCTTCAAGTTAGGGACGCTCCCCGGTTCTTAAGAAAAGTTCTTCATCTTCAACCGTCGGTCTTGAAAAGTGGTTCAATAAATCTTGAAAATTCGGGTTTGAAGTGCTTCCCGTGTGGCGGTGTCCTCTTGCATCCGAGCTCCACCACCAGACTGCATCCAAGGTATCTTTTTGCATTCGAACTCCAATGATGATGTGCGTCCGAGGTGTCATAGATTACCTCGGTCTTCAAAAAATGAAGGAATTCAATCGAGATTAATGCTGGAAATGCCCTCTATGGAGCCAGCCACTTGCTCCCGAGATTTATGCCAGAAATGTCCAAGGTGGTGCACCACCCCCACCATTGGTTGATTTTTTGTGGATATTTTCGATTTGTGCAATTTATTCTTTGTCGAGATATATAGCCAATAACCCACAAGGTGCGTGCCTGTCTAAAACCCGGGATGCACCTGAAGGATAAAACAAAACCACTAATCCCAGTAGCCCCTGATACTAGGTCAATTTGCGAAATCGTCCTGGGGATCAACTCCTAGCTCGGGATCATACTTAGGAACGGAAACATAGTGTGCATAGTCCTCAAGACTCAGGTTAGGTGTGACCGACCAATGTGAGGATCATAATCTCCCCGGAAACTGTTCTGCACTGGTTGTGTATGTTTTGACAACGCCAAAGTACATATTAGCAGGAAAGATGCCAAACCGAGGGTCAGAAAAGATTTCGCGAGCAGAACTACCATGCCGAACACCTCGAACAAGACGATATCCCACCTCGTGAAAGAAAAAACATAAAAATACGTTAAAGGTGCCATAAGCTCAGAAAACCAAAAAACTTTAGCAAACACTTTACGTCCGAACTAAATCAAGTTTCTTGGTGCCAATCCAAAAATTGGTATTAAAATTAATATGTGCTTCGTCCGTGCTTTAACACAACACATCCGATCTCAAGACTTCGAGCGGGTCAACCTTTGGCTTCAACCTCCATATCCTGAAGGCGGCGTGTTTCTCCGAGGCCAGTTCAACGAACTAACTCGAGCGGCTTTAGAAAGAAACCAGGCTATTCGCCTATTGACCAAACACTTAGGTAGAGAAAGGAGTGATAGAAAAAGACCTTGTAACGACCAAGAATAAAACAACATTTATTATAAAATGGCTCATATAAATTTAAGGGGCCCCAGTTAACATGGAAAAAAGACGTCTTTTTAACAAACGACGCTATTAAGAAGCTAAGTTCTTAACAAACAACTTTTTTGTTTAACAAAAATATAATGCTAGGTTGAACCGCACATAAATTAAATATTGAAAAAAGGTTGAGCAAGAAAACGACTTAGCTGATTAATGTGCTCGGTGTGACGTGGGCCGAGCTTTTAGCGGGTCAAGGTCCCAGCCCCCAAGCTGGTCCCAAAGTGCCCGAGCAAAGAGACCGGCTTGACAAAATGGCAACGTAGCACAACTGACATGGTGAGGCGAAGCCTCTGGTCCAGCCGAGGTGATGAAGTTGCCCGACTGGTGACACCGAAGTCCTGGGATTAGGTTAATGAAGAGAAGGCAAAGCCCCCGGTCTAGTCGATGTGACTAAGCAGGTCGATAAGGTGATGCTAGAGCCCCCATGACAGCTGACATGTCAAAGCAGGTCAACCTGATGGACGTCGACTTGAAGAAGCGATGGTGCGTTGATGTCGATGCACGTCGCAATTTGTGACGTAGTCCATGTTGGCTTGATGAAGCAACGACGTGCCCGACCAGTGCAACCCATGGGGTGAAAAGGTTCTCTTTAATGATAGTTTGGCCCTCGCGATGCCGAGCTCTTGGTCAGCTCGCCAAGCTGATGAGGAAATTTTCTTCAAAAAGGACGTCCGACAACCCGTTAATGAAAAAGATGAACTCGGGTCGGATTCATTTTCGCGTAGAAAATAGATCCAAAATTCATTGTACTCATCGAACGTTTTCTGGAGTTTGGACAGACTAATCGAGCTCAAATTTTAAGGGGTGATCGGTATAGGAACTCCGCAGCCGTTGAACGTTGGGATTTTCCAATGGATATCCGAGCTAGATATTGGACACCTTGCCCTGAACTCATCCAGATTCCCATCCAGATTTGACAGGGCTCCGGTATATCGGAGATTATCGGAGATTCCTCCATCGGAACATGACAAAATTTTATAGGGTTGTTGTAGATACAGTTTTGCACAATTCCACCAAAGCAATCATCAAAGTGACGCTCGAGGAAACGGGGACGATGAACACAAATTCACTGTCTGGAAAAAAACAACCACCAATTGATATGTCCCCAATGTATCTATAATTTTTGATTGTTCCATGCTATTATATTATCTGTTTTGGATGTTTTATATGCATTAATATGCTATTTATATTATTTTTGGGACTAACCTATTAACCTAGTGCATAGTGCCAGTTTCTATTTTTTCCTTGTTTTTGAGTATTGCAGAAAAAGAATATCAAACGGAGTCCAAATGAAATAAAATTCTATGATGATTTTTCTTGGACCAGAAGGAACCTATGAGTCTTGGAGAAGAGGCCAGAAGACCTACGGGTGGGCCACAAGCCACCAGGGGGTGCCCCTGGGGGGCGCCCCCTGGCTTGTGGGCCCCCCGTAGCTCCTCCAACCCTAATTCTCTGCCTATAAATTCATAAATATTCCCCTAATACCAAAGAGAGCCACGATAATACCTTTCTGCCGCCGCAAGCCTTTGTTCCCATGAGATCCCATCTTAGGGCCTTTTCTGGTAATCTGTCGGATGGGGATTCGATCATGGAGGGCATCTACATCAACACCATTGCACTTCTAGGGATGCATGAGTAGTCCACCTCAGATCTTTGGGTCCATAGCTAGTAGCTAGATGGCTTCTTCTCTCTCTATGTTCTTCAATACCATGTTCTCCATGATCTCCATGGGGATCTATCCGATGTAATACTCTTTTGCGGTGTGTTTTTCGAGATTCGATGAATTGTGGGTTTATGATCATATTATCTCTGAATATTATTTGAATCTTCTCGGTATTCTTATATGCATGATTTCATATCTTTGCAAGTCTCTTCGAGTTATTGGTTTGGTTTGGCCAACTAGATTGGTAATTCTTGCAATGGGAGAAGTGCTTAGTTTTGGGTTCAATCTTGCGGTGTCCAAACCCAGTTACAAAGTAGGGGTAGTGAGGCACGTATTTGTATTGTTTCCATAAAGGATAAAAAGATGGGTTTTCATCATATTGTTTGAGTTTATCCCTCTACATCATGTCATCTTACTTAATGCATTACACTGTTCTTCATGAACTTAATACTCTAGATGTAGGCAGGAGTCAGTCGATGTGTGGAGTAATAGTAGTAGATTTAGAACTGTTTCGGTCTACTTCATACATACGTGATGCCTATATGCATAGTCATTGCCTTGGATATCTTCATAACTATGCGATTTTCTACCAATTGCTCGACAGTAATTTGTTCACCCACCATATTATTTTCCTTCAAGAGAGAAGCCTCTAGTTAAACCTATGCCCCGGGTCGATTTTCCATATTATATTTTCAGATGTATAAACCAAAAATACCTTGCTGCAATTTTATTTACTTTTATTTAGTTTTACTTTTAATAATATTTTATATCTATCTCTATCAGATCTCATCCTTGCAAGTAACCCTGAAGGGATTGACAACCCCTTTATAACGTTGAGTGCAAGTGTTTGATTGTTTGTGTAGGTGCATACATTGGGGCCTTGCTTCTACCTCCTATTGGATTGATACCTCGGTTCTCAGCAACTGAGGGAAATACTTATCTACTTTGCTGCATCACTCTTTCCTCCTCAAGGTAAAACTAATGCAAGCTCAAGAAGTAGCACCAATCTGCAGACGAGCCATCGATCCTTATGACGATTCCATAGCGGAACTCTCAGTGAAAGCACCAGTGTCAGTGTAAAACCCGACAGATCTCGGGTAGGGGGTCCTAAACTATGGGTCTTGGATCGGTGGGTAATAGGAGATAAGGGAGATGGTGTTTCCCCAGGTTCGGGCCTTCTTGATGGAGGTAAAACCCTACGTCATGTAGTGTTTTGTATTGATGATGGAGTACCGAATACAGAGTTGATCTACCTCAAGATCGTACGATGTGGTATAAAACCCTAGAAGTAATGAGTTTAACCTATGATGACATGTGTAATGTCTAGCCTGGCCTTGGCTTATATAACACACCGGAGGCCTAGGATAACAAGAATCCTAGTCGGCTACGTCGGTGGAGAGGAGTCCTTGTCTTGATAACCAATTCTTGTGGAATCTTCCTTGCATAAGTCATCGGCTATCTGAAGTGGCCCGTGATTCCGCCTTGTAGATAGACCAGCAGCGCGAGGACCCCTTAGTCCCGGACTCCCTTAGTGACTCTGCCAACAAACTTCACTCACATTTATTCTTAGCAAGACCTGATGCAATCAACTCCAACTTTATGCAATAGTTTAAGGAGTCATAAAACCCCTCATTGGTAAGTAAGGGACAAGGTAATTAATGTATCAATGGACATCATCACATGTGTACTTCACTCCATGTCCATAGATATCTTGTACTTGTTCCTTGTGTTGGACTAACCCATGTAGGTGAGAAGAGTAAAAACAAGGATTGCTCCCAACTCTAGATGATCTTCTTCAACAATGAGCATCCACTACTACAACACCTACATGAAGTCTTCAACGACAAAACCCAAGGTTAGTTCATCCCTCTAAAAGGGGATATCAAATCAAGGCAGAGATTTTCTCTAAGACTTGAGCTAAAGCATCTCAAATTACGTGAACACGTTAAAAGCTTTATGTAAAAGTGGCAACCCCACTTGTGCTTAAGCGATGAGTATGACCTATGATCAAGCATTCTTGTTTGGCTCCTTAAGTCAATATACTCATATATAGATGAGTCCATCATCAGCAAAGTTCTTGGTAGATACTAGAGTGGTTGTGCATGTTTGACATATTCTATCTCACATCTTAATGTGTCAGCATGTTGGTATGCATATTTTTATTTATTCAAGGACACCCAATTGTTGTTCTATTTTGGCTTTAATTTTTCTAGCCAATTGTATGTACAATAATGTCTAAGTACCCCCTCTATCTATCTATTCTTTCTTGTCTCAAAATCCATTCATGCTTCATCACAAAATTTGAGCAAGCTCTTTTCGGACCCTCCAGGCGAGGACCACTCGGAGCCACCAATTCGACAAGGGCTGACTTCCTAAACTTCCCTAGTGATTTTCGGTGTGACCAAAACCTCGAAACTCGGCTCCGCCAATTCACTAGGGTTGATCAGGTTTTCTACCTCGATACCAACGACCAAGAATTTTCACCATCACCAGTTGTTCTGTCAACTGACAGTTATGCATCTCGGCGGAACCGATTTTTCTTTCTCGGTGTCACCTACAACAGATGGGTATATATATCCACGCATCGGGTCTTTGAAAATTCCTTCAAACGCTCGACTCATGCACCCCACTAATGCCACCACCCCTGTCTATGGACGTTCTCCATTCTCTCCAGCACGCCTTCGCCGTCAACAACATTCGTCACTGCCATTGCCGTTGTAGTGAGGATCGACCAAGTTAAGGTAATCCTTGATCCCTACTGCGCTCTAATTCTAATTCATGCACAATAGGTTTAGTCCGTCTTCTCACCACATTTTGCACAAATCTATCCACTCAAAAAGTTCCTTAGATTAGCTCGAACAAAATTTTTTAGGGTTAGGTCTCCAGGATATGTGATGTCGGAGTCATCGAGTTGAAACGTCTTGGTGCCACCGATGTGGTCTTGGCCACAACACAAGGGCTTCTCAATGAAACCAAAAAGTTCCTATCAGTGTCACTGAAATGGGATTTAGGGTTTTTGTGTGAAGCTTCGGAGAGACTGAATCACACCTCGGTGAAACTGAAATGGTGTGACCAAGTCTATGTTGTTGCCTCAGAATTTCTGAAATATAAAACTTGATGGAAAAGAAATTCATATTGTGAAAACCTGAAACTAACATTTGGGTTCAAATTTGCAAAAGTTTCCAAATTTTGTGAGGCTCATCTACTCTACTCCTCCATATCTACTTCACATGGTCAGAGTTCATCATGTCCGAATTAGATGATACTCAGAACCAGTATAGAGAGCCAAGTGCAGACTTGGATGCATGCACTAGTCCTGAAGACATTTTTGAGGACTCTGGAACACCCAGCTCACACGGCTTTCCCAAGGCAGCCACAAGGTCTAGGAAGCAGAAAACTTACATGAGGAGGATGAGGACTTTGTCCCAGAGGATGTCACTTCGAAGAGACAACCTGAAAGGAAGGAAAATGTGGGTTCTAGGAAAGTTGTTGAATCAGTTCCTGCCAAAATAAGGATGTCTCTATCTTTAGAGCAATCTGGAGGATCAACCAGGACCAAATCAATGGGAAAGAAGGAAGGTCAAAAGAGAGTGAGGAAGAGGACTACTCATGTGGTTGGGAGGCCAACTTCCATGTTCAATGCCCCAGGTGAGGATGATGATGAAGAAGAATAGTAGGTTCTAGCTGCTAACCCTCCTCCTTCCAAGAAGAGGAAGCTCAATATAGATGCCATGCCTAGCAAGCCACCCACCAAGGCCAAGCAAGCCCCCAATCCCTAGAAGACCACTAGAGACATTTCAGCTATAGAGAAGAGCAAGGTTCAACTGCTAGAGATGTTGCACCTCCAGATGATGATGATGAGGATGTAGCCATGTTGATAAAGCTCAGGCCCCACCTTCCAGATCATAATGACGACCACCCAATTGCTGAGAATATGAAGGAAAGGAAGGACCATGGGATGAGGAAGGGGAGATCCAATGATCCATAAGCTGTGAGGAGGAGAACTGTCGTGGACACTCGCTTTCACACCAAGGAGCAGCAAGATTTTTATGAGGCAGTCTTGCTTGGCAAGAACCCAACTATGAGTGACATGAGATATGTCAACTGAAAGTACATCAAGTCCAATGAAGACTACTTCCCCCATGTCTAGGAAAGTTTCAAAGTGATGGACATTGATGAGTTCTTAGGTAAAGAGATGACTGTATGGAATGATGAGCTCATCATGCAACTTTACTCCAATGTTCACTTCTATCCATATGTGAGGATAGCACCGGATATCAATCAACAGTTGATGAGAGGGCTGCAATCTTAGGAGTCCCAAAGGTGCAAGAGGGAGATTTGGACGTGTAATCCGAGTCCAATATACACCACAACTCCATGGCCAATATGTACAACCCAATTCCCAAGGAGTATGTGAAGACTCACAAGATTGGCTTAGTCTAGTTTCTGCAAGCAGGATTGCCTACCTCCAACTCAATCTTGAGGCACACTTTGTTGCACAAATCAGGAGATGATAAGGTGATCTGTGGATACTCTATTAACATGTTGCATCATGTCAATAGCCACACCAGGATCAGGGTGATGGATCTCATAGTTGAGACCATCAAGAGGACTACTTTAGATTAGAAGAGATCTTGTGGATATCCTCCGTACATTCATATTCCCATCAATTCCAAGATTGGAAAGAGCCTATATCTACTTGATCGACCACACGTGCCCCTCCAGCCAAAGTTTGAGGACAATGTTGTGGTGATGGACCCATCTCATCCCACTTCATCTACTACACAGGCAGAAAATGAGGCAGAGGCCTAAGCAGAAGCAGCAAGAGTCGCTAGTGCTCCGGTCCTCAAGATGAAGAATGATCAAATGTCGTTTCTTGCCGGTGCTATCTAGAGTATGGCGAAGAACATAGATGAGCTACTGCTGAACCAGAAGAGCCTAGAGAGGATTGTGGAGACAAAATTGCATGATCTTGACAACAAGGTGGCTGAGCTGACCATCACGGTCATCACTTTGAAGCAAGAAGTAGATGTAGTGCCCATGCCAAGCTCGGATGATGATGATAGCCCTACACTACCCGTGATTGCTTAGGTCAAGACTCATGCTAGATCTGCTGATGTGGCTATCCCAGAGATGAGACCTTCAGTGTCTGAACCTATTGCAACCTCTACCATGCCTCCTTCAACACCTCTAGTGTCCACTACACAAGCTCATGGGACTTCTGCAGAAGCATTCATCGACGCTCTCATTTCATCTCCTTCCATGACCACCGGAGAAACTTCATCGCCCCATGAAGGGGATCCAGCATAGGGTGACGTTTAGCTCTATACTTTCAAGATTTTTGGTAACCTGTTGCCAAAGGGGGAGAAATTGTATAGATCATAGGGCTTCTATATATATATATATATAGAGAGAGAGAGAGAGAGAGTTTCTTTTTGGTTGCTTCTCTTGGCTTCTAAAACATTTGGCCTATCTTTTGTTCATCTTATACTACGTTGTGTTTGATCATACGCTTTGTGATTGATGTTACTATTTCCTATCCTTTCTGATATCCATATGATGATCATTCACTAATTTGCTTGGTGTTATGTGCATTGTTATCCATTCATATTTTTTATGAGCAACACCAAGATGTATGTGACATGGAAGAGTGACTCATGATCCTAATCAATTGTGCATTTGCATTCAAACATAAATTTAAAATAATGAACAAATTTAGGGGGAGCTATTGCTTATCACATACTTCTCAAAGTGACAATGCTATGCATTGATTATATCTTTTGTTGAAGCTTTGATCTATATGTTGTCATCAATTACCAAAAAGGGAGAGACTGAAAGCACAACTTCTCCCTAGGCGGTTTTGGCAATCAAAAACAACATATACTTCATTGAACTAATAAGTCTATTAAGTATATTTAAGGAAAAGTTCAATGAACGGATTGGCTAGGATTGTGAGGAGATTCCCTAGATGCACGGAACATCAATTGACAAAATCTTCAAGACTCTACATTTTACTTTAAGTGAGAAATCACATTTGCCTCCATAGGAAAGCCAATGCTATCAAAAGGGATGAGGTATCTAGGATGACCTAGTTGCTCAAAGTGCTTAGAGATTAGCCAGCCAAAACATCAACATTTATGCCACAAAAACATTCTGCCCAAACCCTAAAGATCAAATTTGGCGCCACCGACATTCCACATATTGGCCACACCGAGTTTCCGTTCGACAAAACCCAAGCCAAAACCCTAGCAAATCGGTATAACCGAGTTTCGCTTCGGTACAACCAAAAGTAGTGACCAACCTTCTGGTGTCTATTTGCTAAAATCGGAATTTCCAAGAATTACAAATTAGTGCCACCAAAGTGAGGAACTGGCTAGGCCAACCGAATCAGTCATACTAAGATGATTTATATTGGTCTCATCGAGAACTCAAAAGTTACGACATTTTGCACTAGTCGGTGAAACCGGGTTTTTACTCCGGTTCCACCGAGTTGGGCAATAATATTGTAAGGGTGAGATTTTTGGAGATGAATATATATATATATATATCCCTCCACCTCCCTATCATTCATAGAGAGAGTACTCAGAACAAGCAAACACTTCCACCATTCATTTTCTGAGAGAGAACCACCTACTCTTGTCTTGAGATCAAGATCTTCCACTCCAACCATATGAATCTTGATTTCTAGCCTCCTCAAGTTGCTTTACACCCAATCAATCTCTTCTACCAAGCTAAATTCTATGAGAGAGTGATTAAGTGTTGGGGAGATTATCGTTTGAAGCACTAGAGAAAGGAGTTCATCATCCATACCACATTTATTACATTTTGGAGAGTGGTGTCTCCTAGATTGGTTAAGTGTCGAGTGGGAGCCTCCAAATCATGTGGAGTTGAACTAAGAAGTTTGTAAGGGCAAGGAGATCGCCTACTTCATGAAGATCTACCCCGAGTGAGGCTAGTCCTTCACGGACGTAAGCCATGGTGAAATAGACAAGGTTTCTTCTTCGTGGACCCTTTGTGGGTGGAGCCCCATGGATTCGTGAAGCCGTTACCCTCTGTGGGTTGATGTCTCCATTAACGTGGATGTATGATAGCACCACCTAACGGAACCATGCCAAAAATATCCGTGTCTTCATTGCATTTGCTCTTCCTATACCTACCCTCTACTTACACTTGGATGACTTTACTTTCCACTACTATACTCGTAGACTTGTATATGTAGGGTGTGCTTGACTTGGTATAATGTCTAAAACTTGCCAACAAATAAAATTGGGGAAATGTTAGGCTTTTATTTGGTCGAGTAGTCTATTCACCCCCTCTAGACGTACTTTGGATCCTACACATGAGGAAGGAAAAGAGGCTTTTATTTCAGAGGTTCATACTCTATTTGTAGATGCTACTATCCCCACACGTATTGGGGGGCTTCAACCTAGTTAGGAATGCCAGAGATAAAATCAATGGAGTGATTAATTACAAATGGAGTGATAACTTCAATGCTTGGAAAGAGATCTAGAGCTTCCTATAAATCAAACTTTCTAGTAGAAAATTTACTTGGGCTAATAATCAGGTAAATCTTATCATTCCCACTATAGATAGACTCTTTTGTGATACTGATTTGGATAAGCTTTCCCCCTTATCTACCTGTAGGGATTTTCCTAGACGTGGTAGTGATCACACTCGTTTACTTTGGGATTCAGGGGTGAATCAACAACCTAGAAAAGGTAGTTTCAAACTTGAAAAATGGTGGTTATTAAGAGAGGATTTCCCTGATCTAGCTACAAAAAATTGGTCTGATCCAATCCACTCAAGCCCACCAATAAAGAGTTGGCAGATGAAAATTAGAAATCTTAGAATACCACCAGAGGTTGGAGCTCTAATGAAGAGGCCAACCTTAGGAGGTACAAACCAATCCTCTTAAAGGAGTTTGATACATTAGATATTAAAGCAAAAACTTTTGACCTTGTTAAAGCTGAATTTGCTAGAATGCATTCATTTACACCGAGCTGCAAGACATTTGGCTTTAGTAGGAAATTAAGGCCAAATAGAGATCTAGAGATAGAGATATTAAAGAGGGATATAGGAACATTGCATACTGTCATGCAGTGGCAAACCGAAGAAGGGGAAAAACCCTTATCAACTCCCTAGATGGCCTTGATGTGCCAATCACTAATATTGAAGATATGTTAAGTGTGGATAGTGATTTTTATAAAACCATGTTTAAAAGGGAAGATAGTAATTGGTTTCAACTTAAATCATACTTTTCTCTGCCGAAGAAAAAGTCACTCAATCTGAGAATGACTCCTTGGAAGCCCCTTTCTTAGAAGAGGAAGTTAAAAAGTCAGTGTTTGAATCTTACCCAGATGGTGCCCTTGGCCCAGATGGGATCCCTTTTTATTCTACCAACACTTCTAGAATTTGGTCAAACCTAATCTGCTTGCTATGTTTGAAGATTTTCACAAGGGCAATCTGGACATTTTTAGAGTTAACTTTGATATGCTTACTCTAATTCCAAAATAGGTACCTGATGCTACTACCATGAAGAAATTTAGACCAATTAGCTTGATTAATCATAGCCTTAAGTTTTTACTAAGGTTCTTACTAATAGACTCTCTAAGGTCCTACAAAGATTGATTGCTAGCAATCAATCTGCTTTCCTCAAAGGTACGTACATACTGGAGAGTGGGGTCACTTCCCATGAGGTTTAACACCGAGTCCACTCTAGTAAAAATTAGGGGCTTGTGTTGAAACTAGATCATGAAAAATCTTATGATAAGGTAAATTTGAACTTCCTATCTGGGCTTTTAAAAAATAGAGGTTTTGGAGATAAATGCTTACTTTCGATCCATCAGCTTACACATGATGGCTTTGTTGGGTCAAGTTAAATAATGTAGAAAGTAATTTCTTTCTTATTGGGAAGGGCCTCACACAAGGTGACCCTATTTCCCCTCTTCTCTTTAGTCTAGTAGCGGATGTACTTACAAGAATGTTAGCCAAAGTTGCAACCCAAGGCTTGCTTGTTGGACTTTGCCCTGAGGTTTGCCCTGGGGGTTCATTTGCCTTCAATATGCAGATGACACCATATTGTTCCTAGATATAATATCTCTCGTCTCCAAAACCTAAAAATAGCTCTAACCTGCTTTGAAGAGGTGTGTGGTATGAGGACTAACTATACTACGAGTGAACTCATCCTATTAATATTATGGAGGATGATTTCCAAAACTTCCTTTCAGTCTTAGACTACAAGGGGTACTTCCCCATTAAGTACCCGGGATATCTCTGCACGATGATAAATCGAGGAGAGAAGACATCTAACCACTCATAGACAAGATTATGAAAAGGATTTCTAGGTGGAGGGGAAAACTTCTTTCATATAAGGGCGTGCTTGTTCTTATTCAAGCATGTCTGGCCAGCATCCCCTTTACCTGTTATCTTTCTTTAAATTCACAAAGTGGGCCATAGAAATGATCAACTCACAGATGGCCCACTGTTTATGGATGCTTTTGAGGGGCATAGAAAGTTGTACCTAGCTGATTGGAGGTTAGTTTGTATGAAAAAATATTTTTGATGTTTGAGCATTCCCAACCTCCAAGAAATTAATTTGTGCTTACTCGGCTCCTGGATTAAGAGATACTATGAGGGGGGAGGGAAGCCTTGAAAATGATCATTGATCACAAGTATATGGATGGGAGACCTAACCTCTTTACACCTATCCCTGGCCAAAATACCTCTAAATTTTGGAAAGGAGTTAAACCTATATTTCAAGCATTGACATTTGGATATAGATGGAAGGTTGGGACATGTAGCAAGATAAGATTCTAGGAAGATACTTGTTTTGGTAATTCTCCTCTAGCAATACAATTATGTCATGTTTACACTATTTGCAATGAACCAACAAAATGCATGAGTGAGGTCTAGGATGGCCAACAATTGAAACTTTCCTTTAGAAGGGACTTTGATGACAAACTTATGAAATAGTGGCACCAAATAGTTGGGAGCATTGTTCTTACTGCTTACCTGGACTTGCATTTTGGCAACTTGAAAACAAAGGACAATACTACTAGTTCTTTGTATCATGTGATCAATTTTAAAGGGGTTCAATCTGTTTCCATACCAAGTGTTTTGGAAATTAAGGGTTCCCCCTAAAATCCATGTGTTTTCTGTGTCTGCTTTCTCACAACAAATTAACGAGCAGGGACAACCTTAGGAAAAGACATAATATGAACCCCCTTGGTTGTATTTACTGTGTTGAACTTGAATCTATTTCACACTTGTTCTTTGACTATGTGATAGCTAAAAGTGTGTGGTCTTTTGTCAAAGACCAGTTTAAGGCCCAGTTGGGGATGATTTCCAATCTGTAGCTAGATTCTAGATCTCGAGTGATAAATATTCCGCTCTAGATACTGTTAGCCCTGCAGTAGTTTGGTGTCTTTGGAAATATATAAACTCAATGATTTTCGATAACACCATTTGGAATTCTGTCAAACAGGTCTTGAGACTAATCTCGAGAATCATAAAATCATGGGTTGTTCTGTCCCCGGAACAGAGTGGGATGAGGACTAATGTTGGTCTCCACATGCGGCTGCTGCTCCCCCAATGAAGACCAGAAAAGCCTACCCCGGAATTTGTCTGTGGGCAGTAGTTTCCCCTGTGTCCCCCCTTTCATTCCTAGAACGTAAAACTGATGTATCAAGTCGCATCTATGTGTTTTATTTCTCCTAATTTTTGCTGATTTGATCCTTTCGGTGAGCTCATGTGTGAATGACTTGTTGGTTTCATTCGAGTTAATGGAACCAGGGAGGAGCCACCCTGTTCTTCTAAAAAATGCAGCTGAAAAGTAAAGAACTTTAAAGAGCAAATAACTAAAAATAAACAATAGGATTGTTTGCAGTGGAGAGGTGATTAGGCGGGAAAACTCGGATCATGGTGTACATCAAATGCGACTCTGCATCGGTAATACAATGGAACCCGAGTCTAAACCCACCTGCATGAAATAATATTCCTAATATAAATCAAACGTCATTTTTTTAACATTCCCTAAAATCAAGTTGATACCTTTTTATAACTTACATGGTCTAGTGTTATACTCTTGTGTAAAATTCCGCAAAGGATAGACTCCCATAGTCTTTCCTGCGAAACTAGAAAACAAAATCGTATCTATATAGAAGTTGTAATTCAAGGTTTTTGAAGTTACAATGTTGGCTAAGAGAACATGGAAAACATTTCTTGGCCAAACTTTATACGCTGAGTAAAACACTCAACCATGTTCGGTAAAAAGTTTGATTTCCATTTTTGAAATTAGAATGCTTTAGCGGGTGAGTTTCCAAAGTTCGCAACACCGAGGTCCCTTGAGAAAATAAAACACCTAAGAGCATCTCCAGCCGCGCCCCCAAAGGTCCCCCTCACGCATCTTTTTTATCGCTGACGGGCGAAAATTGTCCTAGTCGCCCCCCCAGGATGTAGTTTTTCACCGGTTGGGCCTTTTTTGGGCCGGCGATCCCAGGCCGAACCCAGTGTGCTAGGGGCGCCTGGGGGGCACCGGCTGAAGCGAAAAGCCGCATGAGGCCAAGCTATCGGCGACACAACCGCTACTTCCCGTTGTTTTCTTTCTTTCCCTCCCCTATCCGTCGTTTCCCCACCAGTCTCTCCCTTTTCTTCCATCTCCTTCCGCCATGCCGCTGAAGAAGTACACCGCCCCTCACCAAGTCGCCACCACTCCCACAGTCGCCAAGCCGCGCAAGGCCCGTGCATCGATGCCAAGGCTGCCAGGCTTCACAAACGCACAGTGGAAGGCTGACGTCGACCAAAGGGAGGCGGTGACCACTGACCGCCGGAACAGGCTTCTCATGAAGAAAGACACGGATCCAGCAGTGATGGTAGAGGAGGAGGCGTCGTCTCAGCGCCCGATGTTCCTCGGGCAGCAGTAGGCCGACCAGTTCCCGCAAGACGCATGGGGCGGCCAGCAGATTGTCGCATCGCTGGCCAACCCCAACTTCCCTTTGCCGGCATGGGGGGTGGTTATGCGCCCTCTCTGGAGTATGTCGATGGTGACGCCCTCGGCGGGTTCAACCCCAACATCACCTTCCCACGCACGACTTCCGCCTTCTCCACTGGCCATCCCACCGCCTAGTACGGCTACATGATACGTCTCCAACGTATCTATGATTTATTCTTATTCCATGTTGTTATATTATCAATCTTGGATGTTTTACAATCATTTTATAGCAAACGTTATATCATTTTTAGGGACTAACGTATTGACATAGTACCAAAGTGTTAGTTGTTGTTTTTGCTTTTACTTCGTAGAAAATCAGTACCAAACAAAGCCTAAGCACTGAGGTTTTTTTTGTGGATTTTTTATGGACCAGAAGAAGAGGATGGGCCAAACAACACCAAAAGAGGGGTCCCAGGGTGACCACCCTCCACCAGGGTGCACCAGAGGCCCCTGACACGGCCTGGTGAAGGGTGGGCACCTTGCGCACCCCCTCAACCGACTATCGAGCCTATAAATTCCCTAAAAATCCAGAAAGCCTAGGGGAGTCGGCAAAACACAATTCCACCTGCCGCAAGTTTCAGAATCTCGAGATACAATCTAACACCATCACAGATGGGTTCATCTTCTTCATAGGCGCCTCTCTGATGATGCGTGAGTAGTCCACCATAGACCTACGGGTGCGTAGGCAGTAGCTAGATGGCTTCCTCTCTATATGTTTCTCAATACAATAGTCTCTTGGAGATCAATTTGATGTAATGATTTTTGCGGTGTGTTTGTTAGGATCTGATGAATTTTGAGTTCATGACCAATTTCTATCCATGAATATGATTTGAGTCTTCTTTTATCTCTTATTTGCATGATTACTTATATCCTCATATTTCTTCTTCAAATCTTTGGTTTATTTAGGCCAATGGATCAATTTTTCTTGCCATGGGAAGAGGTGCTTTGTGATGGGTTCGATCTTGCGGTGTTCTTTCCCAGTGACAGAAAGGGAAGCAAGACATGCATGTATTGTTGCCATTAAGGATAACAAAATGGGGTCTATTCCTACATGAATAGATCTTGTCTACATCATGTCACCGTTCTTATTGCATTACTCTATTTTCCCATGAACTTAATACACTAGATGCATGCTGGATAGTGGTCGATGTGTGGAGTAATAGAAGTAGATGCAGAATCGTTATGGTCTACTTATCTTGGACGTGATGCCTATAATGATCATTGCCTGGATATCGTCATTATTATTTGATCTTCTATCAATTTCCAACCAATAATTTGTTCACCCACCGTGTGCTATACTCATGAGAGAAGCCACTAGTGAAACCTACGCCCCCCGGGTATACTTTTCCAACATATTGCTTTCCAATCTACTATTTGCAGCTTTTTCTTTTAGATCTACTAATCCAAAAAACTAAAAATACCTTGCTGCACTTTTGTTTATTTATTTTACTTTGTGTTCTTGCGAGATCTATTTGCCAAAACTATCATTACCTAATTTATATTATTACCATAGAGAGCGTGACCATCTCTCTTTTGTGTCGGGTTGCAAGTATTTGTTGTTTGTGTGCAAGTGTTGTTTATGTGGGTGCGTGATCTTCCTCTACGGATTGATACATTGGTTTCAAAACTGAGGGAAATACTTACTGTCGTTGTGCTGCATCATCCCTTCCTCTTTGGGGAACTACCGACACAGTCTCAAGCCACATCGAAGGAATTTCTGGCACCATTGCCGGGGAGGAAGCAATCTCATCTACCAGGTTCATAATCACAAATCTTATCTCCTTGCAATTTACATTATTTTCCATTTGCCTCTCATTTTCCTCTCCCGCACTTCACAAATTTGTCGTTTTATTTGCCCTCTCTTTTTTGTTTCCCCTTTTTCTCGTCAGATCTCTTGTTTGCTTGCAATCTTGTCTACGTAGTCACGATGACTCAAGGGAACACCAAGTTGTGTGATTTTTACAATACCAATAATAATGATTTTATTAGCACTCCTATTGAACCTCCTGCCACTAGTGCGGAGTCTTGTGATATTATTGTCGCTTTGTTGAATCTTGTCATGAAAGATCAATTTTCCCGTACTCCTAACGAGGGTGCTACATCCCATCTAAATATCTTCGTGGAATTATGCGATATGCAAAAGAAAAAAATATGTGGACAATGATATTGTGAAGTTGAAATTTTGTTCCCTTCTCTTTGCGGGGTCATGCAAAAAATTTGGTTTTTCTCGTTGCCTCGCAATAGTATTGATTCTTGGGATGAGTGCAAGGACACTTTTATTACTACGTATTTTTAGCCCAGAAAAATTATTTCCCTTAGAACTCAAATCATGAATTTTAAGCAAATTGTGCATGAACATGTTTCACAATCCTCGTAAAGAATGAAACTGATACTAAGAAATTGTCCTACACATGGTTTGAATCTTTGGATGATCATACAATTTTTTTTATGCAGGATTGAATTTTGTCTCTAGAAATCTTTTAGATTCCGTCGAGTGGTACTTTTATGCAAATTAATTTTGGTGAAGCTACCAAATTTCTAGATAATATCATGGCAAATTATTCATAATGGCATACCGAAAGAGCACCTAATCCTAAAAAGGTTAATTCGGTAGAAGAAATTAGTACTTTGAGTGAAAAATTTGATGCTCTTATGAAGTTGGTTGCTAGTAAAAATGCTCCTCTTGATCTTAATGATGTGCCTTTATCTACTTTGATTGAGCAAAATAGTGATTCCGTAGATGTCAATTTTATCTCGCGAAACAATTTCAATAACAATGCTTATAGAGGTAATTTTAATCCTAGACCTTTTCCTAGAAATTCCTCTAATAATTATGGTAATTCTTATAATAATAATAGGAACACCTCCGATCTTGAGAATATTTTTAAAGAATTTATCAATGCTCAAAAGGATTTCGATACTACGATAGAAGAAAAGTTGAATAAGATTGAAGATATGTCTAGAAGCAATGATAGAATTTCCAATGATGTTGAAAATATCAAGTTGCATGCTTTTCCACCTAAGATCAATGAATCAATTAAGGTTTTATATGTTTCTATGGATGAAAGTAAGAAAAGAACCGCTATCCTTAGAGCTAAAAGAGAATTTTTAAAAAACGCGTTTTCTAGCAATTACTTTCATAACATGGTGAGGGTCTTAAAATGATTGTTGTTTTTTTCTATTGATTCCTTGTTTATTAATGTTAAAATTGATTATAAAGGGACTGAAGAAGAGTCAACTTTATCTAGAGGGCGTCCCAATGATTTGGAGGGCGAAAATCTTGATGAAAATTTTGATAAAAGTGGGTTTGGAGAGGTCAAAACTTTAACTAGTGATGTGCCCGCTATTTTTAATTACAAAGACTTTAATTATGAGAGTTGCTCCTTAGTTGATTGTATTTCTTTGCTGCAATCTATGATAAATGCACCCCATGCTTATGAACACAATAAAGCTTTTACTAAACGTATTGTTGATGCCATGATGAAATCCATATAAGAGAAGATTGAATTATAGATTTCAATTCCTAAAAAATTACATGATGAGTGGGAACCTACCATTAAAGTCAAGATTAAAAATTATGAATGCTTTGCTTTGTGTGTTTTGGGTGCTAGTGTTTCCACAATTCCGAAATCTCTTTGTGATGTGATTGGTCTTACCAATATTGAAGAATGTTCTCTTAATTTGCACAAGCCTTTGGGAAGTATTAATGATGTTCTTATATTTTCAAATAGTAATTACGTTTCCATTGATTTTATTGTTCTTGATATTGCTTGCAATCTGTCTTGTCCTGTCATACTTGGTAGACCATTTTTACGCACTATAGGTGTTGTGATTGATATGAAAGAGGGCAATATTAAGTTTCAGTTTCCCCTTAGAAAGGGTATGGAACACTTCCATATAACAAGAATTAATCCCCCATATGATTCAATCACGAGGGCCTTCTATGGAGTGCAAACTAAGGATGACAATACTTGAATCTATGCGTTATGCCTAGCTAGCGGCGTAAAACGATATCGCTTGTTGGGATGTTTTTAACAATTATGATTCTGTTATGATTGTGTTTTTATTTTTTATTTAGTGTTTGTGCCAAGTAATGCCTTTAGGATGATCAATAAGATGAGTAGAAACAATGCTGAATTTGAAACAGAAACTTTGTTCGTAGTGCATGAATTTTTCATTTTAACTCGAACATGATATTGAGCTGAAATTTTAACACGGTATTTCTATACAAACTCTTTAAATTTTCCTAAATTTTCAGATTTTTTAGAGTTCTAGAAGTATGGGTAGAGTATAGATTACTACAGACTGTCCTGTCTGAAACATATTTTGTTTTCGTTGCATTGTGTGCTAGTTTTGATGAATCTATGGCTTGTATCGGGGGTATAAGTCATGGTAAAGTTGTAATACACTAGTTATAAAGATATAATAAAATATGAATGGTTTTACAACAGTACCTAAAAGTGTTAATTTGCTTTATTATACTAACGGATCTTACGATAATTGTGTCAAGTTTTGTGTGATTGAAGTTTTCAAGTTTTGGGTGAGATCACGATGGATGAAGGAATAAGGAGTTAGAAGAGTCAAAGCTTGTGGATACTACATCACCCCAAGGTAATATACAAAGAGTAACAAGTAACTAAGCTTGTGGATGCCCCGAGTGGCATCCCCGCTTTCTTCTAACAACCATCGGTATACTACTTGGAACTATATTTTTATTCGTCACATATCATGAGTTTTTCTTGGAGAGTCTTGTATCTTTCCTTTGTTTTATTTTATCCTTGCTGGACACACCTATTTTATATAGCCAAAATATGCTATGATTTGTTATAATTTCTCTTTATGCTTCACTTAAATCCATTTGAGCAAAAGAATTGCTCTAGTGCTTCACTTATAACTTTTTGAGCACAGCGTGCTTTTATATGTTTGAAGAAATGATCTCATGCTTCACTTATATTAATTTGAGAGTTAGTATTTTTTAATAAATCCTCTCATGCTTCATTTATATTATTTTGAGAGATGAAACTTATATGCTCATGTTCTTCACTTATATCCATGTGAGCTTGTCAAAAGCAAGTGCAACATATGAAACTAGTCCCAAAGTGATAGATATTCAAGAGGGATACAATAAAAACTTTCATGAAGATAATTGGAAAAATTAAACTTGATTCTTTGTAATAGTTTTGAGACATGACAATAGTGATATGTGAGTTATGTTGATGAGTAATTATGCTTAGTAAGAATATTGGTGTTAAGGTTTGTGATTCCCTATGCAAGCACGAAAGCCAATAGTTGTGCTACGAAATTACATCCTACTTATGGTGCATTATTTAGTGTTAGTTATGCTTAATGCTCACTTATGTGATTTTTCATTTGTTGGTTGGATGCTTCTCAATCTCTTGCTAGCCTTCACTTGTACTAAGTAGACATACTACTTGTGCATCAAAAATCATTAAACCAAGTTTTGTCATATGAGTCCACTATACCCACCTATATACTGTATTTCCATGCCATTCCAAGCAAATTTATATGTGCCATCTCTAAACTTGCAAAATAAGTTTTCCTTTTTGTGTGGTCATACCGCTCATGAAACGGTAGGGGGTGACCGATATTTTTTCATGCTAGATGTGTTATTCTCAAGATGAGTGTTTATTCACTTGTCATTGCACGAGAGTATGACGGTAATAGGGATGCCTAGTACCAAAATGAAAAAGGAAAAATATTTACTTTATGTTGTCAAATAATAAATTCCTTAGGAAGTGTTGGAATGGAAGGCAACCGTGGATTCGGCTAGCCATGGAAAGTGAAAGTATGGTGGAGAAAGGAAAAAACTTTATTTTATATTTGGAACCGCCTATGATGCATCTACTGTGGAAAGATATTGAGATCTCTCGGTCGTTTTTGTTCAAAGGAAAGGCATGCCACTCAAAATATTTTTCTCTATCAATTTAAACACTTGAGCTCTGGCACCTCTACAAATCCCTACTTCCCTTTGCGAAGGGCCTATCTATTTACTTTATGCAATTTTTATTTTTAAATTTGAATCTCCAACCTCTCTTATAAAGCACCAACTAGGGGAAACTATGATCATACTTGAGCATTAGGTGTAGCTAATATTTGAGTGTGTATTGTGAATGGATCAATGATTGAGCATGATGGGCTAGGGATAACTTGATTTAGCATTGATATTTTGAAAGACATGGTTGCTTGTTGATATGCTTGAGTATTGAAGTTTTTATGTCAATACTAGACTATTGCGATCTTCACCCCAACAATGGTGATCTCTAGCCATACTAGGTCAAAATGGCCGCCCTTCTGCATTGGGATCTCAACCCAGGCATCAAGGTGGCCAAACAGGTTCGTTCGAAATTCCAATCTATGGTGCACTTCTCCCCCTCCAATGGATCCAAGGAATTCTTCTTGGTTGTCTCATTTTCTTTGGCATCTTTTACTCTCACGGAGGAATCAGTTGGATTGGCACTACAATGTTGTATTGGAGGTTTGGCGGGGGGGGGGGGGGGGGGTTAATGTCAGATCTCTCAGACAAAGAACATTCCATTTTTCTATCTCTTCCAATTAAGTAGGCCATTTCATCTATGGCTTGCAAGATCGTATTTGGCCGGATTTCGTTTGCCACTTCCATTCGTTTAAGGATCATATTGATTATTCTAGTTGGGACATTATTTGTACTTCCAATGGTGAACTGTGCGAGATCTCTGCCTACACTCCTATTGTTGTCAAGTCAGATCTTGGTTTTCTAAGGGCCAGTGCAATATCAGTTCGCTCTACGGACAAAGAATTGGCGAAATTTGGATTCAAGTCCATTAATGATCAAAGAGTTGGCTCTCTGTTGCCTACATTTGATGGTTGGGAAAACAAAGTCATTTCTGATAATTTGATTCAAAAGATAGATGATTCATATCCTACTGATCCAGTGTTAATGTGTCTTGGCTCCATCTCCATATCCACAATTCCATGTGATCCATGTGATAATACAGTACATGCACATATGTTCATGGGCTCTCGATTTGAACAATTGTACTGGTCTCTCCTTTCGGAATTTTTATTGGATATCATTTTGGATTTATGTCATCAAGAGTATTCGGACAAAGAAATCATGATGAGTCTGCAGCTTCATTCAGTCCCACCGATGGAGGTGATCTATGAGCTCCTAAATCGTTGCAGCAAGTGTTATCGAAGAGGTCATCATGTTTCTACCTGCCCAGGTATCACTTGTCATACTTGTTTATCATTGGGCCATGTCTGTTGCAACTGTTCCAACCAGAATGAACATGTTTATGTTAAGAATGCTAGCCATCCCTCCAATAATAGAGACAGGTATAGGAAGTACCCTACATGGATTCCTAAGAACTATAAAGCTTTCTGTTCTCTCTACTTGAAACATGGCCATCTTAGGTGCTCATGTACTGATGGCCCACGCTGTAAAATATGTGATCAACTTGGACATATCGGTATTTATTGTTGTGCTAGGTTATCCAAGAAGGGTATCTGGGTTTACAGACCAAAGAAAAAACCTCCTCCAAATATCCTCAACTTTCAAAGGAAAGTTTGGATTCCAAAAAATAACTACCCAGAGGATAACACGAGTATATCGGTATGTAGGGAGCAAAGGAAACAATATATCCCTATCCCTCCTCAAACGGTAGATCATACCAGTCATCACGAAAACTGAGGCGCCGCGGACTTGGAATCTGTAAACCCGACGCAGTCTCCACCTACCACCAAAGAACCAGAATCCGCAGTAACCAACCATCTAGAAAACTCATCCTCACCAACTCCGTCGTCTATGGTGAACTTCCTAGTTGTTCCCCACTCCTTCCTTCCTGGCCTTGTCCACCTTGAGCATGGACCACCGGATCGTCTGCAGCACAACATTATGGTGGTTGGGGATCCACCGCTGTCCCATGAGCACTTCGCCATGATCACACTGAACAGGAACATCATGGAGGATGAGAGAGATGTAGTGGCGGCTGAGATGCGGCGCATCCTTGAGCCAGACTTCCTCCTCACGATAACTTATCACGGAACCTATCCGATTGGAGCTGGTCTATTTGGATTTTCTTCTTCCATTGTCTGTGATGATCTGATTGCAATGGGGTCGTGTTCGTATGATGAAGATTTCACTTTCTCTGTTGTTTGTCATGATGAAGGTCTCAATATGAGAATTCTTGTGTTTGGAGTGGAAACCTGGATTATGTTTTTAGCTTTCCCTTTGGATTATCAGACGGAATACTATGTCAGTAAGGCAGTGTCGTGCTTTGGTAAGCTTTTACTTTGATAGAGTCCTGGTGTCAACAAATCAAGGGTGATTGTGCGAGCTCTTATTACTAGTTTCAGTAATATACCCTGTAGTTTGATCGCCAAAAGGGCAAATCCATATGGGGACCTGGGCAAATCATGGACAGTTCCTATCTATATACTGCATAGTCACCCAACAAATCCACCCAATGCTGGCAATGAGGAGCCCCCACCACCAATGAATGCTTTACCACACCCTCGACAATTGCCATACTTGACTACAGCACAAGAGCACATGCTACAACAGTATATTTGGCAGCAGCAAAATGCAGAGGCTGGATGGGCATCGGATGTGGAACATGGACCCCATAGCAAGTGCAGGAAAATGGATGGGGTGTATGGTCGCTAGGGAATCCACCAGCACCAGTGTACAGAGGCACTAGTTGGAGAGTTGTAACTGAATATGAAGGTCCATCAATGATGGATGGAATCACTCCAGAACACAATATTTCAGATAATTCCATGGATCTCTGGCACTCGCATGTATAGGATGTTCAAAGAGCTGCATATGCAATCACTAAGGGAGGGGATAGTGGAAGTTTTGTCTTCATACGAGCTGGAGGAACTGTCTCTGCTTTGGAGGTCTCCCCCTTGATGGAAAACTCCAACTCATGAAAGAACGCATATACAAGAAACACCCTCCAATGCTCAAACCCACAGCCATAGATGACAATCAGAGAGATACCCCCTTCATCATTAGTACCCAGCTGAATAGCTTCTTCAAATAATGCATGTTGTACTCATCACGGCCTTCTTCCTGGCCCCTCAACTATGATTGCTCTATCCCCAAAAGGACCTGGGCTGATGCCTTCGAAATAACAGCACCAACGATCTTTTCTCTACCAGAAAGCAACAAGCTACCTGCCAGTAAAAGGTCTCGACTTGACAGAGAGTCTCAAGCTCCATAGGAAATCCACAACAAAACAGAGCATACATGCAATGTTAAGAGGAGAAGGAAAACTGCCATGCTTGTGCCGGAATCAGGGACTCGTCTACGCAGAAGTGCAAGAACGACTAAATATGACGGGTTTAAGGTAACACATTTCTCTGATAAACGTACCACTAAATCCAAAGTAATGCCCAGGGTTACACCATCTATCACTTTCTATTCTAAACAGAGTGACCCTGAGATGGAGATGAAGAAGATGCCTGTGCACACAACCATCACCACCATTCAACACATTGGAGTGCACCAGTGCAGAGTAGATGCAACAGAGTTGTCTGAAGCAATCCTTCAATCGGAGGAGCTAGAGGAGGATACTGCAAGTGTTGAATCGGCTATAGAATGACAACCAAGAATTGGAATTTACTGTCCAGGAATGTGCGTGGCATGAACTCTAGCAAGGATCTATTAGCTATCCGCAATTGCATTGAGTCTAGTGGTTGTTATATTATTTGTTTGCAAGAAACCAAACGAATGTCTTTTGATATTGCTTTTATTAAGACCTTCTGCCCACTGAAATTTGATAAGTATGCTTTTGTCCCTTCGAGAGGTGCCTCTGGTGGCATCATTACACAGTGGAATAGTTCAGTCTTTACCGGCATTGTTAAATCTTTTGAATTTTTCACGCACATTATAAACTTTGTGTCCAAGCAATCAGGAGACAGCTAGAACCTAGTAAATATCTATGGACCGTGTGATGGATAGGACTGGATTATATATACAAACTAGTTGTTTGATCTACATATACCACAGAATGAAGATTGGTTGTTGTTGGGAGACTTCAATTACATTCGCTCACCGGACGATCGTAATAAACTAGTTGGTGATCACAATGATATGCTCCAGTTTAATGAAATGATCAAGGAACAATGCCTCATTGAAATCCCAATCAAGGGGAGAATGTACAAATGGATTAACATGCAATCTGATCCTCTCCTGGAGAAACTCGACTGGTTTTTCACATCTAACCACTGGACGACCTCTTTCCCTAACACCAAAGCCCAAGACATTGCCAAAGTGACATCCGATCATATGCCATGGATGATCAACATCCAGACCAAGATCCCACAAAGCAAGGTATTTAGGTTTGAATCATTCTAGATTAAGCATCATGGATTCCAAGAGGTGGTTAAACAATGTTGGGACAAACCTTGTTATTTAACCAACAATGCTACACGAATCTGTCACAACATGAAAAGGCTCAGATATACACTTAAAAATGGAGCAAGGGATTGTTGAGGCTGAAAATCCTACTCAAAAATATTGAGAAGGCGATCAGAGAACTAGGCACAATAGAAAACTTCAGACAATTGACTGTGCTAGAGAGAAATTTCAGGACTATCCTCAAGAAACATGCTCTGCAACTTCTTGCATACCAAAATCAGTACTCGAAAGACAGATGCACAATTAGGATCATAAAATACGGTGATGAAAACACTAATTTTTTCACAGGATGGCTACTGAAAGATACCATAGCAACTCGATTACAGCTCTAAAAAATCGAGATGGGGAGGAAATACATGATCATGCTGGAAAAGAAGCAATCCTGTATACTGCCTTCAAAGATAGATTGGGATGTCTCCGGCCTCCAAATCAGAAATTCAACCCGTCGTCCATCATAAAGTCTGTCGACCTCGAATGTCTCACTATACCATTCACGCACTCGGAAATTTATGAAGTGGTGGGGAAAATGCCAGCAGACAGAGCACCAGGTCCGGATGGATTCTCGGGGTATTTCATTAAGGCTTGCTGGGATACTATTAAAAATGATGTTTATCAGCTTTGTGATGATTTTCACGGTGGTAATCTTGACATTGAGAGTATCAACTATGGCTATATAACCCACATCCCCAAGAACAATTCGCCAAGTAGCCCTAATGATTTCAGACCTATCATTCTACTTAATTGTTGCCTCAAAATCATTACAAAAACATTAGCAAACCGGCTGCAACTGGTCATCCTAAACATAATACATCAAAACCAATATAGATTCCTCAAAGGGAGAACCATATAGGATTGCCTAGACCGGGCATTCGAATATATCCATCAATGCCAATCCTCAGGGCAGAAAAGTTTTATTCTTAAGTTGGATTTCTCCAAGGCTTTTGACACCGTCCAACATTCCTCAATGATTGAGATTATGGACGCAATGGGTTTCAATGAGAAGTGGCTTTCTTGGATGATATGTATCTTCAAATCCAGGAAATCATTGGTGCTTTTGAATGGAGTGCGCGGCCAGCAATTCCAGTGTTTGACGGGGGTGATACAAGGAGACCCGTTGTCCCCGCTCATCTTCATTCTGCGGCTGACCTGCTTCAGGCAGCGATCAACAATGCGATGCACAAACAGTTCATAACTAGCCCCATCCCTGCAAGAGACGGCTCTAAATTCCTGGTTATCCAATCCGCCGATGACACTATCATTGTCATGAAAGCCTGCGAAAGACAAGCCGAAGTGATGAAAGAAATTTTGTTGGACTATGCTGAGTCAGTTGGGCTAAAGATTAACTTCCAGAAATCAACCATAGTGCCGATCAACCTATCACAAGCGAAAACAGATGGACTGTCGGCCATCTTTCAATGCATGGTAGGTTCGATGTCGTTCACTTATCTCGGCCCGCCGATGGGTACCACCAAACCTACAGTGACGGACCTAATGCTGATGGTCTGCCGAGTTGAACGAAAACTGTCGTCTACTCTCTGCATGGCTTCCTATGGTGCTAGGCTCACCCTAGTTGACACAACACTCAGTCAATCACCATATTTTCCATGTGCACAATTAGAATACCACCGAAAATACTTGCACACTTGGACAAGCTCAGGCGCCTATGTCTATGGAGAAAGAAAACTGAGAGAGGGGCCACTTAGAATTCATTAGCCGCATGGGACATGGTGTGTAAACCAAAATTGAAAGGAGGACTGGGGATCATTGATACAAAGGCTCTGAACACAGGGCTATTGTTGAAGTTCTTGTACAAGTTTTATAACAGGCGTAATGTGCCCTGGGTCAACCTCATATGGGACACATATTATACAAATTCCATTCCTCATGCGACCGGACCCTGTGGATCTTTTTGGTGGAGGGATCTGATCCAATTGATACCAATATACAGGGGTGTAACATGGGTCGAAGTGGGAAACGACCTAACAACTCTATTTTGGAAGGACTATTGGTGTGATCAAATACTAAACGAGCGTTATCCGAGGGCATTCTCATTCGCTATCGACGAAGATGTGTCTGCTCATGATCCCCTACTGGCAAGTTCACTCGGTGACAATTTCCATCTGCCGCTGTCGCCACAGGCGTTTGCGGAGGTTCGCCAACTGCAGATGGAAAGTGCAGAAGTGCATATTATAAACAATCAAAATGATGTCTAGGTGTATGACTGGGGAGGCAAATACACATCGTCCAAGTTCTACCAATACAGCTTCAGAGATATCTCAGTACATGACTACATTAAATGGACATGGAAGTCCAAATGCACGATGAAACTGAAGGTGTTCGCATGGCTACTGCTCGTAGACTGACTCAATACAAAAACATGCTGCACCGCAGACACTTTGTGGTTGTTGGGCGCCCCCCCCCCCCCCCCCGTGCGCATGACTGCGTCCTATGCCAAGACCGGCAAGAAGAGACACTAGAACATCTATTTTTTACGTGTTCATTCTCGAGGGACAGATGGTCTGACCTGCAGCTGGACTGGGTGCGGGAAATAGCAGATTTGAATGGCTAACGAGTGGGAAGAGTAACCGGGCCCGGCCCATGTTCATGGAAATTTTTATAGTATCGGCCTAGCCCATATGGAAAGAGCGAAACGGGCTGATTTTTTAACACATCCCGCCTTCCCGCGCATCTTGGATGAGGAGGTTTAAAAAAGACTTCAGTGCTTTAAAACACATATCCAAAGAAGGCTTGCATGACTTCATTGCATCCTTCGTTGCTGGTGTTTGCTGAACACATAAAAGGAGGACTCCTAGCTGAAAGGATTGATATGGTTGACTAGAGGGGGATGAATAGGCAACTAACACTTTTCAACTTTTCTTTAACAATTTAGGCTTAGCATCAAATAAGTTGGCTAGATGTGCAACTAGATGAATAACCTATATGATGCTAAACACAACAAGTACACAAGCAAGCAAGGGAGACAACACAATAATAGCTTGCAAGAAGTAAAGGTACGAGATAACCAAAAGTGGAGCCGGTGGAGACGAGGATGTGTTACTGGAGTTCCTTCCCTTGTGATGAAGTACGTCTCCGTTGGAGCAGTGTGGAGGCGCAATGCTCCCCAAGAAGCCACTAGGGTCACCGTATTCTCCTCACACCCTCACACAATGCGAGATGTCGTGATTCCACTATTAGTGCCCTTGAAGGCGGGATCGAACCTTTACAAACGTGGTTAGGGCAATCTCCACAACTGAATTGGAGGCTCCCAATGAAACCACGAAGCTTCACCATAATGGAATGTAGCTCTGAGGTGACCTCAATCGTCTAGGGTGCTCAAACACCCAAGAGTAACAAGATCCACAAGGGATTAGTGGGGGGAATCAAATTTTTCTTTGTGGAAGTGTAGATCGAGGCCTTCTCAACCAATCCCTAGAAAATCAACAAGTTTGATTGGCTAGGGAGAGAGATCGGGCTAAAATGGAGCTTTGAGCAACAATTGATTTTTGGGGAGGAAGAGGTAATCTTCAAGAGGAAGAAGACCTCCCTTTTATAGTGGGGGGAAAGATCCAACCGTTATCCCCACCCTCATCCCCGCACGACACGATACTACCGCAGCAGACCATGGTACTATCGCAAGTGCTTGTGGTACTACCGCTGCGACCTATGGTACTACCGCTCGCACGGGAGTATCAATCTCAGGCTGATTGCACTAGGCAGCTAGCGGTAGAACCGCCGGAGCGGTATTACCGTGAGCCCATGCGGTACTACCGCATGGTCGGTAGAGACAGGCACTTGGAGGTGCACGGAAGTAAAAAAATTACTTTCGTGCCTACCTCCGCTGAGCATGAAACTACGAAAAAGTCCGGCACTGTAGTACCGGAACTGCATCACGGTACTACCGCACTAGGGCGGATGTAAAAAATTACATCCGCGCCTAGTACCACAGGCGTACGTATTAGGGAAGGGGTCAGCGGTAGTGCCGCTCCTCTGAGCGGTACTATCGCAGGCTCCTGCGGTACTACCACTCCCTTGAGTGGTACTACCACTGGCCACTGAACACAAGTACCCCCGCAGGCTTCACTTTGCACACACGAGGAAAACAGCTAGTGCTCCATCGAAGTAAAGGAAAGGTGGTGCAAACATGATAGATGTGTACGTGTTGATTCCTCCCAAACCATTCCGAAGCGGACCCCCTCTTAATAGTACGGCTTTCCTATGACTCAGAACCATCAAAAGGAAACGTAGAGAACAACCGTCTTCAATAAGCTCCAAGGGGCACCGAATCATCTTGTGCCTAGACATGAGATATCTGAAATGCTCATTGCACATGATTAGTCCGCAAAGGCATTGTCATCAATCACCAAAACCACTTAAGGAGAAATATGCCCTTACAATCTCCCCCTTTTTGGTGGATTGATGACAATACAGGATTTGCACAAAAAGATATAAAATGAGCATATGCAAACCCAAGATCTATAAAATATAGACAAGCTCCCCCTAGATGTGTGCATTCTATAGATATGCTTTGGACTGCAAGGCACACACACTAGGATCAACACTCCCTCTATATGTTATAAACAATGCAATCCTTGTAACAGAATGAGTAACACTAAGTACGGAAACAAGGCATATCATGTGAGCATGAAGATAAGGGTACATATGAGATAGACTCACAAGCTACGAATCATACTAGACAATAATAAGATAGGAGTGATAGCATATGTCTCACACCATATGATAGAGGAAGTTTCCTGGTCTCACACACAAACGACATAAACCAAAGTTCAACGAAAGCAAAGAGACGATGAAAAAACAACGCAAATACTCGCAAATCCTACACTCTCTCCACCTTTGGCATCGAGATGCCAAAAAGGCAGAGAGGACACCTAACACATAGGTGGTAGCTCCCATGTAGAAAGATCAGTCATCTGGCTCCTCCTCTGATGCTTCTGGGATGGACTCCTCATCTGAATCAGCCCACTAGAACTGTTGCTTCGCCATCCAAGTAGCCTCAGGAGTGATGTCCTTCTAGACCCACTCGAGATGGCTTCGCCAAGCTTCCTCAGAATCCGCTTGTCACGCCGGCAACTCTCCTTCTGAGCAACGTGAACCTGATACTTTCCCTTGGCCTGCATGCAAAACAAGGTCTTCAACTTGTGAGAGAGCTTCTTGGCCCAAGATGGCTCATAAGACGATGGCACATACGACTCAGAACTGTCATCTTCCTCCTCTTCGATCTCATCCTCATCAACCTCCATACGAGCAAGAGCTGTCTTAGTGGTGGTGTTGTCCCACTTGTCCTTCATAGCAGACGAATGGGCTCATGAAGAAACAAGTGCTCCCGAAAGTCCTCATCCGGAAGGGTCTTCTCCCAAGTAGTACGAATCAAGAGGAACAAGTAGGGCCCATAAATGGGGACCTTACGATGAAACACAACAGTGCGAAGCTCAATCCACATAATGTGAGACACATCAAGGGGGTCAAGTTCTTCAGTTCTTCCTTTCTCATATAGTAGCAACATATCCACTAGATAGGAGTGCACCTTGTCCTTGTCTCCCATGCGAGGAAACAGAGTGTTGCGGAAGATCCGGTGCATGACATCAAGGAATGGGTTGAGCACAGAAACTTGCTCATCATAGGGTAAAGTCTTCAGAATGTAGTATGGCATGAGTTGCTCCTTCCGTGCTGGGTGGGGGTTGTCGTGAGGGCGCAGTCGAATGGGCACCTCAAGCCCTGCATTAGGAACATGCAACAGATCCATGAACTCCTTCCAGGTGGCAGACAACCTCTCTCCATTGGTCATCCAAGTCATGGTCCACTGCTCAGCGGTGTGGCAGTGGACAGAGGCAAAGAACTGACCCACAATGTCGGGATCAAAGTCAAGGTGGAACGAGATGATGTCCTCGATAGCAAACTGCTCCACCAAACTCAGAACCTCACCAAAGTATGTCGGGTGCTTCCTCATAGGAGCCATCTCAATCCATTGGACATGAACATATAGATTCTTCTTGCCCTTGATCACATCAATGTGGATGAGAAACTGCTGCTTCGTCCAAAACAACTCATTGGCCCTGGAATGTTCCCTTAGTTTTACATAGGGGTCGATCAACCAACGAGACAGAAACTCAGCTTGAGGCATGTCCTCATAATTGTCAACTGGATCCTTTAGCTTGGATGTGGTCCTCTTGAGATGGCATGGCGGGGCATTGGATACCTCGGTGTCATCTGGATAGCGAAGATGCTTTGAGCTAGTGTCATGAGAGGGATTCGAGCGTTTTGGACCGGAGCCGGAACCAGAGCCACCACCTATGACACAACGCAAACACAAGAGACAAACGAAAGAGGTAAGGCAAAGACGAAAGGAGACACAGAAACCATGTAGAGGTGAGAATGAACAAGACAAAATGAGGTAGCTTCTGATCAAGCGGTAGTACCGGTGGTTCATGTGGAAGTAAAAATATTCTACCGCTCCGGACGCGGTAGTATCGCTGTGAGCGGTAGTACCATGGCGGGAGCAGAAGTAAAATTTTACTGTCTCCCAACAAGCAGAAGTAAAAAATTACTACCGCTCCGGGTGTGGTAGTACCGCGGCGAGCGGTAGTACCATGGTAGGAGCGGAAGTAAAAATTTACTTTTGCCCGACGAGCGGTAGTACCGCACGAGATGCGGTAGTACCGCACGGGGTGGATTTTGCATGAACACAGATCAAAGACCAGATCGGTACTACCGTAGATCAAAAGTTGTCCCATTGTATCCTATCAATACGCACTTCTACCGCACTAACACACTCAAAACATCCCCTCATGCACATATTGGATCAAAGAACACTAGACCAACTACTATTTCCCCTAAACCTAGATTCAAAAATAGAGAATTAAAACGAGAAGAGTTCAGGGAAATACCGGGATCCATGGCAAGAGGGCGAGGTGGGGAACGATCCCACCGGAGGGAATGAGAGGAGGGTGGCCGGAGACGGAGATCCGGCGAGGTGCTTCGGCACCGGTTGTGAGGAGGAGAGAGAGACGTGAGGGGAAGATATAATGGGTATGGGGGAGTTTGAACCCCCCTGTCAGCTCTTAACCCCCATGCCCACTCAACGACACGGTAGTACCGCGGTCATCGTGGTAGTACCGCTCAATGAGCGGAAGTATTTTTTTACTTCCACGCGATAAGCAGTAGTACCGCTCCGGAGCGGAAGTAATTTTTTACTTCCATGATTTGGGGCGGTAGTACCGTGTCGGGAATGCACCTGTGCAAGCACAGGGGCAGTCCAACTCCAGCGGTAGTACCATGGATTGCCACGATAGTACCGTGCTGCCCACAAAGTGCAACCGCCCCAAATGCAAGTTGTTCGTTAGTGCTCAGATGGATAAGATTGATGTCTCCTCGCTTGGCGTGTTCCCGAAGGAAGTGATGACGAATATCAATATGCTTCATCTTGCAATGTTGAACTGGGTTGCTGGAGATCATAATGGCACTTTCATTATCACAGTAAAGAGGAACTATGTCACAATTGACACCATAATCCTTTAAAGTTTGCCTCATCCAAAGAATCTGTGCACAGCAACTGGCAACAGCTACATACTCGGCCTCAATGGACGAGAGAGAAACACAATTTTGTTTCTTTGAAGACCAACTTACTAGAGACTGACCAAGAAATTGGCAGCCTCCAGAAGTGGACTTTCTATCCACACAGTCTCCCACCCAATCCGAGTCAGTATATCCAATGAGATCAAATGAAGCCCCCTTGGGATACCATAAGCCAATGTTTGGGGTATGAGCCAAATATCGAAAGATTCGCTTGACAACCACATGGTGACTCTCCTTAGGTGCGGATTGAAATCATGCACAAATACCCACACTTAACATGATATCCGGTCCAGATGCAGAAAGGTAAAGCAAGGATCCAATCATGGAGTGATATACCTTTTGATCCACCGCTTTACCATTGGGATCACTGTCAAGATGGCATTTGAGTGGCATGGGAGTGTTGGCCTTGGGAGGATTGAGCTCATCCATCTTGAACCTCTTGAGCATGTCTTGAGTGTATTTAGCTTGATTGATGAAGGTACCTTGACTTTGTTGCTTGACTTCGAAACCAAGGAAGAACTTCAACTCTCCCATCATAGACATCTCAAACTTGTTTGTCATCAAAGTGGCAAATTCTTCACTGGAAGATTTGTTAGGAGAACCAAAAATAATATCATCAACATATAGTTAGCATATGAACAAGTTCCCGTTGACCCTGTTTATAAAAAGAGTGGGATCGATTTTCCCAATTTCAAACCCACGATCTTGCAACGTCTCGGTAAGGTGCTCATACCACGCGCGTGGGGCTTGCTTAAGGCCATAGAGAGCCTTATCGAGAATGTATACATGATTGGGGAACTAGGGATCCTCGAACCCCAGGGGTTGCTTGACATATACCAACTCCTTAAGAGGACCATTAATAAAAATTTATGATAGAGGCATATGCAAGCAACATGTGAATAGATTCAAGGCGAGCAACCGGAGCAAAATTTTCACCATAGTCGATACCCTCGACTTGGGAGTATCCTTGTGCCACCAATCTTGCCTTGTTGTGAATGAAGATACAATTCACATCTTGCTTGTTTTTTAAGATCCATTTAGTTCCAATAACATTGTGGTTCTCCTTAGGTCTTGGCACCAATCGCCACACTTGGTTGCGCTCAAAGTTGTTGAGTTCATCGTGCATAGCTTCAACCCACTCCATATCATTGAGCGCATCTTGAACCTTAAGGGGCTCAATGCAAGAAACAAACACGTGATGTTCACAAAATTTTGCTAATTGTTTACGAGTGGTTACCCCTTTTTGCAAGTCGCCGTAGACGTTCTCCAAAAGATGTTGTCTAAGTTTGAGCTTGGCAGCATTCTTGGTGGCTCGTCTCTCTAAGATTTCCTCCATGGAAGGTTGACGGACAACATTCTGAGAGTCGTCATCTTGATGATATTGAGCGCCTTTGTGAGCTTGCTCTTGATCTTGAAGAAGATACTGATCTTGAGCTTGCTCGAAGACGGGAACTTGATCCTGGGCATCACTTATTGAAACACCAACATCAGTAGATTGATCTTGCCCTTGATCTTGTCCATGTGGTAGAGGACCTTAATTTTGTTCTTCGGAAGCGTGTGGGTCTTGCGTCGGTGATGGTTCCACTTGAGTGGAACATTGTCCTTCTCCTTCGGCCACAAGGGGTTCCTTAACGGGTAGGAAGTATCCGACACCCATTCTTCTTATGGCTTGGGGAGGAATTTCATCACCTACATCACAAAGACCACTTTGCTCCACTTGGGAGCCATTATTTTCTTCAAACTCTACGTTACTCGTCTCCTCAATGAGTCCCGTGGACTTGTTGAGGACATGGTAAGCATGAGAGTTTGTAGCATAACCAACAAATATGCCCTCATGGGCTCTAGATTCAAATTTAGACAAACGAGCACCTTTCTTGAGAATGAAACACTTACAACCGAACACCTGGAAGTATTTGAGGCTGGGCTTGTTCCCGGTAAGAATCTCATAAGGAGTCTTGTTCAAGCCTTCGTGGAGATAGAGCCGATTTGATGCATGACACGCTGTGTTGATGGCTTCAGCCCAAAAGCTGTATAGAGATTAAACTCCGCCATCATGGTTCTTGCCGCATCCATCAACGTCCGGTTCTTCCTCTCTGCAACACTGTTTTGTTGAGGGTGTAAGGTGTGGAATATTGGTGCTTTATCCCTTCATCACCGAGAAACTCATTTAGGGTGTAGTTCTTGAACTCAGTGTCGTTGTCACTTCTAATCATCAAAATATTTGTATCATGTTGATGTTGGACTTCATTTGCAAAGTCGATGACGGTCTGTTGGGTCTCACTCTTCCTCTTAAAGAAATATACCCAAGTATATATTGAGTAATCATCCACAATGACCAAGCAATATCTTCTTCTACCAAGACTGTCAAAAGATGGAGGCCCGAAGAGATCCATGTGAAGGAGCTCTATGGTCCTCTTTGAGTAGATTGTAGTAGTTCGACGATGAGCCTTTTCATGTAGCTTTCCTTTGATATAAGCACTACAAGCACGATCTTTGGCAAAACTCACGTTTGTTAGTCCAAGAATGTGACCCCCTTTGAGGAGGCTTTGCAAAGATCTCATATTGACATGGGCTAGCCAGTGATGCCAGAGCCATCCCACATCAACTTTAGCCATTAAGCAAGTCGCGGTCTTAGTGGGTTGCTCCGAGAAGTTCACCACATAGAGACCGTTCTCGACATGCCCAACAAAAGCTACTTTAAGATCTTGCTCCACAAAAGGTTCACTGAGTCAATACCAAAGAAGGTACTGAAACCCATGATTGCGAGTTGATGAATAGAAAGTAAATTGTATGCGAGGGTCTCAACAAGCATAACATTCTCTATGGAGAGTTACAGAGAGATTATCACCTTGCCAAGACCCAATACCTTTGAAATTGCATCATCACCAAATAATACTTGGGTGGCCATAGATGTGTCAGGATGAACGTAAACCACCAAGTCCTTGCTTCCGGTCGTATGATTTGTCGCTCCACTATCGAGCAACCATAACGTTCCTCCGGAAGCAAACCCCTACAAGATATCAATGTTTGGTTTTAGGTACCCATTCTTTAGTGGGTCCTTTCATGTTAGCAACAAGGGTCTTAGGAACCCAAATACACCATTCAATGTACTCATAAGAAGAACCAACATATTTGGCATAAACATGCCCATCACTAGCACGGCACAAAACATAAGAGGGGTTAAAGTCGCCGGTCTTGTTGGGGTGGGTGTTCTTGCCCTTCTTGGCATTCCCAACTATAAATTTGTCTTTCTTCTTCTCATGAGGACCTTCTCCTTCTCTTACAAAGGTTTGCTTGAACGGTGGAACTTCCTTGGTGTTCGCCTTCTTCTTCTTATTATTTTTGGGTGCAAACCCCACTCCTTCTTTCGCCACAACTTCCTTCTGATTACTCAAAAGGTCATTGAGTGTCTTCTCACCTTGGATACACGTCACCAAGCCCTTTTCAAGCTGCTCTTTTAGCTTAGCATCTTCCTCCACAAGATGTGCATGCTCACAACATGGGTTAATAGCAGATGCATTATCAATTAGAACAAAAGGAGGACACATGGCAATCTCCTTAGTGAGTTTCACTTGGAGTTGATCATGTGACTCCTTAAGAGAGGCATGAGCACACTTAAATGCCTTGTGAGAATTGTCAAGTGTGTCAAGCTCATCCTTGAGTCGATCATCGTCAACCCCAAGTGCAACCTTTTTAGACTTGAGCACACGGTTAAGAACAATAGCATGATCATAATCTTTACGTAATTTAGCAAGGTCATCATTCTGTGACTCCTCAAGAGTCATATGAAGACATCGCTCTTCCTCAAGAGCAATAGATAGATCCGCTATCTCGTCGACATAATCACGACTATGGCCTCTCAATTCCTCAAGAAATTCTTCTTGAGACTCAATAGTGTCATGGGCCTCACCAAGTTGTTCCAAGAGAGCAACGAAGTGCTTCTTGGACTCTCCCTTGAGTTTACACATGAATTTTTCAAACTCATTTTTATCCTATTTTGCCTCCTCATGTTCATGCACACGTTCTAGAGACGGAGTGGAAGAAATAGAAGTCTTAATGTTTGAGGTTTTGGCGTTGGAGGTTACCTTAGTGATACCTTTAGCCATGAAGCACCTCGCGACGATGTTCTCATTGGGGGCGTCAAAGAGTGACACCTTTGTTGGGGTAGAGGAAGCAATTGCCACGGATGACATTGCCATTCCTTCACCGCTTGTGTCTTCGTCATCAACATCATCATCCGAGGCATACTCTTCTTGAGCCACCAATACTTTGTGTGGATCCTTCTTGATGAAGTTGGTTTTGTTGGGGAAGGACTTGGCCTTATCTTTGCGAATGAGCTTGCCACCATTGTCTTACCTCTTCTCATATGGGCAATCCACCACAAACTGACTCACATTACCATAGTTGTAGCATTTTCTCACATGTTGCTTGCCCTTTGACTCATTTGAGTTGTTCTTGGAGAAGTTGGGCCTTGTGTTTCTCTTGTTGCCCCAAAATTGTCTGGACGCAACACTAGTAGAAAACAGGGCATCGGTTCGGGCCGGCCAGCCCATTAGTCCCGGTTCAGTCATGAATCGGGACTAATGGGAGCAACAGTCCTGGTTCAGGAGGCCAGGGGGCCGGGCGGGCCACGTGGGGCATTGGTCCCGCTTCGTAGGACACCATTGGTTCCAGTTCCATACACGAACCAGGACCAATATGCCTTGCTCCTGGCCCACAACCATTGGTCCCGGTTCGTGGCTAGAACCGGGACCAAAGGGGGTGACCGTTCGCCTGGTGCGAGCCCCTTTAATCCCGGTTGGTGGCTCAAACCGGGACTAAAGGTTCAAACGGTTCGCATCCCACGACGTTTCGCGGTTCGAGGAAGAGGCAACTGTTCCGACCGCTTTGCCCATTTCTCTTCTTCTCCTATCTTCTTCTCCTCCATTCTCCTCTCTTCTTCTCCTCCATTCTCCTCTCTTCTTCCCCATATCTCCTACCATGAATCCAATCACTCGCTACGGGGAGGTGCTCGCACATGGCACGACCAATCTCGATGTCGTCTACACGAATGACAGCGCCATGGTGCCGCCTTTTCTTTCCCTTTTGTAGAAATGGATTGAAGTGGCGGATGAGAAAGACAAGTTCATAGGGCTTGATCTCGAGTACACGGCCAAGCAAGACGATGTTGCCGTCATCCAGCTATGTTTCAAGAAACAAGTGATTATCTTCCAATGGGCAAGGTGAGTTTTGAGGGTTTTATTTGATCACTTAATAATTTATAGATTATTATGAAAATTGCATAGGATAGAAATATGTTGCATTTTGAATCCTACTGGAAAGATCAATATTTCTTTTAAATTTGTAGTGAATAACAATTTTCCTTGTTGCAAAACATGGGAGAACATATATGTCATATAGTTAATTTAGGTTTTCTTCTCAATTCATAGGATATGAAAATTGCATATATATATATATATATATATAGGATATAGCAATATATATGTTCTATTTTGAATCCTATGGCAAAGATCAATTTCTCTTAAGTTGTAGTGAAATATTTTTTTATGATATTAATTACTGTTCACCGGGCTCAAATGAGCGCGAGAGCAAAAACTCTGCGTCTTCCTGTTTTGTTGTAGTGAAATAATTTTCCTTTATATAGTTGTATATTATAATTCTGCTGAAATATACTTGTTGCAGCAGTATTTAACATTTGTTCCATTTTAATTTGTTGATGTTGCAGTAGTGACAAGCACTGCCCAGTACTCATGGACTTCCTACGAAGTGGCATACATTTTGCTAGCGGTTATGTAAGGAATGACAAGCTGAAGATGAGGCGCAGCTTCGGTATTGAGACACCAGCTGGCTGCCTTATTGATATCCAAGACATAGTCAGACTTCGGTATGAGAGGACTTCGATGGCTTCTATGGCAGTCGCCTTGATTGACGGCTATTACGGAGATATGAAGACCAAATTTCCCCCGGTGCAGCACAAAGAGTGGGAGAGGACCCCACTTTAGCCTATGAACATTGAGTATGCAGCAAAAGATCCATACGTTGCATATGAGTTGTACCGCAAGATTCGAACCGTGAACTACGCGCAGCGTCACCTCGCACCACCACCACCATGGGGCAGATATTCTTCTGATTCAGACTAGATAGTAGTGTTCGCTTGGACGAGTACTTTCTGTAATGGATATCTGAACTATTATATATTACATACCTCTCTAGCTATTATATATTTGTAGTGCTTTTCAATTCAGGTTTTCTTAAATTCTGATTGTGGCCGAGAACAATATGCAACAAAAAAGTGGGTTGTCATCGTTGGCAACAAGCACACACACACACCATGCCAACTTTCAACCTTTTCAGACTTCATTTGAAGTGCTTTTCAATTTCAGGGTCATTTAGCTAAAAAAATCAGTTTGTAACATCCCAAAATTTCATTTTGGAATGTTATGAAATATAGCTATGCATCATCATCACTTTGTTTGAATGAAATGAATGGTTGAAGTGCTTCCTTTGAAATTCTGAAAGGCCATTTCAATTTTTCCATGTATTTATTTCACCTATTTGAAAAAAAAACTTTGGTAATGTTCAAAGAAAGAGGGGAGTAACATGACACTCCACACCAGGGGCATCTTGGTGAAATATTTGAGCAATAAAACCAGGGGGTTATTTGAAAGTTTATCTCAAAAGGATTTAAAATCAATTAGGCATTTTTTCTGAAAATAACTTTTAAAAAGATATTCAATATGACAGAGGAAAAATGTTCATTAAATAGCATTTAATCCCCTGATCATTTTGATATATACATTTCCTATGTTTGGAAATGATTTGAATGCATTAAAGATGTTTTAAACGATCTGTAAATAAATAAGGAAACAAATTAAACAGAAACGGGCCGGCCCACAGCCTTTAAGACCCGAAATCAATCCGGGTCGGCCACCGACGTGCAGACACCGCGTCCCACCCTCACTAACGCGCGGGAACCACCGTCCGACCGCGGCGACAGCACGCTCGTCTCCTTCACCGCGCCTCCGACGTCGCCGGCGATCTCTCCCCACAGATCTCGCACCTCTCTCCCTCCCCGACCACCGCACCATCCCTATAAGAAACCCCCATCCCTCCGGTCTCCGTTCCACCCCAAAAACCCCTCTACCCTTGCCAGAACGCCACCACGCCACCTCACCGGAGTTCTACCTCCACCCGAATTTCCCCGAGCACGAGGTCGTCGCCTCCGTCGTCCCCAGCCCCGGCCGACGCCACCAATCGACGCCGGAGCTTCGCCGCCGTTGCCTGAGCACTTAGGACGCCGCCCCCGACCACCGCGCCGTCGTCTCCGACCACCTCCAACGTCTGATCGTCGTCAACCTTGCCGGAACCCTGACCCCTCCTCTATAAGCCACCATCTCCACCCGCATCCGTTCGATCTAGATCCAACGCGCTAGATTAGAAGTTTTATAAAACGAATCGGTACGCGTTAAGTTTCGGTCGTCCGCTCGCTAGATCATGCACGCACACTCTCTCAACCTATCACAGCATCCCACGTAGACCCTGTCCGTTCGATCAGATTTTTTTTCTTTTCTTTTCTGTTTTAGAAAACAGAATGTATTATGTTCTTGTTTTTATTATATCTTTTAAAATATTTAAAGCTTTTGATTGATTCTTTTTGCAGCATGTCACCAATTTGTTTAGTTTATGTATGTATACTTATATTTCAAATTTGAACTTTTAAATTTGAATCTAACCAAATTTGCTTAAATTACTAAAAATTGTATAACTAGAGTTTAAAAATGTATTTTTGAGTGAATCTTTTTGCCACTGGTTTGTATTAGTTAGACCTATCATCCTACAAAGTTTGAGAATTTTTAGGATAAATTTGGTTAATCTTTTTAACAAAAACAGAATCTGTATAGTTCTTAATAGAGTTTTGTTAGTTTGATTTTAGTTTAGTTTGAACCTGATTTAGTTTAACTTTTGTTTTTAGATTTCATTAGGTTCTGTTGTTTCAACATTTGGTGTATTATTTTCTGTTAATAAAATATATTTTTTAATTTATTTTGTGCTCTAGTTTGAATAGGTACATCTTATTTTCACCTTTAGTATTGTTTAGAAAAAAGTTTTGTAGTAACTCTTTTTGCACAAATTTTTTATAATGAAATACTTTCTGTTTTCTAATAAAATTTTGTATTTACTTTTCTATTATCTAAATGCCTAGTTGTTCAAAACAAATTTTTGACTTGTCATGTCTTAGTAGAGTTTTGACACCAAAATTTTTAGAGTCTTATACTTTGAGTGTTTATTCCTTTTGATTGTGCTATTGTTTGTTGAAGTATTTGTTTACCTTGGTGTTGTATGAATTGTATTTGTGCTTATGCTTATTGTGTGTTTTGTTTGATTCGTTAGATCATCCGGAGTGCAAAGCTTGTTATCTAGAGTCACTTGAATACGAGGATCGTCAGCAATCCAAGTCACTTTGACCATGTATACCTATGTTTTATTGCATTAGTTCTACCATCTCCCCAATTGCATGTAAAGTAGGTAATTTGGAAACTTGGTTACTTGATGCAGTATCATGTGGTAGGCACCCCTCAACCCTTTGACACATTGGCCCCGGGAAACGTTGATTCAAATTTTGTTATGCTATTAGTAGACGGGGTTGATTGTGTGATTCATGAGAGTTGTGAGTTAATAATTTCAAGACCTACAAGATGATCAAGTCTTCAAGACTCCGAGTTTTGAACATACCTCTGGGTGGATGATGGTTGAACGGCGCCCTGGAGAAACCAGTGGTTAGCCTAGATGTTGCTGGAGAACTGCCAGTATTCATGCGGAAAGGTCCACCCAGGCACAAAGAGATGGATGGATGCTTCAAGACCCAAGGCTTACCTGCACAGCCACAAGCCATTATGGGCTCTGGCTTGGTTGGATATCGTGGTGACCCTGGACAGGCGGTGCTACGAGATGTAGAAGAACGGTAGGAAAGGATGGGCACCGACAGAGTCTCAGGGAAACCCTTTAGACGACCATGTTTTGGTCATCCGTTTCTCAAACACCCTGAAGTGCGAGAAATCCAACGGAGGCGATCAAATCTTGTGGGGAACCTGTGCAAAACTCTCCAGAGTACCCAAACCTAATCGATTAGCCGTGTCCACGGTCATGGACAGTTTGAGCCAAAGGAACTGAAACTATCTGGAACTCTCAACACAGTTAATTACATTGATGTGGGTATTAATGTCAACTTGGGTATGAAAATTGGTTGGTGGAACCATCTCATTAATCAACCAACATTGTAGTAATAATTTTCTGCCCTCTCTTGTTGTAGGAAAAAATTGGCTTTATGCAAAAACTTACTACCCCACCTGCCATATATGCATATAGACTAGATGATTACTTTACCCCCTCTTTTGTGACATTGCCGGCATATTCAATATGCTGACCTACATGGCTGCAACGTATGATGTTGCAGAGTACTTTTCCGACCAGGAGTGAGGATACGCTCTATGCTCGGTGAGATGCCCTTGGAGTCAGATGGACTCAACTACCTTTGAAGCTTCCGCAAGATTAGTTATTCTCATGAGTTGGCCTTCAGCCACTTTATTGTAATTCTTATTGTAATAAAGGACTCGATATGAGATTTTTCAATTATTAAAGCTGTGTGATTTCACTTTGATATATACATTGATGTACCGTGTGTGTACCAACATGATCTTGGGATGGTACAGAAACAATGGAGATTCGACCTTTTAGGTCGGGTCGCTACAGAACTGGTATCAGAGCACACGCTGACCGTAGGACGTAACCTCTAGGATTGGAAAAGCCATATGATTTATTTCTCCTTTGTCTTTAAAATTCTATTACTCTCATCTACTCGTTTCTGACTTCCCTCTGATTTATTTCAAAATTTATAGATGGCCACCTTCATCCTAGTTTTGATCACGGAGTTTTGTTAGCCTGACACGACGATGCCCTTTGGCAAGGAGCTGATGAAGATCGTCAGGGACGTAAGGATTGCTTTGCCAAGCATTATCGGGACTCCTATCATGTCTTTTCCACAAGACGGACACTACAGGATTGAGGTGCACATCCCTGGGAAGACCTTTGGAAATCATAAGGAACCCATCGACTTCAAGTTTGTGGCTCCTAGCTGGATACTTGGGAGAGACATGGCAATTCACCGTGCCCTTGGACGTATTCAGGAGGAATACAGGGGTGGACCGATTTCACCAGGACTCAGCGTGGTTTGTCGCAGGGATGCCAATGGAAATATCATAACCACTCCCACTGAAGACACCACCATTTCCTATATCCAGACTTTGGAGACGCACATCAGGACCTTGGAGCTTCAGGTACGTGCCGACATGAAGACGATCAAGAGGCTGATGAACCGCGAGATTGACCTCGAAGCTGACCTACGGGAAGCCAAGTATGAGCATGAGTATGAAGTGAAGGATCTCTTAGAGAGGATCGATAAGCTGAACACTCGCATTGCAACTCTGGAGGAACAGATGGACATGGGTGAAAATCTTCATCCAGAAGGAGACATGGCTCCCTTGATCAGCAACGATGATGACTATGAGGAGAGCGTCACCGGAGGAGGCCACTTCACCATGTACTTTTGAGGAGAACTTTAGTTATGCCCCCATGTATCTTTATTTTCGTCGTTAAAGCCTAGGTCGATGCTTAGTTTGATTTGGAGATTTGTATCTCGATGTTTGAACCTTGAGTTGAATAAATGAATGAGTGTTTGGTGTGATATGTTTGTTGCATTGCATATGGGTAGTGAATTTCCTTTTAGGTCCTTGTTCTATTCTAACTCTCACCCCTCTGAAAACAGCAAGATGCCTCCGCGACGTGAGCCCGACTTCACTTTCCCGCCGGAACTCACACAACTTCTCCAGCAGCAGAATGCCCTGATGCAGCCGTTGATTCAGAATCAGACCAACAACCACAACAACCACCCTCCACCTCAAGGCGACAACCTCACCCGTTTTCTGAGGCTAAATCCACCAACTTTCTCCAGCAGCACTGAGCCCATTGTGGCAGATGATTGGCTCTGCAAGATGGAGAGGGAACTCACCACCGCGGGATGCACTGAGGCTGAAAAGGTGCGCTTTGCCGCCCATCAACTGGAGGGACCAGCAGCTTCATGGTGGGAGAACTACACCACGTACCCCATTGCTGGTATGACTTGGGAGCAGTTCAAGCTAGCTTTCCGCACTGCTCATGTCTCAGCTGGAGCCATGAGTCTGAAGAAGCGTGAGTTTCGCAACTTACGCCAGGGGAACCATTCCGTGGCCCAGTATGTGGATGATTTCAGCACGTTGGCTCGTTATGCACCAGGAGATGTGGCCGATGATGCAGCCAAATAGGAGAAGCTCTTGGAAGGACTCAACGATGAGTTGAGCGTGCAACTGATGGTGGCTACTTTCAGCAACTACCAGGAGCTGGTAGACAAGGCCCTCATCTTGGAGGGGAAGCAGCAGCAAATCGAAAACCGCAAGAGGAAGTATGGACTTGGGAAGTCTCACTCTGGAGCTCAACAGAAGCCCCGCTACTCCTCGTACTTAGGAAATACCGGATCAGGGACCGGTAAGTATGGAGGACACACTCATCCCGTGCACAACCATGGAGGCCATAACCATGGAGGAAATGGGAATAATCGTCCCAACAATGGCAACTTCAAGAATGGTAATGGAAGTGGAAATGGCAACCAACACCGTTCTGCTCTAGCTCGGAAGGATCTGAACCATATCACCTGTTTCAAGTGCCAGAAGACAGGGCACTATGCCACTGAATGCCCTCAGAACAAGCAAGGAAATGGAAACGGCAACAACAACGGCAACTCCGCAGCTAAGAAGCCAAATCCTTTTCCTCGTGCTCACGTGAATCACCTTGATGTGGAAGAAGTCTATGATCAGCCCGAGACTGTGGTTGGTAAGTTTTTATTGCATTCACGTCCAGTTATGGTACTTTTTGATTCTGATGCAACTCATTCATTCATATCAAGGGTAGTTGTGGAAAAGTATGGTTTACCCACCAGAACCCTTAGTCAGCCCATTAAGGTCAATTCCCCAGGAGGAATGATGATGGCAGGGATAGGATGCCACGCCTTGAAACTCCACATAGGAAACCATGTTTTTCCTACCGACCTCATCGTCTTAGAATCCCAGGGATTGGATGTAATCCTAGGCATGGATTGGATGACCAAGTATGAAGGAAACCTTGATTGCCCTAGAAAGTCTATTTCACTCACCACTCCGGAGAACAAGAGGATTAAGTATGTATCCCGACACACACAGATGAGTGCTCGGTTAAATTCCCTCACAGGAGTTGTTCAAGAAGAAGTGACGGTTGTACAAGACTTTCCAGATGTATTCCCGGAGGAATTACCAGGCATGCCACCAGATAGGGACATTGAGTTTCTGATAGAGCTGCTACCAGGAACCGCCCCAATTTCCAAGAGACCCTATCGGATGCCCACAAATGATTTAGTAGAAATCAAGAAGCGGATTAAGGAGCTATTGGATAAGGGATATATTCGCCCAAGTTCTTCACCTTAGGGATCCCCAGTTCTTTTGGTGGAGAAGAAAGATAAAACCTTGAGGATGGTGGTCGATTATCGTGCATTGAACGAGGTAACTATCAAGAATAAGTACTATCTACCGATGATTAATGACCTGTTTGATCAGCTAGTAGGCGCCAAAGTATTCTCCAAGATCGATCTTCGATCAGGGTATCACCAACTGAAAATTCGAGAACAGGATATACCCAAAACAGCCTTCACCACAAGGTATGGCTTATATGAGTATACATTCATGTCTTTTGGTTTGACTAATGCTCCTGCCTACTTCATGAATATGATGAACAAGGTGTTTATGGAATATTTGGACAAGTTTGTCGTGGTGTTCATCGATGACATTTTGATATTCTCCAAGAGCGAGGAAGAACACAAGGAACACTTGCGTTTAGTTCTGGAGAAGCTTAGAGAGCATCAGTTGTATGCCAAGTTTAGTAAATGTGAATTCTGGCTGACGGAAGTCGGATTCCTTGGACACATTATTTCCGGAGAAGGAATAGCAGTAGACCCCGCTAAGGTTGAAGCAGTCACGGAGTGGAAGTCACCCACCTCAGTTAAGGAGATCCGCAGTTTTCTCGGACTTGCCGGATATTACCGGAGGTTCATTGAGAATTTCTCAAAGATTGCCAAGGCCATGACAGAGTTGTTGAAGAAAGAGTCTAATTATATCTGGACTGAGGAATGTGAGGCCACTTTCCAGGAGTTGAAGAAACGTTTGGTCACAGCCCCAGTGTTGATATTGCCAAACATTCGGAAGGATTTCCAGGTTTATTGTGATGCATCACGTCAAGGACTTGGAGGAGTACTCATGCAGGAGGGAAAAGTTGTAGCCTATGCATCTAGACAGCTACGACCCCATGAGTTGAATTATACCAGCCATAATTTGGAACTAGCAGCCGTAGTGCACGCACTCAAGACCTGGAGACATTTCCTTATCGGAAATAGTTGTGATGTTTACACTAATCATAAAAGCCTGAAGTATATCTTCACACAGAAGGACTTGAACCTCAGACAGAGGAGATGGTTAGAGTTAATCAAGGACTATGACATGAGACTGCATTACCATCAAGGAAAGGCAAATGTTGTGGCAGATGCTTTGAGTCGGAAGAGTTATGTGAACACACTCATAGCCGGAGGATTACCCCAGGATTTAACCAATGATCTCAGAGAGCTTCGGTTAGAGATAGTTCCGAAAGGATATGTTGCCACACTAGAGATTCAGTCCACCTTGACCGAAAGAATTCATGAAGCCCAGAAATCGGACAAGGAGATAGCTGAGATAAAGTAGAGAATGAAAGAAGGAAAAGCTAAAGACTTTCATGAAGATGAACAAGGTACTCTATGGTTTGAGAACCGAATCTATGTGCCCAATGACCCAGAGCTCAGGAAGTTGATACTTCAAGAAGCCCACGATTCACCATACTCGATACACCCAGGCAACACCAAGATGTACCTGGATTTGAAGGAAAGTTACTGGTGGATAGGTATGAAGAAGGATATTGCCGAACATGTTGCGGTATGTGATGTTTGCCAGCGAGTAAAGGCGGAACATCAAAAACCAGCAGGGTTACTCCAACCTTTGCCGATACCCGAGTGGAAATGGGATAAGCTTGGTATGGACTTCATCACAGGATTACCTAGGACCCGTTCAAGTTATGATTCCATCTGGGTAGTGGTCGATCGCTTGACCAAGGTGGCTCATTTCATTCCAGTGAAGACCACCTATACTAGTGCGAAGTTAGCCAAGATATATATGACCAGGATCGTATGTCTGCATGGAGTTCCGAGGAGTATCGTATCAGACAGAGGAACACAATTTACCTCAAAGTTTTGGCATCAGTTACATGAAACTTCGGGTACAAGGCTGGAGTTCAGTACAGCTTTTCATCCGCAGACCGATGGACAAACTGAGAGAGTCAACCAGATTCTGGAGGACATGTTGAGAGCTTGTGCGCTAGACTATGGGTCCAGTTGGGATGACAACTTACCTTACGCAGAGTTCTCGTACAACAACGGTTATCAGTCTAGTCTGAAGATGGCCCCTTTTGAAGCTTTATACGGAAGGAGGTGCAGAACACCATTGATGTGGGATGGTGTTGGAGACCGAAAACTCTTTGGTCCCGATCTTATCCGAGATTCTGAAGAAAAGGTCAAACTGATTCGAGACCGACTCAAGATAGTTCAATCCAGGTAGAACAGCTATGCTGATAACAAACGCAAGGAGGTGACATATGAAGTGGGAGATGGAGCATATCTTCGTGTGTCCCCACTTCGAGGAATCGAGAGGTTTGGTGTTAAAGGAAAGTTAGCACCCAGATTCATAGGCCCCTACAAAATTCTTGAACATAGAGGCGAAGTTGCATACAAGCTGGAATTGCCGGAAGGACTGTCCGGAGTTCATGATATTTTCCATGTTTCCCAGCTGAAGAAATGCCATGCTGAGATGGCTGATATTCCTTTGAGAGACACAGTGACCCTAGAGGCCATACAACTTGACAGTGACCTGACCTACGAGGAGAAGCCTGTCAGAATCCTTGAGACTACCAACAGAGTTACTCGAAGCAAGACCATCAAATTCTGCAAGGTTCTGTGGAGTCACCACACCGAGGAAGAAGCCACCTGGGAACGCGAAGAAGATCTCCGTAGAGACCACCCGCACCTATTTTCTAGCCAACCCAAATCTCGAGGGCGAGATTCATCGTAAGGTGGGCAAGTTTGTAACATCCCAAAATTTCATTTTCGAATGTTATGAAATATAGCTATGCATCATCATCACTTTGTTTGAATGAAATGAATGGTTGAAGTGCTTCCTTTGAAATTCTGAAAGGCCATTTCAATTTTTCCATGTATTTGTTTCACCTATTTGAAAAAAAACCTTTGGTAATGTTCAAAGAAAGAGGGGAGTAACATGACACTCCACACCAGGGGCATCTTGGTGAAATATTTGAGCAATAAAACCAGGGGCTTATTTGAAAGTTTATCTCAAAAGGATTTAAAATCAATTAGGCATTTTTCTGAAAATAACTTTCAAAAAGATATTCAATATGACAAAGGAAAAATGTTCATTAAATAGCATTTAATCCCCTGATCATTTTGATATATACATTTCCTATGTTTGGAAATGATTTGAATGCATTAAAGATGTTTTAAACGCTATGTAAATAAATAAGGAAACGAATTAAACAGAAACGGGCCGGCCCACAACCTTTAAGACCCGAAATCAATCCGGGTCGGCCACCGACGCGCAGACACCGCGTCCCACCCTCACTGACGCGCGGGACCCACCGTCCGACCCCGGCGACAGCGTACTCGTCTCCTTCACCGCGCCTCCGACGTCGCCGACGATCTCTCCCCACAGATCTCGCTCCTCTCTCCCTCCCCGACCACCGCACCACCCCTATAAGAACCCCCCTGTCCCTCCGCTCTCCATTCCACCCCAAAAAACCCTCTACCCTTGCCAGAACGCCACCACGCCACCTCGCCGGAGTTCTACCTCCACCCGAATCTCCCCGAGCACGATACCATCGCCTCCATCGTCCCCAGCCCCGGCCGACGCCACGAATCGACGCCGGAGCTTTGCCACCATCGCCTGAGAACTTCGGACGCCACCCGTGACCACTGCACCGTCGTCTCCGACCACCTCCGACGTCCGGCCACCGTTAAACCTCGCCGGAACCCCGACCCCTCCTCTATAAGCCACCATCTCCACCCGCATCCATTCGATCTAGATCCAACGCGCTAGATTAGAAGTTTTATAAAACGAATCGGTACGCATTAAGTTTTGGTCGTCCGCTCGCTAGATCCTGCACGCACACTCTCAACCTATCACAGCATGCCACGTAGACCCTGTCCGTTCGATCAGCTTTCTTTTCTTTTATTTTCTGTTTTAGAAAACAGAATGTATTATGTTCTTGTTTTTATTATATCTTTTAAAATATTTAGAGGTTTTATTGATTTTTTTGCAGCATGTCACCAATTTGTTGTAGTTTATGTATGTATGCTTAGATTTCAAATTTGAACTTTTAAATTTGAATCTAACCAAATTTGCTTAAATTACTAAAATCTGTATAACTAGAGTTTAAAAATATATTTTTGAGTGAATCTTTTTGCCACTGGTTTGTATTAGTTAGACCTATCATCCTACAAAGGTTGAGAATTTTTAGGATAAATTTGGTTAATCTTTTTAACAAAAACAGAATATGTATAATTCTTAATAGAGTTTAGTTAGTTTGATTTTAGTTTAGTTTGAACCTGATTTAGTTTAACTTTTGTTTTTAGATTTCATTAGGTTCTGTTGTTTCAACATTTGGTGTATTATTTTCTGTTAATAAAATATATTTTTTAATTTGTTTTGTGCTCTAGTTTGAATAGGTACATCTTATTTTCACCTTTAGTATTGTTTAAAATAAAAGTTTTGTAGTAACTCTTTTTGCACAAATTTTTTATAATGAAATACTTCTATTTTCTAATAAAATTTTGTATTTACTTTTCTGTTATCTAAATGCCTAGTTGTTCAAAACAAATTTTTGACTTGTCATGTCTTAGTAGAGTTTTGACACCAAAATTTTTAGAGTCTTATACTTTGAGTGATTATTCCTTTTGATTGTGCTATTGTTTGTTGAAGTATTTGTTTACCTTGGTGTTGTATGAATTGTATTTGTGTTTATGCTTATTGTGTGTTTTGTTTGATTCGTTAGATCATCCGGAGTGCGAAGCTTGTTATCTAGAGTCACTTGAATACGAGGATCGTCAGCAAGGCAAGTCACTTTGACCATGTATACCTATGTTTTATTGCATTAGTTCTACCATCTCCCCAATTGCATGCAAAGTAGGTAATTTGGAAACTTGGTTACTTGATGTAGTATCATGTGGTAGGCACCCCTCAACCCTTTGACACATTGGCCCCGGGAAACGTTGATTTAAATTTTGCTATGCTATTAGTAGACGGGGTTGATTGTGTGATTCATGAGAGTTGTGAGTTAATAATTTCAAGACCTACAAGATGATCAAGTCTTCAAGACTCCGAGTTTTCAACATACCTCTGGGTGGATGATGGTTGAACGGCACCCTGGAGAAACCAGTGGTTAGCCTAGATGTTGCTAGAGAAGTGCCAGTATTCATGCAGAAAGGTCCACCCAGGCACAAAGAGATGGATGGATGCTTCAAGACCCAAGGCTTACCTGCACAGCCACAAGCCATTATGGGCTCTGGCTTGGTTGGATATCGTGGTGACCCTGGACAGGGGGTGCTACGAGATGTAGAAGAACGGTAGGAAAGGATGGGACCGACAGAGTCTCGGGAAAACCGTTTAGAAGACCATGTTTTGGTCATCCGTTTCTCAAACACCCTGAAGTGCGAGAAATCTGACGGAGGCGATCAAATCTTGTGGGGAACGTGTGCAAAACTCTGCAGAGTACCCAGACCTAATCGATTAGCCGTGTCCACGGTCATGGACAGTTTGAGCCAAAGGAACTGAAACTATCTGGAACTCTCAACACAGTTAATTACATTGATGTGGGTATTAATGTCAACTTGGGTATGAGAATTGGTTGGTGGAACCATCTCATTAATCAACCAACATTGTAGTAATAATTTTCTGCCCTCTCTTGTTGTAGGAAAAAATTGGCTTTATGCAAAAACTTACTACCCCACCTGCCATATATGCATATAGACTACATGATTACTTTACCCCCTCTTTTGTTACATTGCCGGCATATTCAATATGCTGACCTACACGGCTGTAACGTATCATGTTGCAGAGTAGTTTTCCGACCAGGAGTGAGGATATGCTCTACGCTCGGTGAGATGCCCTTGGAGTCAGATGGACTCAACTACCTTTGAAGCTTCCGCAAGATTAGTTATTCTCATGAGTTGGCCTTCAGCCACTTTATTGTAATTCTTATTGTAATAAAGGACTCGATATGAGATTTTTTGATTATTAAAGCTGTGTGATTTCACCTTGATATATACATTGATGTATCGTGTGTGTACCAGCATGATCTTGGGATGGTACAGAAACACCGGAGATTCGACCTTTCAGGTCGGGTCGCTACACAGTAAATTCATGAAAAATATCAAATGAAGTCAGAAAGGGTTGAAAATTGATGATGTGGCTTTGAATGGTGCATTTTGAGCACACAAAAAGCCTGGAGTTCAAACAAGTTCAAGAAAATGAAATGCCTTTTCTAACCGATTAGTTTCCGTGTGAAACCCCGTTACTTCGAAAGAGACTGTCTGTTTTGTACGCGAAGTGCATCCTTCTTTTGCCGTAACCCTCCCAACTTCTTAGCACATGCTATGTGGGTGAAATATTGATACCATGCCAACTTTCAACCTTTTCAGACTTCATTTGAAGTGCTTTTCAATTTCAGGGTCATTTAGCTCAAAAAATCAATAAATGCATGAAAAATATCAAATGAAGTCAGAAAGGGTTGAAAATTGATGATGTGGCTTTGAATGGTGCATTTTGAATACACAAAAAGCCTGGAGTTCAAATAAGTTCAAGAAAATGAAATGCCTTTTCTAACCGATGAGTTTCCGTCCGAAACCCCGATACTTCGAAAGAGTCTGTCCGTTTTGTACACGAAGTGCATCCTGCTTTTGCCATAACCCTCTCAAATTTTTTGCACATGCTATGTGGGTGAAATGATCATACCATGCCAACTTTCAACCTTTTCAGAGTTCATATGAAGTGCTTTTCAATTTCAGGGTCATTTAGCTCCAAAAAAAGTAAATGCATGAAAAATATCAAATGAAGTCAGAAAGGGTTGAAAATTGATGATGTGGCTTTGAATGGTGCATTTCGAACACACGAAAATCCTGGAGTTCAAATAAGTTCAAGAAAATGAAATGCCTTTTCTAACCGATGAGTTTTCGTCCAAAACCCCGATACTTCGAAAGAGACTGTCTGTTTTGTACGCGAAGTGCATCCTGCTTTTGCCGTAACCCTCCCAACTTTTTAGCACATGCTATGTGGTTGAAATGTTGATACCATGCCAACTTTCAACCTTTTCAGACTTCATTTGAAGTGCTTTTCAATTTCAGGGTCATTTAGCTCAAAAAAATCAGTAAATACATGAAAAATATCAAATGAAGTCAGAAAGGGTTGAAAATTGATGATGTGGCTTTGAATGGTGCATTTCGAACACACGAAAATCCTGGAGTTCAAATAAGTTCAAGAAAATGAAATGCCTTTTCTAACCGATGAGTTTTCATCCGAAACCCCGATACTTTAAAAGAGTCTGTCTGTTTTGTACGCGAAGTGCATCCTGCTTTTGCCGTAACCCTCTCAATGTTTTAGCACATGCTATGTGGGTGAAATGATGATACCATGCCATCTTTCAACCTTTTCAGAGTTCATTTGAAGTGTTTTTCAATTTCAGGGTCATTTAGCTCAAAAAAACAGTAAATGCATGAAAAATATCAAATGAAGTCAGAAAGGGTTGAAAAATTGATGATGTGGCTTAGAATGATACATTTTGAACACATGAAAAGCCTAGAGTTTAAATAAGTTCAAGAAAATGAAATGCCTTTTGTAATCGGTGAGTTTCCGTCTAAAACCCCGATACTTTGAAAGAGACTGTCTGTTTTGTACACGATACTTCGAAAGAAACTTGATATTATATACAATTCATGCAACTAAAATTATTAAGTTATTTTTGTTAAAAAAATTAATAGCAAAAAAAATATTCATAAAGTATTTTTTGTTAACAACTTTTAATATGCAAAGAAATAACATAAAAATAGCAAAAATGAAAATAGATGCGCTTACACTGAAATTCAGCCTAAAATCAAAGTGCTAGTTGGGCACCTAACTAGCCTTTTGAATTTCGGCTGAATTTCAGTATCAACGCATCTATTATCACTATCAGAGGAGCTCAACTTAACAGGTGCGGCGGGGCTTATAAGCAGCTTCGGGCAACCTTTGCTTGGCAAGGTGGGACTAAACTCCCACCACACCGCTGTGCAAGGCCATTGGTCCCGGTTGGTGGACCCAACCGGGACTAATGCCCCCCCTTTCGTCCCGGTTGGTGCCACCAACCGGGACCAAAGGGCATGTTTCCCGCCCTTTGGGCTGCTGAAAATAGGGCTTTGGTCCCGGTTGGTGCCACCAACCGGGACCAAAGGTCCCTGTTTCCCGCCCTTTGGGCGGCGGAAAATAGGCTTTGGTCCCGGTTGGTGCGACAAACCGGGACTAAAGGTGGGCATTGGTCCTGGTTGGGTCCACCAACCGGGACCAATGCTCCTTCTATATGACAAGCACTTAGCAAAATTCGTAGTTTTCATTCCACTTCGCCCTCGTCGCTGCCCCGAGCCCGCCGTCACTGTCGCCGTTCCCGTCCCCGTTGTCGCCCCCGTTGTCGCCCCATCGCCTCCCCCGCCGCCCCACCGCCTCCCCCGCTGCCCCCGTCGCCTCCCCCGTCGCCCCCGTCGCCTCCCCTGCCGCCCCCGTCGCCGTCCCGCTCCCGTCGCCGCCCTCCTCTGTTGCCTCCCTCGCCGCCCCCGTCATCGCCCCACCCCGTTGCCGCCCCGCCCCGTCGCCGTCGCCGCCCCCGCTGTGAGCCGCCGTTGCCCCGGCTCGTTGCAATTTCTTAAATATATGTTGATTTTTATGATTTTTTAGTATGTGTATGCATGTTAGATTAGTATGTTTATGTTAGCTAGATTAGTATGTGTATGTTAGATTAGTATGTTTATGTTAGCTAGATTAGTATGCGTATGTTAGATTAGTATGTTTATGCTTTTTTTAAAATTAGATTAGTATGTTTATGTTAGATTAGTATGTGTATGTTGATTTTGGGTTTTATGAAAAATTAGTCGACGATGCCCGGCCCGCATCCTCGTCGTCGAGTAGTCCGCGAGAGCCTGCTTGATAGGCGCCATGTCCGGGACCGGGCTCCGCCGGGCTGGCACTGGGAGGTGCTACCTTCCCGGGCTCGGAGGTTGGTGAGGAATGTAGGTATTGTCGTTGACCCGGACCTTCTGTGGTGGCGGTCACGCGGGCCACTTTCGGTGCGGAGGGAGCCAGCACCCGCGGAGGTGGTACGTCATCGTGTAAGGGAGGAGGACGAGCACGTCCGTCGCTACATGGCAGCGTTGGGCGCCCGGTTTGACAATACCTGGCAGATCCTTCAGGGATCTCACTTGAGTTATGATCCCATGATGGTTCCTTATCTTTGGGTGTCCACCGTCGGCGACTCAGAGACCGCTAGTGAACCGAGTTCAACGTCCTACATTTTGGATTCTAGGATATTCGATCTGTATTAGTGATATTATATTCGAGGTCATTATAAATATTAATGTATTAGTGATATTTTATCGGTATAATGCGTGTGTGACTTTCGGTCCGTCAAGGCTTTCCTTAGAAAACTTTCATGTGTGTTCTTGATGGAGGAATACCGCCTGTTGTCGTGGGGGTGCCTCTTCTTTCTTCTCTTCCTCGCGATATACTCATCGATATATTGCGCAAGAAGAGGAGAGGGGAGGCGTCCATCACGGACGGTCGAACTATTACTGTGAGAGAGTGTCCACCAACATATATACACCACCGTATCAATGTGAGAGAGTGCGCACCAACACACCATGAGATATGAGAATTATTTAAGGAAAGCCTCGACGTACCGAAAGTCACACACGCATTAATTAAGATCCAAAGCGTGTCGTAATTCTTGAACTGGATTATTCGGGATGATGTATTAGTGATATTATATTCAAGTTCATTATAAATGTATTTGTGATTTGCAAGTCATTTCAGTATTTTTTCTATGTCATTGCTCGATATATGAAACGGGTTGACTTTAGGTCTGATTCGGCTCATTGTGTGTCTTTCAGTGAGGGAGAGTGTCCACCATATGTATATATATATATATGAGAGAGGAAGAATCCCGACTATTGTCATGGGGGTCGCTTCTCCTTCGTTCCCGTGTGCTAGACATTTTGGTGTAATGCACCCGGGGACGAATGGAGGAGCCACCATCACCGACGGTCGCAATATAAGAGGGAGTGCCCACCATATACGATGAGAGTTTAGGAAGGAAAGACTCGACAGACCTAAAGTCAACCCGTTGCATATTGAGTTATAGTTATATGTGTGTTGATCAGTTTTCTCATAGTTTCCTTCGATCGATTTTAAATGTTTCAACTATGAGCCCGTGCCGTAATTCTTGAATCATGAACACAGGAAATGTCGTCGTCATCACACGACGATGGGATCCAAGCGTGTGAATTTTGCGGTAAAGATAAAGGTCTTTGTGACCAGACTTGGCTGCGAGACGGTAGGTTCTTCACCATGAAGCTTTATGAGGACTTTGATATTTCTACGGTACGCAACGATGACAACTGTTTTTTCGTAATTAAGCATGACTTCTGTTTCTTTCCTTCAACGCGTAATTTCTGTTTTATACAATTCGACTAGTTCGTCCCCTGTCATGCAAGACGGTATTTCTTGGAGAGGCTCGGTTTCGAAGAGCACGAGAGTTTTGAGACGAGGATAGCCAACCTAAGGACTAAACATGGTCACACATTTCTTGTGAAAGTAATGAATGCACCTAATAACACAGAAATAGGGTGCTCAAATTGGGGAGCTCTTTGTAAGGCATATGGATTTCAGGAAGATATGGAAATAACCTTCGACCTTCGTCCCGAAGATCATATTGAAGGAAACATCGACATTTGGATGGATGTCGATATGTTTCCTGTTTTACCTCCATGTGAGTTTGTCAACCATGCATATTTGTCAAGTAATTTGCATTATATATATATAAATATTAGGTGTTCATGCGTACTAAATTTGTTAATTTTTAATTTACATCTTATTTCGTTTCTTCGAGTGAAATACAGAACATAATCGACATGACACACTACACTTATGGATCACATCTAACTTGGGAGGAGAAGGATGATCTTATCTACTTTGTTATTGGTGTCATAGCTGGTAGAGACATCTTCCCATATAATTTGGGAACTCACCCAAATTATACATTGTACGGGACACTAGTGCATAGGTTGAGGGTGGATGACATTCGCCAAAATATCTTGGTAAGAGTTGCTAATTAAGTACACTAGTACTGTTGCGTAAATGATATTTATTACATTGCTAACTAGGCTACTATATATTATGTTCTTCAACAGAAATTGCCAAATGAAGTTGTGCCACCGTTGATGCAACCCGAAGGTAATATGACAATAAAAAGCCCCTTCCATCCCGAGTTATCTTTTGCATACTCGATTGAGCGCAAATCACCAAGATGGCTCCAAATTGAAGCATGGGGACAAATAAAGAAGGATCGCAAGCCACAAGTTGGAGACCGTTGGATCTCTTTGCTTCATCATGGAGACATTGGTGTGATTCTTTTTTATGACATTTTACCTAAGAGGGAGGAGTAGGTCCTATGAGGGAGGACTATGTTATTTTATCTTTTTTGTTTTGTTTTATGAGACTTTAACTTTGTATGCTTAAGATGATGATGAGCTGTTAGATCTTGTGTAATTAATGGTTTTCCTTCATTTGCTTACTAGCTAGCATCGAGTTCTCTATATGTATAGTAGCTAGCATCGACCAAGCACGGAAAAAGAGAGATCATTTCTCTCTATTAGATAGCTAACACAATATCAAACCCCTAAATTAACCCTTCAAAACCCCCTTACCCCCCCCCCCTTTAAAAAAACCCAGCTCCTGTCAGATGCTGACGCATGGATGCCTTTTCGTCCCGGTTGGTGTTACAAACCGGGACTAAAGGTCCTCCTGCCTGGGCTCCCGTAGCGGCCACGTGGAGCTCTTTTGGTCCCGGTTCGTAAGCAAACCAGGACTAAAGGTTTAGGGCTTTAGTCCCGACCCTTTAGTCCCGGTTCCAGAACTGGGACAAATGGGCCTCTGGAACTGGGACAAATGGGCCGTTTTCTACTAGTACAAGAGCCATGTGCTCATGATAAGCATATTTGGTGTCCTTGGGTCAACCCTCTTCTTCTTCTTCTTCCTCTTGACTGACCTTAGCCTTCAAAGCAAGATTGGGAGAGGATTTCTTTGATCGCTGAATGCGAGCGAGAGCATTGTCAGCTGTCGTGTTCACGATGTTCATTGCAATAAATTCATCCAACACATCACCAGAAGACAAGGTGTGAAAGTCCGGCCTTTGACAGATGACAGCGAACATGGCCTTGTTGTAGGCATGATGGCCTTCAGAAACTTACGCTTGATCCAAGTATCATCCACATCCTTGCTGCCATGATCCTTGAGGGAAACAGCGAGAGCGGTCACCCTTCTATAGAGCTCTGATACGTCTCCAACGTATCTATAATTTTTGGTTGTTCCATGCTATTATATTATCTGTTTTGGATGTTTTATATGCATTATATGCTATTTATATTATTTTTGGGACTAACCTATTAATCTAGAGCCTAGTGCCACTTTCTGTTTTTCCTTGTTGTTGAGTTTCACAGATAAGGAATATTAAACGGAGTCCAAACGGAATAAAACCTCCGGAAAGATTTCTTTTGGAAAATATGGAGGCCACGAGACTTGAGAACCAAGGCAGAGGAGCTGCCGCGGGGCCACAAGCCTGCTTGCCGCGGCCAGAGGGGTACCCCGCACCGGGCAGGCTTGTGGCCCCCTGGCACCTCCTGTAACCCTAATCTTCGTCCTATAAATACCCAAATATTCCCTCATTATCAAAACGAGCCACAAAAACACTTTTCCGCCACCAGAAGCCTCCGTTCCCGAGAGATCCAATCTTGGAGCCTTTTCCGGTAATCTTTTGGAGGGGGATTCGACCACGGAGGGCATCTACATCAACTCCATTGCCCCTCCGATGATGCGTGAGTAGTTCACCACAGACCTACGGGTCCATAGCTAGTAGCTAGATGGCTTCTTCTCTTTCTTTGCTTCTCAATATCATGTTCTTCATGATCTTCATGGAGATCTATCCGATGTAATACTCTTTTGTGGTGTGTTTGTCGAGATCCGATGGATTGTGGGTTTATGTTCAGATTATTCATGAATATTATTTGAGTCTTTCCTGAATTCTTATATGCATGATTTCATATCTTTGCAAATCTCTTCGAATTATTGGTTTGGTTTGGCCAACTAGATCGGTAATTCTTGCAATAGGAGAAATGCTTAGTTTTAGGTTCAATCTTGCGGTGTCCTCACAGAGTGACATAGTAGGGGTAGCGAGGCACGTATTGTATTGTTGCCATCAAGGGTAAAAAGATGGGGGGTTCATCATATTCTTGAGTTTATCCCTCTACATCATGTCATCTTACCTAATGCGTTACTAAGTTCTTCATGAACTTAATACTCTAGATGCAGGCAGAAGTCGGTCGATGTGTGGAGTAATAGTAGTAGATGCAGAATCGTTTCGGTCTACTTGTCACGAACATGATGCCTATATGCATAATCATTGCCTTGGATATCTCCATAATCATTCGCTTTTCTATCAATTGCTCAACAGTAATTTGTTCACCCACCGTAATGTTGGGGAACGTCGCATGGGAAACAAAAAATTTCCTACGCACATGCAAACCTATCCACGCTGATGAGCATCTACGAGAGGGAGAGTGGATCTATGTACCCTTGTAGATCGCTAAGCGGGAAGCGTTAAGAAACGCGGTTGGTGTAGTCGAACATCTTCGCGATCCATATCGCCGAGCGTCCCGCGATCTCATCACGATCCGTCCCACGATCCCATCATGATCCGTCCCGTGATCTCATCACGATCCGTCTCACGATGTTGATCATGATCTGTCCCACGAACTCATCACGATCCGTCCCGCGATCTCATCACGAACTGTCTCGCGATCACGATCACGGTCCTTCCGATCTAGCGTCGAACGGACGGCACCTCCGCATTCAGCACACGTGCAGCTTGATGACGATCTCCACCATCTTGATCAAGCAAGAGGAGGTGGAGAGGAGAGAGAGTTCACCGGCAGCGTGACGGCGCTCCGGTGATGGTGGTGGAGCAATTCCGGCAGGGCTTCGCCTAAGCACTGCAGAAATCCGATCTAGAGGAGCACTGGTGAAATGGGTAGCACGTGGCCATAAAATCTGTGCAAAAACCCTCTATTCCACCAGTATATATAGGAGGGAGGGAGAGGAGGGCGCAGCCTTGGCCTCCAAGGCCTACTGGCTCGGCCGAACCAAGTGGAGGAAGAGTCCTCCTCCACCTGAGAGTCCACCTCACACACGAGAGGTGGAACTTGGGGAGGACTCCACCCCAATTTGGTTTGGGCCTCTCTCCCTGCGCCCAGGCCACCTTGGCTGACCCCACCAGCCCACTAGGGGCTGGTGGGTCGCCACTTTGGCCCATGGGGTGGGTGGGCCCCACTGGTGGACCCCCGGGACCCATTCGTCACTCCCGGTACACTATCGAAAGTGCCCGAAATCTTTCCGGAGTCCAAACACCACCTTCCTATATATCAATCTTTACCTCCGGACCATTCCGGAGCTCCTCGTGACATCCGGGATCTCATCCGAGACTCCGAACAACCTTCGGTCACCACCATACATAACTCTACACTACCGAAACGTCACCAAACCTTAAGTGTGCAGACCCTGCGGGTTCGAGAACTATGTAGACATGACCGAGACACCTCTACGGTCAATAACCAATGGCGGGACCTAGACGTCCATATTGGTTCCTACATATTCTACGAAGATCTTTATCGGTCGAACCTCTATGTCAAGGATTCAGTTAATCCCGTATAACGTTCCCTTTGTTCTTCGGTATGTTACTTGCCCGAGATTCGATCGTCGGTATCTCCATACCTAGTTCAACCTCGTTACCGGCAAGTCTCTTTACTCGTTCCATAATACAAGATCCCGCAACTAACAATTAGTCACATTGCTTGCAAGGCTCATTGTGATGTTGTATTACCGAGTGGGCCCCGAGATACCTCTCCGTCACACGGAGTAACAAATCCCAGTCTCGATCCATGCCAACTCAACAGACACCCTCGGAGATACCTGTAGAGCACCTTTATAGTCACCCAGTTACGTTGCGACGTTTGATACAAACAAGGTACTCCTCCGATATCCGTGAGTTGCATGATCTCATGGTCATAGGAACATATACTTGACATGCAGAAAACAATAGCAATAAACTAACACGATCATATGCTACGTTTGTAGTTTGGGTCTTGTCCATCACATCATTCTCCTAATGATGTGATCCCGTTATCAAATGACATCTCATGTCCATGGCTAGGAAACCTTAACCATCCTTTGATCAACGAGCCAGTCCATTAGAGGCATACTAGGGACATGGTTTTGTCTATGTATCCACACATGCATTTAAGTCTCCGATCAATACAATTATAGCATGGATAATAAACGATTATCATGAACAAGGAAATATAATAATAACTAATTTATTATTGCCTCTAGGGCATATTTCCAACACGTAATACTTGCCATCATGAGAGAAGCCATCTAGTGAAACCTATGGCCCCTAGGTCTATTTTCCATATTATATTTTCAGATCTAAAACCAAAAACGCCAAAAATACTTGTTTCCTTGTTTTTTACTTTTAGTTTTACTTTCCGTTCAAGCATCCTATTATATCTATCTCTACAAGATCTCATCCTTGCAAATAACCGTGAAGGGATTGACAACCCTTTATAGCGCTGGGTGCAAGAGTTTGATTCCTTGTGCAGGTATATCTATTGGTAGCTCGCTTGTGTCTCCTACTGGATTGATACCTTGGTTCTCAAAAACTGAGGGAAATACTTATCTACTTTGCTGCATCAAACCATTCCTCTTCACGGGAAACCAACGCATGCTCGAGAAGTAGCAAGCTCATGCGGTTCCTCATCCTCTATCATCACAAACTCATCTTACTGATCAAGGACAACTTCATAGCTTCACCGTTGAATGCTTGAACTGCCCTTGTACATGGAGATGATGTGTTCCCAACACTCTTTAGCAACAGTGAAGGGTCGTAGGTGAGGTAGGTCTTTAGTAGGAATAGCAGCTTGGAGTATGAACAAGGCGGAAGAATTTAGCTATTTATCCGCTTGTTCTCTTGGAGTAAGATTGCATGGATCATGAGGATAGTATCCTTCTTCAATGACTCTCATGAGATGAATTGCACTGTGATGTAAATGAGACTTGATACTGAAAACCCAGTTAGCAAAATCATTCTTAACAAGTTTAGGAGTAGGACCAAGATTAACTATATGAGGTGGGTGCACTAGTCCTCCATAGACCATGGGAGGGGGAACTGAGGCAAAGCTCCCCGACCCATTAACTCTTTGAGAATGATTATCCTTGTCAGCACTAGCCCCCTCCTTATCGGAGTTGACATCCTTTGTCGAGTTAGTGGGTTTGACCACTTGCACCGCATTGGTAGACACTTTAAGAGTATTAAGGAAATCATTGAACATGGATTGAACCTCGGTCTCCATGGAGGATTTTAGTAAGGACAAGTCCTCATTCAAATTCTCGCGTGAGACCGTGTTCACTCCCACGGCCTCGGGAAGTTCTCCCACACGCTCCTCTTCGCCAGCCATACTCTTCGGGCGGTGAAACCCTTTATAAAGAGATGTGGCTCTGATACCAATTGAAAGGATCGATATGGTTGACTATAGGGGGGTGAATAGGCAACTAACATTTTTTTAACTTTTCTTTAACAATTTAGGCTTAGCATCAAATAAGTTGGCTAGATGTGCTACTAGATGAATAACCTATATGATGCTAAACACAACAAGTACACAAGCAAGCAAGGGATACAACACAATAATAGCTTGCAAGAAGTAAAGGTACGAGATAACCAAAAGTGGATCCAGTGGAGATGAGGATGTGTTACCGGAGTTCCTTCCCTTGTGAGGAAGTACGTCTCCGTTGGAGCGGTGTGAAGGCACAATGCTCCCCAAGAAGCCACTAGGGCCACCGTATTCTCCTCACGCCCTCACACAATGCGAGATGTCGTGACTCCACTATTGGTGCCCTTGAAGGTGGCGACCGAACCTTTACAAACAAGGTTGGGGCAATCTCCACAACTGAATTGGAGGCTCCCAACGACACCACGAAGCTTCACCACAATGGAATGTGGCTCCGAGGTGACCTCAACCGTCTAGGGTGCTCAAACACCCAAGAGTAACAAGATCCGCAAGGGATTAGTGGGGGGAATCAAATTTCTCTTGGTGGAAGTGTAGATCGAGGCCTTCTCAACCAATCCCTAGAAAATCAACAAGTTTGATTGGCTAGGGCGAGAGATCGGGCTAAAATGGAGCTTTGAGCAACAATGGAGTTTTGCGAAGGAAGAGGTAATCTTCAAGAGGAAGAAGACCTCCCTTTTATAATGGGAAAAAGATCCAACCATTATCCCCACCCTCAGCCCCGCACGACGCGGTACTACCGTAGCACACCATGGTAGTACCGCAAGTGCTTCGGTACTACCGCTATGACCTGCGGTACTACCGCTCGCACTAGAGTATCAATCTCAGGCCGATTGCACTAGGCAGCTAGCGATAGAACCATCGGAGTGGTACTACCACTAGGTCGGTAGACACAGGCACTTGGAGGTGCACGAAAGTAAAAAATTACTTCCATGCCTACCTCCGCTGAGGATGAAACTACGAAAAAGTCCAGCATGGTAGTACCGGGACTGCATCACGGTACTACCGCACTAGGGCGGATGTAAATAATTACATCCGCGCCTAGTACCACAGGCGTACGTATTAGGGCAGGGGTCAGCGGTACTACCGTGGGCTCCTGTGGTACTACCGCTCCCTTGAGCGATACTACTGCGGGCTCGTGTGGTACTACCGCTCCCTTGAGCGGTACTACCGCTAGCCACTGAACACGACTACCCCCATAGGCTTCACTTTGCACAAACGAGGAAAATAGCTAGTGCTCCATTGAAGTAAATGAAAGGTGGTGTAAACAGGATAGATGTGTACGTGTTGATTCCTCCCAAACCTTTCTGAAGCGGACCTCCTCTTAATAGTATGGCTTTCCTACAACTCAAATCCACCGAAAGGAAACGTAGAGAACAACCATCTTCAATAAGCTCCGAGGGGCACCGAATCGTCTTGTGCCTAGACATGAGATATCTGAAATGCTCAATGCACACGATTAGTCCGTAAAGGCATTGTCATCAATCACCAAAACCACTTAAGGAGAAATATGCCCTTACACTAGCTGAGCTCAGGCTTTAGTCCCCCGTGCACACATGGACAAATTTTTCGACCCCCATAGACTTTTTGTTTTTTTCTTTCCTTTGCTGACTCATAGTTAGATAGTGCTTCTTTTTGCATTCTAACCCACACCCCCACCCCCTTGTAATATGCATGTACTCTTGTTGACCCCACCATTAATTAAAATAAAAAGGCTGTAGGAAACTCTCCTACAGTCATCCAAGGTTCAACAAAAATACTAGACTATTGCTTTAAACCATATGAAAAGTCCAAAAGTCCATCCGATACAGAAAAGAATATGTGATGGACATGATAGGCAACATTTCACATCAAAAATTCTATTTTTATCATTCACCTACTCAAGGACGAGTAGGAATTAATCTTGGGGATGTTGATATGTCTCCAACGCATCTATAATTTTTTCTTGTTCCATGTTGTTATATTATCAATCTTGGATGTTTTACAATCATTTTATAGCAACTTTATATCATTTTTTGGGACTAACCTATTGACATAGTGCCAAAGTGCCAGTTGTTGTTTTTGCTTGTTTTTTACTTCGTAGAAAACCAGTGCCAAAAAGAGCCCAAACACTATGGGAATTTTTGTGGATTTTTTATGGACTAGAAGAAGGAAGATGGGCCAAACAACACCAGAAGAGGGGGCCCAGGGTGGCCACCCTCCACCAGGGCGCACCAGAGGCCCCTAATGCGGCCTGGTGGAGGGTGGGCACCTCGAGTACCCCCTCAACCGACTATCGAGTCTATAAATTCCCTGAAAATCCAAAAACCCTAGGGGAGTCGACGAAACACAATCCCAGTTGTCACGAGTTCCAGAATCTCGAGATCCAATCTAACACCATCACGGAGGCGTTCATCTTCCTCATAGGTGCCTCTCTGATGATGCGTGAGTGGTCCACCATAGACCTACGGGCCCGTAGGTAGTAGCTAGATGGCTTCCTCTCTATATATATTTCTCAATACGATGGTCTCTTGGAGATCTATTTGATGCAATGACTTTTGCGGTATGTTTGTTGGGATCTAATGAATTTTGAGTTCATGATAAGTTTTTATCCACGAATATGATTTGAGTCTTCTTTGATCTCTTATTTGCATGATTACTTATAGCCTCGTATTTCTTCTTCGAATCTTTGGTTTAGTTAGGCCAATAGATCAATTTTTCTTGTCATGGGAAGAGGTGCTTTGTGATGGGTTCGATCTTGCGGTGTTCTTTCCCAGTGACAGAAAGGGCAGCAAGACATGCATATATCGTTGCCATTAAGGATAAAAAGATGGTCTATTCCTACATGAATAGATCTTGTCTACATGATGTCACCGTTCTTATTGCATTACTTTGTTTTCTCATGAACTTAATACACTAGATGCATGCTGGATAGTGGTCGGTGTGTGGAGTAATATAAGTAGATGCAAAATCATTTTGGTCTAGTTATCTTGGACATGATGCCTATATAATGATCATTGCCTAGAAATCGTCATGATTATTTGATCTTCTATCAATTTCCCAACAGTAATTTGTTCACCCACCATGTGCTATACTCATGAGAGATGCCACTAGTGAAACGACCCCCGGGTCTACTTTTCCAACATATTGCTTTCCGATCTACTATTTGCAACTTTTGTTTTTAGATCTATTAATCCAAAAAACTCAAAAATACCTTGCTGCACTTTTTGTTTATTTATTTTACTTTGTGTTCTTACGAGATTTATTTGCCAAAACTATCATTACCTAATCTATCTTATTAACGTAGAGAGTGTGACAACCTCTCTTTCGCGTCGGGTTGCAAGTATTTGTTGTTTGTGTGTAGGTGCTGTTTACATGGGTGCGTGATGTTTTCTCTATGGACTGATACCTTGGTTTCATAACTGAGGGCAATACTTACCGTCGTTGTGCTGCATCATCCCTTCCTCTCTCGGGAACTACCGACACAGTCTCAAGCCACGTCAAAGAAATTTCTGGCACCGTTGTCGGGGAGGAAGCAATCTCATCTACCAGGTTCCTAATCACAAATCTCATCTCCTTGCAATTTATATTATTTGCCATTTGCCTCTCGTTTTCCTCTTCCCCACTTCACAAATTTGCCGTTTTATCCGCCCTCTCTTTTTCGTTTGCCCTTCTTCTTGTCAGATCTCTTGTTTTCTTGCAATCTTGTCTGCGTAGTCACGATGACTCAAGAGAACACCAAGTTGTGTGATTTTTCCAATATCAATAATAATGATTTTATTAGCACTCCTATTGCTCCTTCCGCCACTAGTGCGGAGTCTTGTGATATTAATGTCGCTTTGTTGAATCTTGTCATGAAAGATCAATTTTCCGGTACTTCTAATGAGGATACCACGTCCCATCTAAATAACTTCGTGAAATTGTGCTATTCAAAAGAAAAAAAAGATGTGGACAATGATATTGTGAAGTTGAAATTGTTTCCTTTCTCTTTGCGGGATCGTGCAAAAATTTGGTTTTCCTCGTTGCCTCGCAATAGTATTGATTCTTGGGATAAGTGCAAGGACGCTTTTATTACTAAGCATTTTCCTCCCGCGAAGACCCACTCTGCACTGAGGGAGGAGAAGTCGGAGGCGAGGTGGTCGGTGCTGATGATGAAGCAGGACGCCAAGCTCGACCTCCTCCGGACCGCCGTCGCCGTGAAGAAGCGCAACACGGACCTGACATTCCTCATGAGGCGTCATGGCGGACATGGACCCGCTTGGGGAAGGCGTGATAATTGGCCGAGCGTGACCTCATCCTGAACCTCATGCCGGTGCCGGCTGCACCGCCCACACCCACGCCGAGTGCACCTTCGTCGTCGCCGCGGGACGCATCCTCCCCGACACCGACGCCGACACCTACGCCTACGCCGGACGTGCCCTCCCCAATGCGTACACCTACGCCTACGCCTATGCCGACTTTTCTCGCCGCTCGGGAGATGATTATGAGGTGGCCATTTGAGTTTACATGCATGTGTTCCACCTTTTTTATACGCTGAACTATTGGCATATTTTGATTGCCAAACATGGACGCAGATTGTGGTACGCCCGACGCCGAACTGTGGCATGATTGCTGATTGCGTCATTTTTTGGATAGTGGGAAATGAACCATTTAAATTTGCATGTGTCTTGGTGCCACAACTTAGAGCATCTCCAGCCGCGGCCCCAAAGGACCCCCAGGGCCCCTTTTATCGCTGGCGGGCGAAAAAAACCCAGCCGCGGCCCCAAGACGCCGTTTTTCGCCGGTTGAGGCCTTTTTTGGGCCGGCGAACCCAGGCCGAACCCAGGGTGCTGGGGGTCTCTTGGGCGCGGCGGCTGAAGCAAAAAGCCGAGTGGGACAGATGTGTCGGTGACACCGGCTGCTACTTCCCGCCACTTCCCCCTCCTTTTCCCTCTACTCCCGCCATTTTCGCCTGCCGGTTCTTCTCTCCATTTTCCCTTTCTTCGCCACCATGCCGCCGAAGAAGTACGCCGCCCCTCGCCAAGCCACCGGCTCCGCCGTCGCCAAGCCCCGCAAGCCCCGTGCGCCGATGGCGAGACCGGCGGGGATGACGAACGCCGAGTGGAAGACCGACGTCGAGCGAAGGGAAGCGGTGTCCGCCGATCGCCGCAACAGGCTCCTCATGAAGAAATCCCGAGATGCGGCGGCGGCGGCGGCGGTTGAGCAGGAGGTGTCGAGTCGCCGCCCGATCTTCCTAGGGAGACATCCCGCGGGGCCATTTCCCCACGGTGCCGTCCATTAAAATCGCCCCGGGCGACACGCACTTTCCTTCGCCGACCATCCCTTCGCTGGGGTGGGGGTACGCGCCCTTGTCGGAGTACGTCGATGGCGACGCCCTTGGCGGGTTCAACCCCAACATTACCTTTCCACGCACGCCCTCCGCCTTCTCCGTCGGCCACCCAACGCCCAGTACGGCTACGTGCCCTCGCCGACGTACTCCAGCTCGTCCGCGACCATCCGGCGAGGCCCTCTTCCTTTCGCGCCCGTGCCGCAGTATGTCAACGCCGAGATGGAGGACATAATCAACACTGGCTCCACCGCGGCCGCCTCCTACCCCGAGCTTGGTACCGAGGTCGACCAGGACACCGGCGACATGGACGACGCTGAGGTCGACCCCGAGGAGGAGGAGACGACGGAGGAGGAGGATGAGGACCCCGAGGACGAGCTCGAGGAGGAAGAGCCGGTGCCCGCGCCGACGAAGGGCAAAGGGAAAAAGAAGAGAAAGACGAGATCGGCCAACGGCAAGCCGGGTGAGCCCTGCATCAAGTGGATGTCGGTGGAGGACGTGTGCCTCGCCGAAGCATGGAAGCTCGTGAGCATGGACCCGATCACCGGCGCGAACTAGAACACCAACACGTACTGGAAGAGGATCAAGGCGGCTTTCGACGAGCGCAAATTGATCGACCCAGAGTTCACCGGCACGTACATGGACCGCAGCACCAAGAGCATGTCCAACCATTGGGCGGGCATTCAAACGGCGTGCAACAGATGGCACGACGTCCAGGAACAGGTCCATGCTCGCCCAGAGAGCGGCGCGAGCGTCGAGCGGCAGGTATGTTCACCTACTTTCATTCGTCGAACACTTGGGCATGCGTCCTCCTTCGTAGCCGAACTGTTGTTTTTTGGGCGCAGATGGTGCGGATGTTCGAAATATTTCGTCGGGACGCCGGCTTCGACTTCAAGTTCCTCCATGTGTTCACGCGGATCGAGTCGTGCGAGAAATGGGCCGAGGTTCGCCATCAGCTCGCCGACAAGGACGCCTCGCTCAGCCCGGACGCGCCTGTTCCCGAGGCGGCGGAAGGGCGACCAGATGGGAACAAGAAGGCGAAGAAGGCCAGGAACGATGCGTCGTCGGCCGAGCGCCTGCAGGCGTCGATCGAGCAATGCATCGCCGATGCAAAGACCCACTCTGCCCTGAGAGAGGAGAAGACGGAGGCGAGGTGGACGGCGCTGTTGAAGAAGCAGGACGCAAAAGCTCGACCTCCTCAGGACCAACGTCGCCGCGAAGAAGCGCAATACCGACTTGGCATTCCTCATGGGAGGCGTCACGGCGAACATGGACCTGCTGGTCAAGGCGTGGTACCTGGCGGAGCGCAACCTCATCCTCAACCGCATGCCGACGCAGCCGTCCGCACCGCCCACACCGCCGCTGAGCCCTCCGCCCGCGTCTCCGAGGTTGGAAGTGTCCGATACGCCGATCTCGCCCACGCACACCGCTACGCCGACAGCTCCGGAAGACGGCAGGGAGCAGGCCGCTTGAGGAGTTCGCCGGACTGTTGGCATGCTTCGCCGGACTACTTTTTATACGCCGGACTATTGGCTTTTTTTATACGCCGAACCTGTGACGATCGATGCCGGCCGATGACATGATGACGTCGAAGTGTGGCTCGTCGAACCCACGAAAAACGGGATGTTTAAAATTTGCAGACACTGGGCTGAACCCCGAAGACGCGACTGGCAAGCCGAATCCTCCAAGCTGATTTTAACGTCGGCTCGTCTTCAAACAAGAACGCTATTTCGGATCCTAACGCCAATGGCTGGACATGCTCTTGGGGATGCGAGTGGAAAGTTTACCGCGAGAACGAAAATAGCGCCGGCCGGAGCGTTTTGCGTCGCGCACACGGGGGCAAACGGGTGGAGATGGTGTAAGATTTTAAGTCGCAAGACACTGGTCAGTGGCAAGAGTGCAAGACCTCGCGCTAATGGCGACCACTCTGCTCGCGACCGCCTCCCCCTATCCATTCCCCTCCCCGCTCTCCAAAACCTTAAACCCCACCTCCACCTCCAAGCTCTCTCCTCCGCACTCCCTCTCCCTCTTCCTCCTCACCACCCCAGCGCCCCTCCTCCTCCCCCGCAGGCAGGGCCGGCAGCAGCGTGATGTCTCGGCGGCGTATGGTGACGGCGACATGGACGACGACTTCGGCGATGCGGGCGACTTCGACCTCGACGGAGACGACGGTGTGGGGGACGACGACGACCTCGACAACGAGCAGGACTACGACGTCGACTACGACCGCCTCCTCGCTCCCGTCAAGCCTCGGCCGCAGCTCTCCGGGGTTGGCGGCGGAGCCGAGGAAGGGGAGGGGGACATCGCCATGGTCGCGGCCCAGAGCTTCGTGTCGACGGGGGAGTCCGCCTCCGACACAGTCGTCGACTACACCGTCGACGAAGATGAGTTCCACAAGATTCGCCTGCTCCACTGCGACTTCTTTATCCGCAAGGTGCCCGACCCTGACCAAGACGTCTACGACTTCCGAGAGGTATCCTAATAATTCCAGTTATCTGCTACTCCCTCAGTCCCAAAATGTAAGACTGTTGTCAAGAACAGTCTTACAATTTGAGACCGAGGGAGTACATTTTCCGGTAATTTCCTGCTCTATTCGAAATAGACTATTTCACCATTCATGTCTGCGAAAATGCGTTTGGCCTATGTGACATTTCATCTACTCCCATGGTCCCAAAATAAGTGTCTATACTAAAGTTGAGACACTTATTTTGGGATGGAGGGAGTAACAGACTAACATGTCAATCGACGGCAATGTTAGGACAGTTAACGGCTACTACTCCCTCCAATCCATCTTAATTTTCGCTGATTTAGTATAATGGATCGGACATCGAAGGGAGTAGTATTCTTCAAGCTAACTGTGTGGTGCTTATTCTGCTCAATACGGCTTCATGTGCAACAGATGTATGTCACGCCGCCTGACACCGACATATACTCCATTCCAAGGGTTCTTGCTCCGATGCCACAAAAGGTGCACATATCTTGCTATTTCTTATTTTTGGTGAATGTAAAATGCATTAAGTTATTGATTGTTGACTTTCTCTTTGAAATTCAGTACGTGAGGTGCGCGAAGAAAAACTTTGGCCGCTACCATGTAAGCGAGCCACCGGTTGAGCATCTGCGTGATCCCCTGTACAAGACAGAGAGGGAGATTATGAAGGTATGTGTGAGAATGTTATCTACTCTGCTAGTTTGTTGCGCCATTCTGTTATGTTTCTTCTGTTGTAAACCAAATGAACTTGCTGAATGTGGCTTGAGAGTTAAGTATTTAACAGACATAAAGGTTCTGAAGTTCTCTCAGGGCTTTTGCTAGGGATGCAAACGATGGACCGCTTGTCCTTCTAATATTCAGTGTACTAATGGCCTCAACATTTGTACTAGTGTACTAATATGCGGAGTGCGCTGCTTGCATCCTTATTTTGCAGTAGGAACTTATTATAGTTGCTTGGTGAGACATGTCCTTGCCGATGGTAATTTTGACTTGTGAGGTAAAATTAATCTTAATATGCATATCCAAGCTTCAGTTCACAGGAAGTTAGCAGTGGAACTCCTGAAATATACCATGTGTGGCAGATTCTACACTTGATTTTATTGGTTCTTTACGGGATGTGCAATGCATTGTTTATTGACCTCACAGTGGAAATTATTATTGGTGCTAAAACAGGAAAACAGCAAATAAGTACGGTTACTTAGTTAGCGCTGCTTAAGTTGTACAGCTACATCAGTGGGTTTTCTACTAGCCAAGCTTTAACTCGATTTCCACCCCACGATTTGGAACACTTAACTGTTCTAACTGCATCACATGATTTGCTGCTTTCACCTTAGTTCTTCTCACCTGACATGTTAGCTTATTGTTAATACTAAATATTCTTTTCGAGGATATGATATATTAAGTACATATGCATCTAGCTTCATGATCTTATTAAGTACATGCATTTCATTTTTGTTTCCTCTGCTGTAGGTTTTCTTAACGAAACACTACAGAAACAGGCGGTTCAGCGATGCAGATTTTTTCCTTGATTTTGAGGAGATTTATGTCATTGACTCGAAAACAAGGTCAATCACAAGAGCAAAAGTAGTGGTAAGATAATTGAAATCTGAATTCTTTCAGGATATGAAAATAATAGCTTCTTTTCTGGAATGGAGGGAGTATATCTTTTGCAGAAAGTAATCATGTATATGGAATCTACTGTAACTAATGTTATACTGTACTAGTTGCTCTAGTTTCTCATCTAATCTAAATAGCTCAGCCATCTCACCTATGTGCCTGAGAGATAAGTTTTCACTAGTCATTGTTCATTTGCTCTGTTTCTGTACTAGTGATGATTCTGGATTCTTATCAAATATATCAATGTCAAATGGTAGAATTTCTTCTGGATATTACCTGTTATTTGTTACACAATGTGAATCATATTAGCCTGGGTCCATATTTGTGGGTTCTAATGTAAATATTAATATTATCTAATTTACTACAGTTCAAGTGTCTTCACAACCAAAATTTATGGTCGGCCGCTGAGATTCTCAATTCTTTTGTTAATCATTTAACGAATATCCATAACCCATAAATATCAAATTTAAACAGATAAAAACTATTAGCAGTCTGATGATGGCAAGAGACTAGGGTAGGTGAATTGCAGACTTCTCTAACACCAAAAGTTTATTTTTAAGTGATCTTGTTTTCATTGTGAAGTACTACTCCCTCGGTGTAAAAAACACTCTTATATTATGGGACGGAGGGAGTACGTACTAATTTCGGCGTACTGTCTGAGGTGACTGATATGTAGTCGTCTTTGACAGGTGAATGTCCCTGAAGGAAAAAGGAGAGATAGGAGAAATGACCTGCTACTCATACGGGACGGAGGGGAGTCTTTCAGAATAACTGGCAAGGTAGTTTGCTTGCTTCACAATTATTCTCTTCTTAGTACCAAGCTTGTAAAGCTAATTTCGGTCATTGGTATCACAGTCTCAAAGAGACGACGCCACCACTATCATCCAAAGAGAAGAGTGGACGAAATCGAGACAGGACGTGGAGAAGCATTTCCGGAAGCTCAGGGATTTTGACTACTCGAATTGGTTCTGAAGAAACTGCCGTCGAACTTCGTTTATGCAGAGGAGAATGTGCAGCTATTTTTATTGCTTCTTTAGCTGCTGCTTGTGCCTAGAGCTAGTAACCGTGGTGGTCAAGTGGGAACTGCCATGTTTTGAGCAGATATGGTATCTGTAGCATCGTAGCAAGTAGGTCTAGATGTATGCATTTGAGCAGTATTTTTATACGTGGAATCATTGCTTGACGCAATTAAAAAAAATGAGGGGTGTTCCGAGAATCGAACTCGGGACCTCTCGCACCCGAAGCGAGAATCATACCACTAGACCAAACACCCTGATTGGTTTTCACTAGTACAGAGTACGTAAAATGTGAAACAAAGTTATATTTTCAAGAAAATCACCATGGGCATTTTTTTTGGATGTTAATGTGCCCACAGTTCTCCTCGAACCTCTTTGCTTTTCCTGATTTTGCAAATTGATTCATAACAGAAGTATAAAAGACAATTGAATAGGTTCAACTCTATGTCTTCCTAAAAGAAAAAAGAACTCTAACATGGTGAGATTCGCCTCCTGGTAGGGCCATTCTACCAAAATAAACATGTAGAAGAGCTCTTAGATAAACCGTTGAAAAGAAAGTTGCTCTCTATATCAGGATGACTAGTCCTGAGCAACTCAGTTCCCATAAATATGTTTTTCTATATGTTTTTATTTTTTCAACTCCCTAAAAAGTCCTGCATAGACCAGATTATTTCAGATCTGCATTCTCTTGTCAAGGAGATAATGACTAGAAAATGTATCGGCTCACCAAATGGAACGTGGTTCGGCTAACAGAAGATTAGGAAGGTCTAGGGATTCAGAACCTACGGGTACAGAATGATGGCTTACTCAGTAAATGATTGTTCAAACTTTTTAATGAGAAGGACGCTTGGCAAATCCTGATGTGTAATGAGTATCTAGGTCAAAAAGTAATGTCTCGAACATATTGTACGCAAGGGGACTCGCATTTTTGGGTTGACTTGATAGCGGCAAAGAATATTTGCTTTGGGCCTTCCGCAGTAAAGGACGGTTCAAAGATATGGACAAATGGTTAGAAAATGCCACCCTCAAGGAATAGTTTCCGGCTTTCTACTGCATTATCCGTGATAAGAATGACATTTTTGTGCATGTACTCAGTTTCTTCCCATGATCATTTAGATGGAATTTAGTTGGGCCCCATCTTTTGTCATGGAAACATGTATTATCATGTTTGAATTAGTCGAATGTATCATGCTTTCAGGCACATGAAGATTTCAGTAGACATTAATAAGCAAATATGAAAATTGAAAATACCACTTAAGATTAAGATTTTCATGTGGTACATTTGAAAGGGAGTTGTGTTAAATAAAGACAATCTCGCTTGTTGTAACTGGCAACGAAACAAAAAGTGTATCTTTTATACTCACAAGAGACAATTAAACAATCTTCTTTCAATGCAAGTTTGCGTGTCCTACATGATCATACATTTAATTAGCCACTAATTTTTATCCGCCAACAAATGTTGCCAATATATATGGTCACTGGTTTGATTGAATACCAAATACGCTAATAAAGGTGGGAGTGCCTTTCTTAGTGTAGTCGTTTTGGCTGTGTATAAATGGTAGGATTATTCTCGATAGCAAGACTCTTCTCCCTTGCAGGTCGCGACCATGGTCGTCCGTTTCCACTGTCGGCTGATAAGATCACCGAAATTGACCAGCTAGTTACGTTGTACGCGTGTGCTGGCTTTGTATGTGGTCTACACTACACCGAACGAAGAACCAGTTTAAGCACATCCAAGCAATACCTTCAACAAGCTAATAATGTAAAAAACATCGCCATTGTTAGGTTTAACCCACTCGGGTCATACCTAGGTTTTCACCCCGAAGCTCGTGACCGAGAACTCGTAGCACCATTATTGACGTCGCTCATGTGTTGTCGCCACCAATTTTCCGCGATCCAACCAACTACATTCGATGTGCAATTGCCGCCGCCATTCCTCTGTGTCAAGCCGACGTCCATAGTTTGATCTCACCATCGAAGTTAACCACCAGATCTAGAGGAAGGAACCCTCATGCGAACTTTTTGGTGGCCAATTACCGGATAGAGTCCTGACCGTTCTCGTCGTCCCAACGGTCAAACATGGCCGAAACTGCAGCACGAAAGTCAGATCACCATCACCGATGAGCGTCCCCATGTCTTGCAACTGCCTCTAGGCCAGCCATTAGGAGCGCACAACCATCAACTCAGCGTCGTGCCTTCGGAATCCCGAACGAATTCAAAGGGGACATAGTCTCACAGGAATCCGCGCCACCACCGACCAAGTCGAGTCCCTAAGTGAGCTCACGCCTAGACGTTGTCCAGCACCACCACCCGCCCGCTTCCATGGTTCAAGGCGACCACCATGGCCAGATCAGCCGCCAGCCACAATTCCGTGCGAGCCACACGTTCCACACCTCCACGACACCCTTGTTGCGCCACCACGTCACACACCACTGCCGAGAACCAGCAACAACACCTTCTTGGTCGAGATCACATCTAGCCCCATGTACCTGGGCACCTACCGACTCCCACGAACACGTGAGAGGGAGGAGAGCCTCCATCGTCGTCGTCAGCTGCATGGGCTTAGCCCGACGACGTCGTCCGACAAAGATGGAGGGGATGGATCAGAGTCTGGCGGTACTACCGGCTGCTGTGGGAGGCTCCACCCGTGTCACCCATGGGGTACGCGACACGGGGGCAAAATTTGTTGGAAATATGCCTTGGAGGCAATAATAAAATGGTTATTATTATATTTCCTTGTTCATGATAAATGTTTATTATCCATGCTATAATTGTATTGATTGGAAACTCAAATACATGTTTGGGTGCATAGACAACACAGTGTACTTATTATGCCTCTAATAGACTAGCTCGTTGATCAAAGATGGTCAAGGTTTCCTAGACATAGACATGAGGTGTCATTTGATAATGGGATCACATTATTACGAGAATGGTGTGATGGATAAGACCCAAACTATGAACGTACCATATGATCGTGTCAGTTTATTGCTATAGATTTCTCCAAGTCAAGTATTTGTTCCTATGACCATGAGATCATGCAACTCACTGACACCGAAGGAGTGCCTTGTGTGTATCAAACGTCACAACGTAACTGCATGACTATAAAGATGCTCTACAGGTGTCTCTGAGGGTGTCTGTTGAGTGGGCATGGATCAAGACTGGGATTTGTTACTGCGTGTGATGGAGAGGTATCTCAGGGCCCACTCGGTAATACAACATCACAATGAGCCTTGCAAGCAAAGTGACTAAAGAGTTAGCCACGAGATCTTGTATTACAGAACAAGTAAACAGACTTGCCAGTAAAGAGATTGAAATAGGTATGGAGATACCGACAATCGAATCTCGGGCAAGTAACATAACGAAGAACAAACGGAACTACATACGGGATTAACTGAATCCTTGACATAGAGGTTCAACCGATAAAGATCTTCGTAGAATATGTAGGAACCAATATGGGCATCCAGATCCCGCTATTGGTTATTGACCGTAGATGTATCTCGGTCATGTCTACATAGTTCTCGAACCCGCAGGGTCTGCACACTTAACGTTCGGTAACGTTTTAGTAGTATTGAGTTATGTATGTTGGTGACCTAAGGTTGTTAGGAGTATCGGATGAGATCCCGGACGTCACGCAAAGCTCCAGAATGGTATGAGGTAAAGATTGATATATAGGAAAGTGGTATTTGGGCTCCGAAAAAGTTTCGGGCACTTTTGATAGTGTACCGGGAGTGACGAATGTGTTCTGGGGGTCCACCAAATGGGCCCCACCCACCCCAGGGGCCGCATGGGCCTAGAAGGTTGCACACCAGCCCCTGGTGGGCTGGGCAGCCAGCCCCTAGAGTCCCTTGCGCAAGGAGGTGGGGAAAGGCCAAGTGGGAGGGAGTCCTACTAGGACTCCACCTCCCTTGTGGGAGGTGGACTCCTTCCCTTGTGCGCCGGCCAAGTCACTAGGGTTTCCCCTAGGGTGTCCACCTACCCCTCTTCCTTATATATATATGTGAGGGGAGGGAGGGCTGCAACACCTTAGCCACGGCGCAACCCTCTCCCTCCACCTCTAGATCCTTTCTCCTCTAGATTGATTCGTTACGGCTTAGCGAAGCTGTGCCGAATTAGTTCCACCACCACCGCTGCCATGCCATCGTACTGTCAGAGAACCTATCTACCTGTCCACCCTCGCTTGCTGGATAAAGAAGGTGGAGGTCATCATCGAGCTGTACGTGTGCTGAACGCGGAGGTGCCGTCCGTTCCGCTCTAGATCGTGATTGGACCGTAGGGCGGCTTGCGATTTGGATCACGAAGACGTTCGGCTACATCAAACGCGGTTCTTAACGCTTCCCGCTTAGCTATCTACAAGGGTATGTGGATCCGATCTCTCCTCTCATAGATGCTCATCACCATGGATAGATCTTGTATGTGCGTACAATTTTTTTTGTTTCCCACGCCCCATAACCCAATAGTGGCATCATGAGCTAGGTCTATGCGTAGATTAGATCACGAGTAGAACATAAAGGAGTTTATGGGCGTTGATGCTCAGATTGCTTCCTCCCTTGATCTTTTCTCGATTCAACGGTATTGTGGGATGAAGCGGCCTGGACTAACCTTACTCGTCCACGTACGAGAGACCGGTTCCATCGACTGACATGTGACTTTGTTGTATAAAGATGGCTGGCGGGTGTCTGTCTCTCTCATTTTAGTTGGATCGGATTCGACAAAGGCGATCTTTGAGAAGGTTGAATAGCAGTTTGTGTATCACCATTGTGATTTTGCGTAGGTAAGAATCGTTCTTGCTAGATACCCATAGCAGTCACGTAAAACATGCAACAACAATTAGAGGACGTCTAACTTGTTTTTGTAGGGTATGTTTTGATATGATATGGCCAAACACATGATGAGATATATGTTATGTATGAGATGATCATGTTTGTAATAATTCACATCGACTTGCATGTCGATGCATACGGCAACCGGCAGGAGCCATAGGGTTGTCTTTAATTATTGTATGACCCGCGTGTCAAGCATTAAGCGCTATGTAGTGCTTTACTTTATTGCTAAGCGGTAGCAACAGTAGTAGAAGCATTGTGGGAGCGACAACCCCGATGGTGATACAATGATGGAGATCATGGTTTTATGTCGGTGACGATGGAGATCATGCCGATGCTTTGGAGATGGAGATCAAAAGCAAAAGTTCATGGCCATATCATGTCACTTATGATTTGCATGTGATGTTAATACCTTTATGCATCTTATTTTGCTTACGACGACGGTAGCATTATAAGGTGACCCCTCACTAAAATTTCAATATAAAATCATGTTCTCCCCGAGTGTGCACCGTTGCGAAAGTTCGTCGTTTCGAAGCACCACGTGATGATTGGGTGTGATAGACTCTACGTTCACATACAACGGGTGCAAGCCAGTGTTGCATGTGCGGAACACTCGGGTTAAACTTGATGAGCCTAGTATGTAACGACATGGCCTCGGAACACAAGAGACCGAAAGGTCGAACATGAGTCATATAGTAGATATGATCAACATGGAGATGTTCACCATTGAAACCACCTCATCTCACGTGATGATCGGAATTGGGTTGGTGAATTTGGATCATGTAGCACTCGGATGACCAGAGGAATGTCAATTTGAGTGGGAGTTTTATAAGTAATATGATTAACTAAACTCATATCTTGAATAATAGTCTTAGTAACCTTTGCAAATTTATGTTGTAGATGAATGGCTTGCGCAGTAGTTCCCCTGAATTTCGATGCGTTCCTAGAGAAAGCCAAGTTGAAAGAAGATGGAAGTAACTTTGTAGACTGGAACCATAATCTGAGGATTATCCTCACAGCTTCCCAAAAAGCTTATGTCCTTGATACACGCTCGGTGAAGCACCCGCTCCAGTGTCATCTGCAGACGTTGTGAACGCATGGCAGACACGTTTTGATGATTACTCAATAGTTCAATGTGTAATGTTGTATGGCTTGGAACCGGGACTTCAAAGACGTTTTGAACATCCTGGATCATATGAGATGTTACAGGAGGTGAAGTTTATCTTTTAGAATAATGCTCGAATCGAGAGGTATGAGACCTCCGATAAGTTCTAGGCTTGCAAGATGGAGGAGAACGGGTCTGTCAGTGAACATATACTCAGAATGTCTGGGTATTCGAACTGTTTGGATAAGTTAGGGATGCTCCTTCCGCCAGAGGCAATCACTGACGGAGTTCTTCAATCACTGCCACCTAGATACAAAAGTTTCATGTTGAACTATAACATGTAAGGGATGAACAAGTTAGTCGTCGAGTTGTTTGCGATGCTGAAAGTCTCTCAGTCTAAAATATAGAAGGAGCATCAAGTGTTGATGGTCAATAAAACCACTAGTTTCAATAAGAATGGCAAGGGCAAGAAGGGTAACTCCAAGAAGAGTGGCAAAGCAGTTGCCCCTCCTGTGAAGAAACCCAAGGTTGGACCCAAGCCAGAAACTGAGTGCTTTCATTGCAAGGGAACTGGTCGCTGGAAGCGGACAAGAAGGCGGCCAACACCAAACATGATATATGTGATATACATGTTATTGATGTGTACCTTACCAACTCTCGTTGTAGTGCTTGTGTATTTGATACCGGTTTGATTGCTCACATTTGCAACTCAAAGCAGGAGCTACGGAATAGACGGAGGCTGGCGAAGGACGAAGTGATGATGCGCGTGGGAAATGGTTCCAAGGTTGATGCGATCGCCGTCGGCATGCTCGCTCTTCGATTACCATCGGGACTAGTGATGGACCTGAATAATTGTTATTTAGTGCCTGCGTTAAGCATGAACATTATATCTGAATCTTGTTTATTGCGAGACGGTTACTCATTTAAATCAGAGAATAATGCTCCTTCTATTTATATGAGTAATATCTTTTATGGTCATGCACCTAATGTGAGGGGTATATTCTTATTGAATCTCGATAGTGATGATACACATGTTCATAACATTGATGCCGAAAGATGTAGAGTTGATAATGATAGTACCACTTTCTTGTGGCACTGCTGCTTAGGTCATATTGGTGTCAAATGCATGAAGAAGCTCCATGTTGATGGACTTTTGGAGTCACTTGATTTCAAATCACTTGACACATGTGAACCATGCCTCATGGGCAAGATGACTAAGACCCCATTCTCTGGAACAATGGAATGGGAAAGTGACTTGTTGGAAATCATACATACTTATGTGTGCGGTCCGATGAGCATTGAGGCGTGCAGTGGATATCGTTATTTTCTCACCTTCACCGATGACTTAAGTAGATATGAGTATATTTACTTAATGAAACACAAGTCTGAAACGTTTGAAAAGTTCAAGCAATTTCAGAGTGAAGTTGAGAATCATCATAACAAGAAGATTAAATCCCTACGATCTGATTGAGGAGGAGAATATATGAGTTATGAGTTTGGTAGTCACTTAAGACAATATGGAATTGTTTCATAATTGACACCGCCTAGAGCACCACAACATAATGGTGTGTCCGAATGTCGTAATCGAACCTTATTGGGTATGGTGCGTTCTATGATGTCTGTTGCCGATTTGCTACTATCGTTTTGGGGTTATGCGTTAGAGACAACTTCATTCACTTTGAATAGGGCACCATTGAAATCCATTGAGACGATGCCATATGAAATGTGGTTTGGCAAGAAACCAAAGTTGTCATTTCTTAAAGTTTGGGGATGTGATGCTTATGTTAAAAAGCTTCAGCCTGAAAAGCTGGAGCCCAAAGCGGAGAAATGCGTCTTCATAGGATACCCCAAATACATGGTTGGATATACCTTCTATCTCAGATCCGAAGGCAAAGTGTTTGTCGCTAAAAACGGGTCATTTCTTGAGAAAGAGTTTCTCTCGAAATAATTGAGTGGGAGGAAGATAGAACTTGATGAGGTTGTTGAACCTTTGTTTCAACCACAGAATAGCGCAACGCAGAAAGATCTTTCTGTGGAGCCTACATAACTTGAAGAGTAAGTTATGGTGATTATGAAGCTTCAGATCAAGTTACTATCGAACCTCGTAGGTCGACAAGGGCATGTACTGCTCCTGAGTAGTATGGCAACCCTATCTTGCAGGTCATGTTGTTAGACAACGATGAACCTACGAGCTATGAAGAAGCGATGATGGGACCGGATTCCAAGAAATGGTTAGAGGCCATGAAATTCGAGATGGGGTCCATGTATGAAAACAAAGTATGGACTTTGGAAGTATTACCTGAAGGCGAAAGGCCATTCAGAACAAATGGATCTTTAAGAGGAAGACGGACGCGGACGGTGATGTCACCATCTATCAAGCTCGACTTGTGGCAAAGGGTTTTTCACAAGTTCAAGGAGTTGACTACGATGAGACCTTCTCACCCGTAGCGATGCTTAAGTCCGTCAGAATCATGTTAGCAATAGTTGCATTTTTCGATTATGAAATTTGGCAGATGGATGTCAAAACAATGTTCCTTAACGGTTTCCTTAAGGAAGTGTTGTATATGATGCAACCAACAGGTTTTGTCGATCCAGAGAATGCTAAAAAAGTTTGCAAACTTCAGCGATCCATTTATGGACTGGTGCAAGCATCTCGGAGTTGGAATCTTCGCTTTGATGAGGTGATCAAAGCGTTCGGGTTTATACAAGTTTACAAAGAAGCTTGTATTTACAAGAAAGTGAGTGGGAGATCTATAGCATTTCTAATATTATATGTGGATGACATATTGTTGATTGGAAACAATATAGAAATATAGGAAAGCGTGAAGGAATATTTGAACAAGATTTTTTCAATGAAGGACCTAGGAGAAGTTGCTTTCATATTAGGCATCAAGACCTATAGAGATAGATCGAGACGCTTAATAGGACTTTCACAGAGCACATACCTTGACAAAGTTTTGAAGAAGTTCAAAATGGATCAGTCCAAGAAGGGGTTCTTGCCTGTATTGTAAGGTGTGAAGTTGAGTATTGACTCAATGCCAAATGACTGCAGAGATAGAGAGAAGATGAGTGTCACCCCCTATGCTTCTGTCATAGGCTCTATCATGTATGCAATGCTGTGCACAAGACCCGTTGTCATCCTTGCCATAAGTATGGCCGTAAGGTTTCAAAGTGATCCAGGAATGGAACACTGGACGACATTCAAGAATATCCTTAAGTACCTGAAAAGGACTAAGGAAATGTTTCTCGTTTATGAGGTGATCAAGAGCTCGTCGTAAATGGTTACGTTGGTGCAAGCTTTGACACTGATCTGGATGACTCTAAGTCTCAAACCGGATACATATAAATTCTTAATGGAGGAGCAGAAAGCTAGTGTAGTTCCAAGCAGAGCATGGTAGTTAATTCTACATGTGAAGTGGAGTACATTACAACCTCGGAGGCGGCAAAGGAAGATGTCTGGATGAAGGAGTTCATGACAGATCTTGGAGTAGTGCCTAGTGCACTTGATGCAATGACTCTATTCTGTGACAACACTAGTGCCATTGCTGTGGCCAAGGAACCAAGGTTTCACAAGAGGACCAAACACATAAAGCGACGCTTCAATTCCATCCGCGATTACATCAAGGAGGAGGACATAAATATTAGCAAAGTGCACATGGATCTGAGTGTCGCAGACCCATTGACTAAACCTCTTCCAAGGGATAAACATGATCAACACCCAAGATGTATGGGTGTTAGATTCATTACAATCTAAATCACATAGTGATGTGAGCTAGATTATTGACTCTAGTGCAAGTGGGAGACTATTGGAAATATGCCCTAGAGGCAATAATAAAATCGTTATTATTATATTTCCTTGTTCATGATAAATGTTTATTATCCATGCTATAATTGTATTGATTGGAAACTCAAATACATGTGTGGGTGCATAAACAACACAATGTCCCTAGTATGCCTCTAATAGACTAGCTCGTTGATCAAAGATGGTCAAGGTTTCCTAGCCATAGACATGAGATGTCATTTGATAACAGTATCACATCATTAGGAGAATTATGTGATGGATAAGACCCAAACTATGAACGTAGCATATGATCGTGTTAGTTTATTGCTATAGTTTTCTGCATGTCAAGTATCTGTTCCTATGACCATAAGATCATGCAACTCACTGACACCGGAGGAGTGCCTTGTGTGTACCAACGTTGCAACGTAATTGGGTGACTATATATATGCTCTACAGGTGTCTCCGAGGGTGTCTATTGAGTGGGCATGGATCCAGGCTGAGATTTGTTACTCCGTGTGACGGAGAGGTATCTCAGGACCCACTCGGTAATACAATATCACAATGAGCCTTGCGAGCAAAGTGACTAAAGAGTAAGCCATGGGATCTTGTATTACGGAAATAAAAACAAGTAAAGAGACTTGCTAGTAACGAGATTGAACTAGGTATGGAGATACCGACGATCGAATCTCGGGCAAGTAACATAGCAAAGAACGAAGGGAACTACACACGCGATTAACTGAATCCTTGACATAGAGGTTCAACCGATAAACATTTTCGTAGAATATGTAGGAACCAATATGGGCATCCAGGTCCCGCTATGGGTTATTGACCGTAGAGGTGTCCCGGTCATGTCTACATAGTTTTTGAACCCGCAGGGTCTGCACACTTAACGTTCGGTGACATTTTGGTAGTACCGAGTTACGTATGTTGGTGACCGAAGGTTGTTCGGAGTCCCGGATGAGATCCCAGATGTCATGAGGAGCTCCGGAATGGTCTGGAGGTAAAGATTGATATATATAAAAGTGGTATTTGCGCTCCGGAAAAGTTTCGGGCACTTCCGGTAGTGTACCGGGAGTGACAAATGGGTTCCGGGGGTCCACCAAGTGGGGCCCACCCACCACAGGGGCCGCATGGGCCTAGGAAGTGGTGCACCAGCCCCTGCTGGGCTACGAAGCCAGCCCCTAGAGGCCCTTGCGCAAGGAGGTGGGGAAAGGCCAAGTGGGAGGGAGTCCTACTAGGACTCCACCTCCCTTGTGAGAGGTGGACTCCTCCCCTTGTGCGCCGGCCAAGGCCCTAGAGTTTCCCCTAGGGTGCCGCACCTACCCCCTTCCTCCTATATATATGTGAGGGGAGGGAGGGCTGCAACACCTTAGCCATGACGCATTCCTCTCCCTCCACCTCTAGATCGTTTCTCCTCTAGATTGATTCTGTGCGGCTTAGCGAAGCTCTGCCGGATTAGTTCCACCACCACCGCCGCCACGCCGTCGTGTTGCCAGAAAACCCATTTAGCTCTCCACCCTCGCTTGCTGGATCAAGAAGGTGGAGATCGTCATCGAGTTGTATGTGTGCTGAACGCGAAGGTGCCGCCCGTTCGGCGCTAGATCGTGATTGGATCCCGTGACGGCTTGCGATTTGGATCGCGAAGACGTTCGACTACATCAACCGCGTTTCTTAATGCTTCCCACTTAGCGATCTACAACGGTATGTGGATCCAATCTCTTCCACTCGTAGATGCTCATCGTCATGGATAGATCTTGTATGTGCGTAATTTTTTCCCATGCAACGTTCCCCAACAAAATTGTTTCTCTTATGTCTTAAATTGGGAGAGAATTTCACTTTCTGGCCACTGCACCAACCATGGATGCACACATCCTTTCTAATATAGGTATCAAGGTAAGCATGGTCCTCAAAGAATATGTCATTTTATTTTCTCTTTATATTGGACTTGTTGCTTTTCGTTGTATGCACCTTAACTATCTAGAGGTCGGGTGTCATTTATTTTGTTTTGTATCCTCTTAATGCTATTTGTGTAAGTTCATAAAAGTGCCCCTCGTCGAAAATGGTTTATCTCGTGCAAATGACAAAAGATGAACACAATAATGTCGGAGTATAAACTCTGGTTCTCTTAGCAACTTCTGGTTGAACTAATTGATGCTTACATTTCAAGATGGTACAGGAGTCTAAAAATCTCGAGTTCAATACCTGCTCAACAATGAGACCTGTTAAAAATTGCACACAATTCTATTGTTTTAGAGAATATTGCACACATTTCTCTATTAACGTTTTTTTCAGAAACCTCATCCATATAATATACAGTGTTAATTAACAAGGTAGTAGTGGCTTGTTGCATTGGATTCAAAGGTAGGTTTAAATTGTTGTCGCTGCATTATGCAATTAATTATGTAGTCATAACTTTACACCCAATATATATGCTTTACATTGCATCGCTCCTTGGTGTAGCGCCGGGGCTTACATCTAATTTATATGCTTTATATGTTGCATATTGTTGGAAATATGCCCTAGAGGCAATAAATAAAGTGTTTATTATTGTATTTCCTTGTTCATGATAATCGTTTATTATCCATGCTATAATTGTATTAATTGGAAACATGGGTACATGTGTGGATACATAGACAAACACAATGTCCCTAGTATACCTCTAGTGAACCAGCTCGTTGATTGAAAGATGGTTAAGGTTTCCTAGCCATGGACATGAGATGTCATTTGATAACGGGATCACATCATTAGGAGAAAGATGTGATGGACAAGACCCAAACTATAAACGTAGCTTATGATCGTGTCAGTTTATTGCTACTGTTTTCTGCATGTCAAGTATATGTTCCTATGACCATGCGATCATGCAACTCACAGATATCAGAGGAGTACCTTGTGTGTATCAAAGTCGCAACGTAACTGGGTGACTATAAAGGTGCTCTACAGGTGTGTCCGAGGGTGTCTGTTGAGTTGACATGGATCGAGACTGGGATTTGTTACTCCGTGTGATGGAGAGGTATCTCAGGGCCCACTCGGCAATACAACATCACAATGAGCCTTGCAAGCAATGTGACTAATTGTTAGTTGCGGGATCTTGTATTACGGAACGAGTAAAGAGACTTGCCGGTAATGAGATTGAACTAGGTATGGAGATACCGACTATCGAATCTCGGGAAAGTAACATACCGAAGAACAAAGGGAACATGATACGGGATTAACTGAATCCTTGACACAGAGGTTCGACCGATAAAGATCTTCGTAGAATATGTAGGAACCAATGTGGACATCCAGGTCCCGCCATTGGTTATTGACCGTAGAGGTGTCTCGGTCATGTCTACATAGTTCTCGAACCCGCAGGGTTTGCACACTTAAGGTTTGGTGACGTTACGGTAATGTAGAGTTATGTATGGTGGTGACCGAAGGTTGTTCGGAGTCCCGGATGAGATCCCATACATCACGAGGAGCTCCGAAATGGTCCGGAGGTAAAGATTCATATATGGGAAGTCCCAATTTGGTCGCCTGAAAAGTTTCGGGCTCATCGGTAGTATACCGGGAGTGCCGGTAGTGTACCGGGAGACCTCCGGGAGGGGTATTTCGACCCTATAGGGTCCATGGGCTGTGGGAGAATAATAACCAGCCCTTAGTGGGCTGGTGGAACAGCCACAAAAGTCCCATGGCGCCAGGAGAAAAAAGGCCTAAAGAAAAAGGTGGAAAAAAAGGCAAAAAGGGTGAATCCTACTCCTACTAGGATTGGAGGAGAAGTAGGACTCCTCCACCTTGGCCGGCCAGCTCCTAGAGGGCCTTGCCCTTGCACCAAGGCTGCCTCTCCTCTCCTGCTATATATATTGGTGGAATAGAGGGTTTTTGCACTAGTTTTCCGGCCACGTGCTACCCGTTCCACCGGTGCATAGTTTCTCCTCTAGATCGTATTTCCGCAGTGCTTAGGCGAAGCCCTGCCGGAATTGCTCCACCACCATCACCGGAGCGCCGTCACGCTGCCGGCAAACTCTTCCTCCTCTCCACTTCCTCTTGCTGGATCAAGACGGTGGAGATCGTCATCAAGCTGCACGTGTGCTGAACGCGGAGGTGTCGTCCGTTCGGTACTAGATCGGAAGGATCGTGATCAAGGCCACGAGACGAAGATCACGGGACGGATCGTGACGAGATCGCGGGCCGGTTCATGATCGGATCGCGGGACGCTCGACGATTTGGATCGCGAAGAAGTTCGACTACACCAACCGCGTTTCTTAACGCTTCCCGCTTAGCGATCTAGAAGGATACGTAGATCCACTCTCCCTCTCGTAGATACTCATCACCATGGATAGGTTTGCGTGTGCGTAGGAAATTTTTTGTTTCCCATGCAACGTTCCCCAATAGTGGTATCATGAGCTAGGTTGATGGTTCGATGAGATCTCGAGTAGAACACAAAAGGTTTGTGGGCATTGATGCTTAGATTGCTTCCTTCCTTGGTCAGATTTTGGTTTAGCGGTATTGTGAGATGAAGCGGCCCGGACCAACATTACTCGTACGCTTACGAGAGACCGGTTCCCTCGACGCAACTTGTTGCCTAGATGGCTTGCGGGTGGCAGTTTCTCTCACTTTAGTTGGATCGGATTCGACAAAGGCGGTCCTTGAGAAGGTTGAAAAGAAAATTATGTATCACCGTTGTGGTTTATGCGTAGGTAAGAATCGTTCCTGCTAGAAACCCGTAGCAGCCACGTAAAACATGCAACAACAATTAGAGGACGTCTAACTTGTTTTTGCAGGGTGTGTTGTGATGTGATATGGCCAATTACATGATGTGATATATGTGATGTATGAGATGATCATGTGATGTATAGAATTTCACGACTTGCATGTCGATGAGTACGGCAACTGGCAGGAGCCATAGGGCTGTCTTTAATTATTGTATGACCTGTGTGTCAATCATTAAGCGCTATGTAATGCTTTACTTTATCGCTAAACGGTAGAAATAGTAGTAGAAGCATGCAGGGCATGACAACCTCGATGGCGACACGTTGATGGAGATCATGGTGTCGTGCCGGTGACGATGAAGATCATGCCGGTGCTTTCAAGATGGAGATCTAAAGCACGAGTTCATGGCCATATCATGTCACTTATGAATTGCATGTGATGTTAATCCTTTTCTGCACCTTGTTATGCTTAGTATGATGGTAGCATTATAAGGTGATCCCTCACTTAAATTTCAAGATAAAATTGTGTTCTCCCCGAGTGTGCACCGTTGCGAAAGTTCGTCGTGTTGAGACACCACGTGATGATCGGTGTGATAGACTCTACGTTCACATACAACGGGTGCAAGCCAGTGTTGCACACGCAGAACACTCGGGTTAAACTTGACGAGGCTAGCATGTACAGACATGGCCTCAGAACACAAGAGACTGAAAGGTCGAACATGAGTCATATAGTAGATATGATCAACATAATGATGTTCACCATTGAAGCCACCTCAACTGACGTGATGATCGGACTTGAGTTGGTGGACTTGGATCATGTGACACTTAGATGACCCGAGGGATGTCAATTTGAGTGGGAGCTTTAGTAATTTGATTAACTAAACTCATTATCTTGAACAATAGTCTAAGTGAACTTTGCATATTTATGTTGTAGATCAATGGCTCGCGCAGTAGCACCCCTGAATTTTAATGCGTTCCTAGAGAAAGCTAAACTGAAAGATGATGGAAGTAACTTTGTTGACTGGGCCCGTAATCTGAGGATTATCCTCACGGCTTCCCAGAAATCATATGTCCTTGATGCACCGCTTGGTGACCAACCAGAAGACATGACCTCCGAAGACGTTAAGAACGCTTGGGAGGCACGTACTGGAGATTACTCAATAGTTCAGTGTGCAATATTGTATGGCTTAGAACCGGGACTTCAAAGACGTTTTGAACGTCATGGAGCATATGAGATGTTCCAGGAGTTGAAGTTTATCTTTCAGAAGAACGCCCGGATCGAGAGGTATGAAACCTCCGATAAGTTCTATGCTTGCAAGATGGAGGAGAACGGGTCTATCAGTGAACATATACTCAGAATGTCTGGGTATTCAACTCGTCTGGCGGAGTTGGGAATTGCCCTTCCGCCAGAGGCGATCACTGACAGAGTTCTTCAATCACTGCCACCTAGTTACAAGAGCTTTGTGATGAACTATAACATGCACGGGATGAACAAGTCAGTCGCCGAGCTGTTTGCGATGCTAAAAGTCGCTGAGTTTGAAATCCAGAAAGAACATCAAGTGTTAATGGTCAATAAAACCACTAGTTTCAAGAAAAATGGCAAAGTCAAAGGCAAGGGCAAGAAGGGTAAAACCAAGAAGGATGGCAAAGCAGTTGCTACTCCTGCAAAGAAGCCCAAGCATGGACCCAAGCCAGAAACTGAGTGCTTTCATTGCAAAGGAACTGGTCACTGGAAACGGAACTGCCCCAAGTACCTGGCTGACAAGAAGGCGGCCAACGACAAACAAGGTATATTTGATATACATGTTATTGATGTGTACCTTACTAGCTCTCGTAGTAGTGCCTGGGTATTTGATACCGGTTCGGTTGCTCACATTTGCAACTCAAAGCAGGAACTACGGAATAAACGAAGGCTGGCAAAGGACGAAGTGACGATGCGTGTGGGAAATGGTTCCAAGGTTGATGTGATCGCCGTCGGCACGCTCTCTCTTCGATTACCATCGAGATTAGTGATGAACCTGAATAATTGTTATTTAGTGCTTGCGTTAAGCATGAACATTATATCTGGATCTTGTTTATTGCGAGACGGTTACTCATTTAAATCAGAGAATAAAGGTTGTTCTATTTATATGAGTAATATCTTTTATGGTCATGCACCCAATGTTAGGGGTTTATTCATATTGAATCTTGATGGTGATGACACACATGTTCATAACATTGATGCCAAAAGATGTTGAATTGATAATGATAGTACCACTTTCTTGTGGCACTGCCGTTTAGGTCATATTGGTGTAAAACGCATGAGGAAGCTCCATGCTGATGGACTTTTGGAGTCACTTGATTTTGAATCACTTGACATATGTGAACCATGCCTCATGGGCAAGATGACTAAAACGCCGTTCTCTGGAACAATGGAATGGGCGAGTGACTTGTTGGAAATTATACACACTGATGTGTGCGGTCCAATGAATGTTACAACGCGTGGTGGATATCGTTATTTTCTCACCTTCACTGATGACTTAAGTAGATATGGGTATATTTACTTAATGAAACACAAGTCCGAAACGTTTGAAAAGTTCAAGCAATTTCAGTGTGAAGTTGAGAATCGTCGTAACAAGAAGATTAAGTTCCTGCGATCTGATCGAGGAGGTGAATATCTGAGTTATGAATTTGGCAGTCACTTAAGACAGTGTGGAATTGTTTCACAGTTAACACCGCCCGGAACACCATAGCGTAATAGTGTGTCCGAACGTCGTAATCGAACCTTATTAGATATGGTGCATTCTATGATGTCTCTTGCTGATTTGCCACTATCGTTTTGGGGTTATGCATTAGAGACAGCTGCATTCACTTTAAATAGTAGATATGGTGCATTCTATGATGTCTCTTGCTGATTTGCCACTATCGTTTTGGGGTTATGCATTAGAGACAGCTGCATTCACTTTAAATAGGGCACCATCAAAATCCGTTGAGACGACGCCATATGAACTGTGGTTTGGCAAGAAGCCAAAGTTGTCGTTTCTTAAAGTTTGGGGATGTGATGCTTATGTCAAAAAGCTTCAGCCTGAAAAGATGGAACCCAAAGCGGAGAAATGCATCTTCATAGGATACCTGAAAGAGACAGTCAGGTATACCTTCTATCTCAGATCCGAAGGCAAAGTGTTTGTCACTAAAAACGGAACATTTTTTGAGAAAGAGTTTCTCTCGAAAGAATTGAGTGGGAGGAAAATAGAGCTTGATGAGGTTATTGAACCTTTACTTCAACCAGAAAGTAGCGCAGCGCAGAAAGATGTTTCTGTTGAACCTACGTCGGTAGAAGAGGAAGTTAATGATGATGATCATGAAGCTTCGGATCAAGCAGCTATTGAACCTCGTAGGACGACAAGGCCGCGTACTACCCCTGAGTGGTACGGCAACCCTGTCTTGGAAGTCATGTTGTTGGACAACGATGAACCTACGAGCTATGGAGGGGCAGTGATGGGCCTGGATTCCGAGAAAGGGTTAGAGGCCATGAAATCCAAGATGGGATCCATGTATGAAAACAAAGTATGGACTTTGGAAGTATTACCTGAAGGGCGAAAGGCCATTCAGAACAAATGGATCTTTAAGAAGAAGACAGACGCGGACGGTAATGTCACCGTCTATAAAGCTCGACTTGTGGCAAAGGGTTTTTCACAAGTTCAAGGAGTTGACTACGATGAGACTTTCTCACCCGTAGCGATGCTTAAGTCTGTCAGAATCATGTTAACAATAGCTGCCTATTTCGACTATAAAATTTGGCAGATGGATGTAAAAACAGCGTTCCTCAACGGTTTCCTTGGGGAAGAGTTGTATATGATGCAACCCGAAGGTTTTGTCGATCCAGAGAATGCTTACAAAGTTTGCAAACTCCAGCGATCCATTTATGGACTGGTGCAAGCATCTCGGAGTTGGAATAAGCGCTTTGATGAGGTGATCAAAGCATTTGAGTTTATACAAGTTTACGGAGAAGCTTGTATTTACAAGAAAGTGAGTGGGAGCTCTATAGCGTTTCTAGTATTATATGTGGATGACATATTGCTGATTGGAAACAATATAGAAATGCTAGAAAGCGTGAAGGAATATTTGAACAAGAGTTTTTCAATGAAGGACCTAGGAGAAGCTGCTTTCATATTAGGCATTAAGATCTATAGAGATAGATCGAGACGCTTAATAGCACTTTCACAGAGCACATACCTTGATAAAGTTTTGAAGAAGTTCAACATGGAACAGTCCAAGAAGGGGTTCTTGCTTGTATTACAAGGTGTGAAGTTGAGTAAGACTCAATGCCCAGTAACTGCAGAAGATAGAGAAAAGATGAGTGTCATCCCCTATGCTTCAGCCATAGGCTCTATCATGTATGCAATGCTGTGCACAAGACCCGATGTCAGCCTTTTCATAAGTATGGCCAGAAGGTTTCAAAGTGATCCTGGAATGGAGCACTGGCAAGCGGTCAAGAATATCCTTAAGTACCTGAAAAGGACTAAGGAAATGTTTCTCATTTATGGAGGTGATGAAGAGCTCGTCGTAAAGGGTTACATCGATGCAAGCTTTGACACTAATCCGGACGACTCTAAGTCGCAAACCGGATACGTATTTATTCTTAACGGGGGAGCGGTAAGCTGGTGTAGTTCCAAGCAAAGCGTGGTAGCTGACTCTACGTGCGAAGCGGAATACATCGCAGCCTCGGAGGCGGCGAAGGAAGGTGTCTGGATGAAGCAGTTCATGACAGATCTTGGAGTAGTGCCCAGTGCACTGAATCCAATGAACCTGTTCTCTGACAACACTGGTGCCATTGCTCTGGCCAAGGAACCAAGGTTTCACAAGAGGACCAGACACATAAAGCGACGCTTCAACTCCATCCACGATTACATCTTGGAGAAAGACATAAATATTTGCAAAGTGCACATGGATCTGAATGTTGCAGACCCGTTGACTAAACCTCTTCCAAGGGCTAAACATGATTAACACCAGAACTGCATGGGTGTTTGATTCATTACAATGTAAATCACATAGTGATGTGAACTAGATTATTGACTCTAGTGCAAGTGGGAGACTGTTGGAAATATGCCCTAGAGGCAATAAATAAAGTGTTTATTATTGTATTTCCTTGTTCATGATAATCGTTTATTATCCATGCTATAATTGTATTAATTGGAAACATGGGTACATGTGTGGATACATAGACAAACACAATGTCCCTAGTATACCTCTAGTGAACCAGCTCGTTGATTGAAAGATGGTTAAGGTTTCCTAGCCATGGACATGAGATGTCATTTGATAACGGGATCACATCATTAGGAGAAAGATGTGATGGACAAGACCCAAACTATAAACGTAGCTTATGATCGTGTCACTTTATTGCTACTGTTTTCTGCATGTCAAGTCTATGTTCCTATGACCATGCGATCGTGCAACTCACAGATATCAGAGGAGTACCTTGTGTGTATCAAATGTCGCAACGTAACTGGGTGACTATAAAGGTGCTCTACAGGTGTGTCCGAGGGTGTCTGTTGAGTTGACATGGATCGAGACTGGGATTTGTTACTCCGTGTGATGGAGAGGTATCTCAGGGCCCACTCGGCAATACAACATCACAATGAGCCTTGCAAGCAATGTGACTAATTGTTAGTTGCGGGATCTTGTATTACAGAATGAGTAAAGAGACTTGCCGGTAATGAGATTGAACTAGGTATGGAGATACCGACGATCGAATCTCGGGAAAGTAACATACCGAAGAACAAAGGGAACATGATACGGGATTAACTGAATCCTTGACATAGAGGTTCGACCGATAAAGATCTTCGTAGAATATGTAGGAACCAATGTGGACATCCAGGTCCCGCCATTGGTTATTGACCATAGAGGTGTCTCGGTCATGTCTACATAGTTCTCGAACCCGCAGGGTTTGCACACTTAAGGTTTGGTGACGTTACGGTAATGTAGAGTTATGTATGGTGGTGACCGAAGGTTGTTCGGAGTCCCGGATGAGATCCCGTACATCACGAGGAGCTGTTTGGTCGCCGGAAAAGTTTCGGGCTCATCGATAGTGTACGGGGAGTGTCGGTAGTGTACCGGGAGACCTCCGGGAGGGGTATTTCGACCCTAGAGGGTCCATGGGCTGTGGGAGAATAATAACCATCCCTTAGTGGGCTGGTGGAACATCCACAAAAGGCCCATGGCGCCAGGAGAAAAAAGGCCTAAAGAAAAAGGTGGAAAAAAAGGCAAAAAGGGTGAATCGTACTCCTACTAGGATTGGAGGAGGAGTAGGACTCCTCCACCTTGGACGGACAGGTCCTAGAGGGCCTTGCCCTTGCGCCAAGGCTGCCTCTCCTCTCCTCCTATATATATTGGTGGAATAGAGGGTGTTTGCACTAGTTTTCCGGCCACGTGCTACCCGTTCCACCGGTGCATAGTTTCTCCTCTAGATCGTATTTCCGCAGTGCTTAGGCGAAGCCCTGCCGGAATTGCTCCACCACCATCGCCGGAGCGCCGTCACGCTGCTGGCGAACTCTTCCTCCTCTCCACTTCCTCTTGCTGGATCAAGACGGTGGAGATCGTCATCAAGCTGCACGTGTGCTGAACGCGGAGGTGCCGTCCGTTCGGTACTAGATCGGAAGGATCGTGATCAAGGCCACGAGACGATCGTGATTGGATCGCGGGACGGATCGTGATGAGATCGCGGGACGGTTCATGATTGGATCACGGGACGCTCGGCGATTTGGATCGCGAAGAAGTTCGACTACACCAACCGCGTTTCTCAACGCTTCCCGCTTAGCTTTCTACAAGGGTACGTAGATCCACTCTCCCTCTCGTAGATGCTCATCACCATGGATAGGTTTGCGTGTGCGTAGCGTTCCCCAACATGCTGCAACAAAATACAAAGATTCTCAAAATACTTTACCTTACACGACATTTGTTGGTGGGAAGGAAACATGGACCCTCCCCCTCCCATGCCGCCCCCGCGCGACGGCAGGGAGGGAACCCTAGGCGGCCGCCGCTCAGTCCTCCCTTCTCCATCCTCCTCTCCCGTCGTCGCTAGAGAGCCTGGCCAGGCAAAGCTCGTCTGGGTCGGCGGCGGCGGGGCCTTCTTGTTCCCCCATCGGCAAAGGTGTGACATGGGCCTTCCTCTTCAGCTGGGTCACGGCAAGGGCATCGAGCGCCGCGGCGCGTCATCACGCTCATGCGTTGGAGTGCGTTGGCGTGGTTTAGACGACGCGGTCTGTGGGGGATCGCGCGGGCGCGAGCTGGGGAGGCGTGAATCTAGCGCACGACAAGCTTAATTTTGTGGCGAGGGTTGGGGCAGCGCTATTGGCAGTGTGGTGGCCAGCGGTCCTTCCCATGGGCGGGTGGTGGCAGGACATCAGATGGGCAGTGGAGACCTTCGCCGCGGACGGTGGTGGCGGGACATTGCGTGGTGAGCCGATGGAGGCGCGGGGATAGCACATGGATGCGGCTGCTCGGCGGCCGAAACTGCCCGCTGCCTTGGGTGGCCTCACATCTGGATTTGGGATGCCCAGATCTGATGGGGCAGTGTCCGCCCCACCCGGGTTCGTTGCATGGCAGTTGGCCGGCAACACGGATTGGCCACTGGTGCGAGAGTTTCACGTGGTGCTCCTGACTGGGGCTCGTCGGTCCTCACATGACGTTCGGCGCTCGGTTGCCTTGGGGTCGGTGCATGGCTCTGGGTCGCCTCCGTTTCGGACAAGGTTGGAGCTTGCGGTTCGATTGGGGGCGTTCTCTTGTTATGGTGTTGGTGACGGACCGTGACGGCGATGGTCGGGACGTTGTTGTGCGATAGTCGCGACAATGCTGCAGGCCACGGTTTGGCGTCGTTTGAGTTGTTGCTCGACGATGACCGTCGGCAACCATTGGGCCATGTCCCCTCCTGTCCATCGGGATTGGAGGGGACTTTAGGCGTGGGTGCCCCTATGGTGGTGGTACTAACCCTGTCCTATGCTGATGCTGGGCTTTACCAATCAAGGTTTGTGCATTAGGAAGTGGGCGGTTTGGCATTATCTCGAGACATGGATGCGGGGGCGACGGCCATGGAAGGTGGTTCGCATGGTTGGCTCTCCAATGGGCACCATGGGGGCGGTGATGGCATTGTCTCTTGGTCGTGTGGGCGGTGAGAGGCATGGCACAAGGTAGCTCGGGCACGGTCTCGGTCTCCATGGTGGTGCCTCGATCCAGATCTGGGGTTCTGAATTCGTCATGCTTCTTCCGAAGACCTTATGGTGGCACGCGAGAACTATCGGGTGAAAGCTCTACGCTCTGGCGCCGATGATGATGACGCTCGTGGGCGTCGCTCTCTTCTTGAAGACGTCGTCATGGTGTTTCCCTCCGTGTCCGGGTTCTGGGTGAAAACCTCTCTCCATTGTGGACTCGACAACGACGATGTGTGGCACCGTCATTTATCTTGAGGGCGTTGTCGTGAAGCTTAGACGTGTAGGATGTAGCGTGACGTTATACTCGGATCCTCTTGTGTTCTTTTTTCGGCAGCCATGCGGTGTATGTGATTCGTTTATTCTAAAATCGGTTTTATAAGAGGCCTACCTCTTCCCGTTGTATCGTGCGGTGGTATATTCTGTACTGTTGTTGTTTTATATATAAAATAAGACGAAAGGCTGTTTCGCCTACACTGCATTTGTCATGAGTGTCAGTTCTGTGGAACTGAAATTCAAATGCCAGCTCCTGTCTCTTTTCTCTACCTTGTCCCGGGAAAGATTCTTCGTTCCAGATCCAGTTGACATGGTCCCTTGGAGTGGATAATGTAACAACCACGGATTCCAGGATTCTTTTCTCATGACTAGCCAGGCCGGTCTCTCTCTCAGTGTGTGTCGGGCACTATCAATTATCCAGGATTCCAGTACAAGACACACGCTAGCGAGAACGCAAAGCTTGGATAACTCAGGCGACTCGCTGTTGTTTATTCGATCAACGTCATCTAAACAGACAGAATTATATCTACTACAATCCACAAGGCATCGCTGGGTTTCTTGGTTCCTTCAATAATAGAGAAGAGTGAATTAATCCTACCCCCACCCCCATCACACCTACTGGATGATGGAGACAACAATGCCACTTGCTGGATGGATAGTACAAAGTAGATAAGATAATCCCGCCTTCCCCGCTGGATGGATTAGGACAAATGAGCCGCGCCACGTCATGGGCCATTGATTAACTGCCTAATTGGTCGTCATCATCATCGTCTCGTCTCGATCCACGGCCGGCCGGTCGTGATCGGAACATCTGGTCTGCTAGTAGGTCCATCGCTCGTTCTCCTGGCCGTCCTCGCCGGTGGCCGCCGGCAGCTGCGAGTAGAAGTCCAGCTCGAAGCACCTCGCCTCCTCCTCCCTCCGTTTGGCGGCGTAGTAGTGGTGCGCCAGCGCCGCTCCGCCGAGCGCGGCAGCGACCGTGAACCCCGCCGCCCTTCCTCGCCGCCGGCCGCACGCCACCGAGGCGCCAACCGCCGTCGTCCACATCGCCCCTGCATCCACGACAAAGGCGCAACCAAAGTTAGTAAGTGCCTGGCCTCACATCACAACTACGTACAAGAACACCGATCAGAGATCGCGGGAGGAAGAGGGGGGGGGGGGGGGGGGGATCGGGAGGCTGAGACTGACCGACGGTGGCGAGCTTGTGCTGGTCCACCCAGGACTGCACCGACGAGCTCATCTTCTCCATCTCCGGTCGACGAGTTCCTGATCTCTTCTTATAATGATTCTCGGATGACTTTCGTTGGGAATGGGCAATGGGATGGGATCAGTGGGTCAGGTTGGGTGGCGTATTTGTAGCTGCGCAGCGCGCCCACTGGCTTCTATCGGTCGTCAGCTAAAGGAAAAAAGATAAATGAAACCAGTGGCCCAGCCACCAGTTTCTGTCGCGGTTTGCTTCGTTGGGTTGCCTCTCTATTCGGAGGGTAGCCCGAGGTTTTATGAGGCCTTCTTCTTATCCAGGTTGCTCGCCATCACACTGACACGTGGGACTTAGACCCCCGAAAAAAAAAAGACACGTGGGACTTAGAGCAACTCCAATCAAACCGCACGGTCTGTTCCTTTTTATCCGTTTATATTGCGTCGTCTGTGTCCGCATTTATAAATGGATCAATTGGTGCACCTAACAGGAAGCAAGTGGACGGGACACCGTGACAGGAAAATAATAGGAGAAAAATGGAATCGATGAGCCAGCAAATTAAATAAGTAGGAAGAGGTGGGTGGGTGACAAGTGGGTCAGACCGGACACAGGCGGACGCCGCTGACACAGAGACGTCTGCTTTGTGTTCGCCTACGACGCAAATGTGATCTAAATTTGAGACAGAAATGGGTCTGTACGGACATAAAACGGACACAAAATGAAAATGTCTTTGCGTCGGGTCATCATTTTTGTCCGCATGAACCCAAATGGACATATGCGGATGAAATGGGTCATTCCGTTGGAGTTGCTCTTAATAAGTAAACTAACCTAAAGACGCAACAAAAAACCGTGTCCAATTTGTTTCCACTCGTCTCACCCTTTTGTGTGGCGCCCGATAGTCAGACGACACACTACACCGGGTAGCAACTGATAGACTGGCGTTGCACCTCGGAGCCATGCCCGACCCACCATCGCGGTGCAGTGCATAAGGCACAGGCGCCACACAGCTAGACACAAAGGGGCCACACGTTGAGTTATGTTACCGTGGGCCGGCCCTCCCCCATCCCCTCCCCATCCCCACCCACACACATCTCAAGAACAACAGCTCCGACGCCCCGAGTTCCTCTCTCCCCGCTTCTGAAATCCCTCCTCAAATCAAGTAAACTTGAAGTTTTGGTCCGTGGATTTCGACCCCAATCCCTCTCTTAAGGTAATCTCCCTCGCCCCCCTTCCCCTCATAAAAAAATGCTCTCATTTGCTCAATTTTTTTTGCAAGTTTGAGCAAACCATAGTTCTGGAATGTGTATGAGTGTGTTCCACTTTGTTAGGGTTAGACTTGTTGGTATGTAAGGGTTATGCTTATTGGTATGTTAGGGTCCATGTGTGGCGGCTGACTATAAGGCATCACACTAGACAATGTGGCTCCTAAGCCAAAGGCGCGACACAAGCAAATATCTACAGATACTAAGGACAGAATGTTGTAATCTTCACGAACAACTAAGTTACACAATATATAATCTTAACATACAACAAAACACGTTATATAATCTTCTCAAACAACAAATACAACGAGCTCAACATAACTTCAAATTCGACGTACTATGAGTTCAACAAGGATAACAAAGACAACAAGTTCAACATTATTGCAAGTTCAACAACATAAGACACCGACAACTAGTTTTACTTCATAAGAAAACAACTGTAGCGACCCGACCTGAAAGGCCAAGTCTCCGGTGTTTTCCGTACCATCCCAAGATCATGCTGGTACACACACGGTACATCAATGTATATATCAAAGGGAAATCACACAGCATTATATTAATCGCAATCTCATATAGAGTCCTTTATTACAATAAAAATTACAATAAAGTGGCTAAAGGCCAACTCATGAGAATATCTAAATCTTGCGGAAGCGTCGAAGGTAGATGAGTCCATCTGACTCCAAGGGCATCTCACTGAGCATAGAACGCGTCCTCACTCCTGGTCGGAAAAATACTCTGCAACATGATACGTTGCAGCCGTGTAGGTCAGCATATGAAATATGCCGGCAAAGTCACAAGAGAGGGGTGAAAATAATCAGCTAGTCTATATGCTTATATGGCAGGTGGTGGTGTAAGTTTTGCGTAAAGCCAAGTTTTTCCTACATCGAAGGGGTTAAGCAAAATATTACTAAGTTGGTTGATTAATGAGATGGTTCCACCAACCAATTCTCATACTCAAAATTATTAAATACCCACATCATCATATTATTTGTGTTGAGAGTTCCGGAAGTTCCAATTCCTTTGGCTCAAGTCGTCCATAACCGTGGACACGGCTAATCGATTAGGTTTAAGTACTCTGCAGAGTTTTGCACACGTTCCCCACAAGATTTGGTCGCCTCCGTTTGATTTCTCGCACTTCAGGGTGTTTGAGAAACGGATGACCAAAACATGGTCTTCCAAAGGGTTTCCCTGCGACTCTGACGGTGCCCATCCTTTCCTACCGTTCTTCTACCTCTCGTAGCACCGCCTGTCCAGAGTCACCACGATATCCAACCAAGCCAGAGCCCATAATGACTTGTGGCTGTGCAGGTAAGCCTTGGGTCTTGAAACACCCATCCATCCCTTTGTGCCTGGGTGGACCTTTCCGCGTGAATACTGGCCATCTCCAGCATCACCTAGGCTAACCACTGGTTTCTCCAGGGCGCCGTTCAACCATCATCCACCCAGAGGTATGTTGAAAACTTGGAGTATTGAAATCTTGATCATTATGTAGGTCTTGAAATTATTAACTCTCTCAACTCTCATGAATCACACAACCAACCCCGTCTACTAATAGCATAGCAAAAGGTAAAACAACGTTTCCTGGGGCCAATGTTGTTAAAGGGGTTGAGAGAGGTATCTACCACATGATACTACTACAATGTAACCAAGTTTCCAACTAACCTATCTTGCATGCAACTGGGGAGATGGTAGAACTAATGCATATAAAACATGGGTAAAACATGATCAAAGTGACTTGCCTGATTGATGATCTTCGTACGTGAGTGACTCTAAGTAACAAGCTTCGCACTCCGGATAATCTAACAAAACAAACAATGCACTCAAATAAGCATACAACCATAATAAGTACTCATAACATTCAGCAAAGAAGTACTAAACAAACTATGCAAACAATGCTCAAAAGTCTCTAGCAAGTAAAACACACAAAGTTTTGTTTTTCCAAAGGGGATGATGAAAACACTACTACATAATAAAACTATTTTGAAATAGCAAAACAATTGTTGACAGCAAGGGAAACAATAGAATTTTTTTTTATTATTAAACAAAGAAAATCAATTTAAGTTTGTTGGGAAAACTTTAGTAAAGTTTATAAAAGTTTTGATAAACACTATATGAATCAACTATAGTTGTACTAACAAAAAAATGAAAACTAAACTTGTTATTTATTAGCAAAACATGTTCTTAACAGAGAAGAATTTACTATTAAATCTGTCTTAGAAAACAGAATTAAATATTATAAAACTTTGTTTGAAGCAAAACCATTAGTTAGTTGTTTTAATCAAATGATGCCTATTTGAAAAGAAGTTGTGATTCTTATGTTAAATGAAATTAAATTAGGCAAATTTATATTTTTATTAACAGTGAGTAAAAACACTAAATGTTTACTAACAGAATCTAATAAACAAATGAAACCAACATCTAAATCAAACTAATTAAAATTAAGTTTCTAAAACTATATTATAATAATAAGCAGATTCTGTTTTTTTGGTTAAAACAGTAATTAAATAGATCATGAAAATCCTCAAACTATACATGAAGATAGTCCTAACTAATACCAAACAGTAGCAAAAAGAATCATGTCAAAATCTATTTTCAAACTCTAGTTATTCAGATTTGAAGATTTTGAGCAAATTTGATTACATTCAAATTTAATACTTCAAATTTGAAATTTAAAAGTACAGGGTGAAACTACATGAAAAATGTGAGCTATTGCAAAAAGAATCAACTCAAAACACTAAATAGATTAAAAGATATAAGCAAAACAAAATTGGAAAACATTCTGTTAATTAAAACAAAACAGAAAAAAAAATTGCGTCGGTCAGGGGGCTACGTGGCGTGATCCGATTGGCTAAGGGGGGCGTGCGGTAGGTGAATTAGAGCGGACGACCGATCGATAGAAGATACCGTTTCGGTTTAAGTTTGTTCTAATCTGGAACGTTGATTCGGGATTCGACGGTCGAGGGGGCTTACAGGGAGGAGGTTGCCGGCGTCGGGGTACTCCGGCGAGTCCGGTAGCGGCGACGGTGTCGGCGAGGTATTCCGGTGGTCGGGGAAGAAGGGGAAGTGGTCCGGGCGACGGGGACGGTCCTCCGGAGGCGATTGGTGGCGACGGCGAGGCGAATGATGGTCGGAGGTGGTGGCTACGGTCGACGGCGAGCTTCGGCTTGGGGTAGCTCCGGCGAGCAATTGGCAGCGTTCCGGCGAGGGGGAGAGGGGGGGATCGGGGTGAATGGATGCGGGGAGTGGTCCGGTTCTTATAGAGGCTCGGGGGGATGCGGGAGTTAAGAGGGGAGAGAGAGATCCGGCGAGGGGGAAACTGCCGGCGTCGGATCCGGTGAGCGCGGGGGAGGGAAGACGATGACCGTTTCGGGCAACGGTCGGTCGGGGGTGGGGCCCGGTGTCAGTGAGAGAGAGGGGAGTGAATGCGCTCGGTCGGCCGACCGGTAACGGTTTCGGCTTTTAAAGCCGGTGGGCCGGCCCGTTTAATACCGGAAACGGTTACCGTTTCTTTTTAATAATTTCCAGAGACATTCAAAAACTTTTAAAGCATTCAAATCGTCTCTAAATATAGGGGTATTATATATCAAAATTAACAGAATAATAAATTCTATTTAATGAACATTTCTATTCTGTCATTTGAACACTTTGAAAAAAATATTATTTTCAGAAATTGCCTAATTGTTTTTAGATCCTTTTTTGCAAATATTTTCAAAATAACCCCTGGTTATTTTGTTCAAATAATTCACCAATTAGACCCTGGTGTGGAGTGTCATGTTACTCCTCTCTTATTTTGAACATTTAACCAAAATTTCAAATAGGGGAAGCAACATAGGGAAAAGTAGAAAGGACTTTCAGAAAAATCAGAAATGGCATTTCAACTAACACATACAATCAAGCAATGGTGATGATAGATGCATAGCTATATTCATAACATTCCAAAATGGAAATTTGGGATGTTACAAACCTACCCACCTTAAGATGAATCTCGCCCTCGAGATTCGGGTTGGCTAGAAAATAGGTGCGGATGGTCTCTACGAAGATCTTCTTCGCGTTCCCAGGTGGCTTCTTCCTCAGTATGGTGACTCCACAAAACTTTGCAGAACTTGATAATCTTGCTGCGGGTAACTCTGTTGGATGTCTCGAGGATTCTGACAGGCTTCTCCTCATAAGTCAGATCACTTTCAAGCTGTATGGCCTCTAGGGGCACTGTATCTCTCAAAGGGATGTCGGCCATCTCAGCATGACATTTCTTCAGCTGGGACACATGGAACACATTATGAACTTCGGATAATCCTTCTGGCAATTCTAGTTTGTATGCAACTTCACCTCTACGTTCAAGAATTTTGTAGGGGCCTATGAATCTGGGTGCTAATTTTCCTTTAACACCAAATCTCTTGGTTCCTCGAAGCGGGGATACACGAAGATATGCTCTGTCTCCCACTTCATATGTCACTTCTTTGCGCTTGCTGTCAGCATAACTCTTCTGTCGAGACTGAGCTATCTTGAGTCTGTCACGAATCAACCTGACTTTCTCTTCCGAATCTTGAATAAGGTCGGGACCAAAAAGTTGTCTGTCTCCAACACCATCCCACGTCAGTGGTGTTCTGCACCTCCTTCCGTATAAAGCTTCGAAAGGGGCCATCTTTAGACTGGTTTGATAACTGTTGTTGTATGAGAATTCTGCGTAAGGCAAGTTATCATCCCAACTAGATCCATAATCTAGCGCACAAGCTCTCAACATGTCTTCCAGAATCTGGTTGACTCTCTCAGTCTGTCCATCTGTCTGTGGATGAAAAGCTGTACTAAACTCTAGCCTTGTACCCAAAGTTTCATGTAACTGATGCCAAAACTTTGAGGTAAATTGTGTTCCTCTATCTGACACGATACTCCTCGGAACTCCATGCAGACATACGATCCTGGTCATATATATCTTGGCTAGCTTTGCACTGGTATAGGTGGTTTTCACTGGAATGAAATGAGCTACCTTGGTCAAGCGATCTACCACTACCCAGATGGAATCATAACCTGAATGGGTCCTGGGCAATCCTGTGATGAAATCCATACCAAGCTTTTCCCATTTCCACTCGGGTATCGGCAAAGGTTGGAGTAACCCTGCTGGTTTCTGATGTTCTGCCTTTACTCGCTGACAAACATCACATATCGCAACATGCTCTGCAATATCTTTCTTCATACCTGTCCACCAATAACTTTCCTTTAAATCCAGATACATCTTGGTGTTGCCTGGGTGTATCGAGTAAGGTGAATCGTGGGCTTCCTGAAGTATCAACTTCCTGAGCTCTGGTTCATTGGGCACATAGATTCGGTTCTCAAACCACAAAGTTCCGTGTTCATCCTCACGAAAACCTTTAGCTTTACCATCTTTCATTCTCTGTTTAATCTCAGCTATCTCCTTGTCCGATTTCTGGGCTTCTCGAATTCTTTCGGTCAAGGTGGACTGAATTTCCAGTGTAGCAACATATCCTCTTGGAACTATCCCTAGCTTGAGCTCTCTGAGATCATCGACTAACTCTTGAGGTAATCCTCCAGCTGTGAGTGTGTTCACATAAGTTTTCCGACTCAAGGCATCGGCTACAACATTAACCTTACCTGGATGGTAGTGTAATCTCATGTCATAGTCCTTGATTAACTCTAACCATCTCCTCTGTCTGAGGTTCAACTCTTTCTGTGTGAAGATATACTTCAGGCTCTTATGGTCGGTGTAAACATCACAACTATTTCCGATAAGGAAATGTCTCCAGGTCTTGAGTGCGTGCACTACGGCTGCTAGTTCCAAATCATGAGTGGCATAATTCAACTCATGAGGTCGTAGCTGTCTGGAAGCATAGGCTACAACTTTTCCATCCTGCATAAGTACTCCTCCAAGTCCTTGACGTGAAGCATCACAATAAACCTGGAAATCCTTCCGAATATCGGGCAAGATCAACACTGGGGCTGTGACCAAACGTTCCTTTAACTCCTGGAAACTGGCTTCACATTCCACAGTCCAAACATACTTGGATTCTTTCTTCAACAACTCTATCATGGGCTTGGCAACCTTGGAGAAATTCTCAATGAATCTCCGGTAATATCCGGCAAGTCCAAGGAAACTGCGGATCTCCTTAACTGAGGTGGGTGACTTCCACTCGGTGACGGCTTCAATCTTAGCGGGGTCTACGGCTATTCCTTCTCCGGAAATAACATGTCCAAGGAATCCGACTTCCGTCAACCAAAATTCACATTTGCTGAACTTGGCATATAACTGATGCTCTCTTAGCTTCTCCAGAACTAAACGCAAATGTTCCTTATGCTCTTCCTCGTTCTTGGAGAATATCAGAATGTCATCGATGAACACCACAACAAACTTGTCTAGGTATTCCATGAATACTTTGTTCATCAAATTCATGAAGTAGGCAGGAGCATTAGTCAATCCAAAAGACATAACCGTATACTCATACAAGCCATACCTCGTGGTGAAAGCTGTTTTGGGTATATCCTGTTCACGAATTTTCAACTGGTGATACCCTGATCGAAGATCGATCTTGGAGAATACTTTGGCTCCTACGAGCTGATCAAACAAATCATTAATCATCGGTAGAGGGTACTTGTTCTTGATAGTCACCTCGTTCAAGGCACGATAGTCCACTACCATTCTCAAAGATTTATCCTTCTTCTCCACCAAAAGTACTGGGGCTCCCCAAGGTGAAGAACTTGGGCGAATATACCCCTTGTCCAATAACTCCTTGATTTGCTTCTTGATTTCCAACAGATCATTTGCGGGCATCCGATAGGGTCTCTTGGAAATTGGAGCTGTCCCTGGCTGTAGCTCTATTAAGAACTCAATTTCCCTATCTGGTGGCATTCCTGGTAATTCTTCCGGAAATACATCTGGAAATTCTTTTACCACAGGTACTTCCTCCTGAACAACTCCTGTGAGAGAATTTAACCGAGCACTCATACGTGTGCGTCGGGATACATACTTAATCCTCTTGTTCTCCGGGGTGGTGAGTGAAACAGACTTGCTAGGGCAATCAAGATTTCCTTCATACTTGGTCATCCAATCCATGCCTAGGATTACATCCAATCCTTGTGACTCTAAGACGATGAGGTCGGTGGGAAAAACATGGTTCCCTATATTGAGTTTCAAGGCATGGCATCCTATCCCTGCCATCATCATACCTCCTGGAGAACTAACCTTAATGGGCTGACTAAGGGTTTTGGTGGGCAAACCATACTTATCCACAACTACCCTTGATATGAATGAATGAGTTGCACCCGAATCAAAAAGTACTGTAACAGGACGTGAATGCAATAAAAACTTACCAACCACAGTCTCGGGCTGATCATAGACTTCTTCCACATCGATGTGATTCACTTGAGCACGGGGAAACGGATTGGGCTTCTTGGCTGCGGAGTTGCCATTGTTAGTGCCGTTTCCATTGCCTTGCTTGCTCTGGGAACACTCAGTAGCATAGTGCCCTGTCTTCTGGCACTTGAAACAGGTAATGTGACTCAGATCCTTCTGAGCAGGAACGTGACGGTGCTGGTTGTTGTTCCCATTCTCATTGTCAGTCTTGAAGTTACCATGTTTGAGACGGTTGTTCCCATTTCCTCCATGATGGTGGCCTCCATGGTTATGCACAGTATGAGTGTGCTTTCCAAACTTACTGTTTCCTGATCCGGTATTCCCGGAGTACGGGGAGTAACGAGGCTTCTGATGAGCTCCAGAGTTGAACTTCCCCTGAGTGTACTTCCGCTTGCGGTTCTCAATCTGCTGCTGTTTACCTTCCAGAATAAGTGCCTTATCCACCAGCTCTTGGTAGTTGTTGAAATTAGCCACTACCAGCTGTATGCTCAACTCATCATTGAGTCCTTCCAGAAACTTTTCTTGCTTGGCTGCATCATCGGCCACATCTCCTGGGGCATAACGTGACAATGTGTTGAAGTCGTCCACATATTGGGCCACAGAGCGATTACCCTGGCGCAAGTTGCGAAACTCACGCTTCTTCAGACTCATGGCTCCAGCTGAAACATGAGCTGTGCGGAAAGCAAGCTTGAATTGCTCCCAAGTCACATCTGCAATAGGATAAGTGGTGGTGTAATTCTCCCACCATGATGCTGCTGGTCCTTCCAGTTGATGTGCGGCAAATCGCACTTTCTCAGCGTCAGTGCATCCAGCGGTGACAAGTTCTCTCTCCATCTTGCGGAGCCAGTCATCTGCCACAATGGGCTCAGTGCTGCTGGAGAAAGTTGGAGGGTTCAACCTCAGAAAACGGGTGAGATTGTCAGTCTGGGGTGGATGGTTGTTGTTGTTGTTGTTCTGGTTGTTGGTCTGATTCTGAATCAATAGTTGCATCAGTGCATTCTGCTGCTGAAGGAGTTGAGTGAGTTCCGGCGGAAAAGTGAAATCGGTCTCACGTCGTGGAGGCATCTTGCTGTTTTCAGAGGGATGAGAATTAGAATAGAACAAGGGTCTAGAAGAAATTCACTACCCATATGCAATGCAACAAACATATCACACGAAACACTCATTCATTTATTCAATCAATGTCAAACAATGGAAATACAAATCTCAGACAACTAAGCATCGACCTACGCTTTAACGAATATAAGATACATGGAGGGCATAACTAATGTTCTCCTCAAAAGTGCATAGTCGTAGGTCCTCCGGTGGTGCTTTCCTCATAGTCTTCATCGTCGCTGATGAAGGGTGCCATGTCTCCTTCGGGGTGAAGGTTTTCCCCCATGTCTAGCTGCTCCTCCAGAGTTGCGATGCGTGCATTCTGCTCATCAATCCTCTCTAGGAAGTCCTTCACTTCATGCTCGTGTTCATAGTTGGCCTCTCGCAGATCAGCTTCAAGGTCCAGCTCGCGATTCATCAGATTCTTGATAGTCTTCGTGTCAGCACGAACTCGAAGCTCCAGAGTCCTGATGTGAGTCTCCAAGGTCTGGATATAGGAGATAGTGGTGTCTGCAGTGGGATTGGTGATGATGTTGCCATGGGCATCTCTGCGGCAAACCATGCTGAGTCCTGGTGAAATGGTTCCACCTCTGTATTCCTCCTGAATACGTCCAAGGGCACGATGAATGGCCATGTCTCTTCCAAGTATCCAACTGGGTGCCACGAACTTGAGATCTATGGGTTCCTTCCGATTCCCAAAGGTCTTCCCTGGAATATGCACCTCGATCCTGTAGCGTCCATCTTGGGGAAATGACATGATAGGAATCCCGATGATGCTCGGCAAAGCAATCCTTACGTCCTTGACAATTCTCATCAGCTCCTTACCAAAGGGCATCGTTGCGTCAGGCTGGAAAAACTCCGTGATCAACACTGGGATGAAGGTGGCCATCTATAAATTTTGAAATAATCGGAGAGGAGTCAGAAACGAATAGATGAGAGTATAAGATATTTAAAGACAAAGAGAAACAATCCTAAGGCTTTCCAATCCTAGAGGTTACGTCCTACGGTCAACCTGGCTCTGATACCATTTCTGTAGCGACCCGACCTGAAAGGCCAAGTCTCCGGTGTTTTCCGTACCATCCCAAGATCATGCTGGTACACACACGGTACATCAATGTATATATCAAAGGGAAATCACACAGCATTATATTAATCGCAATCTCATATAGAGTCCTTTATTACAATAAAAATTACAATAAAGTGGCTAAAGGCCAACTCATGAGAATATCTAAATCTTGCGGAAGCGTCGAAGGTAGATGAGTCCATCTGACTCCAAGGGCATCTCACTGAGCATAGAACGCGTCCTCACTCCTGGTCGGAAAAATACTCTGCAACATGATACGTTGCAGCCGTGTAGGTCAGCATATGGAATATGCCGGCAAATTCACAAGAGAGGGGTGAAAATAATCAGCTAGTCTATATGCTTATATGGCAGGTGGTGGTGTAAGTTTTGCGTAAAGCCAAGTTTTTCCTACATCGAAGGGGTTAAGCAAAATATTACTAAGTTGGTTGATTAATGAGATGGTTCCACCAACCAATTCTCATACTCAAAATTATTAAATACCCACATCATCATATTATTTGTGTTGAGAGTTCCGGAAGTTCCAATTCCTTTGGCTCAAGTCGTCCATAACCGTGGACACGGCTAATCGATTAGGTTTAAGTACTCTGCAGAGTTTTGCACATGTTCCCCACAAGATTTGGTCGCCTCCGTTTGATTTCTCGCACTTCAGGGTGTTTGAGAAACGGATGACCAAAACATGGTCTTCCAAAGGGTTTCCCTGCGACTCTGACGGTGCCCATCCTTTCCTACCGTTCTTCTACCTCTCGTAGCACCGCCTGTCCAGAGTCACCACGATATCCAACCAAGCCAGAGCCCATAATGACTTGTGGCTGTGCAGGTAAGCCTTGGGTCTTGAAACACCCATCCATCCCTTTGTGCCTGGGTGGACCTTTCCGCGTGAATACTGGCCATCTCCAGCATCACCTAGGCTAACCACTGGTTTCTCCAGGGCGCCGTTCAACCATCATCCACCCAGAGGTATGTTGAAAACTTGGAGTATTGAAATCTTGATCATTATGTAGGTCTTGAAATTATTAACTCTCTCAACTCTCATGAATCACACAACCAACCCCGTCTACTAATAGCATAGCAAAAGGTAAAACAACGTTTCCTGGGGCCAATGTTGTTAAAGGGGTTGAGAGAGGTATCTACCACATGATACTACTACAATGTAACCAAGTTTCCAACTAACCTATCTTGCATGCAACTGGGGAGATGGTAGAACTAATGCATATAAAACATGGGTAAAACATGATCAAAGTGACTTGCCTGATTGATGATCTTCGTACGTGAGTGACTCTAAGTAACAAGCTTCGCACTCCGGATAATCTAACAAAACAAACAATGCACTCAAATAAGCATACAACCATAATAAGTACTCATAACATTCAGCAAAGAAGTACTAAACAAACTATGCAAACAATGCTCAAAAGTCTCTAGCAAGTAAAACACACAAAGTTTTGTTTTTCCAAAGGGGATGATGAAAACACTACTACATAATAAAACTATTTTGAAATAGCAAAACAATTGTTGACAGCAAGGGAAACAATAGAATTTTTTTTATTATTAAACAAAGAAAATCAATTTAAGTTTGTTGGGAAAACTTTAGTAAAGTTTATAAAAGTTTTGATAAACACTATATGAATCAACTATAGTTGTACTAACAAAAAAATGAAAACTAAACTTGTTATTTATTAGCAAAACATGTTCTTAACAGAGAAGAATTTACTATTAAATCTGTCTTAGAAAACAGAATTAAATATTATAAAACTTTGTTTGAAGCAAAACCATTAGTTAGTTGTTTTAATCAAATGATGCCTATTTGAAAAGAAGTTGTGATTCTTATGTTAAATGAAATTAAATTAGGCAAATTTATATTTTTATTAACAGTGAGTAAAAACACTAAATGTTTACTAACAGAATCTAATAAACAAATGAAACCAACATCTAAATCAAACTAATTAAAATTAAGTTTCTAAAACTATATTATAATAATAAGCAGATTCTGTTTTTTTGGTTAAAACAGTAATTAAATAGATCATGAAAATCCTCAAACTATACATGAAGATAGTCCTAACTAATACCAAACAGTAGCAAAAAGAATCATGTCAAAATCTATTTTCAAACTCTAGTTATTCAGATTTGAAGATTTTGAGAAAATTTGATTACATTCAAATTTTATAGTTCAAATTTGAAATTTAAAAGTACAGGGTGAAAATACATGAAAAATGTGAGCTATTGCAAAAAGAATCAACTCAAAACACTAAATAGATTAAAAGATATAAGCAAAACAAAATTGGAAAACATTCTGTTAATTAAAACAAAACAGAAAAAAAATTGCGTCGGTCAGGGGGCTACGTGGCGTGATCCGATTGGCTAAGGGGGGCGTGCGGTAGGTGAATTAGAGCAGACGACCGATCGATAGAAGATACCGTTTCGGTTTAAGTTTGTTCTAATCTGGAACGTTGATTCGGGATCCGACGGTCGAGGGGGCTTACAGGGAGGAGGTTGCCGGCGTCGGGGTACTCCGGCGAGTCCGGTAGCGGCGACGGTGTCGGCGAGGTATTCCGGTGGTCGGGGAAGAAGGGGAAGTGGTCCGGGCGACGGGGACGGTCCTCCGGAGGCGATTGGTGGCGACGGCGAGGCGAATGATGGTCGGAGGTGGTGGCTACGGTCGACGGCGAGCTTCGGCTTGGGGTAGCTCCGGCGAGCAATTGGCAGCGTTCCGGCGAGGGGGAGAGGGGGGGCTCGGGGTGAATGGATGCGGGGAGTGGTCCGGTTCTTATAGAGGCTCGGGGGGATGCGGGAGTTAAGAGGGGAGAGAGAGATCCGGCGAGGGGGAAACTGCCGGCGTCGGATCCGGTGAGCGCGGGGGAGGGAAGACGATGACCGTTTCGGGCAACGGTCGGTCGGGGGTGGGGCCCGGTGTCAGTGAGAGAGAGGGGAGTGAATGCGCTCGGTCGGCCGACCGGTAACGGTTTCGGCTTTTAAAGCCGGTGGGCCGGCCCGTTTAATACCGGAAACGGTTACCGTTTCTTTTTAATAATTTCCAGAGACATTCAAAAACTTTTAAAGCATTCAAATCGTCTCTAAATATAGGGGTATTATATATCAAAATTAACAGAATAATAAATGCTATTTAATGAACATTTCTATTCTGTCATTTGAACACTTTGAAAAAAATATTATTTTCAGAAATTGCCTAATTGTTTTTAGATCCTTTTTTGCAAATATTTTCAAAATAACCCCTGGTTATTTTGTTCAAATAATTCACCAATTAGACCCTGGTGTGGAGTGTCATGTTACTCCTCTCTTATTTTGAACATTTAACCAAAATTTCAAATAGGGGAAGCAACATAGGGAAAAGTAGAAAGGACTTTCAGAAAAATCAGAAATGGCATTTCAACTAACACATACAATCAAGCAATGGTGATGATAGATGCATAGCTATATTCATAACATTCCAAAATGGAAATTTGGGATGTTACAACAACCACATGTGGAACTCCACTGCTCGTTCCTTCGTCGCGTACTCTTGCCTCGTCCCCTCTTAGTAGGAAGTTTCTCCCTCACAACCGGCTATGGTTCCTCCTCCTCCTCCTCCTCCTCCTCGTCGTCATCGTCATCGTCCATACCCCTCATCCTCATCATCCCTCTTGTCACGCGCGAGCCCTCAACGACCGTCTTCTTTCCCTTGTTGTTGTAGTCATCCGGTGTGTACCGCTTCCTTGGCTTCCTTGGCTTCAACATGTAAGCGGAGCATTGGAAGGCCTCCATTGTCATCTCGTCCTGAACCTCCCAAAAGAAAGTGATATCAACCTTTGTATGCAATGTATACAAAGATGAATGTACGGTACTGACACACCTCATCATCATCCTCTAAATGAGCTCCCGTGGTACTATCGTCATGCTCCATACGAGCTCCCGAGGTAGTATCATCATCATCCATACGAGCTTCCGAGGTAGTACCATCATCCAGATTGGATTTCCTATAGGATGAAGCGGGTCTGCATGGTTCTGAATATTCGGCGTCAAGGCAACCTAAAATATTGGATATCGCCATAACTTTGGCCCTGACGCTGTGACATTGACCGATGAATGAGATATGGAACTTAGCAAATAGTATGCAACTAGGCGATGTTAAAATTGGATAAGCGCAGTAACATTTGGCCTTGATGTTGCGACTCTTTCTTGTCTCCACTATGGCTGCTGGCTCTGCGGGAGCGATACCAATAAGGGCCCCCATTTGTTAGTCCCATCCATCAGAATCAGTGCTCATACCAAGAGGCTTATGCTCCATTAGAAGTCGGGTGATCATGGAAACATCCTGAAGAGTCACGATCATCTCTCATGTTCGGAAGTGGAAACTATGGGTCTGCGGCCTCCACCGATCCGTAAGTGTGGTGATCGCCGCATCGTTCAGGTTGGGCATTGACCGACTCACAAGCTGAATGAAAGGGAGGAGTCCTGTCTTCTCGATGTACTGTGTGTACCGCTCATCGTACGACATGACACTAGACGATGCCCCATGAGACTGAATCTTCGGGGAGAAAAGGTTCTGCAAATATAGAAGTGAGATGATTATGGTTTGATCTTTTCAAATAAACACAAGGTATAAACTATCAACTAGTATGCTCTCATTACCATCCCTTTCTCATACATCAAGTAGGCCCGGTGTTCAACGCCATAGTAATTATCCAAAAGCCACACCATCCTACATATTTGAACAAAATTATATGAGTTATACAATACATATTCATCTCAGCAAATAATCATCTAATATATATTCATGTAAACAATCATACATGTGTTCCACACAATGGCTCCACAAATGAACAAATCATATAGGAAGACTCGTTTAGGAATTTACATACTCTTTTGAATACTCATCTACTAATACTCATTCAAATACTCATCTAGCAATTAAAAAGTCAACAGCACTAGGGTTCCACAAACATTATAAATTTCAAATCCTAAATACTCATCTACTCATATATGAATCCTAAATACTCATCTACTCACCTGGGAACCCTAAATGACACCTGCCTTCTCATATAAATTTTGAATCCAAGCAAAACAAGAGTCTCATCCTAACTTACACAAATCTGTAAAATGTGCAATAATTTCCAGATATAAAGATGGGGAACGGAGGAGATTACCATCTAGAATGGTTTGGCGAACAAATTCACAAATCTGGGGAATTTCAAAGAGGGGATTGCGAGCAGGAGAGAAGCCAGCCGCCCCCGCACCTCTCTGGAAATGAACAAGCGGGAGAAGAGATGGGGAGGGTCGTCCCGCGGTGACATAACTAAATGTATGGCGCCTTTTGTGTTCGGCACAACACATAGAATGTGTGGTGCCTTTGTGTTCGTGTGCAACTTCCATGAGGCGTTCGTGCGCAACTTCACTGACACGTACAAGCGTCCCGACCAACCCCGGCAGCTCACCCTTTGCATCTAGGGTCCGGCCGAGTCCCTGCGCGACTACCTCACGCGATGGAAGGAGCTCCACAACTCATGTGAGGGCGTGCACGAGGTGCAGGCCATCCGGTACTTCATCAACGGCTACCGAGAGGGCACCCTCCTCAAGCACAAACTCATGCACCGGGAGCCAGCAACCCTAACACAACTCATGGTTGTGGTGGACGAGTACACGGTGGCTGAATCTTCCATGAAGGTTCCGGTCCAGGTCAACGCGACTAGCAAGCCGACCCATGCCAAGCCGGAAGCCGACCACCCAGCCGGTGATGACTCCTCCAGGCGCCGCCAGGATGACCAGGGCAAGCGCAAGACTGACCAACCGGACAATTGTTACGGCATCCGGCATGTCGCCGCCATAGAAAACGGCAAGATGGCTAACGCCCCCAGGTCCAGCCGACGTCAGCGCACCAACAAGGGCAAGCAGCCCTGGGAGCCCAAGTACTCCTTCGAGCACATGCTCGACGGGCCCTGCAAGTTCCACAATGGGGCCAAGCCGGCTACACACACATCCCCGGGAGTGCAGCCGATTCATCGAGACCGTGCAGGACAATGCCCTGCCTGCGCCGCCTGCCCCTACAGTCGGTGCCGGCCGCGATGACTACCCCTGCCAAGACGAGACCTGCATCATCTTCACCTCTGAGGATGACGACAAGATTAACTAGCTCAGGCGAGCGTGATAGGTCAATGCCATCATCCCTCCAGTCCCCAGTACATCCACTGGTCGGACAAAGCCATCACTTGGGGGCGCAAGGACCACCCGGTCATAATGCCTATGCCGGGCGGCTACACACTGCTTCTCGTCCTCACCTTTGTCTCCGGTCAGAGCACTTGCCGCCTCACGCGGGTGCTCGTCAACGACGGTAGCAGCATCAACATCCTCTATGGCGACACCATGGAGAAACTGGGCATCGAGCAAGCCCAACTCCAACCGAGCCAGACGGTGTTCCATGACATCATGCCCAACCTCTCTTGCACCCCGATCGACAAGATCCGGCTGGATGTTCTGTTCGGCACGGCTAAAATTTTCCGTCGCGAGCCCATCTGGTTCAAGGTGGTCAACCTATCCAACCCTACCACGCACTCCCAGACCGGCCTACTCTGGTAAAATTCATGGCGGTCCCCTACTATGCCTACCTGAAGATGAAGTTGTCGGGTCCCAATGGCAGCATCACCATCACTGGTGACTACAAGAAGTTGACCGAGTGCCCTCTGGCCGGCTCCAAGTTGGCCAAGTCCCTTGTCATCGATGTAGAATGGCAAGATCGACCGGCTCATGGCCATGGCCTGCGAGTAACCAACCATGATCGAGCCCAAGCTGAAGCAGCCATTTGGGGAATCTCAGTTCCAACCGGCGACCGGCAAGGACACCAAGAGGGTCCCGCTCGACTCGGCAAACCCCATCAAGTATGTCGTGGTCGGAGCCAGCCTCGACCCCAAATAGGAAAGCGAGCTCGTTGAGTTCCTCCTTGAGAATCGAGACATCCTCGCGTGGTCCCTCAAAGACATACCATGTGTTCTGAGGAAGTTCGTTGAGAAATTCCTACACGTTCGCCCGGATGCCAAACCGGTAAAGCAATCACTCCACCGTTTCTCCGAGGAGAAGCGAAAAATCAGCAGTGAAGAAATCACCCGACTGCTAGCAGCCCGCTTCATCATGGAAGTCTTCCAACTAGATTGGATAGCAAACCCAGTCCTGGTGCTGAAGAAGAACAAGAGTTCGCGCATGTGTATCGACTACATGATCATGAACAAGGCATGCCCCAAGGATCCTTTCACTCCGCCCCATATCGATTAAGTCATCGATTTCACGGCCAGCTACGAGCTAATGTCCTTTCTGGATGCCTAGTCAGGCTACCACCAGATGAAGCTAAAACCGACAGACCGGATCAAGATAGCTTTCATCACCCCATTCGGGTCATTCTGCTATATCACCATGGCGTTTGGACTGAAAAATGCCGGCACCACCTTCCAACGCTGCATGCAACGATGTCTCTACACGCAGCTCGACCATAGTGTGCACATCTACATGGACGACATTGTGGTCAAGACCAAGGATATGTTCGCGAGCCTGGAGCAGTTCGAAATCCGGCTGAACCCGGAGAAGTGCGTGTTCGGTGTGCCGGCGGGCAGCTCCTAAATTTCCTCATCTCCGAAAGGGGGGTCGAGGCCATCTCCGAGAAGATACAGGCCATCGAGCGCATGGACAAGCCGTCTACTCATGCTAGAGTCAAGAAGATCACTGACTACCTGGCCTCGCTCAACTGGTTCATCAGCTGGCTGGGGGAGAAGGCGCTCCCCTCTACCGCCTGCTCAAGAAGACAGACACGTTCGACTGGTCCACGCAGGAGGACGAAGTGTTCTGCGACCTCAAGCAAGCACGCGCTCTCCACCGCCCCCATCCTGGCCACATTGGCTGACAAGGATGCTATGCTCCTCTATATAGCAGACACTAGCCGGGTGGTTACCATCGTCTTCATGGTTGAGCGGCCAGAGCGGGGCCGAGCCTAGTCGGTCTAGTAGCCGGTCTACTACTTGAGCGAGGTGCTCTCCGCCTGGAAACATAACTATCACCACTACCAAAAGATGTGCTATAGTGTGCTCCTGGCGGTGCGGAAGCTCAAGCCCTACTTCTAGGAGCACCACGTCACAGTCGTGAGCACTACACCCCTCGGGCAGATCATGGGTAACCGGGATGCAGCTAGCTGGATCGCCAAGTGGGCCACCGAGCTGGACGACCACCACAACATCTACTAGCCCCGCACACCCGTCACGTCCCAGGCCTTGGCGGTCTTTTTGGTCAACTGGGAGGAGAAGGAGTATCTCCCCCCACCCCCGACTCTACTCATTGGCGCATGCACTTCGACAGCTTGAAGATGCGCTCCGGCATCGTCATCACCTCCCCCAAGGGGGACCGGCTGAAGTACGTCCTATAGATCCACTTTGTTGCCTCGAATAACGTGGCAGAGTACGAAGCACACACCCACGACCCCTGACTGGACAGGAAGGTTGGCGTCTGGCGCATCTTGTGCACCGACGACTCCGACCTGGTGTTCTAGAAGGTCACTACGCAAACATGGCCAGCTACTGTTTCCTAGTAAAACAATTGATTGGCGGCTTCGAGGGTTGTGAGTTCCATCACATCCTTCGAGCCAACAATGAGGCTGCAGACACACTCGCCAAGATCAGCTCCACCCAGCAGTCCATTCCAGCCGGCGTGTCCCTCGAGCATCTGCGCAAGCCCTTCATCAAGCCCTCCCTGGCCTCCGAGTCAATATTCATCCCGACCGACCAGGGAACCACCGCCTCCGTCCGGGGGCTCCCAACCCCGCCTCGGGGGCTAACAACCCCGGCCCCAGGGTGTCGGCTCTGGCCAGGGGACTGCTCTGTCCGGTCTAGGGGTTGTGGGCTCCGTCCCTGGGACTAGTCCATCCGACCCAGGAGCTGCCGGCTTCGGCCTAGCTGGCCCGACGGCAGCAATCGTCCTAACGGTGGTCACGTCCCCATCATTGGCACATCCCTTCCTCACATGCCTCATGAGTAGCGAGCTGCCCGTTGATGAGGTCGAGGCCCGATAAATCCAACGTCGCGCATCCGCCTACACTATCATCAATAACAAGCTCGTCAAACACAACATAACCGGTGTGTTCTAGCGCTGCGTCGAGCCGAACAAGGGGCGTGAGATCCTCCAGGATATCCACCAAGGCGAGTGCATTCACCATGCCGCCTCAAGGGCCTTGGTGGTCCAGGATTTCCGTCATGGTTTCTACCGGCCGACTGCGTTGGACGCCGCCAAGGAACTGGTCAACAAGTGCAACAGCTGCAAGTGTTTCCATGTGCGAAGTCACCAGCTGGCCGCCGCTATCAACAGTTGCATTTTTCGTTTGAGGTTTGGATATGTTTGGACCATTCAAGAACATTCGGGGCGGCATGACACACTTGTGAGTGGTCGTCGACAAATTTACCAAGTGGATCGAGGCCATGGTGATATGGGGGCATGACCCGTGGTGGTCGATCTTTCACGAATTGGAGGGGGAAACATGAAGAACACGGGGAAGAATGAGAGAAAACACTCAAGAGAAAACTCAATCACACATCAACTAGATCCATAACAACACAAGAGGTACAAGATCCCAAATCAACCAACGATACAAGTAGCGGTACGTGATCTCCCACTTCGGAGGAGGGGCCTTGAACTCACGGGGGATCTTCCCTCTAGAGGGGCCTTGGCATCACTTGGATCTACTCCCAAAGGAGGTCAAGATCCTCAAGAGAGGCAAGTAATGGAGTTAAGTTCAAGAGCAAACATTAGCTAACCCTAGAAAGAGGAGGGGGTGAGGTATATATAGTCTAAGACGAGGTAGAGGGTACATGGGCCGAAACCAGTGGGCCTGTGCGAAGACAGGGTCCGGACGTTTGGACGGGGTCGGACGTCCGAGGGATCAGGACGGTCCGGACATCCAAAGGAGGCCGTAAATCTGAGGTTTCGGTGCGGGCATGGCTTGGCTGGATTTCCGGACACGGTCGAACATCCGGCGCTCGATCGTCCGGAGGCTCCGGACTTCCGACATTTCGGAGTGGGTGCTTGGCGGCTTGATTTCCGGGGTGGCCCGGAAGTCCGTTCGCTGGGACCTGTCGGCCATCCGGGCGGTGTCGGTCGTCCTTGCGCTGAGTAGTCTGGATGGCCTGCATGTTGGGCTGTTCTCCACGCATCGGTCGACCGAGGCCGGTCGGACGTTCGGAGGCTGGAGCTTGTCCTTGGGGCCTTCCTTTTCCTTTCGAGCTTGACGCCTCTCTCCCGAGTACCTGAGTACACAAAGCACTTCCGTCTGAGGTAGCGGCCATGTCTCGAGTGGATCACACGTAGGTTGAGTAAGGAGAGATGTCACCTCTTTTTCGATGGTGCCTGCACGGGCTCTCGTCATGGGTCCTCTTGTGGCTTGCGGTGTTGGAGAAGGGTCCATGGTTGAGTTCACAGGATGCTCCGCATCATCTCCCGCCTTGGGGAAGATCTGTCCTCAGATCAAGATCTTCATCACCATGAAAGGGGGATAGGTCCATGATGTTAAAAGTGTCTCTCACATTGTATTTTTCGCGACGGATGTCTATCTTGTAGGCGTTGTTGTTGTAACGTGCTAACACATTGAAGGGTCCATTGGAGCGAGGTAGCAACTTGTATTTGCGCTCGGTGGGGAAATGGTCCTTGCGAAGGTTCTCCCATACAAGATCGTCGGGCTTGAACACCCTGGGGTGTTTGTTGGTGTTGCGTTTGGCGATGGTGCGTTCCACTTGGCGCTCAATGGTGTTTCTTGTGTATTCGTGCATCCTCTTGATGTAGCTTGCCCTTGCACTTGCGTCCATGTTGACTCACTCTTGGAGTGGTAGAGGAAGGATGTCCAATGGGGACAATAGGTTGAAGCCGTAGACCACCTCAAAAGGAGACTTGTTGGTGGTGAAGTGACGTGCTCGATTGTAGGCATACTCCGCGACGGGTAGGCAATCCTCCCACTCCTTGATGTTCTTCTTGATCAACATGCATAGGAGAGTTCCAAGCGTCCGGTTTGTCACCTCCGTTTGACCATCGGTTTGTGGATGGTATGCCTAAGATAATAGTATCTTGATGCCGAGCTTGGTGCAAAGGGTCTTCCGAAAGTAGCTCAAGAACTTGACGTCGCGATCCAAGACAATGGTCTTTGGTACTCCATGGAGGCGTAAGATGTCCCTACAAAAGAGATTGGCAATATGTGAAGCATTGTCGTTCTTGTGGCAAGGAATTAAATGAGTCATTTTGGAAAAACAATCCACAAAAAAAAATGGAATCATGGCCATTTTTTGTTTGTGGCAACCCAAGCACAAAATCCATGCTAATGTCCTCCCAAGGTCAGAATAGGAATAGGAAGAGGCATGTAAAGAACGGAATAGGAAGAGCCAATTTTTTGAGCTTTTGACTTAGCTTTGCGGCATGTAGAGCATCGGTTGGTGAAGCGTGCTACATTGTGAAGCATCTTTGGCCAATAGAACTTGTCAGAGAGGGTGGCATATGTCTTGTTGCGTCCAAAGTGACCCATTTGTCCTCCACCGTGTGCCTCTTGCAAAAGCAACAAACAAAGAGACGACTTGGGAATGCAAAGTTTTTTAGCACGCATAAGATATCCATATTTCATGTAGTAGTGTTCCCAACAAGTTTTCACTTTGCAATTGGCATAAGGAATATCAAAAGAATCATCATGCTCATGCAAGTCTTTTATGTGCTCAAAACCAACAACATTTAATTCAAGTTGAGTAACGAGCATGCATTTGCGGGAAAGATCATCCGCCACAACATTTTCTTTGCCCTTAATGTATTTGATAACATAAGGGAAAGACTCAATAAATTCACTCCATTTAGCATGATGTTTGTTCAACATATTATGAGGTACTTTAGAGTTTCATGATCGGTATGAATGACAAATTCACGCGGTCGCAAATAATGTTCCCAAGCTTGTAAGACTCTCACCAAAGCATACAATTCCTTGTCATAGATAGGATAATTGATTTGAGCATCAGAAAGTTTCTCACTAAAATACGCAATTGGGAGTTTTTATTGCATAAGAACACCTCCTATGCCATTACCACTAGCATCACAATGCACTTATAAGTTTTTTCAAAATTAGGCAAGGCAAGTAAAGGTGCATGAGTTAGCAAATTCTTAAATTCATGGAGAGCAGTGTCTTGGGATGGTCCCCAAACAAACGGTCCATTTTTCTTGCTCAAAGCGTGTAGAGGAGTGGCAATGGTGCTAAAGTCTTTCACAAACCAACGGTAAAACCTGGCTAGTCCTAAGAAACTACGCACTTGTTGCAAATTGGTGGGTGTTGGCTAATTTTTAATTGCCTCAATCTTAGACTCATCAACATGGATACCCTTTGAGGAGACCACAAATCCTAGAAAAACTACTTTTTCCACACCAAAAATGCATTTTTCCATGTTAGCATAAAGTTTTTATTTCCGAAGAGTTTGCAAAACGTTCCTAACATGTGTGGCGTGTTGTTCTAGAGATTTGCTAAAAACAAGGATGTTATCAAAGTAGACCACAACACAATATCCAATGTAGGGGTGTAAAACATGATGCATCATGTGTATGAACGTACTATGTGCTTTGCATAAGCCCATGGGCATCACTAGCCATTCATAGAGACCAAATTTAGTTTTGAAAGCCGTTTTCCACTCATCACCCTCTTGTATGCGAATTTGATAGTAACCACTTTTCAACTCTATCTTGGAAAATATAGTGGCACCACTAAGTTCACCTAGCATGTCATCTAAGCGTGTGTTGGGGTGACAGTAGCGACTGGTGATAGCATTTATAGGGTGGCAATCAAAACACAGGAGCATACTACCATCATGTTTTGGCACTAGGATCACGAGAACCGCACAAGGACTCAAACTCTCGTGAACATGCCCTTTATCTAGGAGTTTTTGGACTTGCCTTTGTATCTCCTTTGTTTCATCGGGGGACGCGGTAGGGAGCCTTGTTGGGAAGCGGTGCACCAGGGATGAGGTCGATGCGGTGTTCGATCCCTCGTATTGGTGGTAGTCCTGGAGTAGGTCATCGGGGAATACATCTTGAAATTCCTGCAACAATTGATATAGCACAAGAGGAAGATGTTATGCAGGGTTAGGCCAGGTAACATCATCCTTGCTCACTATCACATAGTGAAGGACGGTCGATGGCTCTCACTCACATCCCTCAAATCTCTTTTGGTAGCAAATAGTACTAGGTCACTCATGTCCCTCATCGTGGAGTCACTCAAATTTGGCTTCTTGCGCTCACTCGCTTTGAGATGGATCACTCTCTCACTTTTCTCTCCACTATGGGACGAAGCTTGATTGTCGGCGATCACTTGACTTGGAAACATAGGGCGAAGCACATATTCAGTGCCCTTCAACTTGAAGTTATATTGATCTGTGCGCCCGTTGTGTATGGCGCCAAGGTCGAATTGCTAAGGTCTCCCAAGGAGTAGGTGGCAAACGGACATGGGCACCACATCACACTGCAAGGTGTCTTCGTAAGCTCCAATCTTGAAGGACACTTACACGGTGTGGCCGACTTGTATTGTGTCGGAGTCACTTAGCCATTGGACCTTGTAGGGGTGAGGATGCTTTTTCTTGATCAAGTGCAACTTGGAGCAAAGTCCCTCACTTGCCAAATTGTGGCAACTCGCTCCATCGATGATGATCTTGACAGATCTCCCTTGGATACCGGCCTTGGTGTGGAAGATGTGGCAACATTGGTCCTCATCTTGTTATTGTTATAGAGTCAAAACCTTTGAGACAACGAGAGCGGAGCTCGAATCATTGTCACAAAAGATTTGAGAGTCTTCATCTTCATTGACTTGTTGGTGCATAGACACTCGTTCCAAAGCTTCCATCTCATCTTCACTCATTGAGTCATATGAACCGTCATCTTGAAGGATCATAGTCCGCCTTGTGGGACACTCATACATCTTGTGTCCTCGGCCCTAGCACGTGAAACACTTAATGGAGCTCGTTTTCACGTCATCCGGTGTTGGTGTAGAGGATGATGCTCTTGTTTTGCTTGTAGGGGCGTTGCGGGATGATGAAGACGACTTGTCCTTGTAGATTGACTTATCATCTTTAGACGTTAAGGTTCTTGTATACGGTGTCGTAGTTGGAGAATCTTGGGTAGTTGCACCGTAGGTCTTGTAGGAGGTCTTGGAGTACTTGTAGTCCTCTTGAACTTGACATTCTGCCATGGTGGCTTGATGCACTAGCTCGAGCAAGTTGGAGTAGGGTTGGAAATCCGCATTTTTCTTGACTTGGTAATTGAGACCATTCAAGAAACGTGCCATAGTTTGCTCATCCTCCTCCTTCACATTGGCTCTTATCATGGATATCTCCATCTCTTGGTAGTACTCTTCCACCGACTTGGTGCCTTGCTTGAGTAGTTGTAGCTTCTTGAAGAGATCGCGATTATAGTGTGTTGGGATGAATCAAGCTCTCATGAGATCTTTCATTTGTTCCCAAGTGGTGATTGGAGGACACCTCTTTCTATTCTTCACTCAATCACTTGTTCCCACCAAATGAGCACGTAATATTGGAGCTCGATGGAGGCCATGGCAATCTTCTTGTCTTTTTCGTACTTGTGCAACCATAATATTTTGTTGACCTTGAGTGCCCAAGAGAGGTAGTCTTCGGGATCGTTTTGTAGCGACCCGACCTAAAAGGTCAAGTCTCCGGTGTTTCCGTACCATCCTAAGATCATGCTGGTACACACACGGTACATCAATGTATATATCAAAGGGAAATCACACAGCATTATATTAATCGAAATCTCATATCGAGTCCTTTATTACAATAAAAATTACAATAAAGTGGCTAAAAGCCAACTCATGAGAATATCTAATTCTTGCGGAAGCGTTGAAGGTAGATGAGTCCATCTGACTCCAAGGGCATCTCACTGAGCGTAGAACGTGTCCTCACTCCTGGTCGGAAAAATATTCTGCAACATGATACGTTGCAGCCGTGTAGGTCAGCATATGGAATATGCCGGCAAAGTCACAAGAGAAGGGTAAAAAGGTAGTCATCTAGTCTATATGCATATATGGCAGGTGGGGTGGTAAGTTTTGCATAAAGCCAATTTTTTTCCTACATCCAGAAAAGGGGCTAAGCAAAATATTACTAAGTTGGTTGATTAATGAGATGGTTCCACCAACCAATTCTCATACCCAAAATTATTAAATTCCCACATCATCATATTATTTGTGTTGAGAGTTCCGGAAGTTCCAATTCCTTTGGCTCAAGTCGTCCATGACCGTGGACACGGCTAATCGATTAGGTTTGAAATACTCTGCAGAGTTTTGCACACGTTCCCCACAAGATTTGGTCGCCTCCGTTTGGTTTCTCGCACTTCAGGGTGTTTGAGAAACGGATGACCAAAACATGGTCTTCCAAAGGGTTTCCCTGCGACTCTGACGGTGCCCATCCTTTCCTACCGTTCTTCTACCTCTCGTAGCACCGCCTGTCCAGAGTTACCACGATATCCAACCAAGCCAGAGCCCATAATGACTTGTGGCTGTGCAGGTAAGCCTTGGGTCTTGAAGCACCCATCCATCCCTTTGTGCCTGGGTGGACCTTTCCGCGTGAATACTGGCCATCTCCAGCATCACCTAGGCTAACCACTGGTTTCTCCAGGGTGCCGTTCAACCATCATCCACCCAGAGGTATGTTGAAAACTTGGAGTCTTGAAATCTTGCTCATTATGTAGGTCTTGAAATTATTAACTCTCTCAACTCCCATCAATCACACAACCAACCCCGTCTACTATTAGCATAGCAAAAGTAAAAACAACGTTTCCCGGGGCCAATGTTGTCAAAGAGGGTTGAGAGGGGTATCTACCACATGATACTACTACAATGTAACCAAGTTTCCAACTAACCTATCTTGCATGCAACTGGGGAGATGGTAGAACTAATGCATATAAAACATGGGTAAAACATGATCAAAGTGACTTGCCTGATTGATGATCTTCGTACGTGAGTGACTCTAAGTAACAGGCTTCGCACTCCGGATAATCTAACGAAACAAACAATGCACTCAAATAAGCATACAATCAAAATATTGTAGCTAACACACACACACAACAAGGAACTAGTAAACAATTGAAACAAACAATGCACAAGTCATAAGTAAGAAAACACATAAAGTTTTGTTTTCCAAAGGAGATGATGAAAACACTACTACATAATAAAACTATTTTGAAATAGCAAAACAATTGTTGACAGCAAGGAAAACAATAGAATATTTTACTATCAAAGGAAAAAATCAATTCAAGTTTGTTGGGAAAACTTTAGTAAAGTTTATAAAAAGGTTTTGAATAACACTATATGGATCAACTAGAGTTATACTAACAAAAGAATGAAAACTAAACTTATTATTTATTAGAAAACATGTTCTTAACATAAAGGAATTTACAAATAAACTTGTTTTAGGAAAACAGAATTAAACTATATAAAACTTTGTTTGAAGCAAAACCATTAGTCAGTTGTGATTCCTATGTTAGATAAATTTAATCTAAGCAAAATTATATTTTTATTAACAGTGAGTAAAAACACTAAATGCTTGCTAACAGAACCTAATAAACAATTAAAACCTAATTCTAAATCAAATTAATTAAAGTTAAGTTTATAAAACTATATTATAATAATAAGCAGATTCTGTTTTTGGTTAAAACAGTAATTAAATAGATCATGAAAATTCTCAAACTATGCATGAAGATAGTCCTAACTAATACCAAACAGTAGCAAAAAGAATCATATCAAAATCTATTTTTAAACTCTAGTTATTCAGATTTGAAGATTTTGAGCAAATTTGATTAAATTCAAATTTTATAGTTCAAATTTGAAATCTAAAAGTACAGGGTGAAACTACATGAAAAATGTGAGCTATTGCAAAAAGAATCAACTCAAAACACTAAATAGATTAAAAGATATAAGCAAAACAAAATTTGAAAACTTTCTGTTAATTAAAACAAAACAGAAAATGAAAAAAAATATTTGCGTCGGTCAGGGGGCTACGTGGCGTGATCCGATTGGCTAGCGAGTGTGTGCGGTAGGTGAATTAGAGCGGGCGACCGATCGGAAGAAGATACCGGTTCGGACTTAAGTCCGTTCTAATCTCGGACGTCGGATTTGGATCGGATGGTCGAGGGAGCTTACGGGGTAAAAGTCGCCGGCGTCAGGGTACTCCGGCGAGTCCGGTAGCGGCGTATGCGACGGCGAGGTGTTCTGGTGGTCGGGGAGGACGGGGAAGTGGTCCGGGCGACGGCGACGGTTCTCCGGAGTCGATTGGTGGCGACGGCGAGGTGAACGGTGGTCTGAGATGGTGGCTACGGTCGACGGCGACGTTCGGTGGGGGAGTAGCTCCGGCGAGCAATTGACAGCGCCTCGGCGAGAGAGAGAAGGGGCTCGGGGGGGGGGGGAAATGGATGCGGAGAGTAGTCCGGTTCTTATAGGGCGCTCGAGGGGTGAGGGGGAGTAAAGGAGAGAGAGATCCGGCGAGGGGGAGTAACGGCCGGCGTCGGGTCCGGCGAGCGCGGGGGGGGGGGACGATGACCGTTTCGGGCAACGGTCGGATGGGTGGGGCCCGATGTCAGCGAGTGGGCGCGTGACCGTTACGCGCGGTCGACCGACCGGTAATGAATGCGCGTTTTAACTGCCGTGGGCCGGCCCGTTTAATACCGAAAACGGTTACCGTTACTGTTTTTCTAATTTTCCAGAGACATTCAAATACATTTAAAGCATTCAAATCGACTCTAAATATAGGGGTATTATATATCAGAATTAACAGAATAATAAATGCTATTTAATGAACATTTCTATTCTGTCATTTGAACACTTTGAAAAAAAATATTATTTTCAGAAATTGTCTAATTGTTTTTAAACCCTTTTTGCAAATATTTTCAAAATAACCCCTGGTTATTATTGTTCAAATATATCACCAATTAGTCCCTGGTGTGGAGTGTCATGTTCCTCCTCTCTTATTTGAACTTTTAACCAAAATTTCAAATGGGTGAAAGCAAATATAGGAAAAGATAGAAAGAACTTTCAGAAAGTCAGAAAAGACATTTCAACTATTACATACAATCAAGCAATGATGATGATAGATGCATAACTATATCATAACATTCCAAAATGAAATTTTGGGATGTTACAAACCTACCCATCTTAAGATGAATCTCGCCCTCGAGATTCGGGTTGGCTAGAAAATAGGTGCGGATGGTCTCTACGAAGATGTTCTTCGCGTTCCCAGGTGGCTTCTTCTTCGGTATGGTGACTCCACAAAACTTTACAGAACTTGATAATCTTGCTGCGGGTAACTCGGTTGGATGTCTCGATTATCTTGACAGGCTTCTCCTCATAAGTCAGATCACTTTCAAGCTGTATGGCCTCTAGGGGCACGGTGTCTCGCAAAGGGATGTCAACCATCTCAGCATGACATTTCTTCAGCTGGGAAACATGGAACACATCATGAACTTCGGATAATCCATCCGGCAATTCCAGTTTGTATGCAACTTCACCTCTACGTTCAAGAATTTTGTAGGGGCCTATGAATCTGGGTGCTAATTTTCCTTTAACACCAAATCTCTTGATTCCTCGAAGCGGGGATACACGAAGATATGCTCTCTCTCCCACTTCATATGTCACTTCTTTGCGCTTGCTGTCAGCATAACTCTTCTGTCGAGATTGAGCTATCTTGAGTCTGTCACGAATCAACCTGACTTTCTCTTCCGAATCTTGAATAAGGTCGGGACCAAAAAGTTGTCGGTCTCCAACACCATCCCACGTCAGTGGTGTTCTGCACCTCCTTCCGTATAGAGCTTCGAAAGGAGCCATCTTTAGACTGGTCTGATAACTGTTGTTGTATGAGAATTCTGCGTAAGGCAAGTTTTCGTCCCAACTAGATCCATAATCTAGCGCACAAGCTCTCAACATGTCTTCCAGAATCTGATTGACTCTCTCAGTCTGGCCATCTGTCTACGGATGAAAAGCTGTACTAAACTCCAGTATCGTACCCAAAGTTTCATGTAACTGATGCCAAAACTTTGAGGTAAATTGTGTTCCTCTATCTGACACGATACTCCTCGGAACTCCATGCAGACATACGATTCTGGTCATATATATCTTGGCTAGCTTAGCACTGGTATAAGTGGTTTTTACTGGAATGAAATGAGCTACCTTGGTCAAACGATCTACCACTACCCAGATGGAATCATAACCTGAACGGGTCCTGGGTAATCCTGTGATGAAATCCATACCAAGCTTTTCCCATTTCCACTCGGGTATCGGCAAAGGTTGGAGTAACCCTGCTGGTTTCTGATGTTCTGCCTTTACTCGCTGACAAACATCACATATCGCAACATGCTCTGCAATGTAACGACCCGACCTGAAAGGCCAAGTCTCCGGTGTTTCCGTACCATCCCAAGATCATGCTGGTACACACACGGTACATCAATGTATATATCAAAGGGAAATCACACAGCATTATATTAATCGCAATCTCATATAGAGTCCTTTATTACAATATAAATTACAATAAAGTGGCTAAAGGCCAACTCATGAGAATATCTAAATCTTGCGGAAGCGTCGAAGGTAGATGAGTCCATCTGACTCCAAGGGCATCTCACTGAGCATAGAACGTGTCCTCACTCCTGGTCGGAAAAGTACTCTGCAACATGATATGTTGCAGCCGTGTAGGTCAGCATATGGAATATGCCGGCAAAGTCACAGTAGAGGTGTGAAAATAATCAGCTAGTCTATATGCTTATATGGCAGGTGGGGTGGTAAGTTTTTGCGTAAAGCCAAGTTTTTCCTACATCAAGGGGGGTTAAGCAAAAGAAAAAAAAATATTACTAAGTTGGTTGATTAATGAGATGGTTCCACCAACCAATTCTCATACCCAAAATTATTAAATACCCACATCATCATATTATTTGTGTTGAGAGTTCCGGAAGTTCCAATTCCTTTGGCTCAAGTCGTCCATAACCGTGGACACGGCTAATCGATTAGGTTTGAAATACTCTGCAGAGTTTTGCACACGTTCCCCACAAGATTTGGTCGCCTCCGTTTGATTTCTCGCACTTCAGGGTGTTTGAGAAATGGATGACCAAAACATGGTCTTCCAAAGGGTTTCCCTGCGACTCTGACGGTGCCCATCCTTTCCTACCGTTCTTCTACCTCTCGTAGCACCGCCTGTCCAGAGTTACCACGATATCCAACCAAGCCAGAGCCCATAATGACTTGTGGCTGTGCAGGTAAGCCTTGGGTCTTGAAGCACCCATCCATCCCTTTGTGCCTGGGTGGACCTTTCCGCGTGAATACTGGCCATCTCCAGCATCACCTAGGCTAACCACTGGTTTCTCCAGGGCGCCGTTCAACCATCATCCACCCAGAGGTATGTTGAAAACTTGGAGTATTGAAATCTTGCTCATTATGTAGGTCTTGAAATTATTAACTCTCTCAACTCTCATGAATCACACAACCAACCCCGTCTACTAATAGCATAGCAAAAGGTAAAACAACGTTTCCCGGGGCCAATGTTGTCAAAGAGGGTTGAGAGGGGTATCTACCACATGATACTACTACAATGTAACCAAGTTTCCAACTAACCTATCTTGCATGCAACTGGGGAGATGGTAGAACTAATGCATATAAAACATGGGTAAAACATGATCAAAGTGACTTGCCTGATTGATGATCTTCGTACGTGCGTGACTCTAAGTAACAAGCTTCGCACTCCGGATAATCTAACGAAACAAACAATGCACTCAAAATAAGCATACAACCAAAATAAGTACTCACAACATTCAGCAAAGAAGTACTAAACAAACAAGGCAACCAATGCACAAAAGTCTCTAGCAAGAAAAACACACAAAGTTTTGTTTTCCAAAAGGTGAGGGATGAAAACACTATTGACATAATAAAACTATTTTGAAATGACAAGACAATTGTTGTCAGCAAAGAAACAATAGCATATTTTATTAATAAACAGAATATAATCAATTTAAGTTTGTTGGGAAAACTTTAGTAGAGTTTATACTAGTTTGTGATAAACACTATATGAATCAACTATAGTTATATTAACAAAAAGAATGAAAACTAAACTTATTATTTTGTTAACAAAACATGTTCTTACAGAAAATAACTTACAAATAAATTTGTCTTAGAAAACAGAATTAATTATACAAAACTTATTTGAAAACAAAACTATTACTAGTTAGTTGTTTTAATCAAATTATGCCTATTTGAAAAGAAATTGTGATTCCTATGTTAAATGAAATTAAACTAGGCAAATTTATATTTTTATTAACAGTAAGTGAAAACACTAAATGTTTACTAACAGAACCTAATAAACAAATAAAACCAAATTCTAAATCAAACTAATCAAAATTAAGTTTATAAAACTATATTATAATAATAAGCAGATTCTGTTTATAGCTAAAACACTATTAAAAGTCATCCTAAAAATCCTCAAACTAAACATGAAGATAGTCCTAACTAGTACCAAACAGTAGCAAAAAGAATCATGTCAAAATCTATTTTCAAACTCTAGTTATTCAGATTTGAAGATTTTGAGAAAATTTGATTAAATTCAAATTTTATAGTTCAAATTTGAAATTTGAAAGTACAGGGTGAAACTACATGAAAAATGTGAGCTATTGCAAAAAGAATCAACTCAAAACTCTAAACAGATTAAAAGATATAAGCAAAACAAAATTGGAAAACACTCTGTTAATTAAAACAAAACAGAAATTAAAAAAAAAGATTGCGTCGGTCAGGGGGCTACGTGGCGCAATCCTATTGGTTGGCTAGCGCGCGCGTTAGAAGATTTAGAGCGGGCGACCGATGCTAGGAGGATACCGGTTCGGTTTTAAGTGATTTCTAATCGGGGCCGTCGGTTTCGAATCGGAGGGATGGGAATGCTCACGGGGAAGGTTGCCGGCGTCGGGGTTTCTCCGGTGATCCGAAGACGGCGAGGAACGATGGCGAGGCGTTCCGGTGGTCGGGGAGGACGGGGAGGTGGTCCGGGCGACGGGGACGGTCCTCCGGAGTCGATTGGTGGCGACGGCGAGGCGAACGGTGGTCGGGTGTGGTGGCTACGCTCGACGGCGACGTCCGGTCGTGGTGGAGCTCCGACGAGAAATTGACGGCGTCTAGGTGAGAGAGAGAAGGGGCTCGGGGGGGAAATGGACGCGGCGGTGGTCCGGTTTATATAGGGGCGCTCGGGGTGCGGGGGAGTTAAGAGGGGAGAGAGAGATCCGGCGAGGGGGAAACTGCCGGCGTCGGATCCGGTGAGCGCGGGGGAGGAAGAAGACGACAACCGAGCGAGGAAACGGTCGGATGGGTGGGGTCCAGCGTCAGAGAGAGAAAGGGGCGTCCGTTGCGCGCGGTCGGCCGGTTTCTAATTAATTCGCGAGTAACTGTCGTGGGCCGGCCCGTTTAATACCGGAAACGGTTACCGTTACTGTTTTTTTAATTTTCCAGAGACATTCAAATACATTTAAAGCATTCAAATCGACTCTAAATATAGGGGTATTATATATCAGAATTAACAGAATAATAAATTCTATGTAATGAACATTTCTATTCTGTCATTTGAACACTTTGAAAAAAATATTATTTTCAGAAATTGTCTAATTGTTTTTAAACCCTTTTTGCAAATATTTTCAAAATAACCCCTGGTTATTATTGTTCAAATATATCACCAATTAGACCCTGGTGTGGAGTGTCATGTTACTCCTCTCTTATTTTGAACATTTAACCAAAATTTCAAATAGGGGAAACAACATAGGGAAAAGTAGAAAGGACTTTCAGAAAAAATCAGAAATGACATTTCAACTAACACATACAATCAAGCAATGGTGATGATAGATGCATAGCTATATTCATAACATTCCAAAATGAAATTTTGGGATGTTACAAACCTACCCACCTTAAGATGAATCTCGCCCTCGAGATTCGGGTTGGCTAGAAAATAGGTGCGGATGGTCTCTACGAAGATCTTCTTCGCGTTCCCAGGTGGCTTCCTCCTCGGTATGGTGACTCCACAAAACTTTGCAGAACTTGATGATCTTGCTGCGGGTAACTCTGTTGGCAGTCTCGAGGATCTTGACAGGCTTCTCCTCATAAGTCAGATCACTTTCAAGCTGTATGGCCTCTAGGGGCACGGTGTCTCGCAAAGGGATGTCAGCCATCTCAGCATGACATTTCTTGAGCTGGGAAACATGAAACACATCATGAACTTCGGATAATCCTTCCGGCAATTCCAGTTTGTATGCAACTTCACCTCTACGTTCAAGAATTTTGTAGGGGCCTATGAATCTGGGTGCTAATTTTCCTTTAACACCAAATCTCTTGATTCCACGAAGCGGGGACACACGAAGATATGCTCGGTCTCCCACTTCATACGTCACTTCCTTGCGCTTGTTGTCAGCATAGCTCTTCTGTCGAGATTGAGCTATTTTGAGTCTATCACGTATCAACCTGACTTTCTCTTCCGAATCTTGAATAAGGTCGGGACCAAAAAGTTGTCGGTCTCCAACACCATCCCACGTCAGTGGTGTTCTGCACCTCCTTCCGTATAAAGCTTCGAAAGGGGCCATCTTTAGACTGGTTTGATAACTGTTGTTGTATGAGAATTCTGCGTAAGGCAAGTTATCATCCCAACTAGATCCATAATCTAGCGCACAAGCTCTCAACATGTCTTCCAGAATCTGGTTGACTCTCTCAGTCTGTCCATCTGTCTGCGGATGAAAAGCTGTACTAAATTCCAGTCTCGTACCCAAAGTTTCATGTAACTGATGCCAAAACTTTGAGGTAAACTGTGTTCCTCTATCTGACACGATACTCCTCGGAACTCCATGCAGACATACGATCCTGGTCATATATATTTTGGCTAGCTTAGCACTGGTATAGGTGGTCTTTACTGGAATGAAGTGAGCTACCTTGGTCAAGCGATCTACCACTACCCAGATGGAATCATAACCTGAACGGGTCTTGGGCAATCCTGTGATGAAATCCATACCAAGCTTTTCCCATTTCCACTCGGGTATCGGCAAAGGTTGGAGTAACCCTGCTGGTTTCTGATGTTCTGCCTTTACTCGCTGACAAACATCACATATGGCAACATGCTCTGCAATATCTTTCTTCATACCTGTCCACCAATAACTTTCTTTCAAATCCAGATACATCTTGGTATTTCCTGGGTGTATCGAGTAAGGTGAATCGTGGGCTTCCTGAAGTATCAACTTTCTGAGTTCTGGGTCATTGGGCACATAGATTCGGTTCTCAAACCACAAAGTTCCGTGTTCATCCTCACGAAAACCTTTAGCTTTACCATCTTTCATTCTCTGTTTAATCTCAGCTATCTCCTTGTCCGATTTCTGGGCTTCTCGAATTCTTTCGGTCAAGGTGGACTGAATTTCCAGTGTAGCAACATATCCTCTTGGAACTATCTCTAGCTTGAGCTCTCTGAGATCATCGACTAACTCTTGAGGTAATCCTCCAGCTGTGAGTGTGTTCATATAAGTTTTCCGACTCAAGGTATCGGCTACAACATTAGCCTTACCTGGATGGTAGTGTAATCTCATGTCATAGTCCTTGATTAACTCTAACCATCTCCTCTGTCTGAGGTTCAACTCTTTCTGCGTCAAGATATACTTCAGGCTCTTATGGTCGGTGTAAACATCACAACTATTTCCGATAAGGAAATGTCTCCAGGTCTTGAGTGCGTGCACTACGGCTGCTAGTTCCAAATCATGCGTGGCATAATTTAACTCATGAGGTCGTAGTTGTCTGGAAGCATAGGCTACAACTTTTCCATCCTGCATAAGTACTCCTCCAAGTCCTTGACGTGAAGCATCACAATAAACCTGGAAATCCTTCCGAATATCGGGCAAGATCAACACTGGGGCTGTGACCAAACGTTCCTTCAACTCCTGGAAACTGACTTCACATTCCACAGTCCAAACATACTTGGATTCTTTCTTCAACAACTCTGTCATGGGCTTGGCAACCTTGGAGAAATTCTCAATGAATCTCCGGTAATATCCGGCAAGTCCAAGGAAACTGCGGATCTCCTTAACTGAGGTGGGTGACTTCCACTCGGTGACGGCTTCAACCTTAGCGGGGTCTACGGCTATTCCTTCTCCGGAAATAACATGTCCAAGGAATCCGACTTCCGTCAGCCAAAATTCACATTTGCTGAACTTGGCATATAACTGATGCTCTCTTAGCTTTTCCAGAACTAAACGCAAATGTTCCTTATGCTCTTCCTCATTCTTGGAGAATATCAGAATGTCATCGATGAACACCACAACAAACTTGTCTACGTATTCCATGAATACTTTGTTCATCAAATTCATGAAGTAGGCAGGAGCATTAGTCAATCCAAAAGACATGACCGTATACTCATACAAGCCATACCTCGTAGTGAAAGCTGTTTTGGGTATATCCTGTTCACGAATCTTCAACTGGTGATACCCTGATCGAAGATCGATCTTGGAGAATACTTTGGCTCCTACGAGCTGATCAAACAAATCATTAATCATCGGTAGAGGGTACTTGTTCTTGATAGTCACCTCGTTCAAGGCACGATAGTCCACTACCATTCTCAAAGATTTATCCTTCTTCTCCACCAAAAGTACTGGGGCTCCCCAAGGTGAAGAACTTGGGCGAATATAACCTTTGTCCAATAACTCCTTAATTTGCTTCTTGATTTCCAACAGATCATTTGCGGGCATCCGATAGGGTCTCTTGGAAATTGGGGCTGTCCCTGGCTGTAGCTCTATTAAGAACTCAATCTCCCTATCTGGTGGCATTCCTGGTAATTCTTCCGGAAATACATCTGGAAATTCTTTTACCACAGGTACTTCCTCCTGAACAACTCCTGTGAGAGAATTTAACCGAGCACTCATACGTGTGCGTCGGGATACATACTTAATCCTCTTGTTCTCCGGGGTGGTGAGTGAAACAGACTTGCTAGGGCAATCAAGATTTCCTTCATACTTGGTCATCCAATCCATGCCTAGGATTACATCCAATCCTTGTGACTCTAAGACGATAAGGTTGGTGGGAAAAACATGGTTTCCTATATTGAGTTTCAAGGCATGGCATCCTATCCCTGCCATCATCATACCTCCTGGGGAACTAACTTTAATGGGCTGACTAAGGGTTTTGGTGGGCAAACCATACTTATCCACAACTACCCTTGATATGAATGAATGAGTTGCACCCGAATCAAAAAGTACTGTAACAGGACGTGAATGCAATAAAAACTTACCAACCACAGTCTCGGGCTGATCATAGACTTCTTCCACATCGATGTGATTCACTTGAGCACGGGGAAACGGATTGGGTTTCTTGGCTGCGGAGTTGCCGTTGTTAGTGCCGTTTCCATTGCCTTGCTTGCTCTGGGGACACTCAGTAGCATAGTGCCCTGTCTTCTGGCACTTGAAACAGGTAATGTGACTCAGATCCTTCTGAGCAGGAACTTGACGGTGCTGGTTGTTGTTCCCATTCCCATTGTCACTCTTGAAGTTACCATGGTTGGAACGGTTGTTCCCATTTCCTCCATGATGGTGACCTCCATGGTTGTGCACAGCATGAGTGTGCTTTCCAAACTTACCGTTTCCTGATCCGGTATTCCCGGAGTACGGGGAGTAACGAGGCTTCTGATGAGCTCCAGAGTTGAACTTCCCCTGAGTGTACTTCCGCTTGCGGTTCTCAATCTGCTGCTGTTTACCTTCCAGAATAAGTGCCTTATCCACCAGCTCTTGGTAGTTGTTGAAATTAGCCACTACCAGCTGTATGCTCAACTCATCATTGAGTCCTTCCAGAAACTTTTCTTGCTTGGCCGCATCATCGGCCACATCTCCTGGGGCATAACGTGACAATGTGTTGAAGTCGTCCACATATTGGGCCACAGAACGATTACCCTGGCGCAAGTTGCGAAACTCGCGCTTCTTTAGACTCATGGCTCCAACTGAAACATGAGCTGTGCGGAAAGCAAGCTTGAATTTCTCCCAAGTCACATCTGCAATAGGATAAGTGGTGGTGTAATTCTCCCACCATGATGCTGCTGGTCCTTCCAGTTGATGTGCGGCAAATCGCACTTTCTCAGCGTCAGTGCATCCAGCGGTGACAAGTTCTCTCTCCATCTTACGGAGCCAGTCATCTGCCACAATGGGCTCAGTGCTGCTGGAGAAAGTTGGAGGGTTCAACCTCAGAAAACGGGTGAGATTGTCAGTCTGGGGTGGATGGTGGTTGTTGTTGTTGTTCTGGTTGTTGGTCTGATTCTGAATCAATAGTTGCATTAGTGCATTCTGCTGCTGAAGGAGTTGAGTGAGTTCCGGCGGAAAAGGGAAATCAGTCTCACGTCGTGGAGGCATCTTGCTGTTTTCAGAGGGATGAGAATTAGAATAGAACAAGGGTCTAGAAGAAATTCACTACCCATATGCAATGCAACAAACATAACACACCAAACACTCATTCATTTATTCAATCAATGTCAAACATCGGAAATACAATCTCAGACAAACTAAACATCGACCTACGCTTTAACGACTAAAATAAAAGATACATGGAGGGCATAACTAATGTTTTTCCTCAGAAGTGCATAGTCGTAGGTCCTCCGGTGGTGCTTTCCTCATAGTCTTCATCGTCGCTGACGAAGGGTGCCATGTCTCCTTCGGGGTGAAGGTTTTCTCCCATGTCTAGATGCTCCTCCAGAGTTGCGATGCGTGCATTCTGCTCATCAATCCTCTCTAGGAAGTCCTTCACTTCATGCTCGTGTTCATAGTTGGCCTCTCGCAGATCAGCTTCAAGGTCCAGCTCGCGATTCATCAGATTCTTGATAGTCTTCGTGTCAGCACGAACTCGAAGCTCCAGAGTCCTGATGTGAGTCTCCAAGGTCTGGATATAGGAGATAGTGGTGTCTGCAGTGGGATTGGTGATGATGTTGCCATGGGCATCTCTGCGGCAAACCATGCTGAGTCCTGGTGAAATGGTTCCACCTCTGTATTCCTCCTGAATACGTCCAAGGGCACGATGAATGGCCATGTCTCTCCCAAGTATCCAACTGGGTGCCACGAACTTGAGATCTATGGGTTCCTTCCGATTCCCAAAGGTCTTCCCTGGAATATGCACCTCGATCCTGTAGCGTCCATCTTGGGGAAATGACATGATAGGAATCCCGGTGATGCTCGGCAAAGCAATCCTTATGTCCTTGACGATCCTCATCAGCTCCTTACCAAAGGGCATCGTTGCGTCAGGCTGGCAAAACTCTGTGATCAACACTGGGATGAAGGTGGCCATCTATAAATTTTGAAATAATCGGAGAGGAGTCAGAAACGAATAGATGAGAGTATAAGATATTTAAAGACAAAAAGAAACAATCCTAAGGCTTTCCAATCCTAGAGGTTACGTCCTACGGTCAGCGTGTGCTCTGATACCATTTCTGTAACGACCCGACCTGAAAGGCCAAGTCTCCGGTGTTTCCGTACCATCCCAAGATCATGCTGGTACACACACGGTACATCAATGTATATATCAAAGGGAAATCACACAGCATTATATTAATCGCAATCTCATATAGAGTCCTTTATTACAATATAAATTACAATAAAGTGGCTAAAGGCCAACTCATGAGAATATCTAAATCTTGCGGAAGCGTCGAAGGTAGATGAGTCCATCTGACTCCAAGGGCATCTCACTGAGCATAGAACGTGTCCTCACTCCTGGTCGGAAAAGTACTCTGCAACATGATACGTTGCAGCCGTGTAGGTCAGCATATGGAATATGCCGGCAAAGTCACAGTAGAGGTGTGAAAATAATCAGCTAGTCTATATGCTTATATGGCAGGTGGGGTGGTAAGTTTTTGCGTAAAGCCAAGTTTTTCCTACATCAAGGGGGGTTAAGCAAAAGAAAAAAAAAATTACTAAGTTGGTTGATTAATGAGATGGTTCCACCAACCAATTCTCATACCAAAAATTATTAAATACCCACATCATCATATTATTTGTGTTGAGAGTTCCGGAAGTTCCAATTCCTTTGGCTCAAGTCGTCCATAACCGTGGACACGGCTAATCGATTAGGTTTGAAATACTCTGCAGAGTTTTGCACACGTTCCCCACAAGATTTGGTCGCCTCCGTTTGATTTCTCGCACTTCAGGGTGTTTGAGAAACGGATGACCAAAACATGGTCTTCCAAAGGGTTTCCCTGCGACTCTGACGGTGCCCATCCTTTCCTACCGTTCTTCTACCTCTCGTAGCACCGCCTGTCCAGAGTTACCACGATATCCAACCAAGCCAGAGCCCATAATGACTTGTGGCTGTGCAGGTAAGCCTTGGGTCTTGAAGCACCCATCCATCCCTTTGTGCCTGGGTGGACCTTTCCGCGTGAATACTGGCCATCTCCAGCATCACCTAGGCTAACCACTGGTTTCTCCAGGGCGCCGTTCAACTATCATCCACCCAGAGGTATGTTGAAAACTTGGAGTATTGAAATCTTGCTCATTATGTAGGTCTTGAAATTATTAACTCTCTCAACTCTCATGAATCACACAACCAACCCCGTCTACTAATAGCATAGCAAAAGGTAAAACAACGTTTCCCGGGGCCAATGTTGTCAAAGAGGGTTGAGAGGGGTATCTACCACATGATACTACTACAATGTAACCAAGTTTCCAACTAACCTATCTTGCATGCAACTGGGGAGATGGTAGAACTAATGCATATAAAACATGGGTAAAACATGATCAAAGTGACTTGCCTGATTGATGATCTTCGTACGTGCGTGACTCTAAGTAACAAGCTTCGCACTCCGGATAATCTAACGAAACAAACAATGCACTCAAAATAAGCATACAACCAAAATAAGTACTCACAACATTCAGCAAAGAAGTACTAAACAAACAAGGCAACCAATGCACAAAAGTCTCTAGCAAGAAAAACACACAAAGTTTTGTTTTCCAAAAGGTGAGGGATGAAAACACTATTGACATAATAAAACTATTTTGAAATGACAAGACAATTGTTGTCAGCAAAGAAACAATAGCATATTTTATTAATAAACAGAATATAATCAATTTAAGTTTGTTGGGAAAACTTTAGTAGAGTTTATACTAGTTTGTGATAAACACTATATGAATCAACTATAGTTATATTAACAAAAAGAATGAAAACTAAACTTATTATTTTGTTAACAAAACATGTTCTTACAGAAAATAACTTACAAATAAATTTGTCTTAGAAAACAGAATTAATTATACAAAACTTATTTGAAAACAAAACTATTACTAGTTAGTTGTTTTAATCAAATTATGCCTATTTGAAAAGAAATTGTGATTCCTATGTTAAATGAAATTAAACTAGGCAAATTTATATTTTTATTAACAGTAAGTGAAAACACTAAATGTTTACTAACAGAACCTAATAAACAAATAAAACCAAATTCTAAATCAAACTAATCAAAATTAAGTTTATAAAACTATATTATAATAATAAGCAGATTCTGTTTATAGCTAAAACACTATTAAAAGTCATCCTAAAAATCCTCAAACTAAACATGAAGATAGTCCTAACTAGTACCAAACAGTAGCAAAAAGAATCATGTCAAAATCTATTTTCAAACTCTAGTTATTCAGATTTGAAGATTTTGAGCAAATTTGATTAAATTCAAATTTTATAGTTCAAATTTGAAATTTGAAAGTACAGGGTGAAACTACATGAAAAATGTGAGCTATTGCAAAAAGAATCAACTCAAAACTCTAAACAGATTAAAAGATATAAGCAAAACAAAATTGGAAAACACTCTGTTAATTAAAACAAAACAGAAATTAAAAAAAAAGATTGCGTCGGTCAGGGGGCTACGTGGCGCAATCCTATTGGTTGGCTAGCGCGCGCGTTAGAAGATTTAGAGCGGGCGACCGATGCTAGGAGGATACCGGTTCGGTTTTAAGTGATTTCTAATCGGGGCCGTCGGTTTCGAATCGGAGGGATGGGAATGCTCACGGGGAAGGTTGCCGACGTCGGGGTTTCTCCGGTGATCCGAAGACGGCGAGGAACGATGGCGAGGCGTTCCGGTGGTCGGGGAGGACGGGGAGGTGGTCCGGGCGACGGGGACGGTCCTCCGGAGTCGATTGGTGGCGACGGCGAGGCGAACGGTGGTCGGGTGTGGTGGCTACGCTCGACGGCGACGTCCGGTCATGGTGGAGCTCCGACGAGAAATTGACGGCGTCTAGGTGAGAGAGAGAAGGGGCTCGGGGGGGAAATGGACGCGGCGGTGGTCCGGTTTATATAGGGGCGCTCGGGGTGCGGGGGAGTTAAGAGGGGAGAGAGAGATCCGGCGAGGGGGAAACTGCCGGCGTCGGATCCGGTGAGCGCGGGGGAGGAAGAAGACGATGACCGAGCGAGCAAACGGTCGGATGGGTGGGGTCCAGCGTCAGAGAGAGAAAGGGGCGTCCGTTGCGCGCGGTCGGCCGGTTTCTAATTAATTCGCGAGTAACTGTCGTGGGCCGGCCCGTTTAATACCGGAAACGGTTACCGTTACTGTTTTTTTAATTTTCCAGAGACATTCAAATACATTTAAAGCATTCAAATCGACTCTAAATATAGGGGTATTATATATCGAAATTAACAGAATAATAAATGCTATTTAATGAACATTTCTATTCTGTCATTTGAACACTTTGAAAAAAATATTATTTTCAGAAATTGTCTAATTGTTTTTAAACCCTTTTTGCAAATATTTTCAAAATAACCCCTGGTTATTATTGTTCAAATATATCACCAATTAGACCCTGGTGTGGAGTGTCATGTTACTCCTCTCTTATTTTGAACATTTAACCAAAATTTCAAATAGGGGAAACAACATAGGGAAAAGTAGAAAGGACTTTCAGAAAAAATCAGAAATGACATTTCAACTAACACATACAATCAAGCAATGGTGATGATAGATGCATAGCTATATTCATAACATTCCAAAATGAAATTTTGGGATGTTACATGCAATATCTTTCTTCATACCTGTCCACCAATAACTTTCCTTTAAATCCAGATACATCTTGGTGTTGCCTGGGTGTATCGAGTAAGGTGAATCGTGGGCTTCCTGAAGTATCAACTTCCTGAGCTCTGGTTCATTGGGCACATAGATTCGGTTCTCAAACCACAAAGTTCCGTGTTCATACTCACGAAAACCTTTAGCTTTACCATCTTCCATTCTCTGTTTAATCTCAACTATCTCCTTGTCCGATTTCTGGGCTTCACGAATTCTTTCGGTCAAGGTGGACTGAATTTCCAGTGTACCAACATATCCCCTTGGAACTATCTCTAGCTTGAGCTCTCTGAGATCATCGACTAACTCTTGAGGTAATCCTCCAGCTGTGAGTGTGTTCACATAAGTTTTCCGACTCAAGGCATCGGCTACAACATTAGCCTTACCTGGATGGTAGTGTAATCTCATGTCATAGTCCTTGATTAACTCTAACCATCTCCTCTGTCTGAGGTTCAACTCTTTCTGCGTGAAGATATACTTCAAGCTCTTATGGTCGGTGTAAACATCACAACTATTTCCGATAAGGAAATGTCTCCAAGTCTTGAGTGCGTGCACTACGGCTGCTAGTTCCAAGTCATGAGTGGCATAATTCAACTCATGAGGTCGTAGTTGTCTGGAAGCATAGGCTACAACTTTTCCATCTTGCATAAGTACTCCTCCGAGTCCTTGTCGTGAAGCATCACAATAAACTTGGAAATCCTTCCGAATATCAGGCAAAATCAATACTGGAGCTGTGACCAAACGTTCCTTTAACTCCTGGAAACTGGCTTCACATTCCACAGTCCAAACATACTTGGATTCTTTCTTCAACAACTCTGTCATGGGCTTGGCAATCTTTGTGAAATTCTCAATGAACCTCCGGTAATAACCGGCAAGTCCGAGGAAACTGCGGATCTCGTTAACTGAGGTGGGTGACTTCCACTTGGTGACGGCTTCAACCTTAGCGGGGTCCACTGCTATTCCATCTCCGGAAATAACATGTCCAAGGAATCCGACTTCCGTCAGCCAAAATTCACATTTACTGAACTTGGCATATAACTGATGCTCTCTTAGCTTCTCTAGAACTAAACGCAAATGTTCCTTATGCTCTTCCTCGTTCTTGGAGAATATCAGAATGTCATCGATGAACACCACAACAAACTTGTCTAGGTATTCCATGAATACTTTGTTCATCAAATTCATGAAGTAGGCAGGAGCATTAGTCAATCCAAAAGACATGACCGTATACTCATACAAGCCATACCTCGTGGTGAAAGCTGTTTTGGGTATATCCTGTTCACGAATTTTGAACTGGTGATACCCTGATCGAAGATCGATCTTGGAGAATACTTTGGCTCCTACGAGCTGATCAAACAAATCGTTAATCATCGGCAGAGGGTACTTGTTCTTGATAGTCACCTCGTTCAAGGCACGATAATCGACTACCATTCTCAAAGATTTATCCTTCTTCTCCACCAAAAGAACTGGGGCTCCCCAAGGTGAAGAACTTGGGAGAATATAACCTTTGTCCAATAACTCCTTGATTTGCTTCTTGATTTCCAACAGATCATTTGCGGGCATCCGATAGGGTCTCTTGGAAATTGGAGCTGTCCCTGGCTGTAGCTCTATTAAGAACTCAATCTCCCTATCTGGTGGCATTCCTGGTAATTCTTCCGGAAATACATCTGGAAATTCTTTTACCACAGGTACTTCCTCCTGAACAACTCCTGTGAGAAAATTTAACTGAGCACTCATACGTGTGCGTCAGGATACATACTTAATCCTCTTGTTCTCCGGACTGGTGAGTGAAACAGACTTGCTAGGGCAATCAAGATTTCCTTCATACTTGGTCATCCAATCCATGCCTAGGATTACATCCAATCCTTGTGACTCTAAGACGATGAGGTCGGTGGGAAAAACATGGTTTCCTATATTGAGTTTCAAGGCATGGCATCCTATCCCTGCCATCATCATACCTCCTGGAGAACTAACCTTAATGGGCTGACTAAGGGTTTTGGTGGGCAAACCATACTTATCCACAACTACCCTTGATATGAATGAATGAGTTGCACCAGAATCAAAAAGTACTGTAACAGGACGTGAATGCAATAAAAACTTACCAACCACAGTCTCGGGTTGATCATAGACTTCTTCCACGTCGATGTGATTCACTTGAGCACGGGGAAACGGATTGGGCTTCTTGGCTGCTGCATTGCCGTTGTTGTTGCCGTTTCCATTGCCTTGCTTCCTCTGGGGACACTCAGTAGCATAGTGCCCTGTCTTCTGGCACTTGAAACAGGTGATGTGACTCAGATCCTTCTGAGTAGGAGCGTGACGGTGCTGGTTGTTGTTCCCATTCCCATTGTCAGTCTTGAAGTTACCATGGTTGAGACGGTTGTTCCCATTTCCTCCATGATGGTGACCTCCATGGTTGTGCACAACATGAGTGTGCTTTCCAAACTTACTGTTTCCTGATCCAGTATTCCCGGAGTACGGGGAGTAGCGAAGCTTCTGATGAGCTCCAGAGTTGAGCTTCCCCTGAGTGTACTTCCGCTTGCGGTTTTCAATCTGCTGTTGTTTACCTTCCAGAATAAGTGCCTTATCCACCAGCTCTTGGTAGTTGTTGAAATTAGCCACTACCAGCTGTATGCTCAACTCATCATTGAGTCCTTCCAGAAACTTTTCTTGCTTGGCCGCATCATCGGCCACATCTCCTGGGGCATAACGGGCCAACATGCTGAACTCTTCCACATATTGGGCCACAGAGCGATTACCCTGGCGCAAATTGCGAAACTCGCGCTTCTTCAGACTCATGGCTCCAGCTGAGACATGAGCGGTGCGGAAAGCAAGCTTGAATTGCTCCCAGGTTACATCAGCAATAGGATAGGTGATGATGTAATTCTCCCACCATGACGCTGCTGGTCCTTCCAGTTGATGTGCTGCAAATCGCACTTTCTCAGCGTCAATGCATCCAGCGGTGACAAGTTCTCTCTCCATCTTGCGGAGCCAGTCATCTGCCACAATGGGCTCAATGCTGCTGGAGAAAGTTGGAGGGTTCAACCTCAGAAAACGGGTGAGATTGTCAGTCTGGGGTGGATGGTGGTTGTGGTTGTTGTTGTTCTGGTTGTTGGTCTGATTCTGAATCAATAGTTGCATTAGTGCATTCTGCTGCTGAAGGAGTTGAGTGAGTTCCGGCGGAAAAGGGAAATCAGTCTCACGTCGTGGAGGCATCTTGCTGTTTTCAGAGGGATGAGAATTAGAATAGAACAAGGGTCTAGAAGAAATTCACTACCCATATGCAATGCAACAAACATAACACACCAAACACTCATTCATTTATTCAATCAATGTCAAACATCGGAAATACAATCTCAGACAAACTAAACATCGACCTACGCTTTAACGACTAAAATAAAAGATACATGGAGGGCATAACTAATGTTTTTCCTCAGAAGTGCATAGTCGTAGGTCCTCCGGTGGTGCTTTCCTCATAGTCTTCATCGTGGCTGACGAAGGGTGCCATGTCTCCTTCGGGGTGAAGGTTTTCTCCCATGTCTAGATGCTCCTCCAGAGTTGCGATGCGTGCATTCTGCTCATCAATCCTCTCTAGGAAGTCCTTCACTTCATGCTCGTGTTCATAGTTGGCCTCTCGCAGATCAGCTTCAAGGTCCAGCTCGCGATTCATCAGATTCTTGATAGTCTTCGTGTCAGCACGAACTCGAAGCTCCAGAGTCCTGATGTGAGTCTCCAAGGTCTGGATATAGGAGATAGTGGTGTCTGCAGTGGGATTGGTGATGATGTTGCCATGGGCATCTCTGCGGCAAACCATGCTGAGTCCTGGTGAAATGGTTCCACCTCTGTATTCCTCCTGAATACGTCCAAGGGCACGATGAATGGCCATGTCTCTCCCAAGTATCCAACTGGGTGCCACGAACTTGAGATCTATGGGTTCCTTCCGATTCCCAAAGGTCTTCCCTGGAATATGCACCTCGATCCTGTAGCGTCCATCTTGGGGAAATGACATGATAGGAATCCCGGTGATGCTCGGCAAAGCAATCCTTACGTCCTTGACGATCCTCATCAGCTCCTTACCAAAGGGCATCGTTGCGTCAGGCTGGCAGAACTCTGTGATCAACACTGGGATGAAGGTGGCCATCTATAAATTTTGAAATAATCGGAGAGGAGTCAGAAACGAATAGATGAGAGTATAAGAATTTTTAAATACAAAGAGAAACAATCCTAAGGCTTTCCAATCCTAGAGGTTACGTCCTATGGTCAGCGTGTGCTCTGATACCATTTCTGTAGCGACCCGACCTAAAAGGTCAAGTCTCCGGTGTTTCCGTACCATCCCAAGATCATGCTGGTACACACACGGTACATCAATGTATATATCAAAGGGAAATCACACAGCATTATATTAATCGAAATCTCATATCGAGTCCTTTATTACAATAAAAATTACAATAAAGTGGCTAAAAGCCAACTCATGAGAATATCTAATTCTTGCGGAAGCGTTGAAGGTAGATGAGTCCATCTGACTCCAAGGGCATCTCACTGAGCGTAGAACGTGTCCTCACTCCTGGTCGGAAAAATATTCTGCAACATGATACGTTGCAGCCGTGTAGGTCAGCATATGGAATATGCCGGCAAAGTCACAAGAGAAGGGTAAAAAGGTAGTCATCTAGTCTATATGCATATATGGCAGGTGGGGTGGTAAGTTTTGCATAAAGCCAATTTTTTTCCTACATCCAGAAAAGGGGCTAAGCAAAATATTACTAAGTTGGTTGATTAATGAGATGGTTCCACCAACCAATTCTCATACCCAAAATTATTAAATTCCCACATCATCATATTATTTGTGTTGAGAGTTCCGGAAGTTCCAATTCCTTTGGCTCAAGTCGTCCATGACCGTGGACACGGCTAATCGATTAGGTTTGAAATACTCTGCAGAGTTTTGCACACGTTCCCCACAAGATTTGGTCGCCTTCGTTTGGTTTCTCGCACTTCAGGGTGTTTGAGAAACGGATGACCAAAACATGGTCTTCCAAAGGGTTTCCCTGCGACTCTGACGGTGCCCATCCTTTCCTACCGTTCTTCTACCTCTCGTAGCACCGCCTGTCCAGAGTTACCACGATATCCAACCAAGCCAGAGCCCATAATGACTTGTGGCTGTGCAGGTAAGCCTTGGGTCTTGAAGCACCCATCCATCCCTTTGTGCCTGGGTGGACCTTTCCGCGTGAATACTGGCCATCTCCAGCATCACCTAGGCTAACCACTGGTTTCTCCAGGGTGCCGTTCAACCATCATCCACCCAGAGGTATGTTGAAAACTTGGAGTCTTGAAATCTTTCTCATTATGTAGGTCTTGAAATTATTAACTCTCTCAACTCCCATAAATCACACAACCAACCCCGTCTACTATTAGCATAGAAAAAGTCAAAACAACGTTTCCCGGGGCCAATGTTGTCAAAGAGGGTTGAGAGGGGTATCTACCACATGATACTACTACAATGTAACCAAGTTTCCAACTAACCTATCTTGCATGCAACTGGGGAGATGGTAGAACTAATGCATATAAAACATGGGTAAAACATGATCAAAGTGACTTGCCTGATTGATGATCTTCGTACGTGAGTGACTCTAAGTAACAGGCTTCGCACTCCGGATAATCTAACGAAACAAACAATGCACTCAAATAAGCATACAATCAAAATATTGTAGCTAACACACACACACACAACAAGGAACTAGTAAACAATTGAAACAAACAATGCACAAGTCATAAGTAAGAAAACACATAAAGTTTTGTTTTCCAAAGGAGATGATGAAAACACTACTACATAATAAAACTATTTTGAAATAGCAAAACAATTGTTGACAGCAAGGAAAACAATAGAATATTTTACTATCAAAGGAAAAAATCAATTCAAGTTTGTTGGGAAAACTTTAGTAAAGTTTATAAAAAGGTTTTGAATAACACTATATGGATCAACTAGAGTTATACTAACAAAAGAGTGAAAACTAAACTTATTATTTATTAGAAAACATGTTCTTAACATAAAGGAATTTACAAATAAACTTGTTTTAGGAAAACAGAATTAAACTATATAAAACTTTGTTTGAAGCAAAACCATTAGTCAGTTGTGATTCCTATGTTAGATAAATTTAATCTAAGCAAAATTATATTTTTATTAACAGTGAGTAAAAACACTAAATGCTTGCTAACAGAACCTTATAAACAATTAAAACCTAATTCTAAATCAAATTAATTAAAGTTAAGTTTATAAAACTATATTATAATAATAAGCAGATTCTGTTTTTGGTTAAAACAGTAATTAAATAGATCATGAAAATTCTCAAACTATGCATGAAGATAGTCCTAACTAATACCAAACAGTAGCAAAAAGAATCATATCAAAATCTATTTTTAAACTCTAGTTATTCAAATTTGAAGATTTTGAGCAAATTTGATTAAATTCAAATTTTATAGTTCAAATTTGAAATCTAAAAGTACAGGGTGAAACTACATGAAAAATGTGAGCTATTGCAAAAAGAATCAACTCAAAATACTAAATAGATTAAAAGATATAAGCAAAACAAAATTTGAAAACTTTCTGTTAATTAAAACAAAACAGAAAATGAAAAAAAATATTTGCGTCGGTCAGGGGGCTACGTGGCGTGATCCGATTGGCTAGCGAGTGTGTGCGGTAGGTGAATTAGAGCGGGCGACCGATCGGAAGAAGATACCGGTTCGGACTTAAGTCCGTTCTAATCTCGGACGTCGGATTTGGATCGGATGGTCGAGGGAGCTTACGGGGTAAAAGTCGCCGGCGTCGGGGTACTCCGGCGAGTCCGGTAGCGGCGTTTGCGACGGCGAGGTGTTCCGGTGGTCGGGGAGGACGGGGAAGTGGTCCGGGCGACGGCGACGGTTCTCCGGAGTCGATTGGTGGCGACGGCGAGGCGAACGGTGGTCTGAGATGGTGGCTACGGTCGACGGCGACGTTCGGTGGGGGAGTAGCTCCGGCGAGCAATTGACAGCGCCTCGGCGAGAGAGAGAAGGGGCTCGGGGGGGGCGAAATGGATGCGGAGAGTAGTCCGGTTCTTATAGGGCGCTCGAGGGGTGAGGGGGAGTAAAGGAGAGAGAGATCCGGCGAGGGGGAGTAACGGCCGGCGTCGGGTCCGGCGAGCGCGGGGGGGGGGGGACGATGACCGTTTCGGGCAACGGTCGGATGGGTGGGGCCCGATGTCAGCGAGTGGGCGCGTGACCGTTACGCGCGGTCGACCGACCAGTAATGAATGCGCGTTTTAACTGCCGTGGGCCGGCCCGTTTAATACCGAAAACGGTTAGCGTTACTGTTTTTCTAATTTTCCAGAGACATTCAAATACATTTAAAGCATTCAAATCGACTCTAAATATAGGGGTATTATATATCAAAATTAACAGAATAATAAATGCTATTTATTGAACATTTCTATTCTGTCATTTGAACACTTTGAAAAAAAAAATATTATTTTCAGAAATTGTCTAATTGTTTTTAAACCCTTTTTGCAAATATTTTCAAAATAACCCCTGGTTATTATTGTTCAAATATATCACCAATTAGTCCCTGGTGTGGAGTGTCATGTTCCTCCTCTCTTATTTGAACTTTTAACAAAAATTTCAAATGGGTGAAAGCAAATATAGGAAAAGATAGAAAGAACTTTCAGAAAGTCAGAAAAGACATTTCAACTATTACATACAATCAAGCAATGATGATGATAGATGCATAACTATATCATAACATTCCAAAATGAAATTTTGGGATGTTACACGTTTCTTATGGAGAACTTAGGCATAGTGAACTTGAGCTTGCCAAAGTGATTTTCCTCATTGTTGTTGTTATTGCGGTACCCTTGTCATGGAGGAGCATCGTGTCTTGTTGACGCTGTCTTGCCTTGGTGCATGATCATCCATGTGGTCAACGGGATTTGCTTGAGGTCACGCATCTTGTCGTGGAAGGGCATTGTTGTCATGTTGATCTTGATCTTGCCTATGAGTGAGCTCATCAGTGTGTTTCTCCTCTTGCCTTGGGTGTTGTTGACGTCGTTGTCGCATCCGTTCTTGGTGTTCTTGGTGCTCCTTTTGACGTGCGGCTTCTTCTCGGCGTTCTTGACGTAGATCTTATTGTTCGTTGCGAGCTAGTCGGTTGCATTCTTGCAAGGCATGGGTTGATTCGCGAAGCGCTCATTGTGCTTCTCGTGCTTGCTCTTCATGGCGCCGGTCTTCCTCATGGCGGTGACGTAGGCGGTCTAGCTCGTAGGTGTCTTGCTCTTGTTGGTGACGGTGGTCACGCTCGCGATGTCGACCTTGAGGCTCGTCATTGTGGAAATTATTGCTTGAGTCTTGAAAGAGGCGACACGTTTGACATTGTTATGGTCGAGCTGGAGGAGGAGGACTCTCGCCGGAGGAGTCCTCGGAGGAGTGTCGACTTGCGGTGCGTTGTTGAGTTGAGGTAGAACTGGATGATGCGCGGTTCACCATCAAGGCGCGAAGCTCGTCCATTTGGGTTGTCATGAAGTCCCGCGTCCGCTCCTAAGATTCACGTATGTTGGTGGCGAGGTGCTCGATGCGGTCCGCGATGACATCATGTGCTTGGCACATTCCCTTTTTTGCGGCAAAGAATTGTAGTTTTGTGACATAGTTGCTCACGTCGTCATGCTCCTCGAATGTCGGGTTTGTCATAGTGTTCCTATCCATGGTACTCAAGTAGATATAAGGGGAAGAATGAGAAAACACAATACCAAATACCGTTGCGAAGGTTGAAATGAGGATCAATCACTTAATGTGAAATCATGGAAATAGTGGAATTGGTACCGAGTTTGCCCTTCTTACACCTATAAAAGTAATGCTTATGGAGTAGCTTGGTTAGGATGGTGGCACAAAAGTTCAAGAAATTCGAGAATATGATGCAATAAAGTTGAAATAGATTCGCAAGTAAGACAAGGTGAATCAATAGCAATGAGTGAAATCGGAAACACACACACGAATAGAGAAGTGGGGTTGTGCAACCAAGAAATGAGCTCAAAATGTGGAATCCACGAAAAATGCTCGTGTTGCACAACTCTAGAGAGATGCTATCACGATTGCTCAAATGGGTGTGATACGAACTTGTGGACAACCTATAATAAACAAAATGCATCGCCTTCCTATTCCCGACTTGCTATGTATGTATGAGGCACGAGTCACTCTCTCAAGTGATGCACGGTGATCAAGTATGATATGCAAAATGGTGATGCTATTGCTCTTTTGTCCTTGGTTAAAAGCTTTATTTATCTTTCCTTTAGCAATGATACTTGGATTGTCACTATGCGGGACGTGCACACCAATAAAGCAATTATGTATGCGGGTACTTCGTAACACAAGAAATGATACTAAGATGTATATGCATGGAATTGCAGCTATGCGGAGTTTGTATTGCTGAAAATATGCGCTAGAGGCAATAATAAAATGGCTATTATTATATTTCCTTGTTCATGACAATTGTCTATTGTTCATGCTATAATTGTATTAACCGGAAATAGTACTACATGTGTGAATACATAGACTACACCATGTCCCTAGTGAGCCTCTAGTTGACTAGCTCGTTGATCAATATATGGTCATGGTTTCCTGACCACGGACATTGGATGTTGTTGATAACAGGATCTAATCATTAGGAGAATGATGTCATGGACAAGACCCAATCGTAAGCATAGCACAAGATCGTGTAGTTCGTCTGCTAGAGCTTTTCTAATGTCAAGTATCATTTCCTTAGACCATGAGATTGTGCAATTCCCAGATACCGTAGGAATGCTTTGGGTGTATCAAACATCACAACGTAACTGGGTGACTATAAAGGTGCACTACAGGTGTCTCCGAAGTGTCTTTTGGGTTGGCATGAATCGAGACTGGGATTTTTCACTCTGTGTGATGGAGAAGTATCTTTGGGCCCACTCGGTAATACATCATCATAACGAGCTCAATGTGACTAAGGAGTTATTCACGGGATCATGTGTTACGGAATGAGTGAAGAGACTTGCCGGTAACGAGATTGAACAAGGTATAGGGATACCGACGATCGAATCTCGGGCAAGTAACATACTGATGGACAAAGGGAATTGTCTACGGGGTTAATTGAATCCCCGACATCATGGTTCATCTGATGAGATCATCGTGGAACATGTGGGAGCCAATATGGGTATCCAGATCCTGCTATTGGTTATTGGCCGGAGAGGTGTCTCGGTCATGACTGCATGGTTCCCGAACCCGTAGTGTCGTGGTTTTGTCACGGCAGATGTCTGGGTTACCAGACTTGAGTTCGGAGCCATCGCCATGGTAGTGGACTCAAGGGGGTTGATCGAGACGAAGGACACGAGTTTACCCAGGTTCGGCCCCTCAAGTCGAGGTAAAAGCCTACGTCCTGCTTGTGATGTTATTGCTTGTTCTATCGATTACAAGGGGCTAGAAGCTTGACCTAGTTTTCGATCACCTGCCTCTAAGCCGCCCCGACTCTGCCTTTATATAAGAGGCCAGAACTGTTGGGTCTTACAATTGTACAGTCGGATCATGTTTATATCTCCGAATCTGTCTCTATCTTACTAGCCAAGCCATCCTTTGGAAGGTCTTGCGCATCCGGGTCTCTGTCGTCCGAACCACATCAAGAGCCGCTAATCCTCTTGGGCCTCCAGTTGACACATGTCTTCGTGGGGCGGCTCATAATCAACATTTAACAACCGGAGCCTTCCAGCCGGGTCATACCACGGGGTTATATCCCCAACATTAGGCCTCAGGTTGAAGTGAGCTAGCTCATTTCAGCCTTCTCTTGCAATCATCTGAGAGTCGCCATGGAATGACCCAGCGTGACGTCATAGATACGCCGACGTATCACCAAATCTCTCGCATTTAACCAGTTACCGAGAATCAAGGCGTCCGTTTCGGCAAGACCGGTGTTGACGCATGGGATTCCGCACTGTTCTCCTGTCAAATAGGACCCGCACGGGTCAAAAACGATTTATTCCTGCTCGTGCGCCCCTTCTTCTTCTTCCCGCTGCCGCCCGTCGCCCAAGCTCGTTCCACTTCGCTCCGGCGCCACCGCTCGTCCGTCATCGACATTTGGCCACTGCATCAACCTGTTGAGACCAGAGTCTCGTCCTCCGCCATCTCCTTCTTTCGGTACGGCTCTCTTTCCCGTAGCTTAGATCGGTAAAGATAGGGTTTTCTCCGGTGGACCCTCCGTTGCGCGTTCCGATCTCTGGCGCGGCCACACGGGAAAGTCTCGGGGCCCGCTACACATCCTTAAGGCCACGCCGTCATCACCTCCATCGTACGCGGCCCGTCCGCGTGTAATGCGCGGGCTGTTAGGGCTATAGGCCAATCTTTCCATTTCTCGCTGTTCTTCGCTTAGGTCGACGTAGAACTCTTTTTCCGCTTCGGTAGATCCAAAATTTTAGTAAAAGTTTGTGAAACCTGTTTGTCCGGGTCTTGACCGACCTCCGACTCTTCTGTCCATAGTGAGCCGCTAGACTCCCTCCGGCTCTTTATCAGCCGAGCCTTTCAAGGCTTAATCTTTTAGAACCCTATAATTTGTAAGATGCTGTAGCTATATGCTCTTGTTTGACTAGTCACCATTTTCTTTTTGCACAGTACTTTTAAGCCACCAAGATGACACGCGCCACCAATTCCTACAATTGGGTCGGCTCTTGCGTGATTGAAGAATACCTGTCTGACCTCGTAGCCGCTGGCACCCTTCCTCCAAAGGAAGTGATCAACTGGCGGGTACCGGGTGATGAGACCCGCCCCACACCAAAGAAAGGGGAGTTCATAGTCTTTACGGATCACATCGAGCGGGGATTCGTGCCACCCGGGTCAAAGTTTTTTTGTGACATTCTCCATCTGTACAAGCTGCATCCCCAAGACCTGGCACCAAATTCAGTGTCCAACATTTGCCATTTCCAAGTCCTCTGTGAGGCGTATCTTCAATCCAGACCATCAGTCGGATTCTTCCGTGAGTTCTTCTACGCCAACCGGCAGACAAAATACAAGAGCCGGCCAAGTCTAGAACTCAGGGGAATCACCATCCAGCGCCAAAGGGGTATCACCTTTCCGGCTATTCAGATGCCCAGCCACCCGAAGGATTGGAATAAGACGTGGTTCTATTGCAAAGACACGTCTCCGGACTCGGAACATCGTCTGCCGGGTTATCATCCTTCCCGGCTCTCAACTGACACTTCACTGCCCGACCGGCTCTCAGCTGCCGACCGCGCTAGATATGAGAAGCCCCACGCCAGAGTGAAGGCTCTCCTGGCCAATGACCTTATTGGAATGGACCTTATCCGCTGCTGGGTACAATGGCGGATCATGCCTCTGAGCCGCCGTAACCGGCTCATGTATGAATATCCAGGATTTTACGACAGCAAACTGTGCTTCAGCGCCACCACTTTGCCTGAGGATGATATCTGTATGACCGTCCGAAGTCTTGTGAACGAGACCTCCGGCTCATGCAGCACCATCGGCCTAGCGCCCTTCTGCGCGACCAACCCGGTGCCTCTTGTAAGTATTTTTACCTTTCTTCTCCCTGTTGTATATTTATATACTCCTTTTCAAAGCTTGATATTCTTCCTCCGGCTCAATTTGTACAGGTTGACTCCGACTTCTGGAAGAAGGACTACGTTCCTCTTTCGAAGACAACCAAGAAGAAAGTCGCTGCCAAGAAACCAAAGAAGGCAGCTCCTCAAGAGAACTGGTTCGAACACCCGACTTCTTCAGAGTCGGAGGTAAGATCCTTGAACTTTACTTATTTGACTTTTTGTCTTGCCGGCTCTTTAATAATATCTTTCCGTGTCTCACAGGACGAAGTAGAAACCAGTCACGCCAACGCTCCTGAGGTAACTTGCATGTATTCCGACTCAGAATATTTTTTCCAAAACCCGCGGCAGGTTGTTTAGAAAATTTCCTCTATCTCACCCTCTCGCTCATCTGGCTCCTGATTTCCTTTCAAAAAAGCAACAGCAAGCTGAACGACGTCAGACCTGGAGCGCCGGCTCTACAGAGCTTGCATCGGGACTATCAAATTCGCCGGCTCCTAAGAAGCGCCCTGCAGAGGTTAGTATCCGTACTTCCCTTTTTTGTTTCTCTTCATGTCCAAATGTCTTATCATTTCCGTGTCTTGTTTTTTCAGAAGACACCCTCATCGGGCCACTCTTCAGCCTCAGTCATACCTCCACCAAAGATTAATCCTCTGTAAGTGTTAAAATATCCAGATGTCTTGATGAAATACCAATCTCCTTTAAATGCTAACCCTTTACTTTGCAGTGCTCAGGCGAAACGCTGCAAGACCCATCAACCTTCCTCCAGCCCTGTTGTTGACAATCAAGAGCCTGAATAGCCGGCCCCGGCTCAACCGGATATTGAACAGCCGGAGGAAACTCCAGCGGAAGAAGAAACCCGACCAGCGGCATCTACTGAGCCGGCGGCAGATGACGTCATAAAGGAGAACTCCCCAGCTGCTCCTTCAAGGCCGGTTACACCCGCCCGGACCCCGGCGACTCCGGATGTTATCATCACCGGGTCTGCTCAAAAACCTCCTTCACCAGGGCATGTCTTAACCCGGCATACGGAGCCGTCTGAAGCTTCGCGGAAACTTGAGTTTGACTCATCGTACAACAAAATGACAGCCGAAGAACTCCACTCCGGCTACATGAACCGGGTCAACACCAACCGAGACTTGGAACTCCGGCTGGTCAGCATGATGAAGGCAAAATATGAGGTATGTTACTTTTCTTCAGCCATAACCTTCCCCAGCCACCAAGGGCCGGATTTAACCTAACATAGAGTTGAATTCGGGTCTTCTTTCGAAGGTTATGTAGAAAACACTTTGCTTTAAATACTGTCAACACTTGCATACTGCCAACTGTAGCCCCCAAGGGCCGGCTCAAATTTATTTGAACCGGAACTTTCGAGATTAGAAAAGGGCCATAATGTAGGCCCCAAGGGCCGGCTCAAATTTATGTGAGTCGGGACTTTTGAGTTTAAAAGAGAGCCAATGTATAGGCCCCAAGTTCTGGGTCAATTTTCAGGAAGATGAGCCGGAACTGTAGATGTGAACAGATCAAATATACATTAGCCCCCAAGTGTCAAATATATTGCTTGCAATCTGTTTGAGACTTTTAGAACTTGAACTGTGAACCTTTATGCATATGAATACTCTTGTTGTTGCAATAGCTTATACCTTGCCTTTGATATGCACAGGACGCTCTGAACACCGCCAGCTCTCAGCTGGCGGATCTCAAAACCAACTTGGTAGCTCAACAGGAAGCACGAAGCCTTGCTGATGAGAGATGCCGGCTCTTAGCCGAAGAAGTAGCCAAGATCACCTTCGAGCTAACAATATTGAAAGAAACAACTGATTCTGAAAAAGCCGCACTGATCAAACGGGCAGATGATGCCGATAAGTGGCTCATCGCCGTTGCTGAGGAGCTCCAAGGGCTCAAACGACACATCGCTAAGATGTCTGCTGCCTTATTTGGTAAGTCCATTATTCCTGTACTCCTTTACTTAATATATTTTATGAAATAATCAACGACTAACCTGTCTCTTTCGGCTCATGTAGGACCTTTGAGCCGGCAGCTTGCAGACGACAGCATCCTGTCACTGAAGGCCATATACACATTTATAGAGCAGCTGTATTGCGGAGCAATGTTCACCATCAAAAGCATACAGTATAAGGAGAAGATTCCCAAGGCCCTGAAAGGGGTGTTAGAACTATTCTCCACCGTGCCCAAGCAAATACAAGAACTGAAGAAGTCGGCTTCCGCTCTGGAGCTGTTGTGGGTTTGAGCCGGGCCATGGCCTTCGCGCCGGATCTCACACCAGATGAGATGATGGGTGGATATCCTTCGAAGAAGGTGGACGGCTCAGAATTCTCCGACGAAGATTATTTCAAAGTCGTGAATGACTCTCGCTATCTAGCGTCTGTAATGGCTGATGAGGCAGAGGATGACTTGAAGAACTACCAAGCAGCATACGACCAGGAAGATAAACGGATCCGTGGGCCTCTTTACGAGTGTAAAGACCTAACACCCGCCCGAAGCAAAGATCTCTTCCCTGGTGAGCTTAACTTCACGCCTTTCTTTGAAGGGTCATTTGCTGCCGTCTCTAACTGCAACTGGGAACTCGGCAATCTTCAGATCCGAACCGCGGAAGATCCGGAGCAGGATGAGCCGGCCAAGTGACCGAACCTTGTAATAGTCAGAGCAAGTATTGGCTCTTGTAATCATCCGCCCATGGTGTTTTGAAACTTCGTCAGAAACATCGTTTGTTCCCTCTGAGAACATCTTTTGTAACAACCTTTTAACATCTGATTGCACTTGCCGGCGGTTTACTTTATAGTACTGTCAATCATCTTTCTCAGCTCTTTGCTTCCATCTTTGACAAATCTCTGTTGGTAAATAGCCTCCATGAACAAACGCGGCTGTTGATAAACCAATGCGTAATATGTCCGAGACGTCTGTCCTTCACCCGAAGTTATTAGACCCGGGAAATTTACTCCATTAACCGGAGCAGCATGACTTCCCTTTTCTTATAATGAGATGCCATGGAAGAGCCGGCTGCCATAAGATAAAGTAAGCTATACCTGACGGTAGGAAGCCTCTATGCGACAATGACGACTGTTGAAAACTGTAAGGCGGCCTACAGCCGGCTGCATGAGGGGTGATGTAAACTGTACCATGATGGTAAAAAACCTCCTTTTAACAGCAAATACTTTATCCATTGTATTCCAACACCGGTTGTTAATAGGTTTATGTAAGCTATACCAAAGGTAAGAAGCCTCTACTGACAACCGCAGCTCAAGAAAGCCTGCTGTTGGAGGGTGATGCAAGCTATACCCGAAGGCAACAAGCCTCCTCCAATCAACCAATGTTGAATAGGGCCGGCTGCCGATGGTATTATGTAAGCTATACCTTATGGTAAGAAGCATCCATTCGACAGCCGTGACTAGTAATTGTACTAGCCGGCTGCGTGAAGGGCTTATGTAAGCTATACCCAAGGGCAAGAAGCCTCCTTCCGCAACTATTTTTGGCATAAACGCTGGTTGTTAGGGTGAGATAAGCGAACCCGTCGGTAAGAAGCCCCCTTCGACAACCGCGGTTAATAAGTAACCGGAAGTGGCATAAAGCCGACCATTAGGGTGAGATAAGCGATACCGGTCGGTAAGAAGCCCCCTTCGATGGCCGCAGTTGATAAGCAACTGGAATTTGATGTACACGCTGTTGCCTTAGGGGAATTTTTTAAGCTATACCAAAGGTAAGAAGCCTCGATCAACAACATCGCTTAATGTACTCAAACTAGGCATAAAGCCAATTGCGCACCCTACCAATTCAGGGTCTAAAGCGAGATTGGCCGTCAACTCTGTGAGCTGACTCAGGGTCTCTAAAGTGAGATTGACTGATAAGAGCTTAACTTACAACAGTTGAGGGTCTCTAAGGCGAGATTGGCCGTCCACTTTGTGAACCGGCTCAGGGTCTCTAAAGCGAGATTGACTGGTAAGAGTAACATCAGTTTAGGGTCTCTAAGGCGAGATTGGCCGTCAACTCTGTGAACCGGCTCAGGGTCTCTAAAGCGAGATTGACTGAGAAGAACTTATTGTATTGACATCAGTTCAGGGTCTCTAAAGCGAGATTGGCCATCAACTCTGTGAACCGGCTCAGGGTCTCTAAGGCGAGATTGACCGGAATACTTTTAACAGGTCACTTTAATTGGTTCAGGGTCTCCAAAGGAGATTAACCGGGAAGACCTTGGCGGGTCAAAGAACCACAAGAACCGCAAATTTGCTGGTATTGAAGAATGTCATCCTGAGATTATAAAGATACCCATAAGAGCCGAGGCTCCAATCTTTGGTAGTAGTACTACTCTATATAAATATGATATGCATAATGATACTCGATCTGCATCATCTCTTAAGTATAATATGGCCGCAAGTGCGCCACGTTCCATGGCCGTAAAGTCTCCTGACCCGCCGTGTCCGACTCATCACGAATATCAATGAGATAGTATGACCCGTTGTTAAGGTTTATGCTAACCACAAAGGGCCCTTCCCACGGCGGAGAGAGTTTATGCATCCCAGTTTGGTCTTGAATAAGCCGGAGCACCAGGTCACCTTCCTGGAACGTCCGGGTCTTCACCCTACGGCTATGATAGTGTCGCAGGTCTTGCTGGTAAATTGCTGATCTGGTCGCCGCTAACTCTCGTGCTTCGTCCAAGGCATCTAACGCATCTTGACGTGCCAGCTCATTGTCCGTCTCAACATAAGCCGCCACCCTTGGTGAATCATGCCAGATGTCACTGGGTAGAACCGCCTCAGCCCCATAGACCATGAAAAAAGGTGTAAAACCTGTAGACCTGTTAGGTGTAGTCCGGATGCTCCATAAGACGGAAGGCAACTCATCAACCCAACACCCGACTGTCCGTTTCAAAGGGACCATGAGCCGGGGTTTAACCCCTCGCAGGATTTCCTGATTAGCCCGCTCAGCCTGGCCATTGGACTGTGGATGTGCCACGGCTGAAACATCAAGCCGGATATGCTCCTTCTCACAGAACACCTTCATAGCCCCCTTGGACAAATTTGTACCATTATCAGTGATAATACTGTGTGGATAGCCAAAACGATAGATCAATTTCCTGACAAACTCAACCGCTATAGCTGCATCACACTTGCTTACTGGCTCAGCCTCAACCCACTTGGTAAACTTATCAACCGCCACCAAGAGGTGCGTTTTCTTATCTTTGGACCTCTTGAAGGGTCCTACCATATCAAGCCTCCAGACCGCAAACGGCCAAGTGATAAGTATCATCCTCAACTCTTGAGCCAGAACATGAGCACGTCGGCCAAATTTCTGACAAGCGTCACACTTACGAACCAGATCCTCTGCATCCTTGTGAGCCGTCAACCAGAAAAATCCATGCCGAAAAGCTTTAGCCACTAAAGATCTTGACCCGGCATGATGTCCACAGTCGCCAGCATGAATTTCATTTAAGATCTGCTGGCCCTCTTCTGGTGACACACAGCGTTGGAAGACACCTGTCACACTGCGTTTGTGTAACTCACCGTTGGTAATTGTCATGGACTTAGAACGGCGGATGATCTCCCGAGCCCGGATCTCATCATCCGGCAACTCGCCGCGCGTCAAGTACGCTAAATAAGGAGTAGTCCAATCTGGAATAACATGTAGAGCCGCCACTAGAGCCGCCTCCGGGTCAGGAATTGCCAGATCCTCCTATCTTGACAGTCGGATGATATAACACGTCAAGAAAAACATTAGGCGGCACCAGCTTACGCTGAGATCTGAGTCGTGATAATGCATCAGCCGCCTCGTTCCGCTGACGATCAATATGATCCACCTAATACCCTTTAAAATAACCTGCAACAATATCAACCGCCCGTCGATAAGCCGCCATCCGTGGGTCCTTAGAATCCCAAGTACCTGAAACTTGCTGAGCCACAAGGTCTGAGTCGCCCAGGCATCTAACCCGGCTTAAATTCATCTCTTTAGCGACTCTCAAACCATGGAGCAAAGCTTCATACTCAGCAGCATTATTAGTACAGGGGAACATCAACCGGAGCACATAACAAAACTTATCACCTTTCGGGGAGGTGAGAACCACACCGGCACCAGACCCCTCAAGCTGTTTGGACCCGTCAAAATATATAGTCCAGTATGTGTTGTCCGGCTTCTCTTCAGGCGCCTGGCACTCTGTCCAATCATTTATGAAATCCACCAAGGCCTGAGACTTAATTGCTGTACGAGGGGTGTAACTGATGTTAAGAGGCCCCAACTCTAAAGCCCACTTGGCCATCCTTCCCGTAGCCTCTCTGTTCTGAATAATATCCCCCAACGGGGCAGAGCTTACTACAGTTATTGGATGCCCCAAAAAGTAGTGCTTCAGCTTACGATTAGCCATAAAGACCCCGTATATAAGCTTCTGCCAATGCGGATATCGCTGCTTGGACTCAGCCAAGACCTCACTGATGTAGTAAACAAGCCTCTGAACGGGATACTCTTTCCCTGCTTCCTTACGTTCCACAACAATCGCCACACTGACCGCCCGGCTGTTAGCTGCTATATATAGGAGTAGCAGCTCTTTTTCAGCCAGAGCGGCTAATACTGGCGGCTCAGTCAATTGCTTCTTAAGAGCTTCCAGCGCCTCTGCGGCTGCCTTGCTCCACTTAAACTTGTCCGTCTTCTTCATCATCTAATACAAGGGGATGGCTTTCTCCCCAAGCCGGCTTATGAACCGGCCCAGCGCCGCAATCCGGCCTGCAATACGCTGAACGTCATTGATGTTGGAAATATGCCCTAGAGGCAATAATAAATTAGTTATTATCATATTTCCTTGTTCATGATAATCGTTTATTATCCATGCTATAATTGTATTGATCGGAGGCTTAGATGCATGTGTGGATACATAGACAAAACCATGTCCCTAGTATGCCTCTAATAGACTAGCTCGTTGATCAAAAGATGGTTAAGGTTTCCTAGCCATGGACATGAGATGTCATTTGATAACGGGGTCACATCATTAGGAGAATGATGTGATGGACAAGACCCAAACTGCAAACGTAGCATATGATCGTGTCAGTTTATTGCTACTGTTTTCCGCATGTCAAGTATGTGTTCCTATGACCATGAGATCATGCAACTCACAGATATCGGAGGAGTGCCTTGTGTGTATCAAACGTCACAACGTAACTGGGTGACTATAAAGGTGCTCTATAGGTATCTCCGATGGTGTCTGTTGAGTTGGCATGGATCGAGACTGGGATTTGTTACTCCGTGTGACGGAGAGGTATCTCGGGGCCCACTCGGTAATGCAACATCACAATAAGCCTTGCAAGCAATGTGACTAATTGTTAGTTGCGGGATCTTGTATTACGGAACGAGTAAAGAGACTTGCCAGTAACGAGGTTGAACTAGGTATGGAGATACCGACGATTGAATCTCGGGCAAGTAACATACCGAAGAACAAAGGGAACGTTATACGGGATTAACTGAATCCTTGACATAGAGGTTCGACCGATAAAGATCTTCGTAGAATATGTAGGAACCAATGTGGACGTCTAGGTCCCTCCATTGGTTATTGACCGTAGAGGTGTCTCGGTCATGTCTACATACTTCTCGAACCCGTAGGGTCTACACACTTAAGGTTCGGTGACGTTTCGATAGTGTAGAGTTATTTATGGTGGTGACCGAAGTTTGTTCGGAGTCCCGGATGAGATCCCGGACATCACGAGGAGCTCCGTAATGGTCTGGAGGTAAAGATTCATATATAGGAAGTCGCAGTTTGGTTTCTGGAAAAGTTTCGGGCTCATCGGTAGTGTACGGGGAGTGCCGGTAGTGTACCGGGAGGCCTCCGGGAGGGGTATTTCGACCCCAAGAGGTCCATGGGATGTGGGATAATAATAACCAGCCCTTAGTGGGCTGGGAAAACAGCCACAAAGTCCCATGGCGCAGGAGAGAAAGTCCTAAAGCAAAAAGTGGAAAATCAGCCAATAGGAGGCAATCCTACTCCAACTAGGATTGGAGGTGAAGTAGGATTGCTTCCCACCTCCTATTTCGGCCGACCCAAAGGCCTTGGCTGCCTATCCTCTCCTCTCCTCCTATATATACTAGTGGATTGGGTGGTTTTTGGACAGAATTTCCGGCCACGTGCTACCCGTTACACCGGTGCATAGTTTCTCCTCTAGATCGGTTTTCTGCAGCGCTTAGGCAAAGCCCTGCCGGAATTGCTCCACCACCATCACCGGAGCACTGTCACGCTGCCGGTGAACTCTCTCTCCTCTCCACCTCCTCTTGCTGGATCAAGATGGTGGAGATCGTCATCAAGCTGCACGTGTGCTGAACGCGGAGGTGCCGTCCGTTCGGCGCTAGATCGGAAGGACCGTGATCGAGATCGCGAGACGGTTCGTGATGTGATCACGAAACGGATCGTGATGAGTTCGCGGGACAGATCGTGATCAAGATCGTGAGACGGATCGTGATGAGATCGCGGAACGGATCGTGATGAGTTCACGGGACGGATCGTGATTGGATCGCGGAACGGATCGTGATGAGATCGCGGGACGCTCGGCGATTTGGATCGTGAAGATGTTCGACTACACCAACCGCGTTTCTTAACGCTTCTCGCTTAGCGATCTACAAGGGTATGTAGATCCACTCTCCCTCTCATTGATGCTCATCACCATGGATAGGTTTGCGTGTGTGTAGGAAAATTTTTGTTTCCCATGCGACGTTCCCCAACAATTGATGCATGTCGGCTCTCGCAAAGAGGTGATAGCCTTTATTTTATCCGGGTTAGCCTCGATGCCACGCTCAGAAACCAAGAACCCCAAAAGCTTTCCTACAAGAACACCAAAGACACATTTTGCCGGGTTAAGCATCATTTTGTACACCCGGAGATTGTCAAAAGTTTCCTTCAGTTCCTCCAAGAGGGTTTCCTTCTTCCTAGACTTCACCACTATGTCATCCACATAAGCATGAACATTACGGCCAATCTGGCTGTGGAGACAGTTCTGCACACACCGCTGGTAAGTCGCCTGGGCACTCTTGAGCCCAAAAGGCATGGAGACGTAGCAGAATGCCCCAAAAGGTGTGATAAAAGATGTCTTCTCCTGGTCCTTGACTGCCATTTTGATCTGATAATACCGTGAATAAGCATCCAAAAAACACAAATTCTCACAACCGGCTGTTGCATCAATGATCTGATCAATGCGAGGGAGTGCGAAGGGATCAGCCGGACAAGCCTTGTTAAGGTTCGTGTAATCTATGCACATACGCCACGTACTATTCTTTTTAAGCACCAATACTGGATTAGCCAACCATTCCGGGTGAAAAACTTCAACTATGAACCCAGCGGCTAAGAGCTGGGCAACCTCTTCCCCAATAGCCTTGCGCCTCTCCTCATTGAACCGCCGCAGGAACTGCTTGATCGGCTTAAACTTCGGATCCACATTAAGATTGTGCTCAGCGAACTCTCTCGGTACACCCGGCATGTCTGGAGGTTTCCATGCAAAGATGTCCCGGTTCTCATGGATGAATTCGATGAGCGCGCTGTCCTATTTGGGATCCATGTGAGCCCCGATGGTGAACTGCTTGGATGAGTCACCCGGAGTAAAGTCCACTATTTTAGTATCATCTGCTGAAAACTTGAGTGGCGGCTCTGCCTCTGTATTTGGTTTCTTCAACGGGGTCGTGTCCTCCGGGTCAACGTTCTCCTTATAGAACTTCAGCTCCTCTTGTGCACAGCTAGCCTCAGCATAAGCCGCATCACCTTCCTCGCACTCAAGAGCCGTTTTTCGATTGCCATGAACCGTAATCGTGCCATTTAGGCCGAGCATCTTAAGCTGTAAATAAACATAACAAGGCCTAGCCATGCACTTGGCGTAAGCCGGCCGCCCGAACAACGCATTATAAGGGCTCTTGATCTTGACCACCTCGAACCATAAGGTCTCCACCCTGTAATTATACTCATCGCCGAAAGCCACCTCCAAAGAGATTTTTCCTACTGGGTATGCCGACTTACCAGGCACCACGCCATGAAACACAGTAGAAGAAGTTTTGAGATCTTTGTCTAGCAACTTCATCCGCCGGAAGGTGTCATAATACAAGATGTTGATACTGCTACTTCCGTCCATGAGCACTTTGTTTACTCCATAACCATGTATCTGAGGGGCCACCACCAGAGCAAGCCGGCCCGGGTCATCCACCCGTGGCGGGTGATCTTGCCTGCTCCACGTTATGTCATACTCTGACCACGGCAGGTATCGTGGGAGAGCCGACGCGATCGTATTAACCGCTCGCCTCCGTAGCTTCTCATCTCACTTGCTGTTACCAGTCGTAAACACATGATACTGCCCCGAACTGAGCTGCTTTGGGTTACTCTGGAATCCAGATTGATTGCGCTGCTGTTGCTGCTGCTGCTGCTGCTGCTGGTTATTATGATTGGTGTTGCCAGGATGCTGTTGATGCTGTTGATTATTGTGTGGGTGTTGACCCGGATGACCTGCTCCTGAGCCGCCAACACCAAAGCCGGCACCTGACCCGCTGTTGCCTGAACCGCCAGGCCCTGATCCGCCCGTCGGCCCACTGCCCTGATTATGAGGTGGTTGAAAGTGTTGATTCTTAAATCTATGCATGATAAAACAATCGCCCCACGCATGCGTTGCTGGTTTATCAGGTGTGCTGTGCTCTGGGCAGGGTTTCCTAAGCACCGCTTCCAAATTGAAAGGGGGCCTGTTATCCTGCTGGTACGGCTTGTAACGCCCGTTCCCCTTAGGAACATTCGGCCCTGTGTTAGCATTTGCCACCAGCTCTGACCCGCCGCCAGCGTTCCTCTGTCTGCTTTGATTCCCATTGTTCCCAAAATCCTTGCCTTGGTTGTTCTTCTTTCCCTGATTTGACTTCTCCTCATCCAAACCCGGATCTTTGGTGTTGTCTGAGTCGGCGTATTTCGTTAGAGACGTCATGAGCTCTCCCATGTCTTGACGTGTACGTTTAAGCCGACCAAGCTTCTGCTTTAGCGGAACGAAACGACAATTGTTCTCCAGAATGAGCACCGCTTGAGCCGCCATGATCTGTTCCGACGAGTGAATGACGGTCGACATCCGCCGAACCCAATGATGAGCCGACTCATTCTCCTGCTGAACGCAATGATCCAAATCCACAATGGTCATAGGCTGCTTGCAAGTCCCTTGGAAATTTTTGATGAACTTTGCCCTCAATTCGGCCCAAGAGCTTATAGTGTTGGGTGGTAAGCCCTTTAACCATGTGCGAGCCGGACCCTCGAGCATGATGATAAAATATTTTGCAAAAACAGCCTCACTGATGTCTAGCATCTCCATAGCTAGCCCATAGCTCTCGACCCAAGCCTCGGGAGGGAGATCCGCCGTGTAATTTGGAACCTTCCGAGGCCCCTTGAAATCCTTAGGCAACCTCTCGCTCCGTAGAGCCGGAGTTAAGCATGGAACTCCCGCGGCTCTGGCGCTACCAACCGCTCCAACCTCTGTCAACACTCAGGGCCCAAGACCCGGGGGAACTATTGCTGCCTCTTGTTCTCGCCTGTTTCTTGCCCGGTCCACCAGGGCCGGCACGCCTAGCGCTGCGCGTCCCCTTTGCCCATGATGCGGGCCACTGCTTGAAACCGCCGGCGACTCATAGCGCCGGCTGAAACTTCGACTATGGAGAGGGGTGGAGTGGATCCGGCTCCAGCTGTGAGTATATTTCTCTTGTTGAGCCACAGCCGTCTGTAAATATCCGATAGCGTTCCTCACCTCCTCCGCAAAGGGTGCCTCATCTGGGATAGGGATCGTTCCAAGCTGGGTGGCTGCTGCTACCATGTTCTCGGCCGGGTTAGAATAATGACCCGCCGGTGTCGTAAACCCTCCGTTTGGGGCCATGTGAGCCGCTGCTCGCCCTTCCCCAGGGGCAGCCGCCGCTCTCCCAGAGCCGGGGGTGTTGAAGAGATTCCTCGCCTCATAGCGCTCCAGTAGACGAGATTGATGCCTCCTGCGGTGCACAGCCGCCGCTAAAAACTGTTCCAGCCCCAAACGGAAAGCGTCGGCCTTGAGCCGTGCTGCCTCTGCTTCGATCTGGGAGTTTAAATCAGCTAGCCTCTGACGCTCCTCGGCCATCCAGCCCTTGATCCTTGCGATCTCTGCGTTACGAGCCACCTGATTATCTGGTGTGACCTCTGTACCTAACAAAGCCTCAAGCTCATCCATCAACTCCACAAGGCCCTGAGCCAGCGGCCGGGGAGGGTTAGCTTCCGACCCAGCCGCCCCTGGCCCTGCCATGAATACTGCCACGTGAGACGGCAGTTCCGGCTCATCTGATTCACCGTGTGCTGACTTCGGGCGAGTGTCACCATAGCCCCCAAGGCCACCATTGCTGAGCTGGTACACAGATTCAGTTTCCCCACTTGATGACTCATCGTCGGAGTGCACGAGAGTCCCTTGAGATCCGGATGATTCCAGATTCATCCCTTGAGTGAAGCCCACGAAGACATGCTCCTGAACCGGGTTAATACGGGCAGGGCCTACCTTACGTGCGAGCTGGAGACGCCGAGCTGGCTCGACGATGTTGGTGCAGACGCCCGACCCGGGTGTAGATCCGTCGATCTTCCCGATGAACACCTGGATCCCGCCGAACGGAACCCTGAAACCATACTCCATGGAGGCAGCATCAAGCCCCCAGCCGGCGTCGTCGATGTAGAGCCGGCCGCGGCGACTCTTTCTCATCCTCCCAACTACATATCATTCGAGCTCTGGAAGGGAGCCCTTTGAGAACTCAACACCACCGAACGCGTGCCCCACGGTGGGCGCCAACTGTCGTGGTTTTGTCACGGCAGATGTCCGGGTTACCAGACTTGAGTTCGGAGCCATCGCCATGGTTGTGGACTCAAGGGGGTTGATCGAGACGAAGGACACGAGTTTACCCAGGTTCGGCCCCTCAAGTCGAGGTAAAAGCCTACGTCCTGCTTGTGATGTTATTGCTTGTTGTATCGATTACAAGGGGCTAGAAGCTTGACCTAGTTTTCGATCACCGGCCTCTAAGCCGCCCCGACTCTGCCTTTATATAAGAGGTCAGAACCGTCGGGTCTTACAATTGTACTGTCGGATCATGTTTATATCTCCGAATCTGTCTCTATCTTACTAGCCAAGCCATCCTTTGGAAGGTCTTGCGCATCCGGGTCTGTGTCATCCGGCCCACATCAAGAGCCGCCAATCTTCTTGGGCCTCCAGTTGACACATGTCTTCGCGGGCCGGCTCATAATCAACATTTAACAACCGGAGCCTTCCAGCCGGGTCATACCACGGGGTTATATCCCCAACACGTAGGGTTTACACACTTAAGGTTTGGTGATGATAGAGTTGTAATGGGAATTGTATGTGGTTACCGAAAGTTGTTCGGAGTCCCGGATGAGCTCCCGAACATCACTAGGAGTTCCTGAATGGTTCGGAGGTGAAGATTTATATATTGGAAGTCCTATTTTAGTCACCGGGAAGGTTTCGGGGTTTATCGGTATTGTACCGAGACCACCGAAGGGGTTCGAGGGGTCCACCGGGAGGGCCCACCTGCCCCAGAGGACCTAATGCGCTGTAGTTGGGTGGAAACCAGCCCCTTAGTGGCTGGTGCGCCCCCCAAGGGCCCAAGGCGCCTAGGGTTGAAAACCCTAGGGGGTGGGGGCGCCTCCCACCTAACTTGGGGGGGGGGCAAGTTCCCCCCTTGGCCGCCCCCCCTCTAGATGGATCTAGGGGGCCGTCCTCCTCTTCCCTTCCCCCTATAAATAGTGGGGGGTGGGAGGTCAGCCGCACCCTTCCCCCTGGCGCAGCCCTCCCCCTTGCTACACTTCCTCCTCCTCCGTAGTGCTTAGCAAAGCTCTGTCGGAGAACCACGAGCTCCACCGCCACCACGCCGTCGTGTTGCCGGAGCTCTCCCTCAACTTATCCTCCCCCTTGCTGGATCAAGAAGGAGGAGACGTCCCTGGGCTGTATGTTTGTTGAACGCGGAGGCGCCGTCCGTTCGGCGCTTGGATCGGATCTCTCGCGATTTGAATCGTCGCGAGTACGACTCCATCAACCGCTATCTTTGTAACGCTTCCGCTTAGCGATCTTCAAGGGTATGAAGATGCACTCCCTCTCTCTCGTTGTTAGCATCTCCTAGATTGATCTTGGTGACAGGTAGGAATTTTTTGCATTATTACTACGTTCCCCAACAGTGGCATCATGATCTAGGTCTATGCGTAGATTCTATGCACGAGTAGAACATAAGTAGTTGTGGGCGATGATTTGGTCAATTTGCTTGCCGTTACTAGTCCTATCTTGATTTGGCGGTATTGTGGGATGAAGCGGCCCGGACCGGCTTTACACGTACGCTTACGTGAGACTGGTTCCACTGCCGGACATGCACTTGTTGCATAAGGTGGCTAGCGGGTGTCTGTCTCTCCCACTTTAGTTGGATCGGATTCGATGAAGAGGGTCCTTATGAAGGGTAAATAGCAATTGCCATTTCAACACCATATGAATTATGGTTTGGAAAGAAAGCTAAGCTGTCGTTTTTGAAAGTTTGGGGATGCGATGCTTATGTCAAGAAACTTCAACCTGAAAAGCTCGAATCCAAATCGGAAAAGTGTGTCTTCATAGGATACCCTAAGGAAACTATTGGGTATACCTTCTACCTCAGATCCGAAGGCGAGATCTTTGTTGCCAAGAATGGATCCTTTCTAGAGAAAGAGTTTCTCTTGAAACAAGTAAGTGGGAGGAAAGTAGAACTTGATGAGGTAATTGTACCCCTCTCGAACCGGAAAGTAGCACAACGCAGGAGAATGTTTTTGTGGTGCCTGCACCAACTAGAGAAGAAGTTAATGATGATGATCATGAAACTTCTGATCAAGTTACTACTGAACTTCATAGGTCCACGAGGACACGTTCCGCACCAGAGTGGTACGACAACCCTGTCCTAGATATCATGTTGTTAGACAACGATGAACCCTCGAGCTATGAAGAAGCCATGGCGGGCACAGATTCCAACAAATGTCTTGAAGCCATGAAATTTGAGATAGGATTCATGTATGAGAATAAAGTATGTACTTTGGTGGACTTGCCCAATGATCGGCAAGCCATATAAAATAAATGGATCTTTAAGAAGAAGACTGGCGTGAATGGTGATGTGACCGTCTATAAGGCTCGGCTCGTTGCTAAGGGTTATGGACAAGTTCAAGGAGTTGCTACAATGAGACCTTCTCACCCGTAGCGATGCTGAAGTCCGTTCGAATCATGTTAGCAGTTGCACATTTTATGATTACGAGATCTAGCAAATGGACGTCAAAACGGTATACCTTAAGGAAGAATTGTATATGATGAAGCCAGAAGGTTTTTTCGATCCTAAGAATGATGACAAGGTATGCAAGCTCCAGCGCTCCATCTATGGGCTGGTGCAAGCATCTCGGAGTTGGAACATTATCTTTTATGAGGTGATCAAAGCGTTTGGGTTTATATAGACTTATGAAGAATCTTGTATTTACAAGAAAGTGAGTGGGAGCTGTGTAGCATTTCTCATTTTATATGTGGATGACATATTGTTGATGGGAAATGATATATAACTTTTGGAAAACATAAAGGCCTACTTAAATAAGTGTTTTTCAATGAAGGACCTTGGAGAAGCTGCTTACATATTAGGCATCAAGATCTATAGAGATAAATCGAGACGCCTCATTGGTCTTTCACAAAGAACATACCTTGACAAGATATTGAAGAAGTTCAATATGGATCAGTCCAAGAAGGGGTTCTTACCTGTATAGCAAGGTGTGAGATTGGGCACAGTTCAATGCCCGACCTCGGCAGAATCTAGAGAAAGATGAATGTCATCCCCTATGCCTCAGCCACATGCTCTATTATGTATGCCATGTTGTGTACTAGACCTGATGTGAACCTTGCCATAAGTTTGGTAGGGAGGTACCAAAGTGATCCCAGAATGGAACATTGGAGAGCAGTGAAAAATATACTTAAGTACCTGAAAAGGACTAAGGATATGTTTCTCGTTTATGGAGGTGCCAAAGAGCTAGTCATAAAGGGTTACATCGATGCTAGCTTCGACACTGGTCCGAATGACTCCAAGTCACAAACCGGATACGTGTATATTTTGAATGGTGGGGCAGACAGCTGGTGCAGTTGCAAGCAAAGTGTCATGGCGGCATCTACATGTGAAGCGGAGTACATAGCTGCTTCGGAAGCAGCACAGGAAGGAGTCTGGATGAAGGAGTTCATCACTTACCTAGGAGTGATTCCCAATGTGTCGGGCTTGATGACTCTCTTCTATGACAACACTAGAGCTATTCCCATTGCCAAGGAGCCCAGGTTTCACAACAAGACCAAGCACATCAAGTGCCATTTCAACTTCATTCATGGTTACATTCAGACCATGGACATATAGATATTTGTAAAGTACATACGGATCTGAATGTCGCAGATCCGGTGACTAAACCTCTCTCAAGAGAGAAACATGATCAACACCAGAACTCTATGGGTGCTCGATTCATCACAATGTAACTAGATTATTGACTCTAGTGCAAGTGGGAGACTGTTGGAAATATGCCTTAGAGGCAATAATAAAATGGTTACTTGTTCATGATAATTGTCTATTGTTCATGCTATAATTATATTAACCGGAAACCGTAATACATGTGTGAATACATAGACCACACCATGTCCCTAGTGAGCCTCTAGATGACTAGCTCGTTGATCAATAGATGGTCATGGTTTCCTGGCCATGGACATTGGATGTTGTTGATAACAGAATCACATCATTAGGAGAATGATGTCATGGACGAGACCCAATCCTAAGCATAGCACAAGATCGTGTAGTTTGTCTGCTAGAGCTTTTCTAATCTCAAGTATCATTTCCTTAGACCATGAGATTGTGCAACTCCCGGATTCCATAGGAATGCTTGGGTGTATCAAACGTCACAACGTAACTGGGCGACTATAAAGGTGCACTACAGGTGTCTCCAAAAGTGTGTGTTGGGTTGGAACGAATCGAGACTGGGATTTGTCAGTCCATGTGACAGAGAGGTATCTCTGGTCCCACTCGGTAATACATCATCATAATAAGCTCAATGTGACTAAGGAGTTAGTCACGTGATCATGTGTTATGGAACGAGTAAAGAGACTTGCCTATAACAAGATTGAACAAGGTATAGGGATACCGACGATCAAATCTTGGGCAAGTAACATACCGATGGACAAAGGGAATAGTATACGGGATTAATTGAATCCCCGATATCATGGTTCATCTGATGAGATCATTGTGGAACACGTGGGAGCCAATATGGGTATCCAGATCCCGCTATTTGTTATTGGCCGGAGAGGTGTCTCGGTCATGACTGCATGGTTCCCGAACCCATAGGGTCTACACACTTAAGGTTCGGTGACGCTAGAACTGTAATGGGAATTTTATGTGGTTACCGGAAGTTGTTCGGAGTCCAGGATGAGACCCCGGAAATCACGAGGAGTTCTGGAATGGCTCGGAGGTGAAGATTTATAATGGGAAGTCCTGTTTCAGTCACTGAAAAGGTTTCAGGGTTTATTGGTATTGTACCGGGACCATCGAAGGGGTTCCGGGGGTCCACCGGGATGGTCCACCTGCCCCGAAGGACCTAATGGGCTGTAGTTGGGCGGGAACCAGCCGCTAAGTGGGCTGGTGCGCCCCCCAAGGGCCCAAGGCGCCTAGGGTTGGAAACCCTATGGGGTGGGGGTGCCTCCCACCTAACTTGCGGGGCAAGTCCCACCCCCTTGGCCGCCTACCCCTCTAGATGGATCTAGGGGGGCTCGCCCCCTCTCCCCTTCCCCCTATAAATAGTGTGGGGTGGGAGGGCAGCCACTCTCTTCCCCCTGGCGCAGCCCTCCCCCTTCCTACACTTCCTGCTCCTCCGTAGTGCTTACCGAAGCTCTGTCGGAGAACCACGAGCTCCACCGCCACCACACCATTGTGCTGCCAGAGCTCTCTCTCAACTTCTCCCCCCCTTGCTGGATCAAGAAGGAGGATATGTTCCCGGGCTATACATATGTTGAATGCGGAGGCGTCGTCCGTTTGGTGCTTGGATCGGATCTTGCGCGATTTGAATGGCCACGAGTACGACTCCATCAACCGCGTTCTTTGTAACGCTTCTGCTTAGCGATCTTCAAGGGTATGAATGTGCACTCCCTCTCTCTCATTGCTAGCATCTCCTAGATTGATCTTGGCGACACGTAGGATTTTTTTAAATTATTACTATGTTCCCCAACATGTAGCACTAATGTGCACAAGTAGCGTGACCCGGCAATACTCAATGGCTAGTCTCGACGGGCAAGTAACGCAAAAGGCTAGGCCTAACAATGCAATGGCAAGGGTATAGGTCAAGAGTGTCATAGTGGTTACCGTCCTTGCTTACGGTGTAGTCTAAATGAATAGTTGGTTGGCAACGATCTGGGGCGATGATGAGCGGCGATGTCAATGAAGAACCACTCCTAATTAGCCGAAACACCTTAGGAAGTGGTGGGGCTCGCGACTCAAAATCTCAAATGCAAATGGGTTGCGGAAGAAATGATGAAAGAAAACCAAAATGATCAGGCAAAATTCAGTTTCGTTAGACTTGCTCGGACGTCCGGGCGCGGTCGGTCGTCCGGAGCCTGCGGGTTTCACCTGATGAACTTGAGCCAAAAGAAAAATTTTGGGCAAAATTGATGCAATTTTGTGGATGGAAATGATGGGGATGATGTAGGAATGATAGATCCACTTGTCCTCTACGAAATGCATGGATCCAAATCAACAAAATCTCATCAAGTCCACCACATCCAGAATTTTTGAGTAGGGCTATTTTTGTGGGAATTTTCGAAATTAGGACGAATCAAAGAAAAATCAGGCTAGCAAACAGTGGGGGAGACTCCAAATTCGTGACCAACCTGGCTCATGGTACCATATGATACGGGCCAAGACCCGTGGTGGTCAATCTTTCGTGAACTGGAGGGGGAAAACACGAAGAACACGAGGAAGAACGAGAGGAAACACTCAAGAGCAAACACAATCAAACATCCACTAGATCCATAACAACACAAGAGGTACAAGATCCCAAATGAACCAACGGTACACGATCTCCCACTCCGGAGGAGGGGCCTTAATCCACGGGGGATATTCCCTCTAGAGGGGCCTTGGCATCAATTGGATCTACTCCCAAAGGAGGTCTAGCTCCTCGAGAGAGGTAAGTAATGGAGCTAAGCTCAAGAGAAAACATTAGCTAACCCTAGAAAGAGGAGGGGGCGAGTGTTGGACATATGCCCTAGAGGCAATAATAAAATGGTTATTATTGTATTTCCTTGTTCATGATAATTTTCTATTGTTCATGCTATAATTGTATTAACCGGAAACCAGAATGCATGTGTGAATACATAGGCCACAACGTGTCCCTAGTGAGCCTCTAGTTGACTAGCTCGTTGATCAATAGAGGGTCATGGTTTCATGACCATGGACATTGGATGTCATTGATAACGGGATCACATCATTAGGAGAATGATTTGATGGACAAGACCCAATCCTAAGCATAGCACAAGATCGTCTAGTTCGTTTGCTAAAGCTTTTCCAATGTCAAGTATCATTTCCTTAGACCATGAGATTGTGCAACTCCCAGATACCGTAGGAATGCTTTGGGTGTGCCAAACATCACAACGTAACTGGGTGGCTATAAACGTGCATTATGGGTATCTCTGAAAGTGTCTATTGGGTTGGCACGAATCGAGACTAGGATTTGTCACTCCATATGATGGAGAGGTATCTCTGGGCCCACTCAGTAATACATCATCATAATGAGCTCAATGCGACTAAGGAGTTAGCCATAGGATGATGTGTTACGGAACAAGTAAAGAGACTTGCCGGTAACGAGATTGAACAAGGTATAGAGATACCGACGATCGAATCTTGGGCAAGTATCATACCGATTGACAAAGGGAATTGTATAAGGGATTGACTGAATCCCCGACATCGTGGTTCATCTGATGAGATCATCGTGGAGCATGTCAGAGCCAACATAGGTATCCACATCCCGCTGTTGGTTATTGACCGGAGAGGTGTCTCGGTCATGTCTACGTGTCTCCCGAACACGTAGGGTCAACACACTTAAGGTTCGATGACGCTAGGGTTATAGGGAAATGGTATACGTGATTACCGAAGGTTGTTCGGAGTCCCGTATGAGATCCCGAAAGTCATGAGGAGCTTCGAAATGTCCTGAAGGTAAAAATTGATACATGGGAAGTCCTATTTTGGTCACCAGAAAGTTTTCGGGCTCATCAGTAATGTACCGGGAGTGCCGGGAGGGTGCCGGAGGACCCCCAGGAGGGGTGTGACGACCAAAGGACCTTATGGGCTATTAGACAAATTGTGCCAGCCCTTATTGGGCTGGGCAAGACCTTTTCTAAAGACCCATGCGCATAGGGATAAAGAGATAAGGCAAAAAGGAGTTTGAAAGGAGGAGATCCACCTCCCTTATGGGAGGTGGACTCCTCCCCTAGCTCGGCCAAACCTCTCCTCCTTGGAGGAGGGGCAGGGCAGCCCTCCCTCTCCCTCCTCCTATATATACTTGAGGTTTTGGCTGTTTTGAGACAAGATTTGATCTCTCTCCCATGGTGCAGCCCTACCTCTCTTCTTCATCCTCCGCAATGCTTAGGCGAAGCCCTGACGGAATACCTTGCTGCTCCACCACCACCACGCCGTCGTGCTGCTGTTGGAGCTCTTCCCCAACCTCTCCCTCCTCCTTGCTATATCAAAGCACGGGAGACATCACTGGGCTGTACGTGTGTTGAACGCGGAGGCGCTCTTGTTCGGCGCTAAGATCGGAGTCCACCGCGATTTGAATCGCTACGAGTACGACTCCACCAACCGCGTTCTTGTAACACTTCCGCTTAGCGATCTTCAAAGGTATGAAGATGCAATCTCTCCCCACTCATTGCTGGTTTCTCCATAGATAGATCTTGGTGACCGTAGGATTTTTTTTGATTTACTACTATGTCTCCCTTCAGTGGCATCATGAGCTAGGTCTATGCGTAGAATCTATGCACGAGTAGAACACAAAGTTGTTGTGGGCATCAATCTTGTTAATTTGCTTACCACTACTAGTCTTATCTTTATTCGGCAATATTGTGGGATGAAGCGGATCGGACCTTACACGTACGCTTACGTGAGACCGGTTCCACCGCCTAACATGCACTTGTTGCATAAGGTGGCTAGCGGGTGTCTGTCTCTCCCACGTTAGTCGGATTGGATTCGATAAAAAGGGTCCTTATGAAGGGTAAATAGCAATTGGCATATCACGTTGTGCTTTTGGTGTAGGTAAGAAACATTCTTGCTAGAAACCTATAGCAGCCACGTAAAAACTTGCAACTACAAATTAGAGGACGTCTAACTTGTTTTTGCAGCATATGCCTTGTGATGTGATATGGCCAAAGGATGTGATGTGATGCATTGTGATGTATGAGATTGATCATGTTCTTGTAATAGGATTCACGACTTGCATGTCAATGAGTATGACAACCGGTAGGAGCCATAGGACTTGTCTTATTTTATTGTATGACCTGCGTGTCAATCAAGATTGCCATGTAATTACTTTTCTTTATTGCTAAACATTAGCCATAGTAGTAGAAGTAATAGTTGGTGAGACAACTTAATGAAGACACGATGATGGAGATCATGATGATGGAGATCATGGTATCATGCCGGTGAAAGTGATGATCATGGTGCCCCAAAGATGGAGATCAAAGGAGCAAGATGACATTGGACATATCATGTCACTATATTGATTGCATGTGATGTTTATCATGTTTACATCTTATTTGCTTAGAACAACGGTAGTAAATAAGATGATCTCTCAATAAAATATCAAGAAAGGTGTGGACCCTAACTGTGCACCGTTGCTAAGGATCGTTGTTCCGAAGCACCACGTGATGATCGGGTGTGATAGGTTCTAACGTTCGCACACAACGAGTGTAAGCCAGATTTACACACGTGAAACACTTAGGTTGACTTGACGAGCCTAGCATGTACATACATGGCCTCGGAACACGGAAGATCGAAAGGTCGAACATGAGTCGTATAGAAGATACGATCAACATGGAGATGTTCACCATGGATGACTAGTCCATCTCATCTTATGATCGGACACGGTCTAGTTGACGTGGATCATGTGTCACTTGGATGACTAGAGAGATGTCTATCTAAGTGGGAGTTCATTAAATAATTTCATTATGTGAACTTAATTATCATGAACTTAGTCTAAAATTGTCGTTACAATCTATATTGTAGATCCAATGGCCAACGCTAATGTCACCCTCAACTTCAACGCGTTCCTAGAGAAAACCAAGCTGAAAGATGATGGAAGCAACTATGCGGACTGGGTCCGTGGTTTGAGGATCATCCTCATAGCTTCCAAAAGATATACGTTCTTAATGCACCGCTAGGTGACGCACCCATTTTCCCAGCAGATCAAGACGTTATGAACGCTTGGCAGTCACGCTGCAATGATTACTCCCTTGTTCAGTGCGGCATGCTTTACAGTTTAGAACCGGGGCTACAAAAGTGTTTTGAGCAACACGGAGCATATGAGATGTTCCAAGAGCTAAAACTGGTCGAGAGATATGATGTCTCCGACAAGTTCTTCAGTTGTAAGATGGAGGAAAACTATTCTATCAGTGAGCACATACTCAAAATGTCTGGGTTGCACAACCGCTTGACTCAACTGGGAGTTAATCTGCCGGATGACTCGGTCATTGATAGAATCCTCCGTTCGCTTCCACCTAGCTACAAGAGCTTTGTGATGAACTACAACATGCAGGGTATGGAGAAGTCTATTCTTGAGTTGTACTCGATGCAGAAATCAGCGGAGGTCGAGATCAAAAAGGAGCATCAAGTGTTGATGGTAAATAAGACCACTAGTTTCAAGAAAGGCAAGGGAAAGAAGAACTTTAAGAAGGATGGCAAAGCTGTTGCCGCGCCCGGTAAGCAAGTTGCCGGGAAGAAGAACAAGTGTGGACCCAAGCTTGAGACTGGGTGCTTTTATTGCAAGGGTACCGGTCACTAGAAGCAGAACTGCCCCAAGTACTTAGCGGATAATAAGGCCGGCAACGTTAAAGGTATATGTGATATACTTGTTATTGATGTCTACCTAACAACGCTCGCAGTAGCTCATGGGTATTTGATACCGGTGCAGTTGCTCACATTTGTAACTCCAAGAAGGAGCTGTGGAATAAGCGGAGACTGACAAAGGACGAGGTGACGATGCGCGTCGGGAATGGTTCCAAGGTCGATGTGATCGCCGTCGGCACGCTACCTCTACATCAACCTTCGGGATTAGTTTGAAACCTCAATAATTGTTATTTAGTACCAGCTTTGAGCATGAACATTGTATCTGTTCTCGCTTGATGCGAGATGGCTACTCATTTAAATCTGAGAATAATGGTTGTTCTATTTATATGAGAGAAATGTTTTATGGCCATGCCTCGCTGGTCAATGGTTTATTTATGATGAATCTCGAACGTGATGTTACACATGTACATAGTGTGAGTTCCAAAAAGTGTAAGGTTGATAACGATAGTCCCACTTACATGTGGCACTGCCACCTTGGTCATATTGGTGTCAAACGCATGAAGAAGCTCCATGTTGATGGACTTTTGGAGTCTCTTGATTTCGAATCATTTGACACATGCGAACCATGCCTCATGGGCAAGATGACCAAGACTCCGTTCTCCGGAACAATGGAGTGAGCAACTGACTTATTGGAGATAATACATACCGATGTATGTGGTCCAATAAGTGTCGAGGCTCGCGGTGGCTACCATTATGTTCTCACCCTCACTGATGACTTGAGAAGATATGGGTATGTCTACTTAATGAAACATAAGTCTGAAACCTTTGAAAGGTTCAGGGAATTTTAGAGTGAGGTAGAGAATCAACGTGTTAGGAAAATAAAGTGCCTACGATCTGATCATGGCAGAAAATATTTAAGTCACGAGTTTGGCACACACCTAAGGAAATGTGGAATTGTTTCACAACTCATGCCGCCTGGCACACCTTAGCGAATTGGTGTGTCTGAACGTCGTAATCGCACTCTATTGGATATGGTGCGATCTATGATGTCTCTTACCGACTTACCGCTATCATTTTGGGGATATGCATTAGAGACTGCCGCATTCACTTTAAATAGGGCACCGTCAAAATCCGTTGAGACGACACCGTATGACTTATGGTTTGGAAAGAAACCTAAGCTGTCGTTTCTAAAAGTTTGGGGATGCGATGCTTACATGAAGAAACTTCAAAAGCTTGAACCCAAAGAGGAAAAGTGTGTCTTATAGGATATCCCAAAGAGACTATTGGGTATACCTTCTATCTTAGATCCGAAGGCAATGTCTTTGTTGCCAAGAATGGATCCTTTATCGAGAAAGAGTTTCTCTCGAAAGAATTAAGTGGGAGAAAAATAGAACTTGATGAGGTAATTGTACTTCCACTCGAACCGGAGAGTAGCGCAGCACAGGAAGTGGTTTCTGTAGAGCCCACACCGGCTGGAGAGGAAGTTAATGATGATGATCATGAAACTTCACATCAAGTTACTATTGAACGTCGAAGGTCCACCAAGACACGTTTCGCACCAGAGTGGTACAACAACCCTGTCCTGGAGATCATGTTGTTGGACAACGGTGAACCTTCGAACTATGAAGAAGCGATGACGGGCCCGGATTCCAATAAATGGCTTGAAGCCATGAAATCTGAGATAGGATCCATGTATGAGAAGAAAGTATGGACTTTGGTGGACTTTCCTGATGATAAGCGAGCCATTGAAAATAAATGGATCTTTAAGAAGAAGACTGACGCGGATGGTAATGTGACCGTCTATAAGGCTCGGCTTGTCGCTAAGGGCTATCGACAAGTTCAAGGAGTTGACTACGATGAGACTTTCTCATCTGTAGCGATGCTGAAGTCTGTCCGAATCATGTTAGCAATTGCTGCATTTTATGATTATGAGATCTAGCAAATGGACGTCAAAACGGCATTCCTTAATGGCTTCCTCAAGGAAGAACTATATATGATGCAGCTAGAAGGTTTTGTCGATCCTAAAGATGCTAACAAAGTATGCAAGCTCCAACGCTCCATCTATGGGCTGGTGGAAGCATCTCGGAGTTGGAACATTTGCTTTAATGAGGTGATTAAAGCGTTAGGGTTTGTACAGGTTCATGGAGAACCCTGTATTTACAAGAAAGTGAGTGGGAGCTCTGTAGCATTTAATATATGTGAATGACATACTGATAATGGGAAATGATATAGAACTTTTGGAAAGTGTAAAGGCCTACTTGAATAAATGTTTTTCAATGAAGGACCTTGGAGAAGCTGCTTACATATTAGGCATCAAGATCTATAGAGATAGATCGAGATGCCTCATAGGTCTTTCATGAAGCACATACCTTGACAAGATATTTAAGAAGTTCAATATGGATCAGTCCAAGAAGGGGTTCTTGCCTGTGTTACAAGGTGTGAGATTGAGTATGACTCAACGCCCGACCACGGCAAAGGATAGAGAAGAGATGAGTTTCATCCCCTATGCTTCAGCCATAGACTCTATTATGTATGCCATGCTATGTACCAAACCTGATGTGAACATCGCCATAAGTTTGGTAGGGAGGTACCAAAGTGATCCCGGAGCGGAACACTCGACATCGGTGAAGAATATCCTGAAGTACCTGAAAAGGACCAAGGAGATGTTTCTCGAATATGGAGGTGCCGAAGAGCTCGTCATAAAGGATTACGTCGATACTAGCTTCGACACAGATCCGGACGACTCCAAGTCACAAACCGGATACGTGTATATTTTGAACGGAGGGGCAGTCAGCTGGTGCAGCAGCAAGCAAAGTGTCGTGGCGACATCTAAATGTGAAGCGGAGTACATAGCTGCTTCGGAAGCAGCAAAGGAAGGAGTCTGGATGAAGGAGTTCATCACCGACCTAGGAGTAATTCCCAATGTGTCGGGCTCGATGACTCTATTCTGTGATAACACTGGAGCTATTGCCCTTGCGAAGGAGCCCAAGTTTCACAAGAAGACAAGACACATCAAGCGCCGCTTCAACTCCATCCGTTATTACATTCAGGAGGGAGATATAGATATTTGTAAAGTACATACGGATCTGAATTTCGCAGATCCGTTGACTAAACCTCTCTGACGAGCAAAACATGATCAACACCAGAATGCTACGGGTGTTTGATTCATCACAATGTAACTAGATTATTGACTCTAGTGCAAGTGGGAGACTGTTGGGAATATGCCCTAGAGGAAATAATAAAATGGTTATTATTGTATTTCCTTGTTCATGATAATTGTCTATTGTTCATGCTATAATTTGATAACCGGAAACCAGAATGCATGTGTGAATACATAGACCACAACGTGTCCCTAGGGAGCCTCTAGTTGACTAGCTCATTGATCAATAGATGGTCATGGTTTCATGACCATGGACATTGTATGTCGTTGATAACGGGATCACATCATTGGGAGAATGATGTGATGGACAAGACCCAATCCTAAGCATAGCACAAGATCGTGTAGATCGTCTGCTAAAGCTTTTCCAATGTCAAGTATCATTTCCTTAGACCATGAGATTGTGCAACTCCCAGATACCGTAGGAATGGTTTGGGTGTGCCAAACATCACAACGTAACTGGGTGGCTATAAAGGTGCATTACGGGTATCTCCGAAAATGTCTGTTGGGTTGGCACGAATCGAGACTGGGATTTGTCACTCCATATGACGGAGAGGTATCTCTGGGCCCACTCGGCAAGACATCATCATAATGAGCTCAATGTGACTAAGGAGTTAGCCACGGATGATGTGTTATGGAACGAGTAAAGAGACTTACGGGTAACGAGATTGAACAAGGTATAGAGATACCGACGATCGAATCTTGGGCAAGTATCATACCGGTAGACAAAGGGAATTGTATACGGGATTGATTGAATCCCCAACATCGTGGGTCATACGATGAGATCATCGTGGAGCATGTGGGAGCCAACATGGGTATCCAGATCCCGCTGTTGGTTATTGACCGGAGAGATCTCTCGATCATGTCTATGTGTCTCCCGAACCCGTAGGGTCTACACGCTTAAGGTTCGATGACGCTAGGGTTATAGGGAAATGGTATACGTGATTACTGAAGGTTGTTCGGAGTCCCGAATGAGATCCCGAACATCAGGAGGAGATCTAGAATGGTTTGGAGGTAAAGATTGATATATAGGAAGTCCTGTTTTGGTCACCGGAAAGTTTTCGGGCTCATCGGTAGTGTACCGGGAGTGCCGGGAGGGTGTCGGAGGACCCCCGGGAGGGGTGTGACGACCAAAGGACCTTATGGGCTGTTAGATAAAGTGTGCCACCCTTTTGGGCTGGGAAATTACTTTGCTAAAGGCCCATGCGCATAGGGATAAAGAGATAAGGCAAAAGGGAGTTTGAAAGGAGGAGATCCACCTCCCTTGTGAGAGGTGGACTCCTCCCCTAGCTCGGCCGAACCTCTCCTCCTTGGAGGAGGGGCAGGGTCAGCCCTCCCTCTCCCTCCTCCTATATATACTTGAGGTTTTGGCTGTTTTGAGACAAGATTTGATCTCTCTCTCCCACGGCGCATCCCTACCTCTCTTCTTCGTCCTTCGCAGTGCTTAGGCGAAGCCCTACCGGAATACCTTGCTGCTCCACCACCACCATGTCGTTGTGCTGTAGTTGGAGCTCTTCCCCAACCTCTCCCTCCTCCTTGTTGGATCGAGGCGCGGGAGACGTCACTGGGATGTACGTGTGTTGAATGTGGAGGCGCCGTTGTTCGGCGCTAAGATTGGAGTCCACCGCGATCTGAATCGCTACGAGTACGACTCCATCAACCGCGTTCTTGTAACGCTTCCGCTTAGCGATCTTCAAAGGTATGAAGATGCAATCTCTCCCCACTCATTGCTGGTTTCTCCATAGATAGATCTTGGTGATCGTAGGAATTTTTTGATTTACTACTACGTCTTCCTTCAGTGAGGTATATATAGTCTAAGACGAGGTAGAGGGGTACATGGGCCGAAACCCGTGGGCTTGTGCGCAGACAGGGTACGGACGTCCGGACGGGGTCGGACGTACGGATGGGGTCAGACGTTTGACGGCTCGGGATGGTCTGGACATCCGGAGGAGGCTGGAAGTCCGAGGTTTCAGTTCAGGCGCGACTTGGCCGGATTTCTGGACATTGTCGGGCGTACGGCGCTCGGTCGTCCGGTGGCTCCGGACTTCCGACATTTCGGAGAAGGTGCTTGGTGGCTAGATTTCCGGGATGGCCGGACATCCGTTCGCTGGGACCTGTCGGCCGTTCGGGCTGCTTCGGTCGTCCGTGCGCTCAGGAGTCCGGACGGCCTGTGTGCTGGGCTGTTCTCCGCATGTCGGTCGTCCGAGGCCTGTCGGTCATCCAAGGCCAGTCGGACATCTAGAGGCTGGGGCTTGTCCTTGGGGCCTTCCTTTTCCTTCCAAGCTTGACATCCCTCTCCGGAGTACCTGAGTACACAAATCACTTCCGTCTGAGGTAGTGGCCATCTCTTGAGTGGATCACATGTAGGTTGAATAAGGAGAGATGTCACCTCGTTTTCGATGGCGCGTGCACGGGCTCTCGTCATGGGTCCTCTTGTGTCTTGCGGTGTTGGCGAAGGGTCCATGGTGGAGTTCGCGGGATGCTCCGCATCACAAGAAAATCAAGAAGCTTGACAGACTAACATCCGCCATGTTCATCAAAGACATAGATGTCCGCTATAGCCTGCCACACAACATCATCACTGACAACGACACCAACTTTGCCAAGGGTATGCTTTCCCTCTATTGCTTTGTGCAAGGGACCGGGTGGACCTTGTGTCCGTGGCCCACGCCCTATCCAACAGCCAGGCTCAGAGGGCCAATGGCCTGATCCTGGCTAGTATCAAGCCCTGAATGGTGCGGGATCACTAGAAGAGTATGTCTAGAGGTGGGTGAATAGACTACTAGCAGGAATTTAAAATCTACACAAGGTGCAAAGTTATGTGTTGGCAGATTTTAGCAACCAGGGCAAGTCTAGTACACCCTACGCATGCAAGTCATCAAGTATAGCAGTGGAAAGTAAAGACATTGCATATGGAAGTGAGGAGTAGAGCTAGGGAGATCAAACGCATGAAGGACACGAAGATTTTTCCCATGGTTCTGATAGGTGGTGCTATCGTACGTCCACGTTTATGGAGTCTTCAACCCACGGAGGGTAACAGTCGCGAGAGTCCACAGAGGGCTCCACCCATAAGGGTCCACGAAGTAGCAATGTTGACTATTCCACAACGGCATCCATCCACGAAGGACTAGCCTCACTCATGGTAGATCTTCACGAAGTAGGCGATGTCCTTGCCCTTACTAATTTCTTGGTTCACTCCACAACACAAAGTAGGAGGCTCCCAAGCGACACCTAACCAATCTAGGAGGCACCACCCTCCAAAAGGTAATAGGCTCGATGATGTCGATGAACTCCTTGCTCTTGTGCTTCAAGATGATAGACTCCTCAACACACAATCACTCTCTCATAGATTTGGCTTTGGTGGAAGATATTGATTGGGCGGAAAGAAATTTAGGGAGGCTAGAGATCAAGATTCATATGGTTGGAATGGAATGGCATGATCTCAACACATGAGTACGTGGCTTTCTCTCAGAAAATTAGTTGGTATGAGTGGAGATCTGTTCTGAGTGCTTCACTTGGGAGTGGGTGGTGGTGGAGGGGTATATATAGGCATCACCAAAAATCCAACCGTTACACCTAATAAGTCAGACTCAGTGACACCGATGTTTTAATATCGGTGGTACCGAGTTGCCTCAAAGGTAGCAACTTTTGAATCTCGGTGAGACCGATACATAAAACTCGGTTGCACTGATAAGGTGACCAACCATCAGATTGCCAAACTCGGTGACGCCAGTTCAACAAACTCAGTGGTACCGATTTTTTGAATTTGCGTAACAGAAAGTTGGCAACCCAAACTCGTGTTGGAAATATGCCCTAGAGGCAATAAATAAAGTGTTTATTATTATATTTCCTTGTTCAAGATAATCGTTTATTATCCATGCTATAATTGTATTGATTGGAAACACATTACATGTGTGGGTAAATAGACAACACTTTGTCCCTAGTATGCCTCTAGTGAACTAGCTCGTTGGTCAAAGATGGTCAAGGTTTCCTAGCCATTGATATGTGATGTCATTTGATAACGGGATCACATCATTAGGAGCATGATGTGATGGACAAGACCCAAACTACACACGTAGCATATGATCGTGTCAGTTTATTGCTACTGTTTTCTGCATGTCAAGTATATGTTTCTATGACCATGAAATCATGCAACTCACGGACACCAGAAGAGTGTCTTGTGTGTATCAAACGTCGCAACGTAACTGGGTGACTATAAAGGTGCTCTACAGGTATCTCTGAGGGTGTCTGTTGTGTTGGCATGGATCAAGACTGGGATTTGTTACTCCGTGTGACGGAGAGGTATCTCAGGGCCCACTCGGTAATACAACATCACAATAAGACTTGCAAGCAATGTGACTAAGTGTTAGTCACGGGATCTTGTATTACGGAATGACTAAAGAGACTTGCCGGTAACGAGGTTGAACTAGGTATGGAGATACCGACGATCGAATCTTGGGCAAGTAACATACCGAAGAACAAAGGGAACATCATACGGGATTAACTAAATCGTTGACATAGAGGTGGGGGATAAAGATCTTCGTAGAATATGTAGGAACCAATATGGGCATCCAGGTCCCGCTATTGGTTATTGACCGTCGAGGTGTCTCGGTCATGTCTACATAGTTCTCGAACCCGCAGGGTCTGCACACTTAAGGTTTGGTGACGTTTAGGTAGTATAGAGTTATGCATGGTGGTGACCGAAGGTTGTTCGGAGTCCCGTATGAAATCCTGGACGTCACAAGGAGCTCCGGAGTGGTCCGGAGGTAAATATTTATATATAGGAAGTCCTATTTTGGTCGCCGGAAAAGTTTCGGGCTCATTGGTAGTGTACCGGGAGTGTCGGTAGTGTACCGGGAGACCATCGGGAGGGGTATTTCGACCCAAGAGGCTACATGGGCTGTGGGAGAGTGAATACCAGCCCTTAGTGGGCTGGTGGAAGTCCCACACAAGGCCCATGCGGCTAAGAAGAAAACCCCAAAGAGAAAAAGGTGGAAAAAGGCAAAAAGGCAAAAATAAGGAGGAGTCCTAGTCCTACTAGGATTGGAGGAGGAATCCTCCTCTTCTCTTGGTTCGGCCGACGCCTAGGTGGATTGGCCCTTGGGACAAGCCTCCTCCTCTCTTCCTCTTATATATACTAGAGGTTTTAGGGTTTTGCACTAGATTTTCAGCCACGTGCTACCCGTTCCTCTAGTGCATAGTTTCTCCTCTAGATTGGTTTTCAGTAGTGCTTAGGCAAAGCCCTGCTGGAATTGCTGGATCAAGAAGGAGGAGATCATCATCAAGCTGTACGTCTGCTGAACGCGGAGGTGCCGTTCGTTCGGTGCTTGATCGGGACGGATCGTGATTGGATCATGGGACGCTCGACGATTTGGATCGCAAAGACGTTCAACTACACCAACCGCATTTCTTAACGCTTCCCTCTTAGCAATCTACAAGGGTATGTAGATCCACTCTCCCTCTCGTAGATGCTCATCACCATGGATAGGTCTTGCGTGAACGTAGGAAATTTTTTGTTTCCCATGCGACGTTACCCAACAGTGGCATCATGAGCTAGGTCTATGTGTAGATGAGATCTCGAGTAGAACACAAAGAGTTTGTGGGCATTGATGCTTAGATTGCTTCCTCGGCCGTGTTTTGGTTCAGCGGTATTGTGGGATGAAGCGGCCCGAAGCAACATTACTCGTATGCTTACGAGAGACTGGTTCCCTCAACTGCAACTTGTTGCAAAAGATGGCTGGCGGCTGGCAGTTTCTCCTACTTTAGGTTGATCAGATTCGACAAAGGCAGTCCTTGAGAAGGTTGAAAAGCAACTAATGTATCACCATTGTGGTTTATGCATAGGTGAGAATTGTTCTTGCTAGATACCCGTAGCAACCACGTAAAACATGCAACAACAATTAGAGGACGTCTAACTTGTTTTTGCAGGGTATGTTGTGATGTGATATGGCCAATTAGATGATGTGATATATGTGATGTATGAGATGATCATGTGTTGTATAGAATATTGTGACTTGCATGTTGATGAGTACGGCAACCGACAGGAGCCATAGGGTTGTCTTTAATTATTTTATGTCCTGCGTGTCAATCATTAAGCGCTATGTAATGTTTTACTTTATCGCTAAACGGTAGCAATAGTAGTACAAGCATGATGGGCGCAACAACCCCGATGGCGACACGTTGATGGAGATCTAGATTATGGAGATCATGGTGTCGTGCCGGTGACGATGGAGATCATGCCGGTGCTTTCAAGATGGAGATCAAAAGCACAAGTTCATGGCCATATCATGTCACTTATGATTTGCATGTGATGTTAATCCTTTTGTGCACCTTGTTTTGCTGAGGACGACGATAGCATTATAAGGTGATCCCTCACTTAAATTTCAAGATGAATTGTGTTCTCCCCGAGTGTGCACCGTTGCGAAAGTTCGTCGTGTCGAGACACCACGTAATGATCGGGTGTGATAGACTCTACGTTCACATACAACGGGTGCAAGCCACTGTTGCACATGCAGAACACTCGGGTTAAACTTGATGAGCCTAGCATGTACATACATGGCCTCGGAACACAAGAGACCGAAAGGTCAAACATGAGTCATATAGTAGATATGATCAACATGATGATGTTCACCATTGAAACCACCTCAACTCACGTGATGATCAGACTTGAGTTGGTGAATTTGGATCATGTGACACTCAGATGACCTGAGGGATGTCAATTTGAGTGGGAGGTTTAGTAATTTGATTAACTAAACTCATTATCTTGAACAATAGTCTAAGTAACCTTTGCATATTTATGTTGTAGATCAATGGCTCGCGAAGTAGCACCCCTGAATTTTAATGCGTTCCTAGAGAAAGCTAAGTTGAAATACGATGGAAGTAACTTCTTTGACTAGGCCCGTAATCTGAGGATTATCCTCCCGGCTTCCTAGAAATCATATGTCCTTGATGCATCGCTTGGTGACCAACTAGAAGACATGTCATCCGAAGACGTTAAGAACGCTTGGGAGGCATGTTCTGGAGATTACTCAATAGTTCAGTGTGCAATATTGTATGGCTTAGAACTGGGACTTCAAAGACATTTTGAACGTCATGGAGCATATGAGATGTTCCAGGAGTTGAAGTTTATCTTTTAGAACAATGCCCGAATCGAGAGGTATGAGACCTCCGATAAGTTCTATGCTTGCAAGATGGAGGAGAACGGGTCTATCAGTGAACAAATACTCAGAATGTCTAGGTATTTGACTCGTCTAGCGGAGTTGGGAATTGCCCTTCCGCCAGAGGCGATCACTGATAGAGTTCTTCAATCACTGCCACCTAGTTACAAGAGCTTTGTGATGAACTATAACATGCACGGGATGAACAAGTCAGTCGCCGAGCTGTTTGCGATGCTAAAAGTCACTGAGTCTGAAATCCAGAAAGAACATCAAGTGTTGATGGTCAATAAAACTAGTAGTTTCAAGAAGAATGGCAAGGTCAAGGGCAAGAAGGGTAAAACATAGAAGGATGGAAAAGCAGTTGCTACTCCTATAAAGAAGCCCAAGCATGGACCCAAGCCAGAAACTAAGTGCTTTCATTGCAAGGGAACTGGTCACTGGAAGCGGAACTGCCCCAAGTACCTGGCTGATAAGAAGGCGGCCAATGAAAAACAAGGTATATATAATATACATGTTATTGATGTGTACCTTACTAGCTCTCGTTGTAGGGCCTAGGTATTTGATACCGGTTCGGTTGCTCACATTTGCAACTCAAAACAGGAACTACGGAATACACGAAGGCTGGCAAAGGATGAAGTGACGATGCGCATGTGAAATGGTTCCAAGGTTGAAGTGATCACCGTCGGCACGCCCTCTCTTTGATTACCATCGGGATTAGTGATGAACCTGAATAATTTTTATTTAGTGTCTGCGTTAAGCATGAACATTATATCTGGATCTTGTTTATTGCGACACGGTTACTCATTTAAATCAGTGAATAAAGGTTGTTCTATTTATATGAGTAATATCTTTTATGGTCATGCACCCAATGTTAGGGGTTTATTCATATTGAATCTTGATAGTGATGACACACATGTTCATAACATTGATGCCAAAAGATGTAGAGTTGATAATGATAGTACCACTTTCTTGTGACACTGCCGTTTATGTCATATTGGTGTAAAACGCATGAGGAAGCTCCATGCTGATGGACTTTTGGAGTCACTTGATTTTGAATCACTTGACACATGTGAACCATGCCTCATGGGCAAGATGACTAAAACACCGTTCTCTGGAACAATGGAATGGGCGAGTGACTTATTCGAAATCATACATACTGATGTGTGCGGTCCGATGAATGTTATAGCATGTGGTGGATATCGTTATTTTCTCACCTTCACTGATGACTTAGTAGATATGGGTATATTTACTTAATGAAAAACAAGTCTACAATGTTTGAAAAGTTCAAGCAATTTCAGAGTGAAGTTGAGAATCATCGTAACAAGAAGATTAAATTCCTGCAATCTGATCGAGGAGGTGAATATCTGAGTTATGAGTTTGGCAGTCACTTACGACAGTGTGGAATTGTTTCATAGTAGACACCGCCCGGAACACCACAGCGTAATGGTGTGTCTAAACGTCATAATCGAACCTTATTAGATATGGTGCATTCTATGATGTCTCTTGCTGATTTGCCACTATCGTTTTGGGGTTATGCATTAGAGACAACTGCATTCACTTTAAATAGGGCACCATCAAAATCCGTTGAGACGACGCCATATGAACTATGGTTTGACAAGAGGCCAAAGTTGTCGTTTCTTAAAGTTTGGGGATGTGATACTTATGTCAAAAAGCTTTAGCCTAAAAAGCTGGAACCCAAAGCGGAGAAATGCGTCTTCATAGGATACCCGAAAGAGATAGTCGGGTATACCTTCTATCTCAGGTCCGAAGGCAAAGTGTTTGTCGCTAAGAACGGAACATTTTTTGAGAAAGTGTTTCTCTCGGAAGAATTGAGTGGGAGGAAAATAGAGCTTTATGAGGTTATTGAAACTTTACTTCAACTACAAAGTAGCGCAGCGCAGAAAGATGTTTCTGTGGAACTTACGACGGTTGAAGAGGAAGTTAATGATGATGATCATGAAGCTTCGGATCAAGCTGCTATTGAACCTCGTAGGTCAACAAGGGCGCGTACTACTCCTGAGTGGTACGGCAACCCTGTCTTGGAGGTCATGTTGTTGGACAACAATGAACCTACGAGCTATGGAGGAGCGGTGATGGGACCGGATTCCGAGAAATGGTTAGAGGCCATGAAATCCGAGATGGGATCCATGTACGAAAATAAAGTATGGACTTTGGAAGTATTACCTGAAGGGCAAAAGGCCATTCAGAACAAATGGATCTTTAAGAAGAAGACAGACGCGGACGGTAATGTCACCGTCTATAAAGCTCGACTTGTGGCAAAGGTTTTTTCACAAGTTCAAGGAGTTGACTACGATGAGACCTTCTCACCCGTAGCGATGCTTAAGTCTATCAGAATCATGTTGGCAATAGCTGCTTATTTCGACTATGAAATTTGGCAGATGGATGTCAAAACGGCGTTCCTCAACGGTTTCCTTGAGGAAGAGTTGTATGTGATACAACCAGAAGGTTTTATTGATCTAGAGAATGCTGACAAAGTTTGCAAACTCCAGCGATCCATTTATGGGCTGGTGCAAGCATCTCGGAGTTGGAATAAGCGCTTTGATGAGGTGATCAAAGCATTTGAGTTTATACAAGTTTATGGAGAAGCTTGTATTTCCAAGAAAGTGAGTGGGAGCTCTATAGAGTTTCTAATATTATATGTGGATGACATATTGCTGATTGGAAGCAATATAGAAATGCTGGAAAGCATGAAGGAATATTTGAACAAGAGTTTTTCAATGAAGGACCTAGGAGAAGCTGCTTTCATATTAGACATTAAGATCTATAGAGATAGATCGAGACGCTTAATAGCACTTTCACAGAGCACATACCTTGATAAAGTTTTGAAGAAGTTCAAAATGGATCAGTCCAAGAAGGGGTTCTTGCCTGTGTTACAAGGTGTGAAGTTGAGTAAGACTCAATGCCCAGTGACTGAAGAAGATAGAGAAAAGATGAGTGTCATCCCTATGCTTCATCCATAGGCTCTATCATGTATGTAGTGTTGTGCACAAGATCGGATGTCAGCCTTGCCATAAGTATGGCCCGAAGGTTTCAAATTGATCTTGGAATGGAGCACTGGGCAGCGGTCAAGAATATCCTTAAGTACCTGAAAAGGACTAAGGAAATGTTTCTCGTTTATGGAGGTGATGAAGAGTTCGTCGTAAAGGGTTACGTCGATGCAAGCTTTGACACTGATTCGGATGACTCTAAGTCACAAACCGGATATGTATTTATTCTCAACGGGGTAGTAGTAAGCTGGTGCAGTTCCAAGCAAAGCGTGGTAGCCGATTCTACGTGCGAATCAGAGTACATCACAGCCTTGGAGGCGGCGAAGGAAGGTGTCTGGATGAAGCAGTTCATGACAGATCTTGGAGTAGTGCCTAGTGTACTGAATCCAATGAACATGTTTTGTGACAACACTAGTTCCATTGCTCTGGCAAAGGAACCAAGGTTTCACAAGAGGACCAGACACATAAAGCGACGCTTCAACTCCATCTGCGATTACATCGAGGAAAAGGACATAAATATTTGCAAAGTGCATACGGATCTGAATGTTGCAGACCGTTGACTAAACCTCTTCCAAGGGCTAAACATGATCAACACCAGAACTGTATGGGTGTTCGACTCATTATAATGTAAATCACATAGTGATGTGAACTAGATTATTAACTCTAGTGCAAGTGGGAGACTGTTGGAAATATGCCCTAGAGGCAATAAATAAAGTATTTATTATTGTATTTCCTTGGTCATTATAATCGTTTATTATCCGTGCTATAATTGTATTAATTGAAAACATGGATACATGTGTGGATACATAGAAAAACACAATGTCCCTAGTATGCCTCTAGTGAACTAGCTCGTTGATCGAAAGATGGTTAAGGTTTCCTAGGCATGGACATGAGATGTCATTTGATAATGGGATCACATCATTAGGAGAATGATGTCTTGGACAAGACCCAAACTACAAACGTAGCATATGATCGTGTCAGTTTATTGCTACTGTTTTCTTCGTGTCAAGTATACGTTTCTATGACCATGAGATCATGCAACTCACGGACAACGGAATAGTGACTTGTGTGTATCAAACGTCGCAACGTAACTGGGTAGCTATAAAGGTGCTCTACAGGTATCTCCGAGGGTGTTTGTTGGGTTGACATGGATCAAGACTGGGATTTGTTACTCCATGTGACGAAGAGGTATCTCAGGGCCCACTCGGTAATACAACATCACAATAAGCCTTGCAAGCAATGTGACTAAGTGTTAGTCACGGGATCTTGTATTACGGAATGAGTAAAGAGACTTGCCGGTAATGAGGTTGAACTAGGTATGGAGATACCGACGATCGAATCTTGGGCAAGTAACATATCGAAGAACAAAGGGAACATCATACAGGACTAACTGAATCCTTGACATAGAGGTTCGACCGATAAAGATCTTCATAGAATATGTAGGAACCAATATGGGCATCCATGTTCCGCTATTGGTTATTGACCGTAGAGGTGTCTCGGTCATGTCTACATAGTTCTCGAACCTGCAGGGTCTGCACACTTAAGGTTTGGTGACGTTTCGGTAGTATAGAGTTATGCATGGTGGTGACTGAAGGTTGTTCGGAGCCCGGATGAGATCTCGGACGTCATGAGGAGCTCCGGAATGGTCTGGAGATAAAGATTGATATATAGGAAGTCCTATTTTGGTCGCCAAAAAAGTTTCGGGCTCATCGGTAGTGTACCGGGAGTGCCGGTAGTGTACCGCGAGACCGTCGGGACGGGTATTTCGACCCAAGAGGCTACATGGGGTGTGGGAGAGTGAATACCAGCCCTTATTAGGCTGGTGGAAATCCCACACAAGGCCCATGCGGCTGGGAAGAAACTCCCAAAGATAAAAAGGTGAAAAAGGCAAAAAGGCAAAAATAAGGAGGAATCCTAGTCCTACTAGGATTGGAGAAGGAATCCTCCTCTCCTCTTGGTTCGGCCGACGCCTAGGTGGCTTGGCCCTTGTTACTAGCCTCCTCCTCTCTTCCTCTTATATATACTAGAGGTTTTGGGGGTTTTGCACTAGATTTTCAGCCACGATCTACCCGTTCCTCTAGTGCACAGTTTCTCCTCTAGATCGGTTTTCAGTAGTGCTTAGGCGAAGCCCTGCCGGAACTGCTCCACCACCATCGCCGCTGCGCCATCACGCTGCCAGAGAACTCGTCTACCTCTCCGCTCTGTCTTGCTGGATCAAGAAGGCGGAGATCGTCATCAAGCTGTACGTGTGCTGAACACGGAGGTGCCGTCCGTTCGGTGCTTGATCGTGATTGGATCGCGGGACGCTTGGCGATTTGGATCACGAAGACGTTCGACTACACCAACCGCGTTTCTTAACGCTTCCCGCTTAGTGATCTACAAGGGTATGTAGATCCACTCTCCCTCTCGTAGATGCTCATCACCATGGATAGGTCTCGCGTGAACGTAGGAATTTTTTTGTTTCCTATGCGATGTTACCCAACAACTCGATGGCACCGAATCAGAATCGGTTGCATCGAAGGGCTAGGATTTGGCTGAGTCTGTCTGAGGATGAGAATTGGTGGCACCAACTGGGAAGTGTTGGTTGCACCGATTTTGGATATTTGACTTTGGACATACTTTTGTGGAAGAGCTTGTGGGTGTATGTTGTGACTATCACTTGTGCACGTATGAGCATTTTGTTCACCAACAATACCTTACCCCCTTTTGATAGTATTGGCTTTCCTATGGTCTCAAAGTGATTTCTCAGAAAGTAAAATGTAGAATCCTCTTGCTTGAAGCTTTGCCAATCTATTCCTTCTCCTTCTTCTTCATCGGGATACTCGCCAAACTCCTTTTTGCCAACCCATCTCTCTCTATGGACTTTATTTGAAATACACTAGATGAAAGTATAAGTCCAAGAGACAATGTATGTTGTCATGAATTATCAAAACCACCAAGGGATCACATTGTGCTTTCAATCTCCCCATTTTTGGTAATTGATGACAACATACAATCAAAGATTCAAATAAAGATATGCATGGATATAATGAAGACTTTGAGGGACACATGACTTAGACTTGCTCCCCATAAATGTGTGCACTCCCTTTAAAGGATAGTTGCTTTGGAACGCATGGACACACATATAGTAGAAGGAATATACTAAGTCTTGTGTATCTTAGCTATATGCATCAAATGTATATGGATGAGGTGTATCCTTGATCAAGGCTTCACTCTTGCAAACAATATGTGCAAGAAGCAGGAGATCATCTCGAACAAGAATATGATGCATATACTTAGCTTGAGTTCTTGAGCATTCTAGTAGTAGAGATACACTTGAGAAAACAATGTTAGGAAACACAAGAGTATTCTACCAATCAAAAGCAATAGAACTCAAAAGTACCAATATATGGAGAACATATAGAAGATAGTATTCCTTAGAATTGATATGTCTCCAAGATCATTTATAACTTTCTTCCCTTTAGATATGAAAATGATGGATCCTCCTCCCCCCTGAATCTTAGCATGTAGATATTGGGATTGCATAGGCTGAGAAAATTCTAACATGAAAAATCAAATGTAATAAACACATCCTTCTTCAAAACAGTTTTCCCCCTACTTTGGTGGTCTCCCCTTGTCTATATAAGTATAAACTTAGATATTCTCCTCTCCCCCTAAATTATATCTCCCCCTTTGCATAAGTATGTATCTCTCTCTTTAGCTTTGAAGCTTTGGTATTTCTCCCCCTTTGGCATCAATAGCCAAAAAGGTCAGACATAGGGTCAGATACATGGATCATTGATTAAGAAGGGATCCTTGAGAACAAGGGTCACAGAATGTAGGATTTAGAGAATATGAAAATCATGAGAAAAATGAGGGAACCATTGAAAATAATTTCTCTCCCTTTGGCTAAACTGAAAATTTGTAGAACTCTCCTCCTTTGAGTTAGGGATCCTTGAATGTATTTCTCCCCCTTTCCAAGTTTTTTTAATAAAAGGGATCATCAAAGAAATGAAAACATAACAGAGGGATTACAAAGATTTTCAGATACAAACACAGACTGAAATATGATAGTAAGTCGGTGGCTCCGAGACGAATTTGTCGGTGATACCGATATGATGTTATGCAGCTCATCTGCTGAATTGGTAAAACCGAGTACTTTGAATCAGAGGCTCTGAGGCATAAAACAGAAACTTGGAGAGCCCAAATGAACCAAACTTTGCCAATTTATTTGAACAAATGTAAAGAAATGTCAAAAGATTTGTACAGAGAGACATCAACTAGAGAAGATTTGAATGGTTCCAAGAAATTTGCAAAAGAGAATGAACCAACCAAGATTCTTAACTAGATGATGGACGGTGACTAGGTCACCTATATTAGATTATATTGACTTAGCAACCAAGGAAGAATACTTGATCATAGGTCATACTCATTGTTAAGCTCAAAATGGGGTTACCATTTTTCAATTAAGCATTTTAATGTCTTCATATCACTTGAGTTGCTTTATCTCATGACTTGGAGAAAAACCCTTTTCAAGGATATGAATACATACCTTTGAGTGATTTTGTTGACGTAGCTTGTAGGTTAACTTGATGAGGATGCTCCAAGTTGATGAAGTTCATCTTGAGTTGGGAGCAATCCTTGTTGTTTTCGTTCACTTTTCACCTACATAGGTTAGTCACGCAAGGAAAAACATGATATATCCATATGACATGAAACCAATTGGGAGTTGATACCAAATGAGAAATATATGTCAAGGATATGTTTTGTTGTCTTCTTCCTTTCATCATCAAAGTGAGGCTGTGGATACTTGGTCATGACAAAATTGCTTAAGATATGAGTTGTTGGCAATCCTGTGGAGTGTTGTTCTTCCAAGTACCTACAAAACAGTTAGATGCAAGACAAGGGAGCATAGAATTCCAAGTGGGTAATATTCAATATAATAGCATGGAATACACAATTAAGCTCATCCCCTTGCATGCATCCGAGTGAGCTTAGCTCAAGTTTGAAGCATCAATGATGTTCAACTCAGTCCTCAAATGACAAAACACTTTTTCATCAAGTGGCTTAGTAAATATGTCGGCCAATTGCTTGTTAATACGAACATGCTTAAGATTAATATCTCCTTTGGCAACATGATCACGAATGAAATGACGTCGAACTTGAATATGCTTGGTTTGAGTGTGTTGCACAGGATTATGACCAATCTTAATAGCACTCTCATTTTCACAAAGTAATGGCACATTTTAAACATAGATTCCATAATCTTTAAGCATTTGTGTCATCCATAATAATTGTGCACAACATGATCCACGGGCGATGTATTCCGCTTTGGCAGTAGATAGAGGTACCAAGTTTTGTTTCTTGGAGGACCAAGACACAAGAGATCTACCAAGAAATTGATATGTACCCGAGGTGGATTTTCTATAAACCTTGTCACCGGCATATTCCGAGTCGGAGTAGCCAACAAGATTAAAAGAAGATCCCTTGGGATACCAAATGCCAAAGTTTGATGTATGTATCAAGTATCTCACAATGCGTTTCACAGCCTTAAGATGACATTCTTTAGGTGCAACTTGATATCTAGCACACATGCAAGCACTAAGAATAATATCTATACGGGGGTCACATAGATATAGCAATGAACCAATCATTGATCGATAAACCTTTTGATCAACCGGTTCACCCTCCTTAGTAAGATCATCGTGTCCGCTAGTGGGCATGAGAGTTTTCATACCTTTGCACTCGTGCATGTTGAACTTCTTGATCAAGTCCTTGGTGTACTTTGTTTGAGAAATAAATGTACCTTCTCTCGTTTGCTTGATTTGTAGACCAAGGAAGAATTTCAGCTCACACATCATAGACATCTCATACTTCTCTGACATTAACCTTCCAAATTTCTCACTAAATTGTGGGTTAATAGATCCAAAGATAATATCATCCACATAAATTGGCACACAAATAATTCACCATTAACTCTCTTTGTGAATAAGGTTGCGTCAAATTTACCAATTTCAAATCCTTTTTCAATAAGAAACTTCGTTAGGCATTTATACCAAGCACGAGGAGCTTGCTTCAGACCATATAAAGCTTTGCGAAGTTTGTAAACGTGGTCAGGTTTCTTAGGATTTAGAAAACCAGGTGGTTGCTTAACATAGACCTCTTCTTCAATATCACCATTTAAAAATGCACTTTTAATATCCATTTGGTAAAGAGTGATGTCATGGTGATTGGCATAAGCAAGAAGAATTCAAATCGCTTCTAGTCTAGCTATGGGGGCATAGGTCTCACCATAGTCCATACCTTCGACTTGCGTATTTCCTTGGGCTACGAGGCGAGCCTTGTTGCAAACGACTTGACCGTATTCATCTTGCTTGTTTCGAAATACCCATTACGTGCCAATGACGTTTTGCTCATCCTTGGGCTTCTCCATCAGTGTACAAACTTTGTTCCTTTCAAAGTTGTGAAGCTCTTCATGGATAGCGTTCACCCAATCCGCGTATTCAAGAGCTTGTTCAACCTTCAAGGGTTCAATGCTAGAGATGAAAGAATAATGCTCACAAAAGATAGCCAAGCAAGTTTTAGAGCGAGTGATCCTCCCTGTGTGTATATCACCAAATATTTGGTTTAGGGGATGGTTCTTGGTCACTTGTGCTTGAACTCAGGGCAGCTTTGGCTTGTTAGTTGGAGGAGATTCTTTGTCTTCACCATATCCTTCATCTCCATTGTTGTCAAAGTGGTCGTCTCCTTGAGGTGGTGGTGAAGGAGGTTGTGGTGGATCTTCATGATCTACTTCCTCCTCCTCTTCATCTTGTCGTGTACCACTTGTGGGTTCTTCCATGTCGTTTTTACGGTAGCCTTGATCCGAAGTAGGAGCTTCCACTTGGGTTGATGAAGTACTTTCCTTCACCTCCATGGGATGAATCTTGTGGATGGGCAAATCTTGCATAGCTTCCGAAGGATCTTTATCACCTACACCATTTGGCAATTTTCGACTTGTGAATCATTAGACTCATCAAACTTCACATCTACCATATCTTTAACTTTTCGAGTGAAGTTGTTGTAGACACGGTAGGTGTGAGAGTTTGATCCGAAACCAGGTAGGAAACCTTCATGATATTTGGGAGCAAATTTAGCACGGCGATGCTTATCAAGAATAGAATACTTAGAGCAGAATACCCGGAAGTATCCAACTTTGGGTTTGTTACCAGCAAGAAGCCCGTATGCTGTTTTACTAAGAAGCTTGTGCAAGTAGAGTCGGTTTGTGGCATGACATGTTGTTTCCACGGCTTCTGCCCAAAAGTGTCTTGGCATCTTGTATTTATCAAGCATCGTTCTTGCCATCTCAATGAGGGTTTGGTTCTTTCTCTCAACAACTCCATTTTGTTGAGGCGTGTATGTAGCCTAGAAGTCATGTGAAATACCCTCTTCGTCAAGAAAGGTATCCACATGGGTGTTCTTGAACTTCGATCCGTTATCGCTTCGAACCTACTTGATCTTCACTTCAAATTGATTTTGCGCTTTGCATGCAAAGTTCTTGGAGATCTTTTGTACCTGTGACTTATCATCAAGAAAGAATACCCACGTAAATCTGGAAAAATCATAAACTATAACTAGACCATAAGAGTTTCCACCGAGACTCTTGTAAGCATTGGGACTAGAAAGATCCGTATGAAGTAACTCGAGTGGTCTCCTAGTGGTCATGATGTTCTTGACCGGATGACTTCCACCTACTTACTTTCCTGCTTGACAAGCACTACAAAGTCTATCTTTGTCAAATATAATGTCTTTAACACCAAGAATGTGATCACCCTTGATAAGCTTATCTAGATTGCGCATGCCTACATGTCCTAGCCTTCTATGCCATAGCCAACCTTTAGAAGATTTTGCAATGCGACAAGTACGAGGTTGGGCCTTTTTAGTGAAATCGACAATGTATAGATCACCTCTACGAATACCGGTAAAGACAATTTTATGATTATCAAATCAAAACACTTGGCAATCTACTTTGGTAAATAGCACATTGAAACCGAAGTCTGCTAGTCTAGATATGGAAAGAAGATTGTAGCCAAGGGATACAACAAGAATCACATTTTGAATGGAGCTATCATGAGATATGGCCACCTTACCAAGGCCAAGTACCTTACCCTTAGAGTTTTATACAAAGGTCACGTACCTCCGAGGACGTTGATTAGGCGTGATCTCTTGGAACATGTCTTTATCGCCAGTCATGTGATCCGTGCATCCACTATCGAGAATCCACTCTTTTCCATCGGACATGTAATCCTTGAAGTTTGCCATTAGACCTAGATTCTTCATGAACTTTTCGTGCTCGATGTCGAAGAACTCATCTTAATCATAGTAGCCATGTTCTTCATTGTCATCATTTGGTGGAATCTCATCGTCATAGAAACCAAGAGACTCGTTAGAATCGTAACCATGACAATGTTCGAGTCTATGAATGTGATTAGCTTCAATAATAATGTTGTTGATAGTTGTGACATCTCCTTTAGCATGCATAACATCACGAAGTTCAAATAGGCATTTATCAAAGTTTGGATCACTCGGCTTCATTTTGTGAAAAGCAGCAGTTTTATGAAAAATTTCAGCAAGATTACATAATGAAAGATTTGGATATCGTTTCTCCAAATCATTCCACAATGTATAAGCACATGCAAAGTTCTTCAACTAAGAAAGCACGAATCTTGGTAAGCCTCCAATAATTTGACAGTTCTAAGGTTACCAAGCATGTCAATTTCCTCTTCATGTGTGGGATGCCATTCATCAATGGGGAACACATAGGTTTTTTCAATATGTTTTCTCAAATGGAATTTTTCAAATATATCAAACATGTCATTCTTCCATCTACTATAGTACGCTCCATCAAGAATGGGAACTCTACAATACAAACTCTCCACACTAGACACATCCATCTTCCTCCACGGTGATGAAACCAAAGCAATTTAGACCAATGTTCTGATACCAATTGCGGGATCACTAGAAGAGTATGTCTAGAGGGGGGGGTGAATAGACTACTAGAAGGAATTTATAATCTACACAAGGTGCAAAATACTGTGTTGGCAGATTTTAGCAATTATAGCAAGTCTAGTACACCCTATGGATGCAAGTCATCAAGTATAGCAGCGGAAAGTAAAGACATTGCATATGGAAGTGAGGAGGAGAGATAGGGAGATCAAACGCATGAAGGACACGAAGATTTTTCCTGTGGTTTTGATACGTGGTGCTATCGTACGTCCACCTTTATGGAGTCTTCAACCCATGGAGGGTAACGGCCACGAGAGTCCATGGAGGGCTCCACTCATAAGGGTCCACGAAGTAGCAACCTTGACTATTCCATAATGACTTCCATCCACAAAGGACTAGCGTCACTCGGGGTAGATCTTCGTGAAGTAGGCGATCTCATTGCTCTTACAAACTTCTTGGTTAACTCCACAACACGAAGTAGGAGGTTGCCAAGCGACACCTGACCAATCTAGGAGGCACCACCCTCCAAAAGGTAATAGGCTCAATAAGGTCGATGAAATCCTTGCTCTCGTGCTTCAAGATGATAGACTCCTCAACACACAATCACTCTGTCATAGATTTGGCTTTGGTGGAAGAGATTGATTGGGTGGAAAGCAACTTGGGGAGGCTAGAGATCAAGATTCATATGGTTGGAATGGAATGGCATGATCTTAACACATTAGTAGGTGGCTCTCTCTCAGAAAATCAGTTGGTATGAGTGGGGATCTGTTCTGAGTGCTTCTCCAGTGAGTGGGTGGTGGTGGAGGGGTATGTATAGGCATCTCCAAAAATCCAACCGTTACACCTAATAAGTCAGACTCGGTGACACCGATGTGTTAATCTTGGTGGTACCGAGTTGCCTCAAAGGTAGCAACTTTTCAATCTTGGTGAGACCAATACATAAAACTCAGTTGCACCGATAAGGTGACCAACCGTCAGATTGCCAAACTCGGTGACGCCGATTCAACAAACTCAGTGGTACCGATTTTGTGAATTTGCGTAACAGAAAGTTGGCAACCCAAACTCTTTGGCACCGAATCAGAATCGGTTGCACCAAAGGGCTAGGGTTTGGTTGAGTCTGTCTGAGGCTGAGAATTGGTGGCATCGACTGGGAAGTGTTGGTTGCACCGATTTTGCATAATTAGCTTTGTACATACTTTTGTGGAGGAGCTTGTGGGTGTATGTGGTGACTATCACTTGTGCACGTATGAGCATTTGGTTCACCAACCATACCTTACCCCCTTTTGATAGTATTGGCTTTACTATGGACTCAAAGTGATTTCTCACAAAGTAAAATGTAGAATTCTCTTGCTTGAAGCTTTGCCAAACTATTTCCTTCTCCTTCTTCTTCATGAGGATACTCTCCACACTCCTTAGCCAACCCATCTCTCTATGGACTTTATCTTAAATACACTAGATGAAAGTATTAGTCCAAGAGAAAATGTATGTTGTCATGAATTATCAAAACCACCAAGGGAGCACATTGTGCTTTCAGATGGTCATGTCGCTCGAGCGTCCAGCCATATTAAAGATATGTTGAAGCAACTGTCCACCATGCATGAATGGGTGACTGAATTCCAAAAATCAGCGGCTCGGGTTGGAGCTAACATGGCTCTTACCAGTGAGAAATCACATTTGATTTAACTTGATCTAGATGCATTAAAATATGGATTTCCTATATTCAAGCTGGACAAGCCAGAGTTCTCGCAAAAGGATTTCGCCAAGTGTATGGGGGAGACCCGGACATTGGATACTCTTCTAGATGAGGAGTCTTGTGTGTCGCACTATCAGGCTGCATATTCAATGGAAAATGAGCGCATCAACCCACCAAAGGATGAGTCCTTTGAGTTGGTGCCACCTCAACATAAGAACACCTTCGCTCCTGATGTTGATGCATCAGTTATTGTTCTAGTGCCTTCAAATATTCAATCTCTAAGAACAATCCGGCGGCTATAGAAAGATTAGCAGGTTGATGGTGATGATGAGCTGGCAGAATCATACCCTAAGGCGGTTGGCGCAGAAGAGCACTGAAGGTGGGTTAGAACAGAAGATGTATAAGCCGCGAGGCAATAGTAGCCCCTAGTGTTGGGCCAAAAAACTCTAATATTGTTGTGGCTCTTGATGTGATCCTATAATAGGGCTAGCAAAACTTTGAATTGTTTTGTCGTGCCATCATGCATGTTCATGCTTATGTTGTTGTGGCTAAGTTGCCAAACAAATTTGAACTTCCAATGAGTCGCCTTTATAAAAGTTCTTCATTGTATCCTTGTTGACTCCTGTTTTTCCTCAATGATACACCAATTGTATGGTAAGAGCCGATCCATCCAAGAAGCCCAAATAAAATCAACCTTAACCATTTGTGGTTTGTAAGCAAGGTGTGTAGAAACAAACTAGTCATAATATGACTACAACTTCGTAACCTGGCCGGCAAATTTTTGAGACAGTGAAAAACATGATAGTGTTATACCTGCATATATCTAAGAAATAACATATTGTAATAACAGAATGTAAAAATTGATAGTGAGACGGCTTTATAAGACTCGGTATAAAGACTTGCTTTCGAGGCTCAAGCCTTGCTTCAATGAAGTGGGTGTGATAACCCATGGTTTAACCTAGCTCTTTGTAAGATGATTCTCACGTGATTCAAGCCGGTGTTTTAACTTTGAGAAGTTAAGGGTCCAGATGGATTGACTTTTCAAGAGTACACGGGGCCACCTGTTCGGAGTAGCATCTTGCAAACAAGCATGTTTAACCATATATTTTTATTGGCTTATAGCCCAGTCAAAAGGGATATCAAAAGGCTGACCCGTTGAGTTGAAAGCCCCAAAGTGATTTATGTTCAAAGAATAAAGACTCATGCTCAATATGTTAGGCTGAAACGATAGAGGCCCGAGTTTCGGGGGTGCCACCTTTATTATATTTGAACATAAACAAGTATATAAAGAAAAAGGGGTACAATGAGGAGGACTCAGTGGCTCTATGTATAATAAGGCTGAAGATGAGGAATGTTCCAAGGTCAGGTTGTTTGCTCTTCATAGGTGTATGATCCTTTACATAAATCGATCACATAATATGATCCATTATTGAGGATCTTGATGACGACGAAAGGACCTTCCCAAGTTGGGGAAAGCTTATGAATTCCTATTTGATATTGAATCAGACGGAGCATGAAGTCGCCCTCTTGGAAAGTACGACTTCGTATCTCAAGAAAAAGGAGCAAGAGAAGTAAACCGCCACCCTCTGCCAGTTACATCAGCTAGACTATGTCAAGCAACACCAATGATCAAGCAAGACAAAAACCTTGGACATTAAGTGAAATAAGAAAGATCCTTGTTCTAAAGGTCACCTTTCAGTTCTTGACTAGGAAGGAACTGGGAAGCTGATAGCACCCCTCACTCCACCACCTGGATAAAGTAAGGTGAGCATGACTTCGCTAATCCCTTTGGAGCCTAAAATAGAGTGGAACGATTGTCTCAACTTCATTAATAGCCTCTTCTAGTCTGATCAAGGATATGACCCTGACTGGATCATGGTGACCCACCTGCAAAAGAGAGTCCTCCAACTTGTCCAAACATCAAACATTGGGGACTAGGTGGCTATTCTATACCTTTGCACAGTCGGCTTATTTAGAACCCCTCAAGACCATCTTGGATGGCAGAACTCGTTTTCTTACCAAACCTCTAATATAAGTCTTAGGGACGACTCAACCCAAACCTTAATAGAAATGGATATAGAGAGATACAAGTGAACCAAGCACTCGAAGACACATTGGGAACGTGCGTCCATGACTACGAAGACAAATGGCCAAGAAGCAAGTGCAGTTGACTAGAGGACGTGCCTGGACTACTTACTCATGCAAAACATATCAACGAGAAGCCTACACCGACAAACCTCGGCAACCTTACAATTGAAGACCACGTGCATTGGAAGATCATCAGCTCCAGGGAAGCTAACGATTCCACATCACAAGAAAGTTACACCAAGGCTTGACCCTTCTAGACTAATGCATGACATTATGATGTCACTAACCAACATGGGTAACCCCCAAGGCCAACACACAAACACAATACTTTTCCATGTATTCCGACTTTTGAAATACAAGGATAAGGTAGCTCGTTGCTCAAACCTCATTCAGCAATCCCTTAACCTTTAGCCAGGCCTAATTTATTGCAAGAACCTCGTTCACCTCTTGAATGAAACGAAGCGATGCACTCAAAACCGTATCATCATGGACTTAACGATCTAGTGGAGCAATCACACCGAAGCAAAAGCAACACGGGAACACGAAGACTACCTCAGACTCGAATTTCCACACCTCCTTACTGCCTAGCTTAGGAATCTTGGGGACGAGATTCTTGTAAGGGGGTAGGTTTGTCACACCATGTGCTTTGAGTCCCAACACTATGTTAATAAAGCCCAAAAATTAGGACCAACAAAAACTTTTTTTGTATTGTGATGCTTGACTTGATTGCTATTTGATTGCTTGATTGAGTGTGTTCCAAATTCACAAAAAACTCTCCTACTCTTAGAACTCATCTCCCTGATCCAAAACCTTACCCAATGATCATGCCATGTGTATAGGACCTAAAACTTCTTTATACTAAAATAATTTGGCCAAAAAGCATTTATTGAATTTCGGTTTTCAAAACCCCCTGAATTGAGGTTTCTTTTAGAAGTCCTCAAATTAGGGTAAGTGTTTTTCCTCAAAGATTTTATTTGAAGCCTATTACCTATAAGACATCCAAAAACTACAAAAACATTATTTTAGAAGTTATATTTATATTTTATTTAAATGCTTTTTCTGAGGCTAGAAATGGTCTTTTATAGGGAAAATTTATTTTTATGTTTCCAAAATATTAGAGAAATTTAGGGGAACTCAGTGGACATATATTTTCCATATATATGAGTTTGAACACATGTTCAACATATTGGACAAAACCCTTCAAAAGCCTTTCTGCATATTTCAATTATTTGAAATATTTCTATAGGAAATATTGATAAATAAATCTAGGAAAATTCTAGCAAGTCTAGTATGACTCATATGATGATATTTCAAAGTTTCATCCCAATCTAAATTGTTTTGGTTCACATAAGTACCCCCAAACCCTCGATGTCCAGATCCAAATGTGAACAACTTTGCATTGCCAACGGTCTCCAATTGTGCTCAAACGTTTTGGTCATGACCTAATACTCCAATAAGGCATCTACACCAGGTGGTGTATTGAGGAGAATAGTTTAGCCTAGCTAGATCTACACAAATCCATTACTGCCCATTTGTAGGGTTTGAAACTTTTACATTGGCCACTTTCTCCAAATGGGATCAAATTTTGTGGGCAAATTCATTTGGTCCTAATTTTCGTTCTTGTTAATTATAATGTCAAGTAGATCATTTTAGCTAGCTCAAACACCCATCAAACCTCTTTTGCCAATTTTTTCTGCTCAATGATTGAAGGGCCAGAAGTGTTCTCCTTGACCCTAGATTTTTATCATAGCTCTTACTAGCCCCCCTCTACCCCAGGTAACACTGTTGTGTCCTCTACTAAATTATTCGGGGGGGGGGGGTAACTCCCTCTCTCTCGCTATCTTTTCACCATGGCAACACGTCCTCCTTCCCTCCTTTTTACCTCTAATATTAACTTAGCTCTTAAGGTTCATAGGGCATCTCAGGACCCCCCTCCCCAAGGCACTAGTAGACAAGCTTGGCCACGCACAGGACACTAGTGGGATGCCAAAGGCATGGTTTAGAGCATGCTACAATGCACTCAAGCACTGTAGCTTGCTCATTCCGAGGCTCCCGACGGCATTGGCATCAGAGTCGTGTCTCAAGTGGTCGCCTTGACACCCTCTGCACGCCAGCTTGTTGCGCCGATCCTCCCTCACCCTCCTTCTTCCCCTATAGATATTGCTCGAGTGCCGCCATGGACTCCATGCATGGTGTGCCTCGGCCTCACCATTTAATGCCTCCCCGAGCTGATCCCTCCCGTGGCCTTCGCTCTCTCCCTCCCGTGAAGCTCCTGGACCAGCCCCCCTCTCTCATGTCTACCAACCACTCCTATGGACAAAGCCCTACAGTCGTCTCCTGCTCAAATTCGAGCACGGCGTTTGCTCCCTCCTTCTCTATGCCACACTAGAGCATTACCTCCACCACAAGATCTTCCACGTGCATCATTTCTGTCCTCCCGGTGGCCGCAGCGCCATGCCCACCGTTGTGGTTTTGTCATGATAGATGTTCTCATAGGATAACTTGAGTGTGAGTCCATTGCCGCTAGGTGGCGACTCAAATAGGTTGATCGGGAACGAGAGACGAGTTTACCCAGGTTCAACCCCTTTGGTGGAGGTAATAGCCAACATATTGCTTTGTGTATATTGCTGATGATATCGATTACAAAGATGCGGAATCGCTTACCTAGATCTTGAGGGTTTCTTTCTTTCTTACCTGATCTTTCTAACCTAGGGCCCCCCTTTATATATAGGTGGAGGCCTGAGGTTTACAATAGAGTCTAGGTCATAATACAATCCATGACCTAATCTAATTCCTCCTTCTCTTGCTTCTCAAGGAAAGGAGAACTCCACACATCTTCATTATTAAGCCGATTACTCATGTGATGTGATTGTGCCGGCCTGGAATTAAGCCGCCTTCTGGGCCTGGTGCCTTCTCAAAGCATCCTTTGTATGGGCCGCCATAGTAGAGCCCAGGTTATAACTTAGGCAAGTCATACCCGTGCGGTATATCCCCAACATTATCCCTCAATTTAGTTTGGATTCATCCATGCTGAAATCCATCTTGAGAGTGTTGGAAATTCAAACCTAAGATCAACTTATGATCCGGAAATTCTTCGTTCTTTATCTGTTGAAGACTTCAGCCGGGTCAATATTATACCGGGTCACTTTCCTCTTGTGAGGACTTAGTATTTTTCAAACAATACTTTCATGATGTCATCTTGCTAACCATTATCGTCCGAAGTCATCATAGCGAATCTTTTATCATAACACCACCAAATCTGGCCTGGAGCAAAAATCCAGGCGCAATCTCAGCCATGAATTTGCCACGCTCGTTCTGTTTCTCGCGGTGCCGCTTCACATTTCACGTCGTCTTATAAATAGGCCCACTGGACCCCCTCGTCCTCTTTTAGCTCATCTTTTGGTTCCTCGTGCCCCCTCTTCATAGTGAAAGCTTGCCGGAGCTCAAGGATGACGACGGGACCTCCGAGACGTGCCATCTGCTCCATCAGACCCTTCTCGCAGTTGCCAGGGAAGACGTGGCCGTATCCATCTTATTCTTATGACAAGATCAGGTATTCCTCTCCCCCCATTAGGGTTTTGGTGCTTACAGACGTTCATCGTTTATCCCAGCTTTGAATGACCACCATGGATTTGAAGGTCCCATGTTTCTCTAGTGACCATTGTTCTAGTTTGATTGTCGTGTTTCATTTTCCATGAAGTAGATCTAGAATATCTCTCCTATAGAGTCTTGCAAATGCTTCGGTTTTGGTTCCTATGGAGACTTAGATTGTATTTGTTGGAAATATGCGATAGAGGCAATAATAAAATGGTTATTATTGTATTTCCTTGTTCATCTTAATTTTCTATTGTTCATGCTATAATTGTATTAATCGGAAACCAGAATGCACGTGTGAATACATAGACCATAACATATCCCTAGTGAGCCTCTAGTTGGCTAGCTCGTTGATCAATAGATGGTCATGGTTTCATGGCCATGGACATTGGATGTCATTGATAACGGGATCACATCATTAGGAGAATGATGTGATGGACAACACCCAATCCTAAGCATAGCACAAGATCGTGTAGTTCGTCTGCTAAAGCTTTTCCAATGTCAAGTATCATTTCCTTAGACCATGAGATTGTGCAACTACCAAAAACCGTAGGAATGCTTTGGGTGTGCCAAACATCACGACGTAACTGGGTGGCTATAAAGGTGCACTATGGGTATCTCCCAAAGTGTCTGTTGGGTTGGCATGAATCGAGACTGGGATTTGTCACTCCGTATGACGGAGAGGTATCTCTGGGCCTACTCGGTAAGACATCATCATAATGAGCTCAATGTGACTAAGTAGTTAGCCATGGGATGATGTATTGTGGAACGAGTAAAGAGACTTGACGGTAACGATATTGAACAAGGTATAGGGATACCGAAGATCGAATCTCGGGCAAGTATCATACCGGTAGACAAAGGGAATTGGATACGAGATTGATTGAACTCCCGACATCATGGTTCATCCGATGAGATCATCGTGGAGCATGTGGGATCCAACATGGGTATCCAAATCCCGCTGTTGGTTATTGACCGGAGAGGTGTCTCGGTCATGTCTACGTGTCTCCCGAACCCGTAGTGTCTACACACTTCAGGTTCGATGACGCTAGGGTTATAGGGAAATGGTATACGTGATTACCGAAGGTTGTTCGGAGTCCCGGATGATATCCCGGACGTTACGAGGAGCTCCGGAATGGTCCGTAGGTAAAGATTGATATATAGGAAGTCTTGTTTTGGTCAACGGAAAGTTTTCGGGCTCATCGGTAGTGTATCGGGAGTGCCGGGAGGGTGCCAGAGGACCCCCGAGAGGGGTGTGACGACCAAAGGACCTTATGGGCCGTTAGATAAAGTGTTCTGGCCCTTATTGGGCTGGGAAAGACCTTTGCTAAAGTCCCATGCGCATAGGGATAAAGAGATAAGGCAAAAATGAGTTTGAAAGGAGGAGATCCACCTCCCTTGTGGGAGGTGGACTCCTCCCCTAGCTCGGTCGAACCTCTCCTCCTTGGAGGAGGGGCCAAGTAAGCCCTACATCTCCCTCCTCCTATATATACTTGAGGTTTTGGTTGTTTTGAGATAAGATTGGATCTCTCTCTCCCACGGCGCAGCCCTACCTCTCTTCTTCCTCCTCCGCAGTGCTTAGGCGAAGCCCTGCCGGAATACCATACTGCTCCACCACCACCACACTGTCGTGCTACTGTTGGAGATCTTCCCCAACCTCTCCCTCCTCCTTTCTGGATCAAGGCATGGGAGACGTCACCGGGCTGCACGTGTGTTGAACACGGAGGCGCCATTGTTCGGCGCTAAGATCGGATTCCACCGCGATCTGAATTGCTGCAAGTACGAGTCCACCAACCGCGTTCTTGTAACGCTTCCGCTTAGCAATCTTCAAAGGTATGAAGATGCACTATCTTCCCACTCGTTGCTGGTTTCTCCATAGATAGATCTTGGTGAACACGTAGAAAATTTCGATTTACTACTATGTCTCCCAACAGTGGCATCATGAGCTAGGTCTATGCGTAGAATCTATGCACGAGTAGAACACAAAGTTGTTGTGGGCGTCGATCTTGTTAATTTGCTTACCACTACTAGTCTTATCTTGATTCGGCGGTATTGTGGGATGAAGCGGCCCGGACCAACTTTACACGTACGCTTACGTGAGACCGGTTCCACCGCCTGACATGCACTTGTTGCACAAGGTGGCTAGCGGGTGTTTGTCTCTCCCACCTTAGTCAGATTGGATTCGACGAAAAGGGTCCTTATGAAGGGTAAATAGAAATTGGCATATCATGTTGTGGTTTTGGCGTAGGTAAGAAACGTTCTTGCTAGAAACCTATAGCAGCCACGTAAAAACTTGCAACTACAAATTAGAGGACGTCTAACTTGTTTTTGCAGCATATGCCTTGTGATGTGGTATGGACAAAGGATGTGATGTGATGCACTGTGATGTATGAGATTGATCATGCTCTTGTAATAGGATTCACTACCTGCATGTCGATGAGTATGACAACCGGCAGGAGCCATAGAAGTTATCTTATTTTATTGTATGACCTGCGTGTCAATCATAAACGCCATGTAATTACTGTACTTTATTGCTAAACGTTAGCCATAGTAGTAGAAGTAATAGTTGGCGAGACAACTTCATGAAGACACGATGATGGAGATCATGATGATGGAGATCATGGTGTCGTGCCGGTGACAGTGATGATCATGGTGCCCCAAAGATGGAGATCAAAGGAGCAAGATGATATTGGCCATATCATGTCACTATATTGATTGCATGTGATGTTTATCATGTTTACATCTTATTTTCTTAGAACGACGGTAGTAAATAAGATGATCTCTCAATAAAATTTTGAGAAAGGTGTTCACCCTAACTGTGCACCATTGCTAATGATCGTTGTTCTAAAGCACCACGTGATGATCATGTGTGATAGGTTCTAACGTTCGCATACAACGGGTGTAAGCCAGATTTACACACGCGAAACACTTAGGTTGACTTGACAATCCTAGCATGTACAAACATGGCCTCGGAACACGGAAGACCGAAAGGTCGAACATGAGTCGTATAGAAGATACGATCAACATGGAGATGTTCACCATGGATGACTAGTCCGTCTCACGTGATGATCGGACACGGGCTAGTTGACATGGATCATGTGTCACTTGGATGACTAGAGAGATGTCTATCTAAGTGGGAGTTCATTAAATAATTTGATTATGTGAACTTAATTATCATGAACTTAGTCTAAAATTGTCTTTACAATCTATATTGTAGATCCTATGGCCAACGCTAATGTCACCCTCAACTTCAATGCGTTGCTAGAGAAAACCAAGACGAAAGATGATGGAAGCAACTACGCGGACTGGGTCCATGGCTTGAGGATCATCCTCATAGCTTCCAAAAGATTGTACGTCCTTGATGCACCGCTAGGTGACGCACCCGTTTTCCTAGTAGATCAAGACGTTATGAACGCTTGGCAGTCACGTTGGAATGATTACTCCCTTGTTTAATGCGGCATGCTTTACAGTTTAGAACCGGGGCTCCAAAAGCGTTATGAGAAAAATGGAGCATATGAGATGTTCCAAGAGCTGAAACTGGTTTTCCAATCTCATGCCCGTGTCGAGAGATATGATGTCTCCGACAAGTTCTTCAGTTGTAAGATGGAGGAAAATAGTTCTGTCAGTGAGCACAAAATGTCTGGGTTGCACAACCGCTTGACTCAGCTGGGAGTTCATCTCCTGGATGACTCGGTCATTGACAGAATCCTTCAGTCACTTCCACCTAGCTACAAGAGCTTTGTAATGAACTACAACATGCAGGGTATGGAGAAGTCCATTCCTGTGTTGTACTCGATGCTGAAATTAGTGGAGATCGAGATAAAAAAGGAGCATCAAGTGTTGATGGTGAATAAGACCACTAGTTTCAAGAAAGGCAAGGGTAAGAAGAACTTCAAGAAGGACGTCAAAGCTTTTGCCGCGCCCGGTAAGCAAGTTGCCGCGAAGAAGAACAAGAATGGACCCAAGCCTGAGACTGAGTGCTTTTATTGCAAGGGTACCGGTCACTGGAAGTGGAACTGCCCCAAGTACTTAGCGGATAAGAAGGCCGGCAAAGTTAAAGGTATATGTGATATGCTTGTTATTGATGTGTACCTTACCGGTGCTCATAGTAGATCTTGGGTATTTGATACCGGTGCAGTTGCTCACATTTGTAATTCCAAGCAGAAGCTGCGGAATAAACGGAGACTAGCAAAGGATGAGGTGACAATGCGCGTCGGGAATGGTTCTAAGGTCGATGTGATCATCGTCGGCACGCTACCTCTACATCTACCTTCGGGATTAGTTCCTCAATAATTGTTATTTAGTACCAGCTTTGAGCATGAACATTGTATCCGGATCTCATTTAAATCTGAGAATAATAGTTGTTCTATTTATATGAGAGAAAAGTTTTATGGTCATGCCCCGCTGGTCAATGGTTTATTTTTTATGAATCTCGAACGTGATGTTACACATGTCCATAGTGTAAGTACCAAAAGATGTAAGATTGATAATGATAGTCCCACTTACATGTGGCACTGCCGCCTTGGTCATCTTGGTGTCAAGCGCATGAAGAAACTCCATACGGATGGACTTTTGGAGTCTCTTGATTTTGAATCATTTGACACGTGCGAACCATGCCTCATGGGCAAGATGACCAAGACTCCGTTCTCCAGAACAATGGAGCGAGCAACAGACTTGTTGGAGATAATACATACCGATGTACGCGGTCCAATGAGTGTCGAGGCTCGTGGTGGCTACAGTTATGTTCTCACCCTCACTAATGACTTGAGCAGATATGGGTATGTCTACTTAATGAAACACAAGTCTAAAACCTTTGAAAGGTTCAAGGAATTTCAAAGTGAGGTGGAGAATCAACGTGAGAAGAAAATAAAGTGCCTACGATCTGATCGTGGGGGAGAATATTTGAGTCACGAGTTTGGCATGCACCTAAGGAAATGTGGAATTGTTTCACAACTCACGCCGCATGGCACACCTCAGAGAAATGGCGTGCCTGAACGTCGTAATCGCACTCTATTGGATATGGTGCGATCTATGATGTCTCTTACCGACTTACCTCTATCATTTTGGGGATATGCATTAGAGACTGCCGCATTCACTTTAAATGGGGCACCGTCAAAGTCCGTTGAGATGACACCGTATGAACTATGGTTTGCAAAGAAACCTAAGCTTTCGTTTCTAGAAGTTTGGGGATGTGATGCTTATGTGAAGAAACTTCAACCTGAGAAGCTCGAACCCAAAGCAAAAAAGTGTGTCTTCATAGCATATCCCAAAGAGACTATTGGGTATACCTTCTACCTCGGATCCGAAGGCAAAGTATTTGTTGCCAAGAATGGATCCTTTCTTGAGAAAGAGTTTCTCTCGAAAGAAGTAAGTGGGAGGAAAATAGAACTTGATGAGGTAATTGTACCTCCACTCAAACCGGAGAGTAGTGCAACACAGGAAGTTGTTTTTGTGGAGTCTACATCGGCTAGAAAGGAACTTAATGATGATGATCATGAAACTTCAGATCAAGTTACTATTGAACGTTGAAGGTCCACTGGGACACGTTCCGCACCAGAGTGGTACGCCAACCCTATCCTGGAGATCTTGTTGTTGGACAACGGTGAACCTTCAAACTATGAAGAAGTGATGGCGGGCCTAGATTCCAACAAATGGCTTGAAGCCATGAAATCCGAGATAGGATCCATGTATGAGAACAAAGTATGGACTTTGGTGGACTTGCTTGATGATAAGCGAGCCATTGAAAATAAATGGATCTTTAAGAAGAAGACTGACGCAGATGGTAATGTGACCATCTATAAGGCTCGGCTTGTCGCTAAGGGTTAAAGACAAGTTCAAGGAGTTGACTACGATGAGACTTTCTCACCCGTAGTGATGCTAAAGTCCGTCTGAATCATGTTAGCAATTGCTGCATTTTATGATTATGAGATCTGGCAAATGGACGTCAAAACGGATCTGAATGTCGCAGATCCGTTGACTAAACCTCTCTCAAGAGCAAAACATGATCAACACCAGAATGCTATGGGTGTTCGATTCATCGCAATGTAACTAGATTATTGACTCTAGTGCAAGTGGGAGACCATTGGAAATATGCCCTAGAGGCAATAATAAAATGGTTATTATTGTATTTCCTTGTTCATGATAATTGTCTATTGTTCATGCTATAATTGTATTAACAGGAAACCAGAATGCATGTGTGAATACATAGACCATAACATGTCCCTAGTGAGCCTCTAGTTGGCTAGCTCGTTGATCAATAGATGGTCATGGTTTCATGACCATGGACATTGGATGTCATTGATAACGGGATCACATCATTAGGAGAATGATTTGATGGACAAGACCCAATCCTAAGCATAGCACAAGATCGTGTAGTTCGTCTGCTAAAGCTTTTCCAATGTCAAGTATCATTTCCTTAGACCATGAGATTGTGCAACTCCAGGATACCGTAGGAATGCTTTGGTTGTGCCAAACGTCACAAAGTAACTGGGTGGCTATAAATGTGCACTACGGGTATCTCCGAAAGTGTCTGTTGGGCTGGCACGAATCGAGACTGGGATTTGTCACTCCGTATGACGGAGAGGTATCTCTAGGCCCACTCGGTAAGACATCATCATAATGATCTCAATGTGACTAAGTAGTTAGCCATGGGATGATGTGTTGCGGAACTAGTAAAGAGACTTGCCAGTAACGAGATTTTACAAGGTATAGGGATACCAACGATCGAATCTCGGGCAAGTATCATATCGGTAGACAAAGGGAATTGGATACGGGATTGATTGAATCCCCGACATCATGGTTCATCCAATGAGATCATCGTGGAGCATGTGGGAGCCAACATGGGTATCCAGATCCCGCTATTGGTTATTGACCAGAGAGGTGTCTCGGTCATGTCTACGTGTCTCCCGAACCCATAGGGTCTACACACTTAAGGTTCGATGACGCTAGGGTTATAGGGAAATGGTATACGTGATTACCGAAGGTTGTTCAGAGTCCCGGATGAGATCCTAGACATCATGAGGAGCTCCGGAATGGTCCTGAGGTAAAGATTGATATATAGGAAGTCCTGTTTTGGTCACCGGAAAGTTTTCGGGCTCATCGATAGTGTACCGGGAGTGCTGGGAGGGTGCCGGAGGACCCCCGGGAGGGGTGTGACGACCAAAGTACCTTATGGGATTTTAGATAAAGTGTTCTAGCCCTTATTGGGATGGGAAAGACCTTTTATAAAGGCCCATGCGCATAGGGATAAAGAGATAAGGTAAAAAGGAGTTTGAAAGGAGGAGATCCACCTCCCTTGTGGGAGGTGGACTCCTCCCCTAGCTCGGCCGAACCTCTCCTCCTTGGAGGAGGGGCCAAGGCATCCCTCCCTTCGCTATATATACTTGAGGTTTTGGCTGTTTTGAGACAAGATTTGATCTCCCTCTCCCACGGTGCAACCCTACCTCTCTTCTCCCTCCTCCGCAGTGCTTAGGCGAAGCCCTGTCGGAATACCTTACTGCTCCACCACCACCACGCCGTCATGCTGTTGTTGGAGCTCTTCCCCAACCTCTCCCTCCTCCTTGCTGGATATATGCGCGGGAGACGTCACCGGGCTGTATGTCTGTTGAACGCGGAGGCGACGTTGTTCGGCGCTTAGATCGGAATCAATCGCGATCTGAATCGCCACAAGTACGACTGCACCAACCGCGTTCTTGTAACGCTTTCGCTTTGCGATCTTCAAAGGTATGAAGATGCACTCTCCCTTACTCGTTGTTGGTTTCCCCATAGATTGATCTTGGTGAACACGTAGGAATTTTTTTATTTACTACTACGTCTCCCAATAGTATTTTCCTTTTATTACCATGCATATATTAGATCAGGATGATCCTCCATCTGTTGCAGAAAGTTGTTTGTCCATAGGATATTTTAGTTAAGTCCTTCCAAGCACTTTTACTGTCACCTTTTTTTCCTCGTACTAAGGCCGGCATAGCTTTCATTGCTTATTAGTCTGTTATTCCACTGTCTCAATGTACAATGCCCGCTCATTAATTCATGGATCCATTCCATATTATGTACTTGAATACCGGCTTGATTTCAGGAAACTTTTCAATCATCCATACCTTTGGGCCCAGTCAAAATTATAGTGTCCATGAAAACACCATAAATACCGGTTTGCTTGAGTCGCCTTTTGTTCTTGACCCTCATTCAAAGTTAGTCTTATTATGTTACAAGCCGTCTTAAAATCTAGCTCATGAAATTCCCCCTTTCCATATTCTAGTTCAAACTAGAAAACATTACAATGCCTACCAAGACTAGCAAAGCCTATGGCTGGGTTAGGTCCCACGAGTTGGTACTCACCCTGGAGAACCTCATAACCCAGGGCCTGTTGCCAGATCAAAATGAAATAGGATGGCAAGCGCCTGAAGAAGATCTGACCCCACAACCTGGCATGGGGGAAGTCGTATGTTTCATTAATCATGTGCAAAGGGGTTTCCGACCGCCCGGGTTGAAATTCTATAGAGTTCTCCTTGAATTTTTCAAGCTCCAACCATAAGATGTTGGCCCCAACTCAATGACCAGCATATGGTAATTTCAAGTGCTATATGAAGTGTATCTTCAGATTGAGCCATCCTTGACTCTTTTTAGAGAGATTTTCTACCTGAACCGCCAAACAGAGACAGAGGATGGCCCTAGCGTGGAACTTGGCGGCGTCTCTATGCAGAAGAGGAAAAACAGTCTTTTCCCTGAGACAAATTTGGTGAGTCATCCGAAAGTATGGAAGAAAACTTGCTTCTACGATAGAAACACTGCCCCCAAAGGCCAGGCCTCATTAAAGGGTCTCAAACTAGACAATATTGGCAGTACCGACTTTCTGGGTTGGCCAACTGATGAAGAGAGGAAAGTGCTGGGCCCTGTGTTGCTGAAGTTAAGGCCGTCAATGCCAATGGCCTTACTAGGATTGATCTGATCTGATGCTAGATAACCTAGCAGATTCAACCCATGAGTGTGAGGGGCGATTTAATGCACAACTACCCTCGTGAGTCAAAGCATGTGCAGCGTTGATACGTCTCCAATGAATCTATATTTTTTTATTGTTCCATGCCATTGTATTATCATTCTAGGACACTTTTTGAGTAATTATTTACCAATTTATATTATTTTTGAGCACTAATGTATTGACCCAGTGCCCAGTGCCAGTTCCTGTTTTGTGTGTGTGTGTGTTTTGTTTCACAAAAATTCCATATTAAAACAAGTCCAAATGGGAAAAAATTACGGAGATAATTTTTGGAATATATGTGAATTTTGGGTGTCGGAATCAATGCAAGACGATGCCCAAGGGCCCCACAAGCCAAACGGACGTGCCACCAGGGGGGTGGCGCACCCTGATGGCTTGTGGCCAGCCCTTAGGTCAGTTGATGCTCTCCTTCTTCTACAAGAAAAAAATCTCGCTGTAAATATCCCCTTAAAATTTCAGCCCAATCGGAGTTACATATCTCTGGATATTTAACAAACGGTGAAGGGGTGTGAAAACAGTCACGAAAACATGAGAGAAATAGAGAGAGATCCAATCTGGGAGGGTTTTTTGCCCTCTGGGAGCAATGGCGGCCATGGACCACAGGGGAAACCCTCCACCCACCTAGGGAGCAAGCCAAGGAAGAAGAATAACTAGGGGGCTCTCTCACTGTTTCTCCCGGTGGCGTCGGAACGCCGCCGGGCATCCATCATGACGGCGATCTACACCAACAACTTTGCCACCGTCACCACCATTACCTTCCCTCATCTATTTACAGTGGTCCACTCTCCCGCATCCAGCTGTACTTCCTACCTGAATATGGTGTTTTATGCCACATATTATTATCCAATGATTTGTTGCTATCCTATGATGTTTGAGTAGATCTGTTTTGTCCTATGGGTTGATTGATGATCTTGATTAATTTGAGTTGCGTGGTTTATATTGGCGTTGTCCTAAGGTGCTTTCCATGAGGCGCACACGTGAAATATTCACGCTGGAGGGTGTTGCAATATGTTCATGATTCACTTATACTGGGTGGCTAGAGTGATAGAAGCTTACACCCGAGTAAGGGGGTTGTTTACGTATGGGAGTAAAGGGGACTTGATGTTTAATGCTATGGTTGGGTTTTACCTTAATGATCTTTAGTTGTTGTGGATGCTTGCTAGAGTTCCAATCATAAGTGTGTATGATCCAAGTATGGAAACTATGTTAGCTCATGCCTCTCCCTCATTAAAACTGCAATAATGATTACCGATCTCATTATCAATTTCCTAGGACAATCTCGCAAATCCTATCACCACTTTTCCACACTCGCTATATTTATATTACATTTATTTTATTAAAACAGAATCTAACTTTTATTTCTACGTTCTTTATTGTCTTGCAAATTATATTTACACCTACAAAGTACTTCTAGCTTTATTCCCGCAAAGTAGTTTCATACTTGTTCTAGGTAAAGTAAATGTTAGCGTGCGTAGAGTTGTATCGGTGGTCGATAAAACTTGAGAGAGTATTAATTCTGCCTTTAGGTCCTCGTTGGGCTCGACACTCTTACTTATCGAAAAAAGCTACAAACAATCCCCAATACTTGTGGGTTATCAATGTTGGGAGACGTAGTAGTAAATCAAAATTTTCTACGTGTTCACCAAGATCTATCTATGGAGAAACCAGCAACGAGTGGGAAGAGATTGCATCTTCATACCTTTGAAGATCACTAAGTGGAAGCATTAGAAGAACGAGGTTGGTGGAGTCGTACTCATAGCGATTCAGATCGCGGTGGAATTCGATCGTAGCGCCGAACAACGGCGCCTCCGCGTTCAACACATGTGCAGCCCGGTGACGTATCCTATGCCTTGATCTAGCAAGAAGGAAGGAGAGGTCGAGGGAGAGCTCCAGCAACACGATGGCATGGTGACGGTGGAGCAATGTGGTCTCCAGCAGGGCTTCACCAAGCACTACGGAGAACGAGGAGTAGGAGAAGTAGGTCTGCACCGAGAGGGAGAGAGAGTCGTTTCTCAAACAGCCCCAAGGGCACCACTATATATAGGAGGAGGAGGAGAGAGGGATTCTCCCTAGGGTTTCCACCCTAGGGGCCGGAGGCAGCCCTAGATGAGACTTGGGCGGCGGCCAAGGGAGGGAGAGGGGGTACGGCAGCCCTAGCAGCCCTAGGGTGGGCCTAGGGCCCATCTGGGCCTAGGGTTTGCCCCCCTCTCTCCTTTCTGCGCCTTGGGCCAGGTAGGAGAGGCGCACCAGCCCACCTAGGGGCTGGTTCCCTCCACCTTCAGCCCATGCAGCCCTCCGAGGCCCGTGGCCCCTCCCGGTGGACCCCCGGAACCCTTCCGATGCTGCCGGTCGTTACCGGTGACGCCCGAAACATTTCCGATAACCAAAACCTCACTTCCTATATATCAATCTTTGCCTCCGGACCATTTCGGAACTCCTCGTGACGTCTGGGGTCTCATCTGGGACTCCGAACAACCTTCGGTAACCACGTACACTATTTCCCTATAACCCTAGCGTCATCGAACCTTAAGTGTGTAGACCCTACGGGTTCGGACGGCACGTAGACATGACCGAGACACCTCTCCAGTCAATAACCAACAACGGGATCTGGATACCCATGTTGGCTCCCACATTATCCACGATGATCTCATCGCATGAACCACGATGTCGGGGATTCAATGAATCTCGTATACAATTCCCTTTGTCTACCGGTATGATACTTGCCCGAGATTCGATCGTTGGTATCCCTATACCTTGTTCAATCTTTTTACCGGCAAGTCTCTTTACTCATTCCGTAATACATCATCCCGTGGCTAACTCCTTAGTCACATTGAGCTCATTATAATGATGTCTTACCGAGTGGGCCTAGAGATACCTCTCCGTCATACGGAGTGACAAATCCCAGTCTCGATTCGTGCCAACCCAACAGACACTTTCGGAGATACCCGTAGTGCACCTTTATAGCCACCCAGTTACGTTGTGACGTTTGGCACACCCAAAGCATTCCTACGGTATCCGGGAGTTGCACAATCTCATGGTCTAAGGAAAGGATACTTGACATTGGAAAAGCTTTAGAAGATGAAGTACACAATCTTGTGCTATGCTTAGGATTGTGTCTTGTCCATCACATCATTCTCCTAATGAGGTGATCTCGTTATCAATGACATCCAATGTCCATGGTCATGAAACCGTGACCATATATTGATCAACGACCTAGCCAACTAGAGGCTCACTAGTGATATGTTGTGGTCTATGTATTCACACATGCATTACGGTTTCCTGTTAACACAATTATAGCATGAAAAATAGACAATTATCATGAACAAGGAAATACAATATTAACCATTTTATTATTGCCTCTAGGGCATATTTCCAACAGTCTCCCACTTGCACTAGAGTCAATAAGCTAGTTACATTGCGATGAATCGAACACCCATAGCATTCTGGTGTTGATCATGTTTCGCTCGTGAGAGAGGTTTAGTCAACGGATCTGCGACTTTCAGATCCGTATGTACTTTACAAATATCTATATCTCCCTCCTGAATGTAATCATGGATGGAGTTGAAGCGGCGCTTGATGCTTCTTGTATTCTTGTGAAACCTGGGCTCCTTCGCAAGGGCAATAACTCTAGTGTTGTCACAGAATAGAGTCATCGGGCCCGACGCATTGGGAATCACTCCTAGGTCGGCGATGAACTCCTTCATCCAGACTACTTCCTTTGCTCCTTCTGAAGCAGCTATGCACTCCGCTTCACATGTAGATACCGCCACGATGCTTTGCTTGCTGCTGCACCAGCTGACTGCCCCTCCATTCAAAATATACAAATATCCGGTTAGCGACTTGGAGTCGTCCGGATCTGTGTAGAAGCTAGCATCGACGTAACCCTTTACGACGAGCTCTTTGACACCTCCATATTCGAGAAACATGTCCTTTGTCCTTTTCAGGTACTTCAGGATATTCTTGACCGCTGTCCAGTGTTCCGCTCCGAGATCACTTTGGTACCTCCCTACAAAACTTATGGCAAGGTTCACATCAGGTATGGTACACAGCATGGCATACATAATAAAGACTATGGCTGAAGCATAGGGGATGACACTCATCTCTTCTCTATCCTTTGCCGTGGTCGGGCATCGAGTCGTACTCAATCTCACACCCTGTAACACAGGTAAGAACCCCATCTTGGACTGATCCATATTGAACTTCTTCAATATCTTTTCAAGGTATGTGCTTTCTGAAAGACCTATGAGGTGTCTCGATCTATCTCTATAGATCTTAATACCTAATACAAAAGCAGCTTCTCCAAGGTCCTTCATTGAAAAATACTTATTCAAGTAGGCCTTTACACTTTCCAAAAGTTCTATATCATTTCCTATTATCAGTATGTCATCCACATATAATATGAGAAATGCTACAGAGCCCCCACTCACTTTCTTGGAAATACAGGGTTCTCCATAAACCTGTACAAACCTAAATGCTTTAATCACCTGATTAAAGCGAATGTTCCAACTCCGAGATGCTTGCACAAGCCCATAGATGGAGCGCTGGAGCTTGCATACCTTATTAGCATCTTTAGGATCGACAAAACCTTCCGGCTGCATCATATACAGTTCTTCCTTAAGGAAGCCATTAAGGAATGCCGTTTTGACGTACATTTACCAGATCTCATATTCATAAAATGCGGCAATTGCTAACATGATTCGGACAGACTTCAGCATCGCTACGTGTGAGAAAGTCTCATCGTAGTCAACTCCTTGAACTTGTCTTTAACCCTTAGCGACAAGCCAAGCCTTATAGACGACCACATTACCATCTACGTCAGTCTTCTTCTTAAAGATCCATTTATTTTCAATGGCTCGCTTATCATCAAGCAAGTCCACCAAAGTCCATACTTTGTTCTCATACATGGATCCTATCTCGGATTTCATGGCCTGAAGCCATTTGTTGGAATCCGGGCCCGCCATCGCTTCTTCATAGTTCGAAGGTTCACCGTTTTCCAACAACATGATCTCCGGGACAGGGTTGCCGTACCACTCTGGTGCGGAACGTGACCTAGTGGACCTTCGACGTTCAATAGTAACATGATCTAAAGTTTCATGATCATCATCATTAACTTCCTGTCCAGCCGTTGCAGGCTCCACAAAAACAACTTCCTGTGTTGCGCTACTCTCCGGTTCGAGTGGAGGTACAATTACCTCATCAAGTTCTATTTTCCTCCCACTTACTTCTTTTGAGAGAAACTATTTCTCGAGAAAGGATCCATTCTTGGCAACAAAGACTTTGCCTTCGGATCTGAGGTAGAAGGTGTACCCAATAGTATCTTTGGGATATCCTATGAAGACGCACTTTTCCGCTTTGGGTTCGACCTTCTCAGGTTGAAGTTTCTTCACATAAGCATCGCATCCCCAAACTTTTAGAAACGATAGCTTAGGTTTATTTTCAAACCATAATTCATACGGTGTCGTCTCAACGGACTTTAACGGTGCCCTATTTGAAGTGAATGCGGTAGTCTCTAATGCATATCCCCAAAATGATAACGGTAAGTCGGTAAGAGACATCATAGATCGCACCATATCCAATAGAGTGCGATTACGACGTTCAGACACACCATTTCGCTGAGGTGTGCCAGGCGGCGTGAGTTGTGAAATAATTCCACATTTCCTTAGGTGCGTGCCAAACTCGTGACTCAAATATTCTCCGCCACGATCAGATCGTAGGCACTTTATTTTCCTGTCATGTTGATTCTCTACCTCACTCTAAAATTCCTTGAACCTTTCAAAGGTTTCAGACTTGTGTTTCATTAAGTAGACATACCCATACCTGCTCAATTCATTAGTGAGGGTGAGAACATAACGGTAGCCACCACGAGCCTCGACGCTCATTGGATTGCATACATCGGTATGTATTATCTCCAACAAGTCAGTTGCTCGCTCCATTGTTCCGAAGAACGGAGTCTTGGTCATCTTTCCCATGAGGCATGGTTCGCACATGTCAAATGATTCGAAATCAAGAGACTCCAAAAGTCCATCAGCATGGAGCTTCTTCATGCGTTTGACACCAATGTGACCAAGGCGGCAGTGCCACATGTAAGTGGCACTATCGTTATCAACCTTACACTTTTTGGTACTCACACTATGGACATGTGTAACATCACGTTCGAGATTCATCAAAAATAAACCATTGACCAGCGGGGCATGACCATAAAACTTTTCTCTCATATAAATAGAACAACCATTATTCTCAGATTTAAATGAGTAGCCATCTCGCATCAAACAAGATCCAGATACAATGTTCATGCTCAAAGCTGGTAGTAAATAACAATTATTGAGGTTTAACACTAATCCCGAAGGTAGATGTAGAGGTAGCGTGCCGACAGTGATCACATCCACCTTGGAACCATTCCCGACGCGCATCGTCACCTCGTCCTTTGCCAGTCTTCGCTTATTCCGCAGCTCCTGCTTGGAGTTACAAATGTGAGCAACTGCACCGGTATCAAATACCCAGGAGCTACTATGAGCGCTGGTTAGGTACACATCAATAAAAAGGATATCACATATATCTTTGACGTTGCCGGCCTTCTTATCCGCTAAGTACTTGGGGCAGTTCCATTTCCAGTGTCCGGTACCCTTGCAATAAAAGCACTCAGTCTCAGGCTTGGGTCCATTCTTGTTCTTCTTCCCGTCAACTTGCTTACAGGGCGTGGCAACAGCTTTGCCGTCCTTCTTGAAGCTCTTCTTACCCTTGCCTTTCTTGAAACTAGTGGTCTTATTTACCATCAACACTTGATGCTCCTTTTTGATCTCGACCTCCACTGATTTCACAATCGAGTACAACTCAGGAATGGATTTCTCCATACCCTGCATGTTGTAGTTCATCACAAAGCTCTTGTAAGTAGGTGGAAGCGACTGGAGGATTCTGTCAATGACCAAGTCATCCGGGAGATTAACTCCCAGCTGAGTCGAGCGGTTGTGAAACCTAGACATTTTGAGTATATGCTCACTGACAAAACTATTCTCCTCCATCTTATAGCTGAAGAACTTGTGGAAGACGTCATATCTCTCGACCCGGGCATGAGCTTGGAAAACCAGTATCAGCTCCTTGAACATCTCATATGCTCCGTGTTGCTCAAAACGCTTTTGGAGCCCCGGTTCTAAACTGTAAAGCATGCCGCACTAAACTAGGGAGTAATCATCGCAGTGTGACTGCCAAGCGTTCATAACGTCTTGGTCCGCTGGGAAAATGGGTGGGTCACCTTGCTGTGCATCAAGGACATAAAATACCTTGGAAGCTATGAGGATGATCCTCAAGCTACGGACCCAGTCCGCATAGTTGCTTCCATCATCTTTCAACTTGGTTTTCTCTAGGAACGCGTTGAAGTTGAGGGTGACATTAGCATTGGCCATTGGATCTACAATATAGATTGTAAAGACAATTTTAGACTAATTTCATGATAATTAAGTTCACATAATCAAATTATTTAATGAACTCCCACTTACATAGACATCTCTCTAGTCATCCAAGTGATACATGATCCATGTCAACTAGCCCGTGTCCGATCATCACGTGAGACGGACTAGTCATCCATGGTGAACATCTCCATGTTGATCGTATCTTCTATACGACTCATGTTCGACCTTTCGGTCTTCCGTGTTCCGAGGCCATGTCTGTACATGCTAGGCTAGTCAAGTCAACCTAAGTGTTTTGCGTGTGTAAATCTGGCTTACACCCGTTGTATGCGAACGTTAGAACCTATCACACACGATCATCACGTGGTGCTTCGGAACAACGATCCTCAGCAACGTGCACAGTTAGGGTGAACACATTTCTTGAGATTTTACTGAGAGATCATATTATTTACTACCGTCGTTCTAAGCAAATAAGATGTAAACATGATAAACATCACATGCAATCAATATAGTGACATGATATGGCCAATATCATCTTGCTCCTTTGATCTCTATCTTCGAGGCACCATGATCATCATTGTCACCCGCACGACACCATGATCTCCATCATCGTGTCTTCATGAAGTTGTTTTGCCAACTATTACTCCTACTACTATGGCTAACGTTTAGCAATAAAGTAAAGTAATTACATGGCATTTATGATTGACACATAGGTCATACAATAAAATAAGACAACTCATATGGCTCCTGCCGGTTGTCATACTCATCGACATGCAAGTCATGAATCTTATTACAAGAACATGATCAATATCATACATCACAATGCATCACATCACATCCTTTGTCCATACCACATCACAAGGCATATGCTGCAAAAACAAGTTAGACGCCCTCTAATTTGTAGTTGCAAGTTTTTACGTGGCTGCTATTGGTTTCTAGCAAGAACGTTTCTTACCTACGTCAAAACCACAACGTGATATGCCAATTGCTATTTACCCTTCATAAGGACCCTTTTCATCGAATTCAATCCGACTAAGGTGGGAGAGACAGACACCCGCTAGCCACCTTATGCAACAAGTGCATGTCAGGCGGTGGAACCGGTCTCACGTAAGCGTACGTGTAAAGTTGGTCCGGGCCGCTTCATCCCACAATACCGCCAAATCAACATAATACTAGTAGTGGTAAGAAAATTAACAAGATCGACGCTCACAACAACTTTGTGTTCTACTCGTGCATATATTCTACGCATAGACCTAGCTCATGATGCCACTGTTGGGAGACGTAGTAGTAAATCAAAAATTTCTATGTGTTCACAAAGATCTATTTATGGAGAAACCAGCAACGAGCAAGAAGAGAGTGCATCTTCATACCTTTGAAGATCGCTAAGCGGAAGCGTTACAAGAACGCGGTTGGTGGACTCATACTCGCAGCAATTCAGATCGTGATGGAATCCGATCTTAGCGCCGAACAATGGCGCCTCCGCGTTCAACACACGTGCAGGCCGGTGACGTCTCCTACGCCTTGATCCAGCAAGGAGGAAGGAGATGTTGAGGGAGAGATACGGCAGCATGACGGCATGGTGATGGTGGAGCAGCATGGTCTCCGGCAGGGCTTCGCCAAGCACCGCGGAGAACGAGGAGTAGGAGAAGTAGGGCTGCGCCGAGAGGGAGAGAGAGTCGTGTCTCGAACAGCCCCAAGGGCACCACTATATATAGGAGGAGGAGGAGGGAGGGCTGCGCCCTAGGGTTCCCACCCTAGGGGCCGGTGGCATCCCTAGATGGGACTTGGGCGGCGGCCAAGGGAGGGAGAGGTGTTGTGGCTGCCCTAGAAGCCCTCCCTCTCCTTGCTGCGCCTTGGTCCAGGTGGGAGAGGCGCACCATCCCACCTAGGGGCTAGTTCCCTCCACCTTCGGCCCATGGAGCCCTTCGAGGCCCGTGCCCCCCCCCGGTGGACCTCGGAACCCTTCCGATGGTCCCCGTACATTACTCGTGACGCCCAAAACATTTTCGGTAACCAAAACCTCACTTCCTATATATCAATCTTTGTCTCCGGACCATTCCAGAACACCTCATGACTTCCGGGATCTCATCCGGGACTTCGAACAACCTTCGGTAACCATGTACACTATTTCCCTATAACCCTAGCGTCATCGAACCTTAAGTGTGTAGACCCTACGGGTTCGGGAGGCACGTAGACATGACTGAGACACCTATCCAGTCAATAACCAATAGCGGGATCTGGATACCCATGTTGGCTCCCACATGCTCCACGATGATCTCATCATATGAACCACGATGTCGAGGATTCAATGAATCCCGTATATAATTCCCTTTGTCTACCGGTATGATACTTTCCCGAGATTCGATCGTCGGTATCCCTATACCTCGTTCAACCTTGTTACCAGCAAGTCTCTTTACTCGTTCTGTAATACATCATCCCGTGGCTAACTCCTTAGTCACACTGAGCTCATTCTGATGATGTCTAACTGAGTGGGCCTAGAGATACCTCTCCGTCATACGGAGTGACAAATCCCAGTCTCTATTCGTGGCAACCCAATAGACACTTTTGGAGATACCCATAGTGCACCTTTATAGCCACCCAGTTACGTCGTGAAGTTTGGCACACCCAAAGCATTCCTACGGTATCCGGGAGTTGCACAATCTGATGGTCTAAGGAAACGATACTTGACATTGGAAAAGCTTTAGTAGACGAACTACACGATCTTGTGCTATGCTTAGGATTAGGTCTTGTCCATCACATCATTCTCCTAATGATGTGATCTCGTTATCAATGACATCCAATGTCCATGGTCATGAAACCGTGACCATCTATTGATCAACACGCTAGCCAACTAGAGGCTCACTAGGGACATGTTGTGGTCTATGTATTCACACATGCATTACGGTTTCCGGTTGACACAATTATAGCATGAACAATAGACAATTATCATGAACAAGGAAATACAATAATAACCATTTTATTATTGCCTCTAGGGCATATTTCCAACAATCAAGACCTTTTTCTAGCACCGTTCTTGGGGAGCAATAGCGTTTGATATTCTCGTGTGTGCTTGTTTGCTTTATCACTAAGTAATTTTTATTTTCTATTATTAGTTTATTTCTTTGTTATTAGTTGATTTATATCTTCAATTATGGTATGGAACATGAAACACCAAAAAATAGTGGTACTTGCTACCCGTGGAGATGGGGAACCTCTTAAAACCCTCGATGCTAGTTATGTGAAACTTGTTAATTACTCCTTTGATAATCCTGATAATTCCTCATTTAAATTTATAATGGGAGACACGTTGGATCAACATGAGTACTTTTGGGATTATCACTTATATCAAAAAGGGAAACACTGGTGGGATCAGATTATAATTTTGCGTTGGTTTGCTTGGGATGCATTTTGAAATGTGATTATACTTGTTGCTCTAAGATTAAAGTCTTCACCTTCCCTTTCAATGTGAATTTAATGATAATAAACCTTGGCTTCTTATGCTAATGGTATATATGATTACTATGATGTGGAACAAATGGAAGAATTTTTTGCTTTTTAATGTGCTTATGAAATTGCTTCTTTGCTTGAAAAGTATGATGTGTTCCTTAAAATTATGAAAATTTTGCCATACTTAAATATTTCTATGAGAAATATGAATACAATACTGATTTTATTGAATTTATTAAGAGAATGTCAGCTGACTTGGAAGAGACTAAAATTTTGCAGGAATCTATGGAAGACGAAATTGTTGAAACTGCGAGCTCATTAGATGAAGAAGATGAGGAAGAGAGAAAATAACAAAAGGAGGAAGAGAGGATTAGCTACCCGTGCCCAGCTTCTAATGAAAGTAACTCTTAAACTCATACATTGTTTAATTTGCCTTCACACATATGGAAGGATGCATGCTATGATCAATGCTATGATGAATACTATGATGATTGCTATGATCCATTGAATTCATTTGAAATATCCCATTTGATGAACTTGATGATTGTTATGCTTGTGGCCATGATGACAATATGAATTATGCTTATGAATATGAACTTTCTATAGATCCTTATGTTAAGCATGCAATGGTTGCTATTGCACCCACACACGATAGTACTATTATCTTTTTGAATTCTTCCAACTACACTATATCGGACAAGTTTGCACTTATTAAGGATTATATTGATGGGCTGCGTTTTACCACTACACATGATGATTTTGATGGATATAATATGCCTGTGGTTTCTTCTCCTAATTTCAATTATTATGAGAGAGGAACCAAATCTTAACCTCTCTATGTTTCCATACTATAAAATTGCAAGAAACCACTTATGCTATGTGTTGGCCTTTACTTGATTTGCATGAATTTTTCTTGTATGACATGCCAATGCATAGAAGAGAGTTAGACTTATTTGTCACATGATATATATCACTTTGTGCTCACAAGTAAACTACAAATCATTGTTAATTAAAATTGGCTTTGATATACATTGGGATCCGAGTGGATCAATTACTTGAGCACTATATGCCTAGCTTAATGGCTTTAAAGAAAGCACTGTCCGGGGGACAACCCGGAAGTTTTAGAGAGTCATTTATTTATATTTTGTGATTTTAAAATGATTAAAAACAAAATAATAAAGTGGGTAACCTAAAACTTTTTCAAAAAGAAAAGTGAAAGTGAGAAAGACGAGCATCGTTGAAGTGGGGGACGTCCTTGAACTTTTGTTCATGCCCATGGAAACTTTGTGAATCTTGATTACAACAAATTTTTAACAAAAATAATTACCCCCTTATATAAATCCATTTTATTATAAAAATAATGTGCCAATAATTACCTTTAGGATGTTTAAATTGCTTGTTTGATATGTGTTGTGCAAAGACAATAACTTTGGTTGTAGTGTTTGATTTTTCATATTTTACTCGAACGTCAAAAGCTTCTGAAATTTTTACACAGTACTATTATAAAAATATTCTACCACATACTAAGTTTTTAGAATTTTTGATTTACATAAGTAAGGTATCCATGTGCATCTTTACAGACTGTCCTGTTTTTCACAGATTATTGCTATAGTTGTGTTGTGTGCTTATGTTTGAATTATTGTTGAGCCCCATTGACTTGGGAGCCATAGAATTGTGATAGTATATAGTGGGTAATGTTAGATTATAATTATACAATAATTGTATGGCAGGACATGATGAGATTTGATGATTATGTACTAACATTTCTATAAAAGTTTTGTTTAGATGAAGTGTTCGAAGATCGAGGAGGTATTGATACCAGAAGAATAAGGAGAGGCAAGAGATCAAGCTTGGATATTCCCAAGGCACCCCAAGTAAATATTCAAGGAGATTCAAGCGCCTAAGCTTGGGGATGCCCGGGAAGGCATCCCATTTTTCTTCTTCAACAACTATCGGTAGGAGGTATTGATATCAGAAGAATAAGGAGAGGCAAGAGATCAAGCTTGGGTATTCCCAAGGCACCCCAAGTAAATATTTAAGGAGATTCAAGTGACTAAGCTTGGGGATGTCCGAGAAGGCATCCCATCTTTCTTCTTCAATAACTATCAGTATGTTTTGGTTTTTGTTTTGTTCACATGATATGCGTAAATTCTTGGAGCGTCGTGTGCCTTTTATTTACCTTTTCGAAAAGCATCATGATGGTATGGGAAAGTCCATGGTTTATTTATGTAACGCTCTTTGCACTTCACTTACATCTGTTGAGTATGGTTTTATAAAATGCTTCGGGTGCTTCACTTATATCATTTGAAGTTGGATGCCTGTTTCTATACATATAGAAACCCGTTATTTGTAGAATGCTCTTTCGCTTCACTTATATTTATTAGAGCATGGCCAGGTCTTTTGTATAAAGAATTAAACTCTAGTTATTCACTTATATTTGCTTGAGAGTTAATAAACAGTGACGGTAATTTCCATGGGTTATAAGTCCAGTACAAAAATAATAGGTATTCAAGGAGTGATAATAAAAACCTTCATGTAGCACATTAAAGAGAAATTGCGGGTTAATGTTATTGATGTGGTAATGTGAAAGGTGTGAGTGCATCATTGTTGATTCGTAGAAGTGCCGATATTAAGAGAGGTTAACTTCTTGTTTGTCTAAAAAATAAAAAGGCATGGTGATGATGTGTGAGCATTTCTATTCCCCGTTAAAATCCTAGTGTTGTTTCGGGCCGAAGGCACGCGATGGTTAACTCCTCCCAACCTCCTCCCTCGGGGCATGCGAGTAGTATTTTGATTTGTGATAAAACTAATAAAACTTTGCAATGAGTATGTGAGTCCTTTATAAACAAAGTGAATCCATGGATATACGCACTCTCACCTCCACATATTTGCTAGCCTCTTCGGTGCCATGCATTGCCCATTATCACCTCGAGGATCGGTGCAACTTTCGCCAGTGCATCCAAACCCCGTGACATGATACGCTCTATTACACATAAGCCTCATTACTTCTTCCTCAAAACAGCCACCATACCTACATATCATGGCATTTCCATAGCCATTCCGAGATATGTTTCCATGCAACTTCCACCGTCACATCACATGACTTGTATTTCCACTGTCATATTTCTTTACATGATCATATAGAGCTAGCATAGTATTTGTGGCAAAGCCACCATTCATCATGTTTTTGATACATGTCACGCTAGATCATTGCACATCCTGGTACACTACCATAGGCATTTATATAGAGTCATATATTCCTATTAGTTCTTCATATTGAGTTGTAAGTAAATAATAGTGTGATGATCATCATTATTATAGCATTTTCCCAGTGAGGAAAGGATGATGGAGACTATGATTCCCTCACAAGTCGGTATGATACTGCGGACAAAAAATAAAATAAAAGTGGGGAGGCCAAATGAGCCCACCATATAAAAAAATTAATGGCGGAGGAAAAAAAGAGAAAAGATAACCATAAAAATAATAAAAAAATGAGAGAAAAAGAGAGAAGGGACTTTGCTACTATCCTTTACCACACTTGTGCCTCAAAGTGGCACCATGCTCTTCATATAGAGAGTCTCCTATGTTGTCACTTCCATATGCTAGTGGGAATTACCTTTTCATATAATAAACTTGGCTTTTATATTCCGATGACGGGCATCCTCAAATGCGTGAGGTCTTCATGAGCAAGCAAGTTGGATGCATACCCACTTAGCTTCGGTCAAGCTTTCATACACTTATAGCTCTAGTGCATCCGTTGCATGGCAATCCCTACTCCTCGCATTGTTATCTATTGATGGGCATCTCCACATCCCGTTGATACGCCGAGTTGATGCGAGACATTCTTCTCCACTTTTACCCATTTGAAACTTACCACCACATTCTATTCCACCTATATGTTATGTCCATGGTTCACGCTCATGTATTGAGTGAAGAATAAAAAGTTGATGCATATTGAAAAAGTACGATCCAATGCCTGAGTTGGGCACTATGGTGCTTGACATATGTATTAATGTGGTGAAGATGGATCCATGCATTGCTAATATAATAAGATGAATGGGGGTAAAGATTCTTTGAGGATCGTACACTTTGAAAGATTGATGATTTTGTTGCTTGTGCTTATAAGTATTACCATGTCAATGTTTGTTAATTCATCTTTTCTCAGTGATCATACATACAAAAGATTACATATTGGGTAGCATGTCACATAAAAAAATCTGTTTTTATCATTTACCTACTCGAGGACGAGCAGGAATTAAGCTTGGGGATGTTGATACATCTCCAACGTATCTATAATTTTTTATTGTTACATGCTATTATATTATCATACTAGGATACTTTTTGAGTAATTATTTATCAATTTGTATTATTTTTAAGCACTAACCTATTCCAGTGCCAAGTGTCAGTTCATGTTTTTGTGTGTTTTTTGTTTCGCAGAAATTACATATCAAACGAAGTCCAAACGCGATAAAAATTTATGAAGTTTTTTTGGAATATATGTGAATTCTGGAGTTGGAATCAACACAAGATGGTGTCCGAGGGGCCCACAAGCCAACATGGCATGCCACGAGGGGGTGGCACGCCCTGATGGCTTGTTGCTAGCCCTTAGGTTGGTTGAGGCTCTCCTTCTTCCGCAAGAAAGATATTTTCGCGATAAAACCCCCTGAAAATTTCAGCCTTATCAGAGTTACGGATCTCCGTATATTTAAGAAACAGTGAAGGGGTCCGAAAACAATCGTGAAAACAGGAGAGAAACGGAGAGAGAGAGATCCAACATTGGAGAGGCTCTTGCCCTCCGAGAGCCATGGCGGCCATGGACCAGAGGGAAAACCCTCCTCCCACCTAGGGAGGAGGCCAAAGAAGAAGAAGGAGGGGGGCTCTCTCCCCTCTCTCTCTCGATGGCGCCGGAACGCCACCGGGGCATCCATCATGACGGCGATCTACACCAACAACTTCATCGCCATCACCACCATCGCCTTCCCTCATTTTTTTACAGCGGTCCACTCTCTGGCATCCCGCTGTACCCCCTACTTAAACATGGTGTTTTATGCCACATATTACTATCCAATGATTTGTTGCTATCCTATGATGTTTGAGTAGATCCCTTTTGTCCTATGGGTTGATTGATGATCTTGATTGATTTGAGTTGCATGGTTTATATTGGTGATGTGCTAAGGTGCTTTGCATGAGGCGCACGTGTGAAAGATTCACACTGGAGGGTGTTGGAATATGTTCATTATTCGCTAATAGTGGGTGGCTAGAGTGACAGAAGCTTACACCCGAGTAAGGGGGTTGTTTATGTATGTGAGTAAAGGGTACTTGATGTTTAATGTTGTGGTTGGGTTTTACCTTAATGATCTTTAATAGTTACAGATGCTTGCTAGAGTTCCAATCATAAGTGGATATGATCCAAGTACAGAAAGTATGTTAGCTCATGCCTCTCCCTCATATAAAACTGCAATAATGATTACTGATCCCGTTATCAATTGCCTAGGACAATCTCGCAAATCCTATCACCACTTTTCAACACTTGTCATATTTACCTTTATTGTTCTTTTATTAAAACAGCACCTAACTTTTATTTCCATGTTCTTTATTATCTTGCAAACTATCTTTACACCTAAAAAGTACTTCTAGTTTTATTCCCGCAAAGTAGTTTCATAATTGTTCTAGGTAAAGTAAACGTTAGCGTGCGTAGAGTTGTATTGGTGGTCAATAGAACTTGAGAGAGTATTAATTCCACCTTTAACTCCTCATTGGATTCGACACTCTTACTTATTGAAAAACTCTACAAATGATCTCCTACACTTTTGGGTTATCAAGCGCTTTAGTACAAAAAACTTGAGGCGTGGTACCATCAACAAGCAGACCAAGAAGTTATTTTCCCACTCCAAGGAAATGTGTAAACTGACCGGACTGGCCACATTCAACCTGAAGAACCTAGTTCCTCCAGTATGTACTATGCAAACTAGAAAATTAATTTTTTTTCCTTTACTTTTGTTTGGGGTCCATGTTCATTAACTAGCTTTTTTCTATAGGCTAGCTTTGATTTCTGGAAGGCTTCTTCAAAAGTTGCTGCTCCTTCTTCAAGCCGGATGAAGGAAACGGCTCAAGATACGTCTCAGGATTCGTCTTCAAGAGCGGAACCTAAGGTAGGACACTGCTCACTTGGCCGTCTATTTATTGAACTTGCTGACACGCCTTCTTCTCAGGGTGACTCAGAGTTTAGTGAAGCTGGCGATGTTGAGGTAATTCCAATTTCCTCTAGTTCCTCAGAAACGTTTATCCAAAGAAAACCAAGGCAAGCCGTCCTGAAGGTTAAGTTTTCACATCCAGATGCTTACTTAGATCCCAATTTTATTTTGAAGAAAGCTCAATTCACAGGTCAATCAAAACGCAAGACCAGAAGTAATTCGGGTAACTTAGATCCCGGTTTTTCGCACATGCCACCGCCTCGGAGGCCACGTGTTGAGGTGCCACATAGTCCAACCACCTCTCATCCTAGAGTCGGTCTCTTTAAGCAGCCACTTAGTCCTTCAAACTCACTTTATGAGGAATCTCCTCCGTCTTCGGGCGACTCAACAGCAACACACCTTCCCTCCTTTACTGTCAATCGCGGGTAAGTCTTGAATTTGCATCGATTTATATATTTTGACCTTGGGTTGTATTTTTCCTTAGCGTAATGCTTGATTTCTGGCAACTATTCGGACAAAGCTATTTTGTCAAAGCGTTCTACCGGGTCATCTTCGGGTGTCGCGGGCCAAGACATTCCGAACCCCCCACCAGAAGAGATATCCACTGAGGTTGATCCTTCTGGAGAAAATAATCCAAAGGCTAGGGCTGAGCCGGAAGCCTAAATTGAGATCTCGAGACCGGCGAGCCGATTTTAATGGATACGCCAATGGAGACCCAAGGCATGTCAACCGAACCATCATCGCAACCGCCAAGCCCGACTCATCCGTCCAACCCAGAAACTCATGTGGATGACACTGTTCCGCCAGGTGATGAGAATCCTCTGGATGTTTCCATTGTCAAGGAGAGCTTCCAAGCTCCTGTTATCTCCACAACCTTGCCCAATATTATAGACAAGGATGAGCCGGTGAACTTGGACAAAGGAAAAGCCAAGTTAGAACTCCCAGGTCTATCTGTGCTTGGTGTTGAGGACGTTTACATGTAGTATTTGGCCCGGCTAACTAAGAGCAGAGAAATTGAGATCAACTTAATCAATGCTCTCAAGGAGAAGTATGAGGTAAAATGCCTTCTTTATTGTCCTGTCTTTTATATTCTATCTTCAACCCCCAAAGGCCAGCTTAGCATGAAAATGGTAAACTGGTTCTTCAAAATGTTTATACTAGACGTAGTCGTAGCCCCCAAGGATAGTGTCATTATGATTATAATGAGACGGTACTTATGCTTGAGTAGAAAACAGAACACCGATCTAGCCCCCAAGGGTCGGCTTACCTTGTTGAGTTAGCCGGGTCTTCTTTCATAAGAAGTATATGTTTGTCTTGTAAGCTCAAAATCCTGTAGCCCCCAAGGGTCGGCTTATTTCTATGAAATACCCAGGTCTTGTTGTTTGTGTAAGTGAAAAAAGCGGCACATTAGCCCCCAAGTGTCGTGTGGATTATTTACAACTGCATGGGACTTCCTTGTAAGATAAAAATAATTTTGAAGTGTCATAGCCCCCAAGGGTCGAGTCGCCTTTGTAGGGAGGCTTGAGACTTTGTAGAAATAGGTGTTGATAACATGTGTATGCTTGTCAGGCATATTTAGATTATACTGAAACTACTGCCGCAAATCTGCAGAAACGTCTCACGAAAGAGACAAAACTAAAATCTGAGCCTAAGCTTGTGGTGTCTCTCTTCGGAAGCTCTATGCCATGCGAATGATCTTCTAGAGAAAACAAAGAAATTTTTTGAAGAAGAAAAAGGCACCCTCATAAAGAGGCCTGAAAAGGCTGAGGGGAAACGTGGGCCCTTGATAGAAGAGCACTTCACTCTTGTGAAGCAAATAAACGAGATATTGACCATCATCTTTGGTATGTAGGCATAAGTTCTTGTTATTTTGAATTTCCGGGTTACGAAGATATGGTGTCTCATTGGTTTGCTTATATTTTTATGCATGGCGAAAAGACCATAGCCTGGTGAATTTGCCCATCATGAAGTTGAAGGCGATTTTCACTTATGTGGAACAACTTTTCACAAGACCCGTCTTTTCCATTATGGCACTGAAGAATTTGAAATACCCACCAAGGAACATCAAGGATATGCTAAAGCAATTTTCTACCATACCTCAGTGGGTCATCGAAACCCGGAAATTAGCAGCTCAGACTGCAGGGAATATGGATCTTGCCCGTCCTAAGTCATATCTGCCCGAGCTGGATCTGGCGGCTTTGAAAGATGGATTCCCTGAGTTCAAACTTGACAGCTCAGAATTCACGCATGAACATTTTGCCAACTGCATGAGGGAGAACTGGCCATTGGCAACTATTTTTAACCGAGGAAGTGGATTTGTCTAGCTTGCATCCTCCATATTCCAATGATAATGAGCGCATCAATGCGCCAAAATATGAGCCCTTTGAGATGATGCCTTGGATTTAGTTGCGGGATATTCAAAGTTTGAATCTTTGAGATCAATCTGATGGATACAGAAGGACCAGCAGGGTGATGACGAAGATGAGCCGGTGGAGGCGGATCCTGAGGTGTCCGACGCAGAAAACCCTTGAAGGCGAGTTGAAAACAAGCCATTGAAATGACTAGCCCCCAGGTGTTTGGGAAAAAATTGAATATTTTGTGGCTCCAGATGTGAGCGTGTAATAGGGGTAGAAAAAAACTTTGAAATGTTTTGTCGTGCCATCATGCACATTTGCACTCGTTTTATTGTGCCTAAGTTGCCATTGAACTTTGAACTTCCAGTCAGTTGCCAAAAGACGAGTGTGCTTCTCTCATATGTCTTTGAATATTTATTTTGTTTTTGCTCAGTGAGCTACTGTTTGAATCAGTATGGGCGGGTCAATAAAAGCCGGCCAAATTGAATCATTCCACAACAATTGTTTGTAGAAGATATATAAAATTGAACTGGTAATGATATGGCATCAGTTTGTAATCCAGACGTTCACGTACGAGCTGGTAATAAGAACAATATGTACCTGAAAAATGTCATGAGGTAATATAATGTCGTAATAATATCAAAAACTGTTAATAAGCCCGCTCAGTGAGACTCGACAAGGAGACAGGCTTTCGAGTCTCAAGTCTTGCTTGAATGAAGCGGGTGTGATAACCCATGGTTTATCCTAGCTCTCTGTATGTCGTCTCTTCCATGACTCAAGGCGGTGTTTTAACCTTGATAAGTTCGGGGTCCACATGGATTAACTTGACAAGAGTACACGGGGTCACCTGGTCGGAGTCACATCGAGCAAACAGGCAGGTTTAACCATATTTTATCGACTTATAGCCTAGTCAAGAGGGATATTAAAGGCTAACTCGTTGAGTTGGAAGCCCCCAAGTGACTTATGTTCAAAAAATAAAGACTCGTGCTCAATTTTTTAGGCTAAATCAACATAGACCCCGAGTTTTGGGGGTGCGGCTTTATTATATTTGAACATAAAGAAGTATGTACATAAATTGGGGGGTGCAAATGGGAAGGAGCCGGTGGCTCTAAGTATAATAAGGTTGAAGAAGAGCAATATTGCAAGGCTGGGTGGTTTCCTCTTCACAGGTATATGATCCTTCTTGTAAGTCTATTAGCTATTACTGAGGTTCCTGCTGACAACAAAAGGACCTTCTCAAGGTGGCGACAGTTTTTTATTCCTATTTGATCTTGAATCAGACGGAAAACTAAGTCGTCTTCTTGAAAAGTATGGCTTTGGACTCTACGACTATAATAGCGATGTAGGTCTTGCTGATGTAAGTAGATCTGGCCGCTGCTAAGTCACGTTCTTCATCCAAGGCATCCAAGGAATCTTGACGTGCTTGCTCATTGTCTTCTTTAACATAAGCAGTAACTCGAGGAGAATCATGGCGAATATCGCTTGGTAATACCGCTTCAGCTCCATTAACCATGAAGAATAGTGTATATCCAGTGGATCTGTTTGGAGTTGTGCGAATACTCCAGAGTATTGCAGGGAGTTCTTCAACCCAACAACATGGAGTGTGTTGTAGTGGAACCTTAAGCCGGGGTTTTATCCCTCTGAGAATCTCTTGATTAGCCAGTTCAGTCTGTCCATTGGATTGTGGATGTGCGACTGTCGCCTAGTCAAGCCGGATATGTTCACGCTCACAAAACTGTTCCATAGCTCCTTTGGATAAATTAGTACCATTGTCAGTGATAATTCCATGAGGATAGCCAAAACGAAAGATCACCTTTTTCAAAAATTTGAATGTTGTCTCCGCGTCACAATTGCTGACAGGTTCCGCCTCGACCCACTTGTCAGAAGATCACCAACAGTTGGATTTTCTTGTCAAAAGACGATTTAAATAGGCCGACCATGTCGAGCCCCCAGACCGCAAATAGCCAAGTAATTGGGCTCATGCACAATTCTGGAGTCGGCATGTGAGCTTGTAGAGTGAACTTTTAACATTCATCGTTCTTGTGCACAATGTCCTTTGCGTGTGCATGAGCTGTCAACCAATAAAACTCGTGTCGAAAAGAATTCACCACCAGAGACCAGTAGCCGGCGTGATGTCCACAATCACTAGTGTAAATCTCATTTTGAATATCATGTCCTTCCTCAAGGGAAACACAACGCTGGAAAACACCGGTGTTGCTCTGTCTGTGTAACTCGCCATAAACAAGAGTCTTGGATTTGGACTGCCAATTTATCTATCGAGCGATGATTTCCTTAGTTGGTAGCTTGCCTTGAGTTAGATAAGCCAAGTAAGCCACTGTCCAGTCAGGAATAGCATGGAGGGCCGCCACCAGGTGTGCCTCTGGGTCAGGAATAGCTATGTTCTCCTTAGATGGCAATTTAATCGAGGGGTTGTGAAGTACGTCCAAAAATACGTTAGGAGGGATCGGCTTGCGCTGAGAGATGAGTCGTGGTAGAGCATATGCCGCCTCATTGAGCCGGCGATCAATGTGATCAACTTGATAGCCTTGGAAATGTCTCGCCACACTGGAGACTGCCTGTCCATAAGCTTCCATCAAGGGGTCCTTCGAATCCCAAGTCCCCGAGACTTGTTGAGCAACCAAATCTAAGTCACACAAACACCTGACCCGGCTAAGATTCATTTCCTTAGCCATTCTGAGCCCGTGTAGGAGAGCCTCATATTCAGCTGCATTGTTAGTACAAGGGAACATGAGCCATAAAACATAACAGAACTTGTCACCTCGTGGAGAAGACAAAATAACTCCATCCCCCGAGCCTTCCAATTGTATGGACCATTAAAGTGTATAGTCCAAACGAGTTGTCTAGCCTATCCTCTGGGATTTGTAATTCAGCCCAATCATTGATGAAATCCACCAGTGCATGGGATTTGATAGCTTTGTGAGGCATGTATTTCACCTACTGAGGACCAAGCTCAATTGCCAACTTAGCGATTCGACAAGTGGCCTCTCGATTTTGTATGATGTCTCCAAGGGGTGCTGAACAGACCATAGTAATTGGATGCTCCTAAAAGTAGTGTTTTAACTTTCAGATTGCCATAAAAACACCAAACACCAACTTTTGCCAATGATGACACCTCTTTGTATAAAGTCAAGACTTCACTGACAAAATAGACCGACCGTTGTACCGGATAATCCTTTCCTGCCTCCTTTCGCTCAACGACAACTACGACGCTTACTACCTTTGAATTGGCAACAATGTACAGGAGCATGGGCTCTTTGTCAATCGAGGCGGCTAAGACGGGCGGCTCGGCTAGCTGCTTCTTAAGTGCTTCGAAGGCTTCGTTAGTCGTGCCAGTCCAAACAAAATTGTATGTCTTCCTCAACAATTTATAACAGGAATTGCCTTTTCTCCAAGGCGGCTTATAAACATAGGTATCTGGTACACTTGAAGATTATCAAACGTCTCCTTGAGTTCATCCGAGAGCTTCTCCTTCTTCTGAGATTTCACCATGATATCATCAACATAGGCATGAACGTTGTGCCCAATCTATCGGTGAAGGCAATTCTGAACGCATCGTTGGTAAGTAGCCCATGCACTCTTAAGCCCAAAAGGCATAGAGACATAGCAGAAAGCACCAACGGGAGTTAAGTAAACCGTTGATACGTCTCCAACGTATCTATAATTTTTGATTGTTCCATGCTGTTATATTGTCAGTCTTGGATGTTAGACAACCATTTTATAGCAACTATATATAATTTTTTGGGACTAACCTATTGACATCGTGCCAAAGTGCCAGTTGTTGTTTTTGCTAGTTTTTTACTACCCGGAATATCACTACCAAACGGAGTCCAATTAATAAAAAAAAATTGGAGAATTTTTTTGGATCAGAAGAGGGCCAGTGGGCCAAAGAAGCAACCAGAAGGGAGCTCATGGCGTCGACAACCCACCAGGACGCGCTAGAGGCCCCAGGCACGCCCTGATGGGTTGTGGCCACCTCGAGGACCCCCTCCACCGACTATCAACTCTATAAATTCCCAAATATTCAGAAAACCCTAGAGGAGTCGACGAAACACAATTCCAGTCGCTCCAAGTTCCAGAACCATGAGTCCAATCTAACACCATCAAAGAGGGGTGCATCGTCTTCATGGGTGCGTCTTCGATTATGTGTGAGTAGTCCACCATAGACCTATGGGTCCGTAGGCAGTGGCTAGATGGCTTCCTCTCTCTCTTTTGATTCTCAATATAATGGTCTCTTGGAGATCTATTTGATGTAATGACTTTTTGCGTGTGTTTGTTGGGATCCGATGAAATTTGAGTTCATGATCAGTTTATATCCATGAATATTATTTGAGTGTTATTTCATCTCTTATATCCATGATTACTTATAGCCTCGTATTTCTTCTTCGAATCTTTGGTTTAGTTAGGCCAACTAGATCAATTTTTATTGCCATGGGAAGAGGTTCTTTGTAATGGGTTCGATCTTGTGGTGTCCTTTCCTAGTGACAGAAGGGGTAGCAAGGAATGCATGTATCGTTGCTATTAAGGATAACAAGATGGGGTATATTCCTACATGAATAGATCTTGTCTACATCATGTCACCGTTCTTATTGCATTACTCAGTTTTTCCATGAACTTAATACACTAGATGCATGCTAGATAGCAGTTGATGTGTGGAGTGTTGGGGAACGTCGCATGGGAAACAAAAAATTTCCTACGCACACGCAAACCTATCCATCGTGATGAGAATCTACGAGAGGGACAGTGGATCTACATACCCTTGTAGATCGCTAAGCAGGAAGCATTAAGAAACGCGGTTGGTGTAGTCGAACATCTTCGCGATCCAAATCGCCGAGCGTCCCGCGATCTCATCACGATCCGTCCCGCGATCCAATGACGATCCGTCCTGTGAACTCATCACGATCTGTCCCATGATCTCATCACGATCCATCTCACGATCTTGATCACGATCTATCTCGTGAACTCATCACGATCCGTTCCGCGATCTCATCACGAACCGTCTCGCGATCTCGATCACGGTCCTTCCGATCTAGCGCCGAACGGACGGCACCTCCGCGTTCAGCACACGTGCAGCTTGATGACGATCTCCACCGTCTTGATCCAGCAAGAGGAGGTGGAGAGGAGAGAGAGTTCACTGGCAGCGTGACGGCGCTCCGGTGATGGTGGTGGAGTGATTCCGGCAGGGCTTCGCCTAAGCGCTGCGGAAAACCGATCTAGAGGAGAAACTGTGCACCGGTGAAACGGGTAGCACGTGGCCGGAAATTCTGTCCAAAACCAACCCAATCCACTAGTATATATAGGAGTAGAGGAGAGGAGAGGCAGCCAAGGCCTTTGGGTAGGCCGAAATAGGAGGTGGGAAGCAATCCTACTTCACCTCCAATCCTAGTTGGAGTAGGATTGCCTCCTATTGGCTGATTTTCCACTTTTTGCTTTAGGACTTTCTCTCCTGCGCCATGGGCCTTTGTGGCTGTTTTCCCAGCCTAAGGGATGGTTATTATTCTCCCACAGCCCATGGACCTCTTGGGGTCGAAATACCCCTCCCGGAGGCCTCCCGGTACACTGCCGGCACTCCCGGTACACTACCGGCACTCCCGGTACACTACCGATGAGCCCGAAACTTTTCCGGAAACCAAACTGGGACTTCCTATATATGAATATTTACCTCCGGACCATTCCAGAGCTCCCCGTGACATCCAGGATCTCATCCGGGACTCCGAACAAACTTCGGTCACCACCATACATAACTCTACACTACCGAAACGTCACCGAACCTTAAGTGTGCAGACCCTGCGGGTTCGAGAACTATGTAGACATGACCGAGACACCTCTACGATCAATAACCAATGGCGGGACCTGGACGTCCACATTGGTTCCTACATATTCTATGAAGATCTTTATCGGTCGAACCTCTATGTCAAGGATTCAGTTAATCCCGTATAACGTTCCCTTTGTTCTTCGGTATGTTACTTGCCCGAGATTCGATCGTCGGTATCTCCATACCTAGTTCAACCTCGTTACTGGAAAGTCTCTTTACTCGTTCCGTAATACAAGATCCCGTGACTAACACTTAGCCACATTGCTTGCAAGGCTTGTTGTGATGTTGTATTACCGAGTGGGCCCTGAGATACCTCTCCGTCACACGGAGTAACAAATCCCAGTCTCGATCCATGCCAACTCAACAGACACCATCGGAGATACCTGTAGAGCACCTTTATAGTCACCCAGTTATGTTGCGACATTTGATACACACAAGGTACTCCTCCGATATCCGTGAGTTGCATGATCTCATGGTCATAGGAACATATACTTGACATGCGGAAAACAGTAGCAATAAACTGACACGATCGTATGCTACGTTTGCAGTTTGGGTCTTGTCCATCACATCATTCTCCTAATGATGTGACCCCGTTATCAAATGACATCTCATGTCCATGGCTAGGAAACCTTAATCATCTTTTGATCAACGAGCTAGTCTATTAGAGGCATACTAGGGACATGGTTTTGTCTATGTATCCACACATGCATCTAAGTCTCCGATCAATACAATTATAGCATGGATAATAAACGATTATCATGAACAAGGAAATATGATAATAACTAATTTATTATTGCCTCTAGGGCATATTTCCAACAGTCTCCCACTTGCACTAGAGTCAATAATCTAGTTCACATCACCATGTGATTCGCATTGTTATGAATCTAACACCCAACGAGTTCTGGGGCTCGATCATGCTTTGCATGTGAGAGAGGTCTTATAGTCAACGGGTCTGTAACATTCAGATCAGTGTGCACTTTGCAAATACCTATGTCAAACTATAAACACCGCTACCACACTCCGCTCGGTACTATTCCAAATGGCTGCTCCACTATATGTATCCAGATTGCCACTACGAGTCATCCGGATTAGTGTTAAAGCTTGTATCGATGTAACTCCTTACGACGAACTCTTTATCACCTCCATAATCGGGAAACATCTCCTCAGTCTATTAGTTACTGAGGATAATCTTGACCGCTGTCCAGTGATCCACTCCTGGTTCACTCTTGTACCCCCTGACGGACTCATGGCAAGGCACACACAGGTGCGGTACACAGCATGGCATAATATAGAGCCTATGGCTAAGGCATAGGGGACGACGTTCATCCTTTCTCTTTCTTCTGCAGTTGTCGAGCTTTGAGTCTCACTCAACTTTCACACCTTACAAATCAGGCGAGAACTCTTTCTCTGACTGATCCATTTTGAACTCTTTCAAAATCTTGTCAAGGTATGCACTCATTGAAAGTCTCATCGAGCATCTTGATCTATCTCCATAGATTTTGATGCTCAACAATTAGGTAGCTTCATCCTGGTCTTCCTTTGAAAATCACTTTCCAAATGACCGTTTTATGCTTTCCAGAAACTCTACATTATTTTTGATCAACAATATGTCATCCACATATACTTATCAGAAATTCTATAGTGCTCCCACTCACTTTATTGCAAATACAAGTTTCTCGTAAACTTTGTATAAACATCAAAACTTTGATCACCTCATCAAAGCGTATATTCCAACTCTGAGATGCTTGCTTCAGTCCATGGAAGGATCACCGAAGCTTGCACACCTTTTAGCATCCTTAGGCCTGACAAAACCTTCTGGTTGTATCACATAAAACCTTTCCTCAAGTAAACCATTAAGGAAACGATGTTTTGACATCCATCTGCCAGATTTCATAATTGAAAACACAACAACTGCTAACATAATTCCAACAGACTTTAGCACCACTACGAGTGAGAAAGTCTCATCGTAGTCAACTCCTTGAACTTGTCATAAACATCTTTGCAACAAGTCGAGCTTTACAAATAGTGACATTCACCATCAGTGTCTGTCTTCATTTTAAAGATCCATTTGTACTCAACGACCTGCCATCCAACGAGCAAGTCTACCAAAGTCTACACTTGGTTTTCATACATGGATCCTATCTCGGATTTCATGGCCTCTAACCATTTGTCGGAATCCGGGCCCATCATCGCTTCTCCATAGCTCGTAGGTTCATCGTTGTCCAACAACATGATCTCCAAGACAGAGTTGTCGTACCGCTTAGGAGCAGTACACATCCTTGTCGACCTACGAAGTTCGATAGTAACTTGATCTTGAAGCTTCATGATCATCATCATTAACTTCCTCTTCAACTAACGTAGGCTTCACAGAAACAACATCCTGCGATGCGCTACTCTCTGGTTGAACAAAGTTTTAACAACCTCATCAAGTTCTATCTTCCTCCCACTTAATTCTTTCGAGAGAAACTTTTCCTCGAGAAAGGATCCGTTTTAGTAACAAACACTTTGCACTTGGATCTGAGATAGAAGGTTCACCCAACTGATCTTAGGGTATTCTATGAAGATGCATTTGTCCGCCTTGGGTTCGACCTCATTAGGTGAAAACATTTTCCACACAAGTGTCGCAGCCCCAAGTATTAAGAAATGACAGCTTAGGTTTCTATCAAACCATAATTCACATGGTGTCATCTCAACGGATTTAGATGGTGCCCTATTTAAAGTGAATGTAGTTGTCTCTAATGCATAACCCCAAAATTATAGTAGTAAAACGACAAGAGACATCATAGCACGCACCATGTCCAATAGAGCATAACTATGATGTTCGGACACACCATCACACTATGGTGTTCCAGGTGGCGTTTAGTTGTCAAACAACTTTCACATTGTCTTAAGTTGTATGCCAAACTCGTGACTCAGATATTCACCTCCACGATCATATCGCAGTCATTTTTATCTTCTTGTCACGATGATCTTTAAACTTCACTCTGAATTTTCTTGAACCTTTCAAACATTCAGACTTGTGTTTCATTAAGTAAATATACACTATATCTACTCAAATCATCAGTGAAGATAAGAAAATAACGATATCCACTGCACGCTACAAGACTCACTAGATTGCATACATCAACATGTATCATTTCCAATGAATCACTTGCCCGCTCCATCCAACGGGGTCCTTTAGTCATCTTGCCCAAGAGGCATGGTTCGCATGTCTCAACCGATTCGAAATCGAATGAGTCCAAATATCCATCACCACGGAGTTTCTTCATGCGCTTTATACCAATATGACATTTTGCGGCAGTGCCACAAGTATGTGGTACTATCATTATTTAACTTTGTATCTTTTGACATCAATGTTATGAACATGTGTATTACTACGATCAAGATTTCAACAAACCATTCTCACTGGGTGCATGACCATTGAAGGTATTATTCATGTAAACAGAATAACTATTATTCTCTGACTTAAATGAATAACCGTATTGCAACAAACATGATCTAATCATGTTCATGCTCAACGCAAAACACCAAATAACATTTATTTAGGTTCGTCACTAATCCTGAAGGTAGAGAGAGCATGCGATGTTGACCACATCAACCTTGGAAACATTTGCAACACACATCGCCACCTCACCCTTAGCTAGTTCTCCGTTTATTCCGTAGCTTTTATTTCGAGTTACTAACATTCAGCAACCGAACCGGTATCCAATACCTAGGTGCTACTAGGAGTTCTAGCAAGGTACACATCAATAAATCGTATATCAAATATACTTCTGTCGATGTTGCCAGCCTTCTTATCTACCAAGTATCTAGGGTTTTTCCGCTTCAGCGACCTCTCACCTCATAATAGAAGCACTTAGTCTCGGGTTTGAGTTCAACTTTGGGTTGCTTCACTGGAGCAGCAACTGACTTGCTATCCATGAAGTTTCCCTCCTTGCTCTTGCCCTTTTCGAAACTAGTGGTTTGATTAACCATCAACACTTGATGCTCCTTCTTGATTTCTACCTTCGCGGTGTCAAACATCGCGAACAGCTCAGGGATCAATACTTCTATCCCTGGTGTATTATAGTTCATCACTAAGTTCTAGTAGCTTTAGTGACAGTGACTTGGAGAACTATATCAATCACTATCTTATCTAGAAGATCAACTCCCACTTGATTCAAGCGATTGTAGTACCTAGACAATCTGAGTACATGCTCAACGATTGAGCTATTCTCCTTCATCTTACAGGCAAAGAATCTTGTTGGAGATCTCATATCTCGCAACACAGGCACGAGCCTGAGATCACAATCTCTTCTCCTAGAACATCTCATATGTTCCGTGACGTTCAAAACGTTTCGGAGCCTCAATTCTAAGCCGTAATGCATGACACACTAAAATATCAAGTAGTCATCGAAACGTGCCTGTCAGATGTTCACAACATCTATAGACGACGCTAGAGGGGGTGGCGCACCGAGCGGTGCATTAAGCACATAAGCCTTCTGTGCAGCAATGAGGACAACCCTTAGATCACGGACCCAGTCCGCAATATTGCTACCAACATCTTTCAACTCTATTTCTCTAGGAACATATAAAAATTTAAGGGAGCTACAACGCGAGCTAGTAATCTACAACATAATTTGCAAAGACACTATTGACTATGTTCATGATAATGAGTTCAATTAATCATATTACTTAAGAACTCCCACTCAAATTGACATCCCTCGGGTCATTCGAGTGATACATGATCCAAATTCACCAACTCAAGTCCGATCATCACGTGAGTTAAGGTGGCTTCAATGGTGAACATCATTATGTTGATCATATCCACTATATGACTCATGCTCGACCTTTCGGTCTCTTGTGTTCCGAGGCCATGTCTGTACATGCTAGGATCGTCAAGTTCAACTCGAGTGTTCTGCGCGTGCAAATCTGGATGGCACCCGTTGTATGTGAACGTAGAGTCTATCACACCCGATCATCACGTGGTGTCTCAACACGACGAACTTTCGCAACGGTGCACACTCAGGGAGAACACAGTTCATCTTGAAATTCAAGTGAGGGATCACCTTATAATGCTACCGCCGTACTAAGCAAAACAAGGTGCATAAAAGGATTAACATCTCATGCAATTCATAAGTGACATGATATGGCCATGAACTTGTGCTTTGTTCTCCATCTAGAAAGCACCGGCATGATCTCCATCGTCACCGGCACGACACCATGATCTCCATCATCTTGATCTCCATAAATGTGTCGCCATCGGGGTTGTCATGCCCTGCATGCTTCTACTACTATTGCCATGAACTTGTGTTTAAGATCTCCATCTTCGAAACACCGGCATGATCTCCATCGTCACCGGCACAACACCATGATCTCCATCATCTTGATCTCCATCAATGTGTTGCCATTGGGGTTGTGGCGCCAGCCCTGCTTCTACTTCTATTGCTACCGCTTAGCGATAAAGTAAAGCATTACATAGCGCTTAATGATTGACTCGCAGGTCATACAATAATTAAAGACAACCCTATGGCTCCTGCCGGTTGCCGTACTCAACGACATGCAAGTCGTGAAATTCTATACATCACATGATCATCTCATACATCATATATATCTCATCATGTAATTGGCCATATCACATCACAACATACCCTATAAAACCAAGTTAGACGTCCTCTAATTGTTGTTGCATGTTTTACGTGGCTGCTATGGGTATCTAGCAAGAACGATTCTCACTTACGCATAAACCACAACGGTGATACATAGATTGCTTTTCAACCTTCTCAAGGACCGCCTTTGTCGGATCCGATACAACTAAAGTGAGAGAAACTGTCACCCGCAAGCCATCTAAGCAACAAGTTGCATCGAGGGAACCGGTCTCTCGTAAGCGTACGAGTAATGTTGGTCCGGGCCGCTTCATCTCACAATCCCGCTGAACCAAAATCCGACCAAGGGAGGAAGCAATCTAAGCATCAACGCCCACAAACCTTTTGTGTTCTACTCGAGATCTCATCGAACCATCAACCTAGCTCATGATGCCACTGTTGGGGAACGTCGCATGGGAAACAAAAAATTTCCTACGCACACGCAAACCTATCCATGGTGATGAGCATCTACGAGAGGGAGAGTGGATCTACATACCCTTGTAGATCGCTAAGCAGGAAGCGTTAAGAAACGCGGTTGGTGTAGTCGAACATCTTCGCGATCCAAATTGCCGAGCGTCCCGCGATCTCATCACGATCCGTCCCGCGATCCAATCACGATCCGTCCCATGAACTCATCACGATCCGTCCCGCGATCTCATCACGATCTTGATCACGATCTATCTCGTGAACTCATCACGATCCGTTCCGCGATCTCATCACGAACCGTCTCGCGATCTCGATCACGGTCCTTCCGATCTAGCGCCGAACGGACGGCACCTCCGCGTTCAGGACACGTGCAGCTTGATGACGATCTCCACCATCTTGATACATCAAGAGGAGGTGGAGAGGAGAGAGAGTTCACTGGCAGTGTGACGGCACTCCGGTGATGGTGGTGGAGTGATTTCGACAGGGCTTTGCCTAAGCGCTGCGGAAAACCGATCTAGAGGAGAAACTGTGCACCGGTGAAACGGGTAGCACGTGGCCGGAAATTCTGTCCAAAAACCACCCAATCCACTAGTATATATAGGAGGAGAGGAGAGGAGAGGCAGCCAAGGCCTTTGGGTCGGCCGAAATAGGAGGTGGGAAGCAATCCTACTTCACCTCCAGTCCTAGTTGGAGTAGGATTGCCTCCTATTGGCTGATTTTCCACTTTTTGCTTTAGGACTTTCTCTCCTGCGCCATGGGCCTTTGTGGCTGTTTTCCCAGCCCACTAAGGGCTGGTTATTATTCTCCCACAGCCCATGGACCTCTTGGGGTCGAAATACCCCTCCTGGAGGCCTCCCGGTACACTACCGGCACTCCCGGTACACTACCGATGAGCCCGAAACTTTTCCGGAAACCAAACTGGGACTTCCTATATATGAATATTTACCTCCGGACCATTCCGGAGCTCCCCATGACGTCCGAGATCTCATCCGGGACTCCGAACAAACTTCGGTCACCACCATACATAACTCTACACTACTGAAACGTCACCGAACCTTAAGTGTGCAGACCCTGCGGGTTCGAGAACTATGTAGACATGACCGAGACACCTCTACGGTGAATAACCAATGGCGGGACCTGGACGTCCACATTTTTTCCTACATATTCTATGAAGATCTTTATCGGTCGAACCTCTATGTCAAGGATTCAGTTAATCCCGTATAACGTTCCCTTTGTTCTTCGGTATGTTACTTGCCCGAGATTCGATCGTCGGTATCTCCATACCTAGTTCAACCTCGTTACTGGCAAGTCTCTTTACTCATTTCGTAATACAAGATCCCGTGACTAACACTTAGCCACATTGCTTGCAAGGCTTGTTGTGATGTTGTATTACCGAGTGGGCCCTGAGATACCTCTCCGTCACACGGAGTAACAAATCCCAGTCTCGATCCATGCCAACTCAACAGACACCATCGGAGATACCTGTAGAGCACCTTTATAGTCACCCAGTTACGTTGCGACGTTTAATACACACAAGGCACTCCTCCGATATCCGTGAGTTGCATGATCTCATGGTCATAGGAACATATACTTGACATGCGGAAAACAGTAGCAATAAACTGACACGATCATATGCTACGTTTGCAGTTTGGGTCTTGTCCATCACATCATTCTCCTAATCATGTGACCCCATTATCAAATGACATCTCATGTCCATGGCTAGGAAACCTTAACCATCTTTTGATCAACGAGCTAGTCTATTAGAGGCATACTAGGGACATGGTTTTGTCTATGTATCCACACATGCATCTAAGTCTCCGATCAATACAATTATAGCATGGATAATAAACGATTATCATGAACAAGGAAATATGATAATAACTAATTTATTATTGCCTCTAGGGCATATTTCCAACATGGAGTAATGGTAGTAGATGTAGAATCATTATGGTCTACTTATCTTGGACGTGATGCCTATATAATGATCATTGCCTTGGATATCTTCATGACTATTCAATCTCCTATCACTTGCCCAACAGTGATTTGTTCACCCACCGTGTGCTATACTCATGAGATAAGCCACTAGTGAAACCTACGACCCTGGGTCTACTTTTCCAACATATTTCTTTCCGATCTATCTTTTTGCCGCTTTTGTTTCTAGATCTATTAATCCAATAAAACCAAAATACCTTGCTACACTTTTTTGCTTACTTCTTTTATTTTGTGCTATTGTGAGATCTATTTGCCTGACCTATTACAATATAATCAATCTTTTTATCTTTAAGAGCTTTACAACCTCTCTTACACGTCGGGGTACAATTATTTGTTCTTTGTGTGCATGTGGTGTTTACATAGTTGCCTGATCTTCCTCCACAAATTGATACCTTGGTTTCTTAACTGAGGGAAATACTTACCGTCATTGTGGTGCATCTTCCCTTCGTCTTTGGGGAGACACTGACGCAGTCTCATGCCACATCAAAGGAACTTCTAGCCCCGTTGCCGGAAAGGAAGCGATCTCTTCAGCGTGTCAATCTCTGGCGCCGGGGAGACATCATCAACATCTATCAGGTTCCTAATTACAAATCTCATCTCATTGCAATTTACATTATTTTCCATTTGCCTCTTGTTTTCCTATGCCCCACTTGACAAATTTGCCGTTTTATGTGCCCTCTCTTTTCCGTTTGCCTTTTTCTCGTCAGATCTCTTGTTTGCTTGCAATCTCGTTTGCGTAGTCACGATAACTCAACAAAACACCAGATTATGTGATTTTTCCAATACCAATAATAATGATATTATTAGCACTCCGATTGATCCTCCTGCCACTAGTGTGGAGGCTTGTGATATTAATGCCGCTTTGTTGAATCTTGTCATGAAATCAATTTTCCTGTACTCCTAATGAGGATGTCGCGTCCCATCTAAACACATTTGTAGAATTGTGTGATATGCAAAATAAAAAAATATGTGTACAATGATATTGTGAAGTTGAAATTGTTTCCTTTCTCCTTGCGGGATCATGCAAAAAATTGCTTTCCTTCTTTGCCTCGCAATAGTGTCGATTCTCGAGATAAGTGCAAGGACACTTTTATTACTAAGTATTTTCCGCCCATGAAAATTATTTCCCTTCAAACTCACATCATGAATTTTAAGCAAATTGAGCATGAACATGTTGCAAAATCTTGGGAAAGAATGAAATTGGTGCTAAGAAATTGTCCTACTCATGGTTTAATCTTTGGATGATCATACAATTTTTTTGTGCGGGATTGAATTTTGTCTCTAGAAATCTTTTATATTTTGTGGCGGGGGATACTTTGATGAAAATTACTTTGTGTGATGCTACTAAATTTCTAGATAATATTATGGCAAATTATTCACAACAACATACTAAAAGAGCACCTACTAGTAAAAAAGTTAATTCCGTTGAAGAAATTAGTACTTTAAGTGAGAAAGTTGATGCTCTTAGGAAGTTGGTTGCTAGTAAAAATGCTCCTATTGATATTAATGATGTGCCTTTGTCTACTTTGATTGAGCAAAATAATGATTCCGTAGATGTGAATTTCATCTTGCGCAACAATTTCAATAACAATGCTTATAGAGGTAATTTTAATCATAGGCCTTTTCTTGGAAATTCCTCTAATAATTATGGTAATTCCTATGGTAATTCTTCTTACAATAAAAATAGGAACACCTCTGATCTTGAGAGTAATTTTAAAGAATTTACCAATGCTCAAAAGTCTTTCAATACTACGATAGAAGAAAAGTTGAATAAGATTGATGATATGTCTAGAAGCATTGATAGAATTTCCCAAGATGTAGAAAATCTTAAGTTTAATGCTTTCCCACCCAAGATTAATGAATCAATTAAATCTTTATATGTTTCTATGGATGAAAAGAAAAGAACGCTATGCTTAGAGCTAAGAGAGAATGTTTAGAAAAAAGTGTTTTCTAGCGATTACTTTCATAAAAAAGATGAAGATATGAAAATGATTGGTGTTTTTTCTATTTATTACTTGTTTAGTAATGTTAAAATTGATGATAAAGGGACTAAAAAAGAGTCAACTTTAGCTAGAGGGCGTCCCAATAATTTGGAGGGTGAAAATCTTAATGAAAACAATTGATGAAAGTGGGTTTGGAGAGGTCAAAACTTTAACTAGTGATTTGCCCACTATTTTGGATACAAAGACTTTAATTATGCTATTTGCTCTTTGGTTGATTATTTTTTTGCTGCAATCCATGATAAATCCCCCCCCCCCCCGTGCTTATGAACAAAATAAAGCTTTTACTTAAATATTGTTGATGTCATCATGAAATCCTTAGAAGAAAAGTTGGAATTAGAGATTTGAATTACTAGAAAATTGCATGATGAGTGGGAACCTACCATTAAAGTCAAGATTAAAAATTATTAATGCTTTGCTTTGTGTGATTTCGGTGCTAGTGTTTCCATAATTCTGAAATCTCTATGTGATGTGCTTGGTCTTACCAATATTGAAGAATGTTCACTTAATTTGCACTTGGCGGATTCTACTATTAAAAAGCTATTGGGAACAATTAATGATGTTATTATCCGTGCAAATAAGAACTATGTGCCCATTGATTTTATTGTTCTTGATATTGATTGCAATCCATCTTGTCCCATCATACGTGGTAGACCGTTTTTTCGCACTATAGGCGTCGTGATTAATATGAAAGAATGTAGTATTAAATTTCAATTTCCACTTAGAAAGGGTATGGATCACTTCCCTAGAACAAGAATCATGAGGGCCTTCTATGGTGTAAAAACTAAAGATGACAATACTTGAATCTATGTGTTATGCCTAGCTAGGGGCGTAAAACGATAGCGCTTGTTGGGAGGCAACCCAGTGAATAAAATTTATTTCATTTTTTCCTTTATGTTTTTGAGTGTTTACACAATTATGCCTCTATTATTATTTTGTGTTTATGTTTCATTTAGTGTTCGTGCCAAGTAAATCCTTTAGGATGATTCATAAGATGAGTAGAAACAATGTTGAATCTGAAACATAAACTTTGACTGCAGTGCGTGAATTTTCGTTTTTTACTGGAGCGTGATAATGAGATGAAATTTAACAAAGTATTTCTACACAAATGCTTTACATTTTCCTAAGTTTTTAGAATTTTTAGAGTTACTCTCTCCGGTTCTTTTTACTTCGCGTATTAGATTTCGGTCAAGTCAAACTTTACAAAGTTTGACCAAATTTATATTAAAAATATCAATATATATATATATATATATATATATATATACAATGAACTACATTTCATAAAGAATCTAACAACATTGATTTGGCATTCTGAATGTTAATAATTTTTTCTATAAGTTTGGTCAAAGTAGAGATACTTTGACTCCACACAAATCTTATATGCAGACTAAAAAGGACCGGGGGGAGTACACAAGTATGGATAGAGTACACATTACTATAGACTGTTATGTTTGAGACGGATTCTATTTTCGTTGCATTTTCCACATGCCGGCTCCACATGCCGACTCTTACTACGACTGGCGTAGGGTGTCGAATGCATCCGATCACGGCTGTACGAGTACTGTGCTTGCTGAGTCACCGCATTCTTCAACATCTCGATGGTGTTTCTGGCCTCCACCTTGACCGGTAAGTATGCTTGAATGGGAATCACTTCGAGGTCCTGGACCGCCGCCAACATGTTGTCCATCGGGTTGGAGAAGTGTCCAGGGGCGTCTGAAAATGCTGAGTGGCGTCTGAGCTGGTGTTTGGTAGCATGGTTCACCCGTCTGATCCGGACGTGGTTGACCCCCTGTCGGCGTAGATTGAGGCATGGTAAACAAGCGTGAAGGTTGCAGGTCAGCAGGAAGCCACCTCAAATGCCTTCTGTGATGGACTGTGTTAGATGCGTCCTGACAAAGACCAAGCCGCCAGGATTCTGCCTTCAGGCATTCAGTTTCACCCTAGATATTAGCTCGAAGCTCTGCTAGGCGAATATTTTCAGCATCAGTTTCCTCCTGAATCTTGGCCATCTTCCCGCAAAGCCATCAACGCAGTATTGCGATCCGCTTGATTTTCCACGGTGACTAGTGTGTCCAGGATTTTAGTCATCTCTACCATCAAGTCTGACATAGCTTGAGTCGGCGTTTTCCTGGTCCCGGCAGTTCCTGCAGCCAGGTCCGTTCCGGCAGCCGCCTCGGCCGATGCCGAAGTGTGAGCCACCATGGTCCTGCCATGAATACCGTGAGTTGATGTGGCGACTCGCATGACTCCCTGGTGAGCTCTTATTTAGGGCAGCCCCTAAGCCCGCCATTAAAAAGTGGACGGGTTGAGTTGGTATCAGCTGTCGAGGTGTCATCGTCTGAGTTGATGAAGGTGTCTCTATAGTGTGGCGCATAATCTCCAAGGTGGACCCCTTGTGTGAAACCAACGAAGACGCGGAGCTGGCCGATAAGCCGTCGGTTGGGTTGCACACACCGAGCTGGCTCGATGATGTGTGTGTAGGTGTCTGGCTCGGTCCCCGGCACACCGATCTTGCCGATGAATACGTGTATCTTGCCGAAGGGGATTCGGTGCCCATACTCGATTGAGCCGGCCTCAGGGACCCAAACTAAATTGTCGATGTAGAGCTCACCGCGATGACTCTTGGTCATCTGACCAACCACGTATCCCCCAAACCCTGGAAGGGCTCCCTTTTAGAACTCAACTCCATCGGGTAAGAGCCCCATGATGGGCTCCAAATATCGTCATTTTGTCACGACATATGTTCTCATAGGAGAACTTGAGTGAGAGTCCATTGCCGCTAGGTGGTGAATCAAAGGGGCTGATCGGGAACAAGAGGCGAGTTTACCCAGGTTCGGCCCCTCTGATGGAGGTAATAACCTACGTACTACTTTGTGTATATTAATAATGATCTCGATTACAAGGGTGTGGAATCTCTAACCTAGCTCTCGAGGGTTTGTTTCTTTCTTACCCAATTTTTCTAACCTAGGGGCTCCCCTTTATATATAGGTGGAGGCCTGAGGTTTACAATAGATTCCGGGTTGTAATACAACCTGTGACCTAATCTAATTCCTCATTCCCTTGCTTCTCAAGGAAAGGAGAACTCCTCACATCTTCATGCTTAAGCCAGTTACTCAGGCGATGTCATCAAGCCGGACTTGAATTAAGCCACCTTCTAGGCCTTGTACCTTCTACGAGCATCCTCCGTATGGGCCGTCTTACTTGAGCCCAGGTTATAACTTAGGCGAGTCATACCCATGGGGTATATCCCCAACACCCACCATCTTCGATGGCATGCCCCGTCATGGTGGATGCTGCGCTCGGCCCCGAGGACCATCCATGCGGATGCGGCCCTCACTCCTGACCTCCCGGTGTGTCAGGCGTCACCCGAGGTGTCTAGAGCCTCCAAAATGGGGTCGGCCCGCACTCGGCCCCGCCTCCCCTGCCTCTCCAGTCGACACGGGAGTGAGGCAGAAGGCGGCCCTGCTAGTGGGGTCGGCGTTCCCACTGGTCAGCCTCTGTTGAGGTGTCCGGCCGTGCCCTCCATCAGATTAAGTGGAGACGGGTTCCACCCGAAACCGTTTTCGCCGAATGAAGACGTATTCCCGAAAGTATGCCTTCGACGTGGCCCTTCGGCTGGCGCGCACGAGGAACTAGGCCAGGCCTGGTGCGTCGTCGTGCTAAGTTGCACCCAGTGCGTAGCTTAGGCCCATTTAGGTAATCCCTTCTCTTTTTATTTTTCTAGAGAGGCAAATTAATCCCTAGAGGATACAAATAAACTCCAAATTTGATGATTCAAATTCTTGGTTGTCCCTAAATTCATGATCTATCCAATGGTGTGCAGTGCACATTTTTCCGTATAAAATTTTCTACTACACCAATATTTTGGTCATCTTTTATTATAAAGCCTACTTTGAAAATCCCTAGAGCATTCATTCTAGCTCCAAATGGGATGATTCTACTTTCTTTGGGCTCTATGCGTTATGCCCTATTTATCCTAAAGACTGGGCATTTTTCCAATACCTTGTCTCTGTTGGACCTATTAAAAGGTCCCATTTCCCACTTATTCCACCATAGAAAAACCCTAGAAAATTCATCCAAACTCCAAAACGAATGAAACCAATTCCGAAATCTTTCTAAAATCATGCGTGATTTAATGGGTGCATTAACTCATTTGTATGAAAATATCTTTTGTAGACTTCTTATAAGATCATTAATCCCTTCATTTCCACCTTGTTGAGCAATTCAAAAATATCAATTGATTCAAATCCAGTAGAGCCACTTTAAGTATTTTTCTTATGGCGAGAGATATCCTAGAAAAATGAAATTCCTATTTTAGGACACTTTATTTTTCCTCCTTGATGTGTTGCTTATTATGGTTGTTTCTGACGGTAGTTGACAAAGTAGACTGGGTGCTTGGAGCAAGAGCAAAATCTTTTGAAGACCTCGAAGATTTTGCTGAGCCAGGTAGGAAGCCCTTTGAGCATGTTGAAGAAACCATTTCTATGCATATCATTATATCACTTTTATTTCGTTGCATTGAAAAGCATGTTGATGATGTAGTGACAACCTTTCTAGGTTGGTCTCCGATGCATTCCTCATTGACACTTGCATTGTGCATAGCTCCATTGAGAGATATGTGGGTGGGAAGTAGATAGGATGCTAAGTAGTTGCTACGCAAGCACAATGGGGATATGGGTGAGATGGAAAGCAAAATGTTTTACCAAAGACATTTCGAAAACCCCTTCAGGTGCCACTAATGCCCGAGGGTGATGATGATCTAGGTAACCACTTGATAAAGAAGTGGTGTACCGAGGCAAGTTGAGTGTGTGTTTTCGGAAATGGATTAGATTTACGATTTGTTGACCGTCCCAACCTTACAAGTACAACCACTCTACCCCTATATGGGAAGGGGCTTTGTTAATTACTTTGGTCGATGCTAGCAGAGAGCCCGCATTACTAGTGACGGGAGAGCCAGAGTCACTCTCTCGATACGGGGTCGTGCTTGGACAAGCGACTATGGCTGTTTTTACGGACACCAGGCACACCGTTGTGTCCCCTCATGGATGGTACTATGTTGAAAGAGTCTTGTGTGATGTAAAACACGAGGACATGGGCCAACGACTGGACTCTTTGTTTAGTTTTGTTAAGGGAACGACATCGTTTGGGTGCTTACCTCGGGTATGTAATATACCACGAGTTGTGGATAACACAAAAGTTCTCCGAGTCTTGTGGGTAAGTGTGCAACCTCTGTAGAGTGTATAACTATTCGAATAGCCGTGTCCACGGCCAGGGACAGTTGGATGGTGCCGCTTAAACTATGTCCAGATGTTTTTCACAACATTAGGTGTATGTGTGACAAAAGAGATACTTGAGCTAAGTCAGATGACTTGATGAGATGAGTGAACTTGAGTTCTTCATACTCTATTTATATTTATATTTGTAACCTCGTGATGCATGATTTTACAAATGTTAGGATATGAAATTGCATTCAAAACTAGCTTTCCGCAAAACTACCTGCTTAGTTATAAACGATGCATGATTACCTTGTTGCAAACATGGGTTGCTTGCGAGTACATTCGAAAGTACTCATTGTCTTGTCCCTGGTTATTTGATTTGCCAAGCATGAAAGAACATGATATGGTGAAGAGTACCATGGCGACGAACATGCGAGTTAGGACGCTTCCCAGTTAGAATGTCTATAGGGTTAAGGCAGGTGGCATGGGTCAGCGCTATCGTTGAACATTTCCACTGCAAGTTTATGATTGGTGTGTCTGGCCTCCCTGGCCTAATCTATGAATACTTGTCCATAAAGGTGACATTTGTGTAAGACAGTATGTAATGTATGTAAGACTCTTGTTACACAGTTTTTGTGTGTTCAGTGAGCATTGATCTCTGCGATCATTGTACACGTGCATTCAATGACTTCGACTTATGAGTAAGGGTCTTCACAATATTTCCTCAATAGGTGGTAAATTCTTGACATTTTCAATTTTAATATCATTTACTTTCATAGATCTCTTGGCTTCTTGCATATCTTATGGCATACCATCTCCTTGTTTGTCGTGGACTCTCCCCGAAGCTTTTAAGATGTCTTCTAGTCTAGAAAAAATCATCAACAAGTTTCATAGCGTTTGGACCCCGTTTGGTATGGATTTCTGTAAAACCAAAAACAGGCAGAAAACAAGAGCTGGCACTAGGCACCGGGTTAAGATGTTAGTTCTAAAAAACGATATAAATTGCATAAAAAGTATCTAAGATTGATACTATAATAACATGAAACAATCAAAAAATTATAAATGCGTTGGAGACATATCACTAGACGCCAACTTGCGGTAGTGACGGTCCTCGCCAATGAGTCTCGCCCCCTCCCCCGCCCACCACCCCTCCTGCAACAACAACCTCCGTCGCCGAGGTGGGGTGAACACCTCATCGTCAGAATCAACACCTGCATTTGAGTCGAAAGCCAAAACCTATTGGAGACGGTGGCCAGAGGAGCGGGGGATACACAAATCCGACACAGACGATCCGATGACGGCACCTCCGTCGTGGGAGGGGGAGGGGCGAGGGCAGAGGAACCTAGGGAGATGCTGATGGCCAGGGGGGGTAACGAGAGGGGGAGGAGAGAGCCATCAGAAGCATTTTTTGGTTCTCTCTCTCTCTGAAATTCCTTAGATTGTTTCGATTTTACATGCTCAACATGTTTAGCGTGTAATTAATTTGTACCTAATATCAGATAACACTAACCATGATACCATTAAGTTTGTGAAACTTAACAAAGTTTTTGTCGTGGAACTTTATCTAAGTTTATATTTTCACGTTACCATTATTTGCTACTCCCTCCATTCCTAAATATAAATCTTTTAAAAGATTTCACAAGGGGACTACATACGGAGCAAAATGAGTGAATCCACACTCTAAAATATGTCTATATACATCCGTATGTAATCCTCTAATAAAAACTTTTAAAGGACTTATATTTAGATACGAAGGGAGTATAAATTTGGTCAAACTTTAATATATTTTTATTTAAGACAAAGATAATACGTATGTGGAGTAAATAAATAGAAACAAAGGAAGTACCTAGTGCTGTGCAATCCGAGGTTAGTGGGATATTTTAATCAACCGCGAGGTTAGTCTTAAATATGTATGTGAATGGTTAGAAGGACAGTGATATTCCTTGCGCATGTGAGTTCAAGTTCTAGACTTGACATTGATGCTCGCAATTTTCAGAATTTATTTTAGGCCTTCCGACGATGTGCGTCGTTCTCGTCGACTACGAAGACGTGTGTGATGAATTCGATCTCAGGATGATGTGTTGGCTGAGTATCTCGAAGGTGCCCATAGAAATAGGATGTTTGTGCGTTCGTAGGGACAAGTATTTGCGTGTGTGTGAGCGTTTGCATGTGTGTCGTGTTAAGAAAAACAATTGTGTGTCAACTTCATTGCCATTGCATTTAAGCACGTCAATGTCTCTCTGCCTTGACGAATATGCTTATACTGTGCCTATTTTTTAAGCTTAGATTGCTTTGTTCTGCCGTGGTAAATTGGAATGACACCGCGAACACCTACATCGTTGCTTCCCTCGCCAACACAAAACACACCCAGAGCGAGCCCATGGCTGAGCATGGATATAGTAATACAATAATCAAAGTAGCAGGTTAAAAGGTACTAAGATCCCGTTTCGCCGCGCATGCCACAAATTCTGACCTTGCCAGGGAGAAACTTGCGCGCCACTCTGCCTGGAAGCTTATTTATCCATCCTTGGAACAGCCGCGACACCAAAAAAACCAAAAACAGAACTGAAACATGGAGACCACGGTCACCGCGGCGACATCCACCACCAGCTCGAGCGTCGGCCACGGAGCCGGCGGCGGTGCTGCGAGAGTCCTGCTCCTCCCGTTCCCGGGGGCGCAGGGTCACACCAACCCGATGCTCCAGTTGGGCCGCCGCCTGGCGTACCACGGCCTCCGCCCGACACTCGTCGCCACCCGCTACGTGCTCTCCACCACCCCGGCCCCCGGCGCGCCCTTCGGCGTGGCCGCGATCTCCGACGGCTTCGACCCCGACGGCATGGCCTCGTGCCCGGACCCCGCGGAGTACTTCTCCCGGCTGGAGGCCGTGGGCTCCGAGACGCTGCGGGAGCTCCTCCTGTCGGAGGCGCGCGCGGGGCGGCCCGTGCGCGTGCTGGTGTACGACGCTCACTTGGCGTGGGCGCGGCGGGTGGCGCAGGCGTCCGGCGTCGCGGCCGCGGCCTTCTTCTCACAGCCGTGCGCTGTCGACGTCGTATACGGGGAGCTGTGGGCGGGGCGGCTGGCGCTGCCGGCGACGGATGGCCGCGCGCTGCTCGCAAGAGGAGCGCTCGGCGTGGAGCTGGGCCTGGAGGACATGCCGCCGTTCGCGGCGGTGCCGGAGTCGCAGCCGGCATACCTCGAGGTGTCAGTTGGGCAGTTTGAGGGGCTGGAGGATGCCGACGACGTGCTCGTCAACTCATTCCGCGACATCGAGCCAAAGGTGAGCCATACTTGTCTGCTCTTGTCACTCAGTAGGTTTCGCAAAGACGGAATCAGATGAGCGTCTGTAGGATGATAGACTCTCTCTGTAAGCTTGAAAAAATCTTGAAGAAATTATCTACAACTATAAACTGCACACAACACACAAGCTGTTTGTCATTGCAGCGCATGCACATTTTGGGCATAACTTTTTTTTTTAACAGTACGCCAAAGACGTGTTATATTTTATAAAAGGAAAGCAAGACAATTTACAAGATGATCTAGCCCTTGCGAACAAATGCTAGATCGAACACCAAATGTCTACTCTCTGGCTAATCGATCTAGTCCTCCCGCTCTGGCCTTCTTCCAATCTTCAATTTTATCGACGATTTGGTTCATCGGTTGAGTTGGGTTTAGTTGTTGGGCAATCCTCTCAAACACCTTGGCGTTCCTCTACTTCCAAAGCGACCAAGCGGTGATGATGAAGAGTGAATCGAAGCACATTTTGGGCATAAACAAGAAATGATAAGAGTAAAATTGCATTCGGATATATAATTTGCCATACTAATATGCTAAATTTAAATAATTCGTGAACTTATAACGTCAGAGACCATGCTAAATGTCTAAAATAACACATATACAAAGTTTGTTTTTACTTATTGATCCATGTATAGTACACCAATGTAGTTTTTTTATGAGTTTATATTTCATATTTATAGTACTAGGAGAATGCATAACACCAAATGAGGTTTGAGATTTGCGGGAGACTCACGGTCCTATGCTTGATTATGCGAATAAGAACATACATATGTATGACTCTAGCAATAAATCTATGCTTGATTATGCGAATAAGAACATACATATGTATGACTCTAGTCAATAAATCTAGCAAATCGGGTGTAAAGTGTGAGCGAATCCATATGCTTTTTTTCCAGGGAAATCCATATTGTTAGGAATGAAACAAATCTACTTTGTTGGGTTTAAATTTAGTTCGATCTTTGACACCTTGTCATCTGAGCAGGAGGTAGAGTACATGGAATTAACATGGAGAGCGAAGATGGTTGGACCAACCTTGCCATCATTCTACCTCGGCGATGAGCGCCTACCATCTAATAAATCATATGGTTTCAACTTGTTCCATGGTGATGGGGTGTGTATGGATTGGCTAGAGAAGCAAAGCAATTCATCTGTTGTGCTGGTGTCCTATGGGACTGTCTCCAATTATGATGCAACCCAACTAGAGGAGCTTGGCAATGGGCTGTGCAATTCTAGCAAACCTTTTCTTTGGGTTGTAAGGTCCAATGAGGTACACAAGTTATCCGAAGAACTCAAGGAAAAATGTGGGAAGATTGGATTAATTGTCTCATGGTGCCCCCAACTTGAGGTTCTTGCACATAGGGCTATAGGTATGATATCACACAACATATTTTTTTCCTTCTTTGTTGTGCAAGGTTATTACAAGATATGACAAAACAACAAAGCGATAATATTATTTTAATTTTTAATTACCGACATACATGTAGGTTGCTTCGTTACCCACTGTGGATGGAACTCGACACTAGAGGCACTTGTTAATGGTGTACCTCTTGTGGGTATTCCACATTGGGCAGACCAACCCACCATTGCAAAGTATGTGGAGAGTGCATGGGGCATGGGTGTGCGTGTACGAAAGAACGAGAATGAATGTCTAATGATGGAGGAGGTCGAGAGGTGCATTAGAGAGGTGATGGATGGAGAGAGAAAGGATGAGTACAAAAGAAATGCCGTGAAGTGGATGCAAAAGGCCAAGGAGGCAATGCAGGAAGGAGGATATTCAGACAAGCATATCGCTGAATTTGCTACCAAGTATTCGCAACATAAAATTTGAACAATGTCTTACTTCAATATAAGAAAGTAGTTAGTAATTTTGGCCTTACAGAAGTTTCGAGTGGGCGACGTTTTGCATATGTAATTGTAGTGACATGTTCTCCACATTTGGAAGTATGTTGAACATTATATATATATATACGGCATGCGATGTTTTTTGCATGTTACATGTGATTCTGGTTAGCAAAGTGCACTACATTATTTGTAGACAGCCCTCTTGCCTAAGTATTACTCCCTCCATCTGGGTTTATTAGGCCTCCTCTTATTTTGGGCTAAAGTTTGACTTGCAAATTTAACTAATAAAATGTAAATTATAAGTCTCAAAAGTCACACTGTTGGAATGCTCTTTCGAATACAAATCCAATGACATACTTTTTATAGCATATACTACTTTGTATTTTTTTGAGTAATATATATGGTTAAAATCTGGCACGAAATACAAAGGTACCTAATAAACCCGGACGGAGTAAGTACCCAAAATTTGTCAAAGTAGGAGGTGGGGGTTCCCAAATAGATGGCTTCAATAAAATGCCAAATTTATTTTAATCATCTTGTTTTCACCAAAAACATGGCTGCAAGTTTGAAAATGATTGTGATCTATTAATGAAAACCGACACAGGATGATGGTTCTACGAACATATTGATGGATCATAAAACAAAAAATAAGCACATACATGGATATGTGATAAATACTCACTCAAAATAGGTGTGCGACATGTCCAAATGACACCCTTGTCGGCAACCGAGGAATGAAATGATAAATTGTCTAACCTGCCACCTATGACCACACTAAGCCCCTATAAGGCGCGAACTAGACCAGATCAACACATTAATGTTCTGTGACTATGTTTTGCTTCACTAAGGAATTAGTTTTGTCAACATAATTTGCCTTACTTTCGTCAACTTTGGTTGTAGTACTTTGCATAACCACACACACATTTAGAATATAAGATAGTCATTTTTTAGTTGCATATGCTTGCGAAGTAGTTGTTGGACATCTGTCAATATATGTGCGTGTAGGGCTATAGTTAAACTTGTAATCGGTAGAGGATGTATATGAAAACAAACATGTAAGGTGCAACTTCCTAAAAATGAGCACATAATACAAGATATGTTGGGATTTTAATGATTGGAATTGATTTTTTTAACTAAATATAAATGTATGAATAAATAAAATGATCTGTATGGATGTGTAGTTTAGCATTAGAATTAATATAATACAAAACCCATGTCACACCGTACACATTTTTGTTTGTTTGTTAAACCAAGATCTGATATATCAAACTCAAATTAAGTTGTCTCATTCCGAACTAACTAAGGGATCGCCCGCAAACCAAACACAACCATAGTTTATGACACCGGTTTCCAAGGGCTTAACCCCCCTCCCTAGACCCCAATGATCCATCTTGTATTGGTGTTAAGGCATGTCACTTAGACAACAAAAAATGGTACAAAAACTTTAAGAGAAATGTGATTTTGGTGTTTCCAAAAAAAAAAAGATGGTAGACACAATGACATGTGTATATTTTTACTGATGGGTCTATGTTGAGGCCCAATAGGTCGTGGCCTACCGAGCTTGGGCTTACTGAGCTCGTCGGAAAATAGTGAAGAATAAGGTTACAACTGGGCATTAAGATCAAAAGTTATGTACTTTCTTTGGGCTACTTTACCTTGGGCCACACAACAATTTTGGTAAACCTTCCCACGTATATATTCATCTGTGTTGATCCGTTGTTCTATTTATTTTTCTCGTCGTTGCCACCTCCGCGTAAAATCATATAATGTTGACACTGTTGAACATCTTGATATTCGATGATCTATACTTTTAGGAGATAATCCCCAACCCAAATACGTTTGACGACACGGCTTCCTATTGTTTTCGGCAGGTGGCATAAGAGGGTTTTCTAAAATCTACGAAGATATTCATGTTAGTGTGGGTGTACAAGTGGTAATGCCGATGCTCGGTCTGAAGGTGGTCTTTATACTAAAGCTTTGGCAGTATTTCGTGTTCCGAAGATTCACACCATGAAGAATATGAATATGAGAAATTTCATTGTCACAGGAGTTCTTTTGTAAATTTTTGGGATCAAGCACGATCCGAAGCATTGTACTTGCAATTTCATCGAGCTTCAAAAAGGTGCATGCCATTCTTTTTAAAGAGGATTAAATTAAGAGAATTAGATGCAACAAACTTACAAAACATCTATACATTCGAAAGTTTAGTTCCTACATCCCCTCACACACGAATCACTTATCCGTGCATTCACAGGAGGCACTTGCTCCAATCATCCTTGCATTGGCAGTTTGGCACTTTGGCAGGATGCTCCCGGTTCGCCTCTGGAGCGACCTCCACGCCACGGCACAGCGCACATCACTGTTGTTGCTTTGGACGAGCTAGGCCAGATTGGCTGTGCTGTGTGCCTCCGAGGGAGGGACCCCATGCCCACCCGGGTCCCGAGTCCCAACCACCATGACAGCTGACAGGCACGGCTTTCGCCCCTCCCTCCGGGAAGAAAATGTTCATCAAGTCCAGAACGGCAGCTGAAACCACACCATTGAAATTTTCTCAGTTGGACGATGCTATAACTGTACCGGAAAGTTAATCGCTCAGAATTGATTAGCGAACGTTCCTTCCTTCCGGTTCCAGGTAAACTGGAGCAGAGCGAGCAGCACCCAACTCTGACCGTCCGACGGCAGCAGGCCAGCAGCCGGGGTTGATGGATTCCACTCCCCCAAACCGCCACGTTTACTCCAAACCCAAACTTAAACCAACTTTTAAGAATCCACTACCACGTAGTACGAGTACTCCACTGAGATCCTGCTGTCCGCAGTTGCCGGCGCCGCTCCGCGAATTGCAATGCTTCTTCCTCTTGACAGCAATGGCGACGCCGCGCGCGCCCCGTTACTCGCCAGCTACTGCGTCCCGCTCTCGCCCGCCGATCCCCTCTTAGACAAGCCTCGTCGGTCAGAATGGCTCGGTTTCTTGCGCGGTGGCCCAACGTTGGCCGTTGGGGCCGCCGTGGACTGGGGCGCCGTGCGGTCGACGTGCAGGGAGTGGATCAAGCACCCCATGAACATCGCGCTGCTGCTCTGGCTCCTCTGCGTGGGCGCCTCCGGCGGGATGCTCGTGCTCCTCCTCCTCGGGCTCCTCGACCGGGCGTTCCCGGCGCCGGCGGCGAGGGCCCACTGGGTCGAGGTCAACAACCAGGTTCTCAACGCGCTCTTCACGCTCATGAGCCTCTACCAGCACCCGGCCCTTTTCCACCACGTCTTCCTGCTCTGCCGCTGGCGCATGCCCGGCGACGCCGCCGAACTCCGCGCCGCTTACTGCGGCAAGGGCGGGGGGCCGCCGCGCTGCGGCGAGCGCGCGCACATGGCCGTCGTCATCGCGCTGCTCCACTTCACCGTCGTCTGCCAGTACGCGCTGTGCTGGCTCTACTGGGGCTTCACCGAGACGTCCCGCCCCGAGCTCGTGGAGGACGGCTTCTTCGCGCTCGGCGTCGGTGTGCCGGTCGCCGCCGTCGTGTACACCATGTGCAGCCCGCTTGGAAAAGACCAGTGCGGCGACCTCGCCGCGTACTCCGACGCAGCCTCCCTGCGACAACAATGCCCCACCAGGGCGGCGCAAGCCGTGGCTGTGGTCGAGCCGGAGTGGGCAGGCGGCATGTTCGACTGCGGAGGAGACGCGGCGGCGGGGTGCTGCCTCTCCCTCTCCTGCACCTTCTGCGTCTTCGGGTGGAACGCGGAGAGGCTCGGCTTCGGCAACGCCTGCGTGCACGCCACCACCTTCGCGCTCCTATGCTTCGCGCCGCTGTGGGTGTTGGGCGTCACGGCGCTCCACGTCCACGACGTGGCCGTCGGCGACGTCGTCGGCGGCGCCGGCGTGCTGCTCTGTGCGGGCGGCCTCCTCTACGGCGGGTACTGGAGGATCCAGATGAGGAGGAAGTTCCGGCTCCCGGGGAGCGCCGCGTGCTGCGGCTCCAAGTCCGCGACGGACTACGCACGATGGCTGTTCTGCTGGCCGTGCGCGCTGGCGCAGGAGGTACGCACGGCGAGCCGATACCACATCGACGGCGAGAGGTTCTTCCGCAGGAAGGCCGTCGCCGCCACCACGACCGACGAGCCATTACTCATCGCGCCACACAGGATTGCGATTACGGCGTCGGATCATGAGGGGTCGTCAAAATCAGATGGGCACTTGGTGGTGGTTGTTCATGACGAAATGGCTCCACCGGCTGTGGTCCAGGTTGTGGTGGCGGGAGATGACAACACATGCGTGCAATGCAATATCGTTCATGTTGAGAAGAAGATTGAGGCCATTGACGTGGTGGAGGAGGATGGATCATCTTTGTTGGCGTCGAATGGAGAAATGGTGGACCATAGATTGTTTGGTGGAAGGTGGAGGGTGGAGAAGGTGAGGAGGAGGATCAATGTGGTCACCATGGTGTCCTTGCTCGTCCTTCTGTACACAAGGGGATTTATTCTTTAGGGTGCAATGAATTTGAAGATGATTCTGTAAATGGTTTTAGGATTTTAGATGCATAGAGCAACAAGATTCATAATGAACTGTACATATAACTATGTAATTTGTGGCGGGGGTGGCAGTTTGGGAAGCATGTTTTAAGGCTGGTTGTAACGGGGAGTATCATATACTAGTACCATGCATATGATATTAGTATATGATACTATATCCGTAATACATAGTATCATGTAATAGTATCATAGGATAGTTCATTTATTGTCATGCATGATACATAGTAGCACAACATTTAATATGATACAGTATCATGATATGATACTTAACCCTCTTTTTCTTCATTTAACTCTATGCCACCTTATCAAAATTGACTAGTTGGCATGTATGATACTGTCTATGATACTCTCACTACGACCGGCCTAAAAGGTTACAGAGTATCTCCTGGACACGAATTTAGTGAACATGGTTCCACGCGCATTCGTTATAAAAAACTTTCAGTATTTTTTGAATTTACTATTCATGTGGATGTGCATGGTACCATGTTGATGTTTGTATTTTTCGTATATCCAGTGATTAAAAGCTATCTTCTGTCTATGCGGCGTTGGTGCAGGAGATCATGCATTTGAAGTATCTTCGCATGACTCGTATTACTCATATCAATCGGCGTGAGGTGCCTCGAAGACGCTGTTGTTGCTGCTCAAAGGAGTTGCTCGCGACGTCCCGTCCCCCGCGTCGCCCTCCCTGGCGACACGGGGAAACCCTAGATCAAGGCGCGGCAGCCCCCTTGACTCGTCGCCGCCGGAGGAGCGGCCGACAAAGTCCGTGCTGGCTCTTGTGAGGGTGGCGGCGGGGCCCTTTCCACTGTGGCATGTTGTTGCCATGGACTACGCGCGACAGGGCCAAGGTGGCACGGGGGCTTGCGCTCATGAGATCCGCTCTGAGGCAGCGAATGGAGGAGGCGCGGCGATAATGCGCATGCGAGGGCACGCGCGGCGGGAGGATGCCCTGTGTGGACGCGTACGGCGGGAGGAAGCGTTGCGAGGGCGCGCTGAGCAGGCTCTGGCTGAGGCCACGGGCGTGCGGGGGCTCGCGGCTGGATGCGGCTCGCGGGTGCGCTCGTTAGCAGGGGCGCGCTGAGCGGGCTCCTGCTGACGTCACGGGCACGTAGGGGCTCGCGGCTGGATGCGGCTCGCGGGTGCGCTCGTCAGTAGGGGCGTGCGGCATGTGGAGTTCGCGACATGGAGCGGCGGCTAGATCCGGGGTGTCGCGTGCAAATGCCGACGTGCACGGGCTCACGGAGGCTGGGCGCGACGAGCTAGCCCCGGCGAAGGCGATGGGCACGCGAGAGCTCACGGCTGGACGCGACGCGCGGGTGCGCTCGTCTACACGGGAGCGTCGCGAGCGGAGGCTACGACTTGGTGCGGCAGCCAGATCCGGAGCTGTGCCCAGACGCCGCTCCTACGCGGACTTGCGGCATGCCAACCATAGGAGGCGCGCGTGGAGCTTCGGGAAGAGTGCATCTGACAAGTAGCAGGCCTGCTGGGTGAGGGAGCTCTAGGCTGCGCGGATCTGGCGCATGATGACCGCGGCCGGTTTGTGAGCGTGGGCGGTGATGGCGGTTCGGCAGGGCGACAACGGTCATTGTGGTGGGCGTGGCACGACGGCTTGGCTGCTTGGCAGGTCATCCGTGCCTGGCGGCCCGGGAGGGGTACGACCGGTTGCTGGTGGTGGTCGGATGCCGCTTGCTAGAGCATGAGGCTCCAGCCGCGATTGGATGCGGGGTGTGGGGCCCGATTTGGACTTTGCAGGTCCGTCGTCAAGGAGGCTAGCCGGTGGCCCTGCACAACAGTGGCATGCTTGTCGTGTGGGGGGGGTGTGGTCTAGTGGAGGCACGGGTCGACCTCGACCTGTTACGCGGGAGTGGCTGGACCGAGTGAAAGCCTAGCCGGTGTTGGCCTGCCAACGGTGACGGCACTCGTGGGCGTCGTTTATCCTCCTTGGAGGCATCGTCGGGATTTTTCACAACCTTTACTCCCAGATCAATTGCTTCGGGTGAAAGCCTAGATCCTGCTGTAGGATCGGGCGGTGACGTCGTCTTCAACGCCATTCTCCTCTTTAGGGCGCCGTTATGAAGTCTTTGATCCCTTAAGTGCTCCCAAGACTGGGCTTGCATGGTGGCTTCTATGGCAACGATGAAGGCGGTGAGGAATGTTGAAGGCGTGGTCTTGGTCGTGGTAGTTGGCTCTTCTTCTCCGTCGTGTCTGTGTGAGAGCCTCGCGTGTCCGTTGTTGTGAAGTCGAAGCCGTGGTGGGGTGGTGGTGGTATATGATGACACGGGACAGGTGGTTCATTCTTCATCCTCCTTGACGCCAACCTCGCCTAGTTCTCTTCGTAGTTAATTGTCAGAATCGGAGCTGCGATGTTTAGTATGGATTGTATGGAGTGTTATGATGCAGCCATTAGGGCTGCCATTTTTCTTTTTTCTTTTTGATATTCAGATCTTCTGGTCCTAGGCCCTTCACCACCTTGTTTTTCCATTGCTTTCTGCTATTATCAATGAATGCCAGATATGCTGGATCTTTCAAGAAAAAAACTCATATCAATCGTGGTCAAAATTGTGTTAGCGATTTCCTAGCTAAATTTGCTAGAACTAGTAGTAGAACTATAGTTTGGTTGGGCTCTGGACTCTATTGGGTTATGTAAGAAGGATTGTATGGTTCATGCTTGAGTAATATAAGTTAGTACCCGCAAAAACATAGCTATCTTCTGCATCGGTGCTATGATCTAAAAGTATATGGACGGATTGTCTTTGGAACAAAACATGAAGGGCCAAACAAAAAGTATACTGCTAATCTTCTCGCAAAATATATATTTGTAATCAGGTTATGAGTGGATGGCAGAGAAAATGTGATGCGGAGCATCCTACAGACATCACCATGGCAAGAGTCCCTTCGGCAAGTGACACATGCGACATCTGCTTCACATACATAAAGGTGAATCATCTCCTTTACACGTGTTCACTTGACCCCTTCGAGGATGGCATACTACTTGACACTCCTCTCGTGTGCATGCATAAGTATTGTCAGAGCTTCACAGACGATGAGGAGGAGTGCCAGCACCTACATACGACTACACCATCCATGAGGGGGGCTTGGAAGAGAAGGAAGAAGAAGCGAGGACAAGTCTCTGGAAGACTCGGACCTTCCGGCCTGCCCGGAACCTCCGGACCCCGGACCTTCTGGCCTGCCCGGAACATCCGACCTCAGCGCACCCCACGCATGCCAACTCTCTAGATACCCTAGAACCTGCCCGGACCTTCCCGGGAACTTCCAGCCCAGCCTTGAACTTCTGGCCTGCCTGCGTGTAGCCACTCGGGCCCGAGGCCCATGTACCCACTTCTCCTATCACTTACCCCTTCGTGGCTACCACTGTTGGAAATATACCCTAGAGGCAATAAATAAAGTGTTTATTATTGTATTTCCTTGTTCATGATAATCGTTTATTATCCATGCTATAATTGTATTAATTGGAAACATGGATACATGTGTGGATACATAGACAAACACAATGTCCCTAGTATGCCTCTAGTGAACTAGCTCGTTGATCGAAAGATGGTTAAGGTTTCCTAGGCATGGACATGAGATGTCATTTGATAATGGGATCACATCATTAGGAGAATGATGTGATGGACAAGACCCAAACTACAAACGTAGCTTATGATCGTGTCAGTTTATTGCTACTGTTTTCTGCATGTCAAGTATATGTTCCTATGACCATGATATCATGCAACTCACAGATATCGGAGGAGTACCTTGTGTGTATCAAACGTCGCAACGTAACTGGGTGACTATAAAGGTTCTCTACAGGTGTCTTCGAGGGTGTCTGTTGAGTTGGCATGGATCAAGACTGGGATTTGTTACTCCATGTGACAGAGAGGTATCTCAGGGCCCACTCGGTAATACAACATCACAATAAGCCTTGCAAGCAATGTGACTAAGTTTTAGTTGCGAGATATTGTATTACGGAACAATTAAAGAGACTTGCCAGTAACGAGGTTGAACTAGGTATGGAGATACCGACGATCGAATCTCGGGCAAGTAACATACCGAAGAACAAAGGGAACATCATACGGGATTAACTGAATCCTTGACATAGAGGTTCGACCGATAAAGATCTTCGTAGAATATGTAGGAACCAATGCGGACATCCAGGTCCCTCCATTGGTTATTGACCGTAGAGGTGTCTCGGTCATATCTACATAGTTCTCGAACCCGCATGGTCTGCACACTTAAGGTTTGGTGGCGTTTCGGTGGTATAGAGTTATGTATGGTGGTGACCGAAGTTTTTTTGGAGTCCCGGATGAGATCCTGGACATCATGAGGAGCTCTGTAATGGTCCGGAGGTAAAGATTCATATATAGGAAGTCCTGTTTTGGTCGTCGGAAAAGTTTCGGGCTCATCGGTAGTGTACCGGGAGTGCCGGTAGTGTACCGGGAGGCCACCGGGAGGGGTATTTCGACCCAAGAGGCTACATGGTCTGTAGGAGGGTGTAAACCATCCCTTAGTGGGCTGGTGGAACATCCACAAGGGGCCCATGCGGCTGGAGGAAAAAGTCCTAAGAGAAAAGTGGAAAAAAGGCAAAATAGGGTGAATCCTAGTCCTACTAGGATTGGAGGTGGACTCCACCTCTCCCTCTCTCCTTCGGCCGAAGCAAGGAGGCCTTGGACCTTGTGCCAAGTCCTCTCCTCCTCTCCTCTTATATATACTGGAGGTTTTAGGGTTTTTGTACTAGATTTTCAGCCACGTGGTACCCGTTCCTCTAGTGCATAGTTTCTCCTCTAGATCGGTTTTCTGCAGTGTTTAGGCGAAGCCCTACCGGAATTGCTCCACCACCATCACCGTAGCGCCGTCAGGCTGCCGGAGAACTCTTCTTCCTCTCCACTCCTTCTTGCTGGATCAAGACGGTGGAGATCGTCATCAAGCTGTACGTGTGCTGAACGCGGAGGTGCCGTCCATTCGGCGCTAGATCGGAAGGATCGTGATCAAGTTCGTGGGACGGATCATGATCGGATCGCGGGACGGATCGTGATTGGATCGCGGGAAGCATGGCGATTTGGATCGCGAAGACGTTCGACTACACCAACCGCGTTTCTTAACGCTTCCCGCTTTGCGATCTACAAGGGTATGTAGATCCACTCTCCCTCTCGTAGATGCTCATCACCATGGATAGATCTGCGTGCGCGTAGGAAATTTTTTGTTTCCCATGCAATGTTCCCCAATAGTGGCATCATGAGCTAGGTCTATGTGTAGATGAGATCTCGAGTAGAACACAAAAGGTTTGTGGGCGTTGATGCTTAGATTGCTTCCTCCCTTGGTCGGATTTTGGTTCAGCGGTATTGTGAGATGAAGCGGCCCGAACCAACATTACTCGTATGCTTACGAGAGACTGGTTCCCTCGACGCAACTTGTTGCCTAGATGGCTTGAGGGTGGCAGTTTCTCTCACTTTAGTTGGATCGGATTCGACAAAGGCAGACCTTGAGAAGGTTGAAAAGCAAATTATTTATCACCGTTGTGGTTTATGCGTAGGTGAGAATTGTTCTTGCTAGAAACCCGTAGCAGCCACGTAAAACATGCAACAACAATTAGAGGACGTCTAACTTGTTTTTGCAGGGTATGTTGTGATGTGATATATGTGATGTATGAGATGATCATGTGATGTATAGAATTTCACGACTTGCATGTTGATGAGTACGGCAACCGGCAGGAGCGATAGGGTTGTCTTTAATTATTGTATGACCTGCGTGTCAATCGTTAAGCGCTATGTAATGCTTTACTTTATCACTAAACGGTAGCAATAGTAGTAGAAGTATGCAGGGCGTGACAACCTCGATGGCGACACATTGATGGAGATCAAGATGATAGAGATCATGGTGTCGTGCCGATGATGATGGAGATCATGCCGGTGCTTTCAAGATGAAGATCTAAAGAACAAGTTCATGGCCATATCATGTCACTTATGAATTGCATGTGATGTTAATCCCTTTATGCACCTTGTTTTTCTTAGTACGATGGTAGCATTATAAGGTGATCCCTCACTTAAATTTCAAGATAAAATTGTGTTCTCCCCGAGTGTGCACTGTTGCGAAAGTTCGTCGTGTTGAGACACCACGTGATGATCGGGTGTGATAGACTCTACGTTCACATACAACGGGTGCAAGCTAGTGTTGCACGCGCAGAACACTCGGGTTAAACTTGACGAACCTAGCATGTACATACATGGCCTCGGAACACAAGAGACCGAAAGGTCGAACATGAGTCATATAGTAGATATGATCAACATAATGATGTTCACCATTGAAGCCACCTCAACTCACGTGATGATCGGACTTGAGTTGGTGGATTTGGATCATGTGACAGTCAGATGACCCAAGGGATGTCATTTTGAGTGGGAGCTTTAGTAATTTGATTAACTAAACTCATTATCTTGAACAATAGTCTAAGTAAAGTTTGCATATTTATGTTGTAGATCAATGGCTCGCGCAGTAGCACCCCTAAATTTTAATGCGTTCCTAGAGAAAGCTAAACTGAAAGATGATGGAAGTAACTTTGTTGACTGGGCCCGTAATCTGAGGATTATCCTCACGGCTTCCCAGAAATCATATGTCCTTGATGCACCGCTTGGTGACCAAGCAAAAGACATGACCTCCGAAGACATTAAGAACGCTTGGGAGGCACATACTGGAGATTACTCAATAGTTTAGTGTGCAATATTATATGTCTTAGAACCGGGACTTCAAAGACGTTTTGAACGTCATGGAGCATATGAGATGATCCGGGAGTTGAGGTTTATCTTTCAGAAGAACGCTCGGATCGAGAGGTATGAAACCTCCGATAAGTTCTATGCTTACAAGATGGAGGAGAACGGGTCTATCAGTGAACATATACTCAGAATGTCTGGGTATTCAACTCGTTTAGCGGAGTTGGGAATTGCCCTTCCGCTAGAGGCAATCACCGACAGAGTTCTTCAATCACCGCCACCTAGTTACAAGAGCTTTGTGATGAACTATAACATGCACGGGATGAACAAGTCAGTCGCCGAGCTGTTTGCGATGCTAATAGTCGCTGAGTCTGAAATCCAGAAAGAACATCAAGTGTTGATGGTCAATAAAACCACTAGTTTCAAGAAAAATGGCAAAGTCAAGGGCAAGGGAAAGAAGGGTAAAACCAAGAAGGATGGCAAAGCAGTTGCTACTCCTATAAAGAAGCCCAAGCATGGACCCAAGCCAGAAACTGAGTGCTTTCATTGGAAGGGAACTGGTCACTAGAAGCGGAACTGCCCCAAGTACCTGGCTGACAAGAAGGGGGCCAACGGCAAACAAGGTATATATGATATACATGTTATTGATGTGTACCTCACTAGCTCTCGTAGTAGTGCCTGGGTATTTGATACCGGTTCGGTTGCTCACATTTGCAACGCAAAGCAGGAACTACGAAATAAACGAAGGCTGGCAAAGGACGAAGTGACGATGCGCGTGGGAAATAGTTCCAAGGTTGATGTGATCGCCGTCGGCACGCTCTCTCTTCGATTACCTTCGGGATTAGTGATGAACCTGAATAATTGTTATTTAGTGCCTGCGTTAAGCATGAACATTATATCCGGATCTTGTTTATTGCGAGACAGTTACTCATTTAAATCAGAGAATAAAGGTTGTTCTATTTATATGAGTAATATCTTTTATGGTCATGCACCCAATGTTAGGGGTTTATTCATATTGAATCTTGATAGTGATGACACACATGTTCATAACATTGATGCCAAAAGATGTAGAGTTGATAATGATAGTACCACTTTCTTGTGACACTGCCGTTTAGGTCATATTGGTGTAAGACGCATGAGGAAGCTCCATGCTGATGGACTTTTGGAGTCACTTGATTTTGAATCACTTTACACATGTGAACCATGCCTCATGGGCAAGATGACTAAAACGCCGTTCTCTGGAACAATGGAACGGGTGAGTGACTTATTCGAAATCATACATACTGATGTGTGCGGTCCGATGAATGTTATAGCACATGGTGGATATCGTTATTTTCTCACCTTCACTGATGAGTTAAGTAGATATGGGTATATTTACTTAATGAAACACAAGTCTGAAACGTTTGTAAAGTTCAAGTAATTTCAGAGTGAAGTTGAGAATCATCATAACAAGAAGATTAAGTTCCTGCGATCTGATCGAGGAGGTGAATATCTGAGTTATGAGTTTGGCAGTCACTTAAGACAGTGTGGAATTGTTTCACAGTTGACACCACCCGGAACACCACAGCGTAATGGTGTGTCCGAACATCGTAATCGAACCTTATTAGATATGGTGCGTTCTATGATGTCTCTTGCTGATTTGCCACTATCGTTTTGGGGTTATGAATTAGAGACAGGTGCATTCACTTTAAATAGGGCACCATCAAAATTCATTGAGATGAAGACATATGAACTGTGGTTTGGCAAGAATCCAAAGTTGTCGTTTCTTAAATTTTGGGGATGTGATGCTTATGTCAAAAAGCTTCAGCCTGAAAAGCTGGAACCCAAAGCGGAGAAATGCGTCTTCATAGGATACCCGAAAGAGACAGTCGGGTATACCTTCTATCTCAGATCCGAAGGCAAAGTGTTTGTCGCTAAGAACGGAACATTTCTTGAGAAAGAGTTTCTCTCGAAAGAATTGAGTGGGAGGAAAATAGAGCTTGATGAGGTTATTGAACCTTTACTTCAACCAAAAAGTAGCGCAGTGCAGAAAGTTGTTTCTGTGGAACCTACGACGGTAGAAGAGGAAGTTAATGATGATGATCATGAAGCTTCGGATCAAGCTGCTATTGAATCTCGTAGGTCAACAAGGCCGCGTACTACCCCTGAGTGGTATGGCAACCCTGTCTTGGAGGTTATGTTGTTGGACAACAATGAACCTATGAGCTATGGAGGGGCAGTGATGGGCTCGGATTCCATGAAATCTGAGATGGGATCCATGTATGAAAACAAAGTATGGACTTTGGAAGTATTACCTTAAGGGCGCCAAGGCCATTCAGAACAAATGGATCTTTAAGAAGAAGACAGGCGCGGACGGTAATGTCACCGTCTATAAAGCTCGACTTGTGGCAAAGGGTTTTTCACAAGTTCAAGGAGTTGACTACGATGAGACTTTCTCACCCGTAGCGATGCTTAAGTCTGTCAGAATCATGCTAGCAATAGCTGCTTATTTCGACTATGAAATTTGGCAGATGGATGTCAAAACAGCGTCCCTCAACGGTTTCCTTGAGGAAGAGTTGTATATGATGCAACCCGAAGGTTTTGTCGATCCAGAGAATGCTGACAAAGTTTGCAAACTCCAGCGATCCATTTATGGACTGGTGCAAGCATCTCGGAGTTGGAATAAGCGCTTTGATGAGGTGATCAAAGCATTTGAGTTTATACAAGTTTACGGAGAAGCTTGTATTTACAAGAAAGTGAGTGGGAGCTCTATAGCGTTTCTAGTATTATATGTGGATGACATATTGCTGATTGGAAACAATATAGAAATGCTGGAAAGCGTGAAGGAATATTTGAACAAGATTTTTTCAATGAAGGGCCTAGGAGAAGCTGCTTTCATATTAGGCATTAAGATCTATAGAGATAGATCGAGACGCTTAATAGCACTTTCACAGAGCACATACCTTGATAAAGTTTTGAAGAAGTTCAAAATGGAACAGTCCAAGAAGGGGTTCTTGCCTATGTTACAAGGTGTGAAGTTGAGTAAGACTCAATGCCCAGTAACTGCAGAAGATAGAGAAAAGATGAGTGTCATCCCCTATGCTTCAGCCATAGGCTCTATCATGTATGCAATGTTGTGCACAAGACCCGATGTCAGCCTTGCCATAAGTATGGCCGGAAGGTTTGAAAGTGATCCTGGAATGGAGCACTGGCAAGTGGTCAAGAATATCCTTAAGTACCTGAAAAGGACTAAAGAAATGTTTCTCGTTTATGGAGGTGATGAAGAGCTCATCGTAAAGGGTTACGTCAATGCAAGCTTTGACACTAATCTGGATGACTCTAAGTCGCAAACCAGATATGCATTTATTCTTAACGGGGGAGCGGTAAGCTGGTGCAGTTCTAAGCAAAGCATGGTAGCTGATTCTACGTGCGAAGCGGAATACATCGCAGCCTCGGAGGCGGCGACGGAAGGTGTCTGGATGAAGCAGTTCATGACAGATCTTGGAGTAGTGCCCAGTGCACTGAATCCAATGAACCTGTTCTGTGACAACACTCGTTCCATTGCTCTGGCCAAGGAACCAAGGTTTCACAAGGGGACCAGACACATAAAGTGACGCTTCAACTCCATCTGCGATTACATCATGGAGAAAGACATAAATATTTGCAAAGTGCACACGGATCTGAATGTTGCAGACCCGTTGACTAAACCTCTTCCAAGGGCTAAACATGATCAACACCACAACTGCATGGGTGTTCGATTCATTACAATGTAAATCACATAGTGATGTGAACTAGATTATTGACTCTAGTGCAAGTGGGAGACTGTTGGAAATATGCCCTAGAGGCAATAAATAAAGTGTTTATTATTGTATTTCCTTGTTCATGATAATCTTTTATTATCAATGCTATAATTGTATTATTTGGAAACATGGATACATGTGTGGATACATAGACAAACACAATGTCCGTAGTATGCCTCTAGTGAACTAGCTCGTTGATAGAAAGATGGTTAAGGTTTCCTAGCCATGGACATGAGATGTCATTTGATAACGGGATCACATCATTAGGAGAATGATGTGATGGACAAGACCCAAACTACAAACGTAGCTTATGATCATGTCAGTTTATTGCTACTGTTTTCTGCATGTCAAGTATATGTTCCTATGACCATGAGATCATGCAACTCACAGATATCGAAGGAGTACCTTGTGTGTATCAAACGTCGCAATATAACTGGGTGACTATAAAGGTGCTCTACAGGTATCTCCGAGGGTGTTTGTTGAGTTGGCATGGATCAAGACTGGGATTTGTTACTCCGTGTGATGGAGAGGTATCTCAGGGCCCACTCGGTAATACAACATCACAATAAGCCTTGCAAGCAATATGACTAAGTGTTAGTTGCGAGATCTTGTATTACGGAACGAGTAAAGAGACTTGCGAGTAATGAGGTTGAACTAGGTATGGAGATACCGACGATCGAATCTCGGGCAAGTAACATACCGAAGAACAAAGGGAACATCATACGGGATTAACTGAATCCTTGACATAGAGGTTCGACCGATAAAGATCTTCGTAGAATATGTAGGAACCAATGTGGACATCCAGGTCCCGCCATTGGTTATTGACCGTAGAGGTGTCTCGGTCATGTCTACATAGTTCTCGAACCCGCAGGGTGTGCACACTTAAGGTTTGGTGACGTTTCGGTGGTATAGAGTTTTGTATGGTGGTGACCGAAGTTTGTTTGGATTCCCAGATGAGATCCCGGATGTCACTAGGATCTCCAGAATGGTTCGGAGGTAAATATTCATATATAGGAAGTCCTGTTTTGGTCGCCGGAAAAGTTTCGGGCTCATCGGTAGTGTACCGGGAGTGCCGGTAGTGTACCGGGAGGCCACCGGGAGGGGTATTTCAATCCAAGAGGCTACATGGGGTGTAGGAGGGTGTAAACCAGCCCTTAGTGGGCTGGTGGAACATCCACAAGAGGCCCATGCGGCTGGAGGAAAAAGGCCTAAGAGAAAAGTGGAAAAAAGGCACTAGGATTGGAGGTGGACTCCACCTCTCCCTCTCTCCTTCGGCCGAAGCAAGGAGGCCTTGGCCCTTGTGCCAAGGCCTCTCCTCCTCTCCTCTTATATATACTGGAGGTTTTAGGGTTTTTGTACTAGATTTTCAGCCACGTGCTACCCGTTCCTCCGGTGCATAGTTTCTCCTCTAGATCGGTTTTCTGCAGTGCTTAGGCGAAGCCCTGCCGGAATTGCTCCACCACCATCGCGGGAGCGCCGTCAGGCTGCCGGAGAACTCTTCTTCCTCTCCACTCCTTCTTGCTGGATCAAGACGGTGGAGATCGTCATCAAGATATACGTGTGCTGAACGCGGAGGTGTCGTCCGTTCGGCGCTAGATCGGAAGGATCGTGATCAAGTTCGTGGGACGGATCGTGATCGGATCGCGGGACGGATCGTGATGGGATCGCGGGATGGATCGTGATTGGATCGCGGGACGCATGGCAATTTGGATCGCGAAGATGTTCGACTATGCCAACCGCATTTATTAACGCTTCCCACTTAGCGAACTACAAGGGTATGTAGATCCACTCTCCCTCTCGTAGATGCTCATCACCATGGATAGATCTGCGTGTGCGTAGGAATTTTTTTGTTTCCCATGCAACGTTCCCCAACAACCACTATATACTCCACCCCTCCTCAATTTTAGGGTTAGCTTAGGTTTGCTCTTAGATAGGTGAGCCTAGATCCTTCCACTACCTCTCCCATGGAGTAGATGCCTCTATTGGAGAAGATCCCCTAGTGGATGTTACGACCCCTTACGAGGGATTATCCTACGGGATATCAAGGCCCCATCTCCCCATGGGATTTGAGACAAACTCTACCATGTATCCTTATTTCCCTTTGTTGTTCATGTACCTTGTGGATCTTGTTTGTGGTGAGTCTAGTGGATGTGTGATTGCACTTGTTCTTGAGTGTTTCCTCTTGTGATTTCCCCTTCGTGTTCTTCGTGTTCTTCGTGGAATCCCCCTCCAATACGTCAAAGATCGACACACGCGGGCCTGCCCCGTATCATATTGGTATCACGAGCCACGTTTCTCACGAATTTGGAGCCCCCCTCTTCGTTTTCTAGCTTGATTTTATTTGATTTCGTCCTAATTCGAAAATCCCCACCAAAAGTAGCCCCCAATTTTTTTCTTGTGATTTATTGTTCTTGTGAGTTTTTGTTGATTTTGATCCTTGGATTTGGTGTTTGGCAAATGATTCTACCTCCCTTGGCGTCCCCTAGACCCAATTTAACCTTTCCCCCCTTCATGTTCGCCCTAAAAATCGAGTTTTTCCGCCCCCGTTCTCGGATTCGGAAATTAGGGTTTGTCCCGGAGTTGTTTTCGCGCCCCTGGAAGTTCCAGGCTCTCTCAGACCTTCCGGACCCCGAAAGTTCCGCCCCCCAGGAACTTTTGGGCTAACCAGAAAGTTTCCCCACATCCCCCCCGGAACTTCCGCCCCTCCCGAAACTTCCGGAGCCCGGAACTTCCGCCCGGCCAGGAACTTCCGGCCTAACTAGAATCGTTGCAGAGGTTTCAACATCAGCCATTTCACCGTTTTGGTCATAACTAATTCATCCGAACTCCGATTTTGACATTCTTTAGCTCGTTGGATAGCTATTGATACCCCATCCCACAAAAATACTTACACAATCATTTGAATCCATCATTTGTTTGAAATTTTGGCAAGTTTTCCTAGGCCCTCCACCATATCGTCCGCAATACCACCATAGTCTTTAGCAACCTAACCCATTTGGTTTACCTTTGCATTTGTGGTTGCTTGAGTTGTGATTTGAGTCTCCTAAGGTGTTTCGGCTACTTAGGGATGGTTACTTATTCATCAACCATCGATGACTTGTATCAGTCCATCATCTACATCGACCATCGATGTTCGACATCGACGACGACCATCCATCCTTTGAGACCATCTTCAACCGGAAGCAAGGCCGGTTCACCCCGACTTCGTGAAAGGTTAAGTGTGACGAAGGTATACATTCCGTCATACACTTTACCTTCCTTGCCATTGCATATTGTTAGCCCCACCATCTTTGCGATTACCTTCATATCTATTGAGACTAGCTATCCGAGTATTGTCGGGCTTCGCGAAAACTTGTGCACCTTAGTGATACGATATCATATTGGCGCTTCATCGGAAATATCATATAGTGCAATTTCTTGTTCCCGTGCATATCTTGCGATACTTATCTCATATAGTTGGTTGAGTCTTAATAAGAATAGTGCAAAGGAATATAAGAGAGAGAAAAAAAGAAAAAAAGCTTCTAAGCAAGAAAGAAAGATCAAAGCTTATAAGCAAAAGGAGTTGAGCATGAAAAGAGATACTTGTGCATGAGGATACTTGGAATAGGAAACGTTTTGCTTGCATAAATAGGATCGGTGCCAAGTGGTGAATCGTGCCCAAACATGCAATAAGCTAGCGTCTCTCCTTGTGTTTGTGCGACATGAGATTTGCTCACCCCTATAGTTGCACAAGCCCCATTATCCCCCGTGTGTGTTTCTCTATTTCCCTCCTCTATATTTGTGATGTCTTGCTTTGCATTTTGAGTCCTTTGGATTTATTTCAACATTTACAATATCTTGGACTTCATTTTGCTTGAATTTTGTGCCACTTGTCCTAACCAAGCCACTTGATAAGCTTTATGTTGTAGGTGTGAGTGAACAAGTCCGATCCCAATTCCACTATTGAGTGAAGCGGGATACATCCTCAACTTTGGGAATGGTATATTGGTATTGTTTATCTCATTTCCCACTCACCTTTGCTCGAGTCTTGTGATGGATAGGCAAAGCACATCATCTTCGGTATTCGACGACTACATCGACATGAGAAACCACATCACCCAAAAGCTCGAGCGACTCGCCATCGACATACAACACTCCGAAGCTCGGAAAAGGGACGTGGTAGCGGCACACATGGAGCAACTTTGACACATGGTGGCCAACTACAAGTCTTCTTCCCCTTCATCATCGTCATGGCGTAGACGCTCAAGTCGCACATCTTCAAAGAAAAAAGTGCGCGAAGACCAAGATTACCACCAAGGACAAGCTTCGATGCCAAGATCAAGGCGGTCAACTACACGCATGGATGACCCTTCCATCTTCGGAAGAATCCCAAGGAAGATGGCCGAGCATGGGATTTTCCCTTCGGTCATGGAGGAGAGTGATGATGCGCCATCTTCGGCCTTCATCTACGATGACGGTGACGAGTTGGTTGAGCATGGGATTTTCCCTTCGACCATGGCGACATTTGGTGATGAGTTGAGAGACTTTTGCCACCATATTGAGAGTGAGAGTGACTTCACCAATAGCCCCATATATGATGAGTTGCCCCCATTTCCATGTTAGGAGAGCCATAACCCCCACCACTTTAGTGAGACGAGTGACTCCGCCATATGTGAGTTTGAGTGCACCTACCTAGAGGGAGTGTGTGAGCCACCACCACATAGAGCGAGTGAGGTAGTTGATAGGGCATGTGAGGCCATTTGAATTTCTAACAACTTAACCTCTACCTCTATTGTGTCTACTCCTTTGGTGCAAGGTCTCATATTTGATGATGCGTCGATCCTTGACGACTTCGTCCTCCCTTTGGAGAAGACGATGGCCATGGTGGAATATGATGGACCCCCCACATGGTTCCATCACGATGAAGACGACCACGAGTTGGTTTCTCCCACCTCACCTACACCACATGAGTGGAATGAAAAAGGTAACATAGGTGAAGGTGATGCTCTTGTCCCACTAGTGGACTATATTGACATGGATTGCTTGCATGATGTCGATCCACCTATTGCCACGCTTCATGATTATGAGACTTTCACATGCGATGACCTACCTATTTATGATGAGTTTGACGATTCTCATGTGGAGACTATTAGTTGTGATGCCATGTTGCGTAGTATATCTTGTGAGAACTCTATAGGTCACATCATGTTTGATAACCCGCTTGACTTGTCATATGCTATGCATGAGATCACCCATATTGCATCTTTGCAATCTCATCGTAGTAACTATGCATATCCCATAAAATTAATCCAATATGCGAATATGGCATAGATGACAAGACCATGGTTATTGGCATTTACTTTTCTTGTGATGATATTTTAATGCTTCCTTTGCATCATTTGCGCAATAAGTCGCATATGACATGCCATGACCACCTAGCTTCGAATATGCATAGTTTTGGATGTTTTCCATTTTCTCCGCATTATGCTTCCGCTATTGCACATGAAGAGACCTCCTTAGTTTTCTCATACATTATAGGAGATTTTGTTCCATCCCATACATTGCATGATCCCACTACTTGTGTGCACCATCCGCATATCACGAATAACAATGCTCCCGATATTTCAAGTGATGCACTACATATTTCTAGTCTCCATTATGCTATACATAATAAAAAACCTTTCATGATGGATGACATGTTCCTATATCATGCATCTCATTTATTCGAGCATTGGACATTTTGTGCTAACGAACACAAGCACATGCACATCCTAGCGGATGATGTGTACATATACCATGCACACACAATTTTCGCTTTGCCTTTGTTGTGTGCGGGTACTCATGATTACTCGTCAACCTCGCAATCCCGTGAGTTGACGAAACGAGCTCTTGAGAGCACCATTGCTTTGGGATTCACCGGAATGTGTCTCCAACCATTCCCCTCGCGCAAGGATTACGCACACCTCTTCTACATGGCTCTCACAAGGTTATGGCTTATTCTCCATTATATATCCTTTGCCTATATTGACATGTTCACTTTGCATGATATGCTAATTTCTATGTCTTTACCATGCATTTGTGACACATGCCTTGCATCTCACATGTCACTTGATTCTCCTATTTGTATTTGCATTTGCGAGCTTGGTGGAGATACTACTTGCTATTGGCATGTTTGCTTTGTGCCCCATGCCTATGACGATATATTGATCATGTTTTGTTCCCGTGCTTGTGTTATGTCATGTGCATTGTCTATGCCTATTATTTGCTCAAATGACATGACCGCCATGATTTCCTCTAGTATTTTGCATCTTCACACTACTAGTTTGCACGGCATGATCACTATGCTTGCTTTTGTTGCATCACCGATGTGCTCCTTTTATGCGGTTGATGACAACCATTGTCATGCTTTGCACATGATTGATATTGCATATTGTCATATGTCTCCATGTGTTGCCTCTTTCTTGCTATATGTGTTGGGAGACATAGTAGTAAATCAAAAAAATTCCTACGTGTTCACCAAGATCTATCTATGGAGAAACAAGCAAGGAGTAAGGGGAGAGTGCATCTTCATACCTTTGAAGATCGCTAAGCGGAAGCGTTACAAGAACGCGGTTGGTGGAGTCGTACTCGTAGCGATTCAGATCGCGGTGGACTCCGATCTCAGCGCCGAACAACGGCGCCTCCACGTTCAACACACGTGCAACCCGATGACGTCTCCTATGCCTTAATCCAGCAAGGAGGAAGGATAGGTTGAGAGAGAGCTCCAGCAACACAACGGCGTGGTGACGGTGGAGCAGCGTGGTCTCCAGCAGGGCTTCGTGAAGCAATACGGAGAACGAGGAGAGGGAGGAGTAGGGCTGCGCCGAGAGGAGAGGAACTCGTGTGTTGCAGCCCTCCAAAATCCCACATATATATAGGGGGAAGGAGGAGGAGGCACCCCATCTAGGGTTCCCACCCTAGGGGGTGCGGCATCCCTAGATGGGAGGGCCGGCGGCCAAGGTGGGAGGAGGGACGACGCCCTAGGGTGGGCCTTGGGCCCATCCACGCCTAGGGTTTGCCCCCTCCACTCCTTGCTGCGCCTTGGGCTGGGGTCGGAGGCGCACCAGCTCACCTAGGGGCTGGTTTCCTCCCACTCTTGTCCCATGAAACCTTCCGAGGCCCATGGCCCCTCCCGGTGGAGCACCGGAACCCTTCCGGTGGTCCCGCTACACTACCGGTGAGGCCCGAAACACTTCCGGTGACCAAAACCTCACTTCCTATATATCAATCTTTGTCTCCGGACCATTCTGGAACTCCTCGGGACATCCGAGATCTCATCCGAGATTCCGAACAACCTTCGGTAACCATGTACACTATTTCCCTATAACCCTAGCGTCATCGAACCTTAAGTGTGTAGACCCTACGGGTTCGGGAGGCAAGTAGACATGACCGAGACACCTCTCCGATCAATAACCAACAACGGGATCTGGATACCCATGTTGGATCCCACATGCTCCACGATGATCTCATCGGATGAACCACGATGTCGGGGATTCAATCAATCCCGTATACAATTCGCTTTGTCTACCAGTATGATACTTGCCCGAGATTCGATCGTCGGTATCCCTATACCTTGTTCAATCTCGTTACCGGCAAGTCTCTTCACTCGTTCCGTAATACATCATCCCGTGGCTAACTCCTTAGTCACATTGAGCTCATTATGATGATGTCTTACCGAGTGGGCCCAGACATACCTCTCTGTCATACGGAGTGATAAATCCCAGTCTCGATTCGTGCCAACCCAACAAACACTTTCGGAGATACTCGTAGTGCACCTTTATAGCCACCCAGTTACGTTGTGATGTTTGGCACACCCAAAGAATTCCTACAGTATCCGGGAGTTACACAATCTCATGGTCTAAGGAAACGATACTTGACATTGGAAAAGCCTTAGCAGACGAACTACACGATCTTGTGCTATGCTTAGGATTGGGTCTTGTCCATCACATCATTCTCCTAATGATGTGATCCCGTTATCAACGACATCCAATGTCCATGGTCATGAAACAGTGACCATCTATTGATAAATGAGCTAGCCAACTAGAGGCTCACTAGGGACATGTTGTGGTCTATGTATTCACACATGCATTACGGTTTCTGATTAGTACAATTATAGCATGAACAATAGAAAATTATCATGAACAAGGAAAAACAATAATAACCATTTTATTATTTCCTCTAGGGCATATTTCCAACAATATGATTGGACATGTATTGAGTGCAACAATGCTTATAATCTTTCTAATGAGATTGCCCCCATATCCTTCTCACATATTATTGGAGCTTTTGACATCTTTCATGTGAAGCATGCTTGTCTTCCTTCTTTGCACCATATGCCTAGTGCCTTCAATATAGCCATTGTCGCATCATATTGTTCGTGCACTTTTGGTCCTAATGGTAATGTGCAAGAGAGGAGAACCATCATGATGGATGATGTGTTTATCTACCATGCACATACATTCTTTGCTTTTTTGTGTGTATGTGTAGGATACTTTGACTACATGTCAACTTCCACTTCACGTGAGTTGACGATTCAAGCTCTTGAGAGCGACCCTTGCTACACCGACGAGTTTCTACATCGCACTTGCTTGCGCATCGGCATTGTGACGGACGCACAAGGTCAAGTTTTTGAGGCGACATCCTTCTTGAGCATGGATATTGTGCATCTTCATACTTGTGTTGCTTGTAGCATGACACATATTGGTCATCTTGGACCACTTACTTGCACACATGTTATAGATATTGCTTTCACTCGTGATTGCCATTGTTCCATGCCTCATGACATATATACATTGTGTGTTGCATCCAACTTGTGGATTGTTTGCTCTTATCATATGCTCGGTTGCAATAATGTCCATTCTTCACATTGGACATGCCACATTGCTTGCTACATGCTTGATTTGATTGCCTCACACATATTCAACACTTGCTCTTTCTATCATGTTGAGTGCATCACTATCTTCACTACACCATGTGCACATTATGCTTGGATTATCTTGCACTTGCCCCATGTGTCTAGACATGTCATTTTCTTTTGTGTTGTGAATGATTCCTTTGCCTACCATAGACCTTTCGTTGATTGCTATGTGCATGAGTGCTATGACCTTGAGGTAGATGCTTGTTCTATTGACTCACGTATTGGCATCCCTACATCACCTAGGCATCCTTGTTTCCATGATTGCATTGCTTGTGCGCAATTTATATGCTTTCATGCCATGCCACAATCCTTTGTCACACCATATAATATGCATGAAGACAACACTTGTTTGGTGAATCGCCACTTGAATGATTGGTTATGCACTAACGCTAACCACATTTGTTTTTCCAAGTGTTTGCCATATTTGCTCCTTTTGAAGGAATTCCTAGATGGTGAGACATTGGAGAGTGCCCCTTTAGAGCTTGACGATGATGAGCGCTTGGTGATCGCCCACCTCTACACGACGTCGCCATCTCTTTCCCATGGTGATTTGGTTCTTGATCCGAGGACGGATCTTTTCCAAGGGGGAGATGATGATGCGGAGCATCCTACAGACATCACCATGGCAAGAGTCCCTTCAGCAAGTGACACGTGCGACATCTGCTTCACATACATAAAGGTGAATCATATCCTTTACATGTGTTCACTTGACCCCTTCGAGGATGGCATACTACTTGACACTCCTCTCGTGTACATGCATAGGTATTGTCGGAGCTTCACAGATGATGAGGAGGAGTGCCAGCACCTACGTACGACTACACCATCCGCGAGGGAGGCTTGAAAGAGAAGGAAGAAGAAGCGAGGACAAGTCTTTGGAAGAACCGGACCTTCTGGCCTGCCTGGAACCTCCGGACCCCGGACCTTCCGGCCTCAGCGCACCTGAGGCATGCCAACTCTTTGGATACCCCGGAACCTGCCCGGACCTTCCCCGGAACTTCTGCGCCTGGAACTTCCGGCCTGCCTACATGCAGCCACTCGGGCCCGAGGCCCATGTACCCACTTCTCCTATCACTTACCTCTTCGTGGCTACCACTATATATACTCCACCCCTCCTTCATTTTAGGGTTAGCTTAGGTTTTCTCTTAGATAGTTGAGCCTAGCTCCTTCCACTACCTCTCTCATGGAGTAGATGCCTCTATTAGAGAAGATCCCCTAGTGGATGTCAAGGCCCCTTACGAGGGAAGATCCTACGGATATCAAGGCCCCATCTCCCCATGGGATTTGAGATGAACTCTACCATGTATCCTTCTTTCCCTTTGTTGTTCATGTACCTTGTGGATCTTGTGTGTGGTGAGTCTAGTGGATGTGTGATTGGACTTGCTCTTGAGTGTTTCCTCTTGTGATTTCCCCTTTGTGTTCTTCGTGTTCTTCGTGGAATCCCCCTCCAATTCGTGAAAGGTCGACACACACGGGCTTGCCCCGTATCAAAATGGGGAACGGTGTTTCGGCATCTGAGCTCAGATGACCGCAGTAATGAACAATAAACTCATGAAAATTAAAAGTATTTTTTCTTTTGTGATGCAAGATGCTTCTGTGCGTGATGCCCATACAAAATTTAATGAATTTTGGAAAGTTGAGGAGCTCGTGGCAAAAAAGAAAAAATTCAGGTGTTGAGAAACTTTTGAAAACAGAACTGTTCACACCCAAAAAATAATCTTTGACCCGAGCTCCTTGAATGTCCACACACTCTGAAATTTGCATCAACACCACACATTTGAGTATCTTGCACCCCAAAAATTTCATTTTTTTTATTTTTTCTTATTTTTTCTTATTTTACTATTCATCGGGTGAAGATGAATCCGGGCTTCGAATTGAATTATCATGACAATTCGGCTAATGGCGACGAGGTGAAAGCTCCCGAGGCGGTGGAACGATTGCTCAGACATGAGGGGGACTAAAACTTCATGCTGTGATACAAGTTTTTTTGTTTCAAAAAGAGTGACGGACATATATTAAATAAAACCAGATTTTATAAGAATTTATTACAGGAATAAAAGATTAAAGACAAGTCCTTAGAAAAACCAGCATTGTTTTCCTTCTACATCAACTGATGGTGCGGCATGAGCAAAGCTCATTTCGTCAATAGGCATCCATCGAAGCCACGTTGTAAAAATACATAAGCTTCTGGAAATAGAAGAAGTCATGGAAGTCATGGATTTAGACGATCCTTATCTTTACATGAGGTCTGTTTAGAACCTTTGGAGATCTTTTGCAGTCTGCGACTTCTTCTTATCTCTTTTTGTTCAAGCTGTTTGTTTCAGAATTCCTTATGATTCTTTATGGATCCTCTTATGCATTATGTTTGATATTAAGGAAGGGCAATTCTTGCATCAAAAGGCAGTTTGCTACTCGAAACAGTTCTCAGCTCCACATGTTCAGATGACTTCCGGAGCAAAGCAAGGGTAATTTGCAAGTCCTTTGTGGCGTGCTGGAAGCAAACGCATGCATATCTTGTCACCGTACGCCACAACTGAACTCTAACTGTGTTTGCGTGGGCTGGGTCCATCCTGACGAACTGTATCTGAAATTTGTCTGCACCCGTTGATTCAGTCTCTCGTGGAGTTCAGAAAACGAGAACACGAATTCAGCAGTCACCTACGTACTAGATTTGACGAAACTCACCTCACACGTGTATTGTGTATATAAGCATCCAGCAAGCACTTGATCCAACGTACGTAGCTGAGAGCAGCCATGGAGTCGCAGGAGAGGCCACCCAAGGCCAAGGAACCCCATGTCGACAACGGCATCACTATCGCTGAGCTGCCGAACCCCCGCCCCGGCGAGGGTCCGAAGCAGGAGAGGCTGCTAGACTTCCTCAGGGCCGCGCCCTCCAAAGGCGCCGTCCTCGCTCGCGTCGCCAGCGTCCGCACGCGTGCGGCCTACAGCAACTTCCTCCGCTCGCCGGGGTTCGCGCGCGCCGTCGACTGGCGCGGGGTGCGGGACAGGGGGGTGGCGTGGGCTAGGCATCCCATGAATGCCGCACTGCTCGTCTGGTTCAGCTTCGTCGCAGCGGGGATGGCCTTCGTGTTCCTGCTCATGGTGGGGGCGCTCGACTCCGACGTGCCAGACGCGTCCCGCCGGCGGCGATGGACGGAGGTGGCCAACCAGATGCTCAACGCGCTCTTCACCGTCATGTGCGTCTACCAGCACCCGCGAATCTGCCACCATCTCGCGCTCCTCCTCCGGTGGCGCGCCCCCGCCGACGTCGCTGAGCTCCGGTCCGTGTACTGCAAGAACTGCGCCGGTGGCATCAGGCGCGAGCGCCTCCACGTGGCGGTCGTCGTGCTCCTCCTCCATGCCACCTGCTTCGCGCAGTACGCCTACTGCGCGCTCTTCTGGCTCTTCCCGAACGACAGGCGCCCCGGCTGGGCCATTAACCTCTTGATGGCGCTCGGCTTCGGCACCCCCATCGTCGCCGGCCTGTACATGGTCTACGGCCCGCTTGGCCAGAAGATCGCGCTCCCGGACTCCGTCGACGAGGAATCTGCGACGGTGAAGGAGAGCGCTGTGTCTCGATACGATCGCACAGGCAGCCGCAAAGTGGTGGTCAGCAAGCCGGAGTGGGCCGGCGGGCTGTTCGACATCGCCGACGATCCCACGGTGGCGGCGCTGTCGCTGTCGTGCACCTTCTGCGTGTTCGGGTGGAACATGGAGCGCCTGGGGCTCGGCAACATGTACTTGCACGCCTTCACCTTCGCGCTCCTCTGCGCCGCGCCGCTGCTGGTCTTCGCGGTCGCCGCGCTCAGCATCCGTGACGCCACGCTCGGGTACCTCGTCGGCGCCGCGGGCGCACTGCTGTCCGTGCTCGGTCTCACGTACGGGGGGTTCTGGCGAGCGCGGATGAGGAAGAGGTTCGGGCTGCCGGCTGACGACTGGTTCTGCGCTCCCGTGTGCGGCGGAGGGCGTACCACGGCGGCGGCGGCTGACTACGCCAAGTGGCTCTTCTGCGCGCCGTGCGCGCTGGCGCAGGAGGTGAGGACGGGCAACTTCTACGACGTGGAGGACGACGGTTTATACGCGAAGGGAGAAGGTGGCGAGGAAGAAGAAAGGAGGCTGGCAATGGCGCCCCTTGAGAGGGAAGGGTGCCTCGGGGCATTGATGGAGGCCGAGAAGAGCGGCGAACGTCTCCATGCACCACCGGTGCCCGTGAGGGTAGAGACTAGAGACAAAGGAAGTAAGTCTATCTGCACGTCTGTCTGATCAAGAAAATGCTTATCATTAAAGTGTCATTAAACCACGGTGGTTTCAAGACATCTAGGGCTAAAATTTGAGCCGAGCCAAGCGAGATCCCTATATTTAAAGTCAGCTGGACATGTGTAACTTGTCAGTTAGGTCCTTCAATTCGTTAATCTTATTATAAACTTGAACCATAAAGTATACGAGTATATACTATGCTTTATATATACAACAATCAATAAAAATGTATTATGGACACATACTTCTCTCGCAAATTAGTTTACACCACAGAGCATATCTTTGAACGGCAAAGTATCATTCCACAAGAGGGTTTTGGGAAGGGTTCCTACTAAGAGCATCTCCAGCCACGCCTCCAACAGGGCCCTTTCAGGCGATTTTTTAGCGTCGATGGGCGAAAATCGGTCCAGTCGCTTTCCCAGGAGTCCGTTTTTCGTCGAGTTGGGTCAAAATAATAGCCGGCGCACCTGAGCCGAACCCGGCGCGCTGGGGGCGCGTGGGGCGCCGGCACAAACGAAAAGGACGTGGGGCCGCTTTGTCGGCAAGAGGAGGGCCATTTCCCGCCGTTTCTTCCCTTTCCCCCCGGCTTCCCTCTCATTCTCTCCATTCCTTCCCGCCAATCTCCTCCTCGTCCCCTCCTAGCCGCCCGCCATGCCGCCGAAGAAGTACGTGGTCCCTCGCGCCGCGACGGCTGCGACCGCCATCGTTGCCCAGCTAAAGCAGAGGAAGCCGAGGGCGCCGTCGTCCAAGCCCTCGGGCATGTCCAACGCCGACTGGAGGGCAGAAGTTCAACGCAGGGAGGCTGTCACCACCGACCGGCGGAACAGGGCCAACGCCAAGAAGGCCCGGGACAGCGCGGCGCGGCTCGCGGCGGCGGCGGCGGCGGAGCAGGCGAAGCGCTCGGCCGAACAATCCGACGCGGCTCGCACGGGGATAATGAATCCACCCAGTGGCCACGGCCTGTACGTGCCCTGGAGCCAGCAAAGCGTCGGATCTCCGGCCGGCTTCTCGTCGTCGCCACAACCGTGGGGTTGCACGCCGTCGCCGGGCTACGCCGACGGTGACGCGCATGGCGGGTTCAACCCCAACATCACCTTCCCCCATGGTCACCCGGCCCAGCGCACGCCCTCGCCCGCCTTCGCCGGCGTGCAATACCCTCCGTACACCTACTCCCCGCTGGCCTACGCATCCTTCCCAACTTCGCCTTTACGCTGTGGCGCGCTGCCCTTCTCCCAAGCCTCCACGTCGCATCTCGGCGAAGCCGACGCGACCGAGGCCAACATGGACGACATCATCACGGGCAGCTCGGCCGTCGCCGCCGCATCCCCTGGGTTTACTATGTTGGGAGACGTAGTAGTAAATCAAAAAATTTCCTACGTGTCAGCAAGATCTATCTATGGAGAAACCAGCAACGAGCAAAGGGGGAGTGCATCTTCATACCTTTGAAGATTGCAAAGCGGAAGCGTTACTAGAACGCAGCTGGTGGAGTCATACTCGCAGCGATTCAGATCGCGGTGGATTCCGATCTAAGCACCAAACAACGACGCCTCCGCGTTCAACACACGTGCAGCCCGGTGACGTCTCCTACGCCTTGATCCATCAAGGAGGAAGGATAGGTTGAGGGAGAGCTCCGGGAGCACGACGGCATGGTGACGGTGGAGCAGCGTGGTCTCCGGCAGGGCTTCGCCAAGCAGTGCGGAGGACGAGGAGAGGGAGCAGTAGGGCTGCGCCGAGAGGAGAGGAACTCGTGTGTTGCAGCCCTACCAAACCCCACATATATATAGGGGGAAGGAGGAGGAGGCACCCCATCTAGGGTTCCCACCCTAGAGGGTGAGGCAACCCTAGATGGGAGGGCCGGCGGCCAAGGTGGGAGGAGGGGCGGCGCCCTAGGGTGGGCCTTGGGCCCATCCACGCCTAGGGTTTGCCCCCTTCACCCCTTGTTGCGCCTTGGGCTGGGGTGGGAGGTGCACCAGCCCACCTAGGGGCTGGTTCCCTCCCACTCTTGGCCCATGAAACCTTTCGGGGAGCTCCGCCAACACAACAGCGTGGTGACGGTAGAGCTGCGTGGTACTCCGGCAGGGCTTCGCCAAGCACTACGGAGGACGAGGAGGAGGAGGGGTAGGGCTACGCCGAGAGAGAAAGAGATTCATGTGTTGCAGCCCCCCAAACCCCACATATATATAGGGGGAAGGAGGAGAAGGCACCCCATCTAGGGTTCTCACCCTAGAGGGTGCGGCATCCCTAGATGGGAGGGCTGGCGGCCAAGGTGGGAGGAGGGGCGGCGCCCTAGGGTGGGCCTTGGCCCCCTCCACGCCTAGGGTTTACCCCCTCCACCCTTGCTGCGCCTTGGGCTGGGGTGGGAAGCACACCAGCCCACCTAGGGGCTGGTTCCCTCCCACTCTTGGCCCATGAAGCCTCCCGAGGCTAGTGGCCCCTCCCGATGGACCCTCGGAACCCTTCCAGTGGTCCCGATACATTACCTGCGGTGCCCGAAACACTTCCGGTGACCAAAACCTCACTTCCTATATATGAATCTTTACCTCCGGACCATTCCAGAACTCCTCGTGATGTCCGGGATCTCATCCGAGACTCCGAACAACCTTCGGTAACCATGTACACTATTTCCCTATAACCCTAGCGTCATCGAACCTTAAGTGTGTAGACCCTACGGGTTTGGGAGGCACGTAGACATGAACGAGACACCTCTCCGGTCAATAACCAACAACTCGATCTGGATACCCATGTTGGATGACACATGCTCGACAATGATCTCATCGTATGAACCACAATGTCGGGGATTCAATTAATCCCGTATTCAAATCCCTTTGTCTACCAGTATGACACTTGCCCGAGATTCGATCGTCGGTATACCTATACCTTGTTCAATCTCGTTACCTTCAAGTCTCTTTACTCATTCCGTAACACATCATCCCGGGATAACTCCTTAGTCACATTGAGCTCATTATGACGATGTCTTACCGAGTGGGCTCAGAGATACCTCTCCGTCACACGGAGTGACGAATCCCAGTCTCGATTCGTGCCAACCCAACAGATACTTTCGGGGATACCCGTAGTATACCTTTATAGCCACCCAGTTATGTTGTGACGTTTGGCACACCCAAAGTATTCCTACGGTATCCGGGAGTTGCACAATCTCATGGTCTAAGGAAACGATAGTTGACATTAGAAAAGCTTTAGCAGACGAATTACACGATCTTGTGCTATGCTTAGGATTGGATCTTGTTCATCACACATTCTCCTAATGATGTGATCCCGTTATCAACGACATCCAATGTCCATGGTCATGAAACCGTGACCATCTATTGATCAATGAGCTAGCCAACTAGAGGCTCACTAGGGACATGTTGTGGTCTATGTATTCACACATGCATTACGGTTTTCGGTTAATACAATTATAGCATGAACAATAGACAATTATCATGAACAAGGAAATACATTAATAACCATTTTATTATTGCCTATAGGGTATATTTCCAACAGTCTCCCACTTGCACTAGAGTCGATAATCTAGTTACATTGTGATGTATAGAAGACCCATAGAGTTCTGGGGTTGATCATGTTTTGCTCGTGAGCGAGGTTTAGTCAACGGATCTGTGACATTCAGATCTGTATGTACTTTACAAATATCTATATCTCCTTCCTGAATGTAATCACGAATGGAGTTGAAGTGGCGTTTGATGTGTCTTGTCTTCTTGTGAAATCTGGGCTCCTTGGCAAGGGCAATAGCTCCAGTGTTGTCACAGAATAGAGTCATCGGGCCCGATGCATTGGGAATCGCTCCTAGGTCGGTGATGAACTCCTTCATCTAGACTCCTTCCTTTGCTGCTTCCGAAGCAGCTATGTACTCCGCTTCACATGTAGATGCTGCAACGACGCTTTGCTTGCTGCTGCACCCGCTGACTGCCCCTCCGTTCAAAATATACACGTATCCGGTTTGTGACTTGGAGTCATCCAGATCTGTGTCGAAGCTAGCATCGGCGTAACCTTTACGATGAGCTCTTCGGCACCTTCATGTATGAGAAACATGTCCTTGGTCCTTTTCAGGTACTTCAGGATATTCTTGACCGCTGTCCAGTGTTCCGCTCTGGGATCACTTTGGTACCTCCCTGCCAAACTTATGGCAAGGTTCACATCAGGTCTAGTACACAACATGACATATATAATAGAGCCTATGGCTGAAGCATAGGGGATGACACTCATCTTTTCTCTATCCTCTGCCGTGGTCGGGCATTGAGTCGTACTCAATCTCACACCCTGTAACATAGGCAAGAACCCCTTCTTGGATTGATCCATATTGAACTTCTTCAATATCTTGTCAAGGTATGTGCTTTGTGAAAGACCTATGAGGCGTTTTGATCTATCTCTATAGATCTTGATGCCTAGTATGTAAGCAGCTTCTCTAAGGTCCTTCATTGAAAAACACTTATTCAAGTAGGCCTTTATGCTTTCCAAAAGTTCTATATCATTTCCCATCAACAATATGTCATCCACATATAATATGAGAAATGCTACAGAGCTCCCACTCACTTTCTTGTAAATACACGGTTCTCCATAAACCTGTATAAATCCAAACGCTTTAATCACCTCACTAAAGCGAATGTTCCAACTCCGAGATGCTTGCACCAGCCCATAGATGGAGCGCCGAATCTTGAATACCTTGTTAGCATCTTTAGGATCGACAAAACCTTTCGGCTGCATCATATACAGTTCTTCCTTAAGGATACTGTTCAGGAATACCGTTTTGACGTCCATTTGCCAGATCTCATAATCATAAAATGCAGCAATTGCTAACATGATTCGGACGGACTTCAGCATTGCTACGGGTGATAAAGTCTCATCGTAGTCAACTCCTTGAACTTGTCGATAACTCTTAGCGACAAGCCGAGCCTTATAGACGGTCACATTACCATCCGCGTCAGTCTTCTTCTTACAGATCCATTTATTTTCTATGGCTCGCTTATCATCAGGCAAGTCCACCAAAGTCCATACTTTGTTCTCATACATGGATCCTATCTCGGATTTCATGGCTTCAAGCCATTTGTTGGAATCCGGGCCCGCCATCGCTTCTTCATAGTTCGAAGGTTCACCGTTGTCCAACAACATGATCTCCAGGATAGGGTTGCCGTACCACTCTGGTGCGGAACGTTTCCTAGTGGACCTTCGAATAGCAACTTGATCTGAAGTTTCATGATCATCATCATTGACTTCCTCTCCAACCGATGCAGGCTCCATAAAAACAACTTCTTGTGCCGCGCTACTCTTCGGTTCGAGTGGAGGTAAAATTACCTCATCAAGTTCTATTTTCCTCCCACTTACTTCTTTCGAGAGAAACTCTTTCTCTAGAAAGGATCCATTCTTGGCAACAAAGACTTTGCCTTCGGATCTGAGGTAGAAGGTATACCCAACAGTTTCTTTGGGGTATCCTATGAACACGCACTTTTCTGCTTTGGGTTCGAGCTTCTTAGGTTGAAGTTTCATCACATAAGCATCACATCCCCAAACTTTCAGAAACGACGGCATAGGTTTCTTACCAAACCATAATTCATACGGTGACGTCTCAACGGATTTAGACGGTGCCCTATTTAAAGTGAATGCGACAGTCTCTAATGCATATCCCCAAAATGATAGCGGTAAGTCGGTAAGACACATCATAGATCGCACCATATCCAATAGAGTGCGATTACGATGTTCAGACACACCATTTCGCTGAGGTGTGCCAGGCGGTGTGAGTTGTGAAATAATTCCACATTTCCTTAGGTGCATGCCAAACTCGTGACTCAAATATTCTCCGCCACGATCAGATCGTAGGCACTTTATTTTCCTGTCATGGTGATTCTCTACCTCACTCTGTAATTCCTTGAACTTTTCAAAGTTCAGACTTATGTTTGATTAAGTAGACATACCCATATCTGCTTAAGTCATTAGTGAGCCTCAACGCTCATTGGACCGCATACATCGGTATGTATTATCTCCAACAAGTCAGTTGCTCGCTCCATTGTTTCGGAGAACGGAGTCTTGGTCATCTTGTCCATGAGGCATGGTTCGCACGTGTCAAATGATTCAAAATCAAGAGACTCCAAAAGTCCATCAGCATGGAGCTTCTTCATGCTTTTGACACGAATATGACCAAGGCAGCAGTGCCACATGTAAGTGGGACTATCGTTGTCAATCTTACATCTTTTGGTACTCACACTATGAACATGTGTAACATCACGTTCGAGATTCATCAAAAATAAACCATTGGCCAGCGGGGCATGACCATAAAACATTTCTCTCATATAAATAGAACAACCGTTATTCTCAGATTTAAATGAGTAGCCATCTCGCATCAACCAAGATCCAGATACAATGTTCATGCTCAAAGCTGATACTAAATAAGAATTATTAAGGTTTAAAACTTATCCCGAAGGTAGATGTAGAGGTAGCGTGCTGACGACAATCACATCGACCTTGGAACCATTCCCTACGCGCATCGTCACCTTGTCCTTTGCCAGTCTCCGCTTATTCTGCAAATGTGAGCAGCTGCACCGCTATCAAATACCCAGGAGCTACTACGAGCACTGGTAAGGTACACATCAATAACAAGTATATCACATATACCTTTAACATTGCCGGCCTTCTTATTCGCTAAGTACTTGGGGCAGTTCCGCTTCCAGTGACCAGTACCCTTGCAATAAAAGCACTCAGTCTCAGGCTTGGGTTCATTCTTGTTCTTCTTCCCAGAAACTTGCTTACCAGGCACGGCAACTGCTTTGCTATCCTTCTTAAAGTTCTTCTTACCCTTGCCTTTCTTGAAACTAGTGGTCTTATTCACCATCAACACTTGATGCTCCCTTTTGATCTCGACCTCCGCTGATTTCAATATCGAGTACAACTCAGGAATGGACTTCTCCATGCCCTGCATGTTGTAGTTCATCACAAAGCTCTTGTAGCTAGGTGGAAGCGACTGGAGGATTCTGTCAATCATCGAGTCATCCGAAATATTAACTCCCAGCTGAGACAAGCGGTTCTGCAACCCAGACATTTTGAGTATGTGCTCGCTGACAGAACTATTTTCCTCCATCTTATAACTGAATAACTTGGAACATCTCATATGCTCCGTGTTGCTCAAAACGCTTTTGGAGCCCCGGTTCCGCTGTAAAGCATGTCGCATTGAACCAGGGAGTAATCATCACAACGCGACTGCCAGGCGTTCATAACATCTTGAGTTGCAGGGAAAATGGTGCGTCACCTAGCGGTGCATCAAGGACATAGAATATCTTGGAAGCTATGAGGATGATCCTCAAGCTACGGACCTAGTCCGCATAGTTGCTCCATCGTCTTTCAGCTTGGTTTTCTCTAGCAACACGTTGAAGTTAAGGGCAACATTAGCGTTGGCCATTGGATCTACAATATAGATTGTAAAGATAATTTTAGACTAGGTTCATGATAATGAAGTTCACATAATTAAATTATTTAATGAACTCCCACTTAGATAGACATCTGTCTAGTCATCCAAGTGACACATGATCCACGTCAACTAGCCCGTGTCCGATCATCATGTGAGACGGACTAGTCATCCTTGGTGAACATCTCCATGTTGATCGTATCTTCTATACGACTCATGTTTGACCTTTCGGTCTCCCGTGTTCCGAGGCCATGTATGTACATGCTAGGCTTGTCAAGTCAACCTAAGTGTATTGCATGTATAAATGTGGCTTACACCCGTTGTATGTGAACGTTGGAACCTATCACACCTGATCATCACGTGGTGCTTTGGAACAATGAACCTTAGCAATGGTGCACTTTAGGGCACATTTCTTGAAATTTTAGTGAGAGATTATCTTATTTAAGATACCGTCGTTCTAAGCAAATAAGATGTAAAACATGATAAACATCACATGTAATCAATATAGTGACATGATATGGCCAATTTCATCTTGCTCCTTTGATCTCCATCTTCGGGGCACCATGATCATCATTGTCACCGGCACGACACCATGATCTCCATCATCGTGTCTTCATGAAGTTGTCTCGCCAACTATTACTTCTACTACTATGCCTAACGTTTAGCAATAAAGTAAAGTAATTACATGGCGTTTATGATTGACATGCAGGTCATACAATAAATTAAGACAACTCCTATGGCTTCTGCCGGGTTGTCATACTCATCGACATGCAAATCGTGAATCCTGTTACAAGAACATGATCAATCTCATAAATCACATATATCATATCACATCCTGTGGCCATATCACATCACACGACATATGCTGCAAAAACAAGTTAGATGTCCTCTAATTTGTTGTTGCAAGTTTTTACGTGGCTGCTATAGGTTTCTAGCAAGAACGTTTCTGACCTACGCCAAAACCACAACGTGATATGCCAATTGCCATTTACCCTTCATAAGGACCCTCTTCATCGAATCCGATCCGACTAGAGTGGGAGACACACACACCCGCTAGCCACCTTATGAAACAAGTGCATGTCAGGCGGTGGAACCAGTCTCACGTAAGCATACGTGTAAAGTTGGTCTAGGCCGCTTCATCCCACAATACCGCCGAATCAAGATAATACTAGTAACGACAAGCAAATTGAAAAAATTGATGCCCACAACAACTTGTGTTCTACTCTTGCATAGATTCTAGGCATAGTCCTAGCTCATGATGCCACTGTTGGGAGACGTAGTAGTAATTCAAAAAAATTCCTACGTGTCACCAAGATCTATCTATGGAGAAACCAGCAACGAGCAAAGGGGGAGTGCATCTTCATACCTTTGAATATCGCAAAGCGGAAGCATTACTAGACCGCGGTTGGTGGAGTCGTACTCGCAACGATTCAGATCGCGGTGGATTCTGATCTAAGCGGCAAACAACGGCGCCTCCGCGTTCAACACACGTGCAGCCTGTTGACGTCTCCTACGCCTTGATTCAGCAAGGAGGAAGGAGAGGTTGAGGGAGAGCTCCGGCAGCATAACGGCGTGGTGACGGTGGAGCTGCGTGGTACTCCGGCAGGGCTTCACCAAGCACAACGAAGGACGAGGAGGAGGAGGGGTAGGGTTGCGCCGAGAGAGAAAGAGATTTATGTGTTGCAGCCCCCCAAAACCCCACATATATATAGGGGGAAGGAGGAGGAGGCACCCCATCTAGGGTTCCCACCCTAGAGGGTGTGGCAGACCTATATGGGAGGGCCGGCGGCCAAGGTGGGAGGAGGGGCGGCGCCCTAGGGTGGGCCTTGGGCCCCTCCACGCCTAGGGTTTGCCCCCCTCCACCCTTGCCGCACCTTGGGCTGGGGTGGGAGGCACACCAGTGCACCTAGGGGCTGGTTCTCTCCCATTCTTGGCCCATGAAGCCTCGAGGGGCTGGTGGCCCCTCCTGGTGGACCCCTGGAATCCTTCTGGTGGTCCCGGTACATTACCGGCGGTGCCCAAAATACTTCCGATGACCAAAACCTCACTTCCTATATATGAATATTTACCTTCGGACCATTCCGGAACTCCTCATGACGTCCGGGATCTCATTCGGTACTTCGAACAACCTTCGCTAACCACGTACTATTTCCCTATAACCCTAGCGTCATCGAACCTTAAGTGTGTAGACCCTACGGGTTCGGGAGGCACGTAGACATGACCGAGACACCTCTCCAGTCAATAACCAACAACAGGATCTGGATACCCATGTTGGCTCCCACATGCTCCATGATGATTTCATCGGATGAACCACGATGTCGGGGATTCAATCAATCCCATATTCAAATCCCTTTTTCTACCGGTATGACACTTGCCCGAGATTCGATCGCCGGTATCCCAATACCTTGTTCAATCCCGTTACCGGCAAGTCTCTTTACTCGTTCCATAACACAGCATCCCGTAGCTAACTCCTTAGTCACATTGAGCTCATTATGATGATGTATTACCGAGTGGGCCAGAGATACCTCTCTGTCACACAGAGTGACAAATCTCAGTCTCGATTCGTGCCAACCCAACAGGTACTTTCGGGGATACCCGTAGTATACCTTTATAGCCACCCAGTTACGTTGTGACATTTGGCACACCCAAAGTATTCCTATGGTATCCGGGAGTTGCACAATCTCATGGTCTAAGGAAACGATAGTTGACATTAGAAAAGCTTTAGCAGACGAATTACACGATCTTGTGCTATGCTTAGGATTGGATCTTGTTCATCACATCATTCTCCTAATGATGTGATCCCGTTATCAACGACATCCAATGTCCATGGTCATGAAACCATGACCATCTATTGATCAACGAGCTAGCCAACTAGAGGCTCACTAGGGACATGTTGTGGTCTATGTATTCACACATGCATTATGGTTTCCGGTTAGTACAATTATAGCATGAACAATAGACAATTATCATGAACAAGGAAATACAATAATAACCATTTCATCATTGCCTCTAGGGCATATTTCCAACATACTAACTAGGACGACACAATCAACCTCAATGATGACATGGACGACGAGCTCGACTACGACGAGGAGGAGTCAGAACAGGAGGAGGAGGAGGAGGACAACAAGGAGGAGGGGGAGGAGGAGACGGCGCCTGCTCCGGCAAGGAAACAGAAGAAGAATAAGAAGGGGGTGTACCGGACCGGTGAGCCGCGCATCAAGTGGGCGTCCAAGGAGGACGAGTGCCTCGCCGAAGCGTGGAAAGTTATTTGCCTCGACCCGATCACCGGCACGAACCAGAGCATCGAGACGTATTGGGACTGCACCAAGGCCGAGTTCGACGAGCGCAAGCTCGTCGACCCGTACTTCAAAGGCGTGTACATGCATCGCGGGGAGAAGGCAATGGCGAACCATTGGGGGCTCATCCAATCGACATGCAACAAATGGCATGGGATCGTCGAGGAGATCACGGCTCGCCCGGAGAGCGGCACCAGCATCGAGGATCAGGTATGGCACGCCGACCTCTCCCTTTTCTTTTCGCCTGGTGTGCACCGCTCACCGGTTGTTCCTCGACACAGTTGGTGCGGATGTTCGGCCTGTTTCGGCAGGACAGCAGCGACCAAGATTTCGAGTACCTCCATGTCTTCAAGCGGATCGAGAAGTGCGACAAGTGGGCAGATGTCCGGCGCGCCGATGCTAAGGCCAAGGAGACCTACAAGTCGGACGTGCCGACGCCGGGCGCGGGAGACGGGCGCCTCGAAGGCAACAAAGGCGCCAAGAAGGGGAAACAAGCCGACTCGACAACCACGCGGGTGCAGGAGTCCATTGAGCATTGCCTCGCCGACGCACAGGCCCGGGCCGCCCTACGTGAAGAGAAGACCGAGGCGCGGTGGTCAGCGTTGATGTCGAACAACGCCGTCAAGCTTGACCTACTCCGGACCAACGTCGCCGCAAAGAAGAGGAACACCGACCTGGCTTTCCTAATGGGCGGGGCGGACATGCTCCAGAGCAACGACGAGCAGCTCAAGGCGTGGTACTTGGCGCAGCGCGGCTTCATCCTAAACCCGCTGTCGTCGACGGTGCCGCCAACTCCCATGCCCATGCCGACTCCGCCGCCAAGCCCGAGCGATGATGCCTCCATGACGCCCAGTAGAACGGAAGCCGTGCCAACGCCACCCAGCACAGAAGCAGCTCCGACTCTGCCAAGCCCGCGCATGCTGAATTGCGCCAACGCAAGAGGCCGACCCCACCGTGTGATGCGTTGCCCACACGCCATTTCTTTTTTTTGTACCCGAACCTTTCACCCAATCGCCGAACTCTGTCGCCCGAACTGGGCTGATGATTGCAGGACTTGTGGCATTTATTTTGTGAGCGGGAATGGCCAGGTTTGAATTTGCCGTGACTTGGGGGGCGGTGCCTGGGGGCGTTGCTGGGAGCTAGATCGCCCCCAGGGGCCAATCTAGCGCCGGTTCGCCCCCAGGCGGCTCTTTTTGGGCGCCCTGGGGGGCCGAACGGCTGGAGATGCTCTAAGATGCGCTGCAATGACCTTTTCTCGTGAAAGTACTTCGATATTTGGGTTCTAGGAACCGTTGGATATGTGAACTATTGGCAACCTCCTCAACATGTATTATGGTGAATGGGACACCGGAAAGGCTGATGTACAATTGCATTGATTTGAGGCAAGACGACCATATATCCCTCATGCTATTCATTATGATTCATGGAGCCACTTCAACGCATTTTTGAGTTGGCAATGACTAGGGGTTTTTTGGCTTCGCTTGCGAGATCTGAACTAAAGCACCGCCTCTCGGCAGTGCCGGCGTCAGGGGTATTCACGTGTATTCAGAAAATACCCAAGATATGGCCTAAAAAATATTAATACATGTCTTATTTAGCGGCCCACAAGCCTACAACCCATACGCTAGACGAGATATTGGCTACATGCCTGCCTACAGCTAGCCCACTCTTCACGGTCGACCAACTCGTCGTTCTTGTCCCGTCCATTCCCCAGCCCACTGCCTAGCCCCCACTCGGTCGTTCCTCGACCTAACCTAGCACCTACTGCTATAGCAGCGGCGACAGCGGCGGATACGAGTAGCCAAAGGCCTGTGGCGATGACGCTGAGTAGCCAGCTGGCGGCGGCGGCCAGTACCGACCGTCAGCACGCAGTGGCAAGCCGACAAGCGGAGCTGCTGAAGTGCTGAACCGGCGACCAGGTTCTTCTATTCTCCTCTTCTCCTGGTTCTAGTTCTCTTCTAGTCTTCCTTTAAGAACGACAACCAATTCTAACTTCCTAATTCAATAATTCCTATGGCGTACTAAACTATAGTCTACCTACATATTAGATGTTTAGAACGACCCGAACACTAGTTTGCTAGAACGACCAACTTAGTAGATTGTTGATCTATTTTTTCTTATCTTGTATCACATATGAAGAAGAATGGTGTTAGCATTGTTGCATTGTGGGAAAGAGCTTCCAAGGTAAATAAAAGAACTTCGACATCAACACCAAATCCTCCCGATGTTGAAGTTGAGAGCAGTATCATTCCTCCTACTATTGAGAGCAATCTGCAATGACCATCAACAGGTCACAACGATGCACGCGGGATGTGGAGACGTTGCACGTGATGCAGCGGCGGGTATTTGAAATCTGCGTATGGACGCGGGGCTCTAGCGACCGTTGTGGCGCTCTGCTCTCGCCGCCGGCTCCCATACGCGAGCCCTTCCCGTTCGTCGTCATGAGCGCTGGGGAGGCCGTCGGGGCCTCGCTGGACCTGGTCGCCACGGGGGGTCGCGGGCCATACCCCTACTCCGGTCTCTCAACACCGTCGTGGGCCGACATGGTAGAGGAGGAGGGGAAGGGTCCGGTGGAGCTTCATGTGTCCCTGGCGCCGCCCTAGTTGGCGGATTTCTCGGTCGCGGCTCATCCAGTGCGGCCGCGTGGTCAATCTGCCTCGAGCCGGCGCCGCCCGAGGGCTCTGCCGGCGCCGCGTCGCCCGGCCGCCGTGGTTGGCCCCGCCCCCTTCGGTGCCTGGCCCAGTTCGTTGCTCGGGTTATCCCCCGTGGCGGTGGACGGCGCCTCCGACGGTGCGACGGCGGTGGGCTCTCCGGTGCGCTCTGGGACCTCTGGCACCGTCCTTGGGGTTGCCCCCTACCGGCGGCACGCTCGGCTGCGGGCGTGTCCTGGTGGTTGGGTGTCGACCGGGCGGAGTTGTCGGGTGGGCCGACTCGCGGGCCTCGTGTTGCTGGGTTTGGTGGGCTCTCAGCCCAGGAGGTTTGGGAGGCCGCGAGGCGGGCCCAAGAGGCGGTTGACAAGGCCAACCGGGCATGGCTTCTCGCCCATGAAGATGCAGCCCGTTGGATCTGGATCCAATGGGGCATAGTGGATCTAAGGCAGGGCTGGCCTGTGACCAGGGGGGAGGTTATGCACTGGGGAAGGGTTTCATGTATCCTTCAACTCCCTCCTGCGCCGCCACCTCTCCTCCTGCCTGTTGGGGAACGTTGCATGGGAAGCAAAAAAATTCCTACACACACGCAGATCTAGCCATGGTGATGAGCATCTACGAGAGGGAGAGTGAATCTACGTACCCTTGTAGATCTCTAAGCGGGAAGCGTTAAGAAACGCGGTTGGTGTAGTCGAACGTCTTCGCGATCCAAATCGCCGAGCGTCTCGCGATCTCATCACGATCTGTCCCGCGATCCAATCACGATCCGTCCCGCGAACTCATCATGATCCGTCCCGCGATCCAATCACGATCCGTCCCACGAACTCATCATGATCTGTCCCGCGATCCAATCATGATTCGTCCCACGAACTCATCACGATCCGTCCCGCGAACTCATCACGATCCGTCTTGCGACCTTGATCACGGTCCTTCCGATCTAGCGCCGAACGGACGAGACCTCCGCGTTCAGCACGCGTACAGCTCGATGATGATCTCTGCCTTCTTGATCCAGCAAGAGGGAGCGGAGAGGTAGAAGAGTTCTCTGGCAGTGTGATGGCGCTCTGGCGATGGTGGTGGAGCTATTCCGACAGGGCTTCGCCTAAGCACTGCAGAAATCCGATCTAGAGGAGAAACTATGCACTGGAGAAACGGGCAGCACGTGGCTAAAAGTTCTGTGTAAAAACCCTAAAACCTCTAGTATATATAAGAGGAATAGAGGAGGAGGCTTGGCACAGTCACAGTTATAGTCACCCAGTTACGTTGCGACGTTTGATACACACAAGGCACTCCTCCGGTATCCGTGAGTTGCATGATCTCATGGTCATCGGAACATATACTTGACATGCAGAAAACAGTAGCAATAAACTGACACGATCATATGCTACGTTTGTTGTTTGGGTCCTGTCCATCACACCATTCTCCTAATGATGTGATCCCGTTTATCAAATGACATCTCATGTACATGGCTAGGAAACCTTAACCATCTTTGATCAACGAGCTAGTCCATTAGAGGCATACTAGGGACATGGTTTTGTCTATGTATCCACAGATGCATCTAAGTATCCAATCAATACAATTATAGCATGGATAGTAAACGATTATCATGAACAAGGAAATATGATAATAACTAATTTATTATTGCCTCTAGGGCATATTTCCAACAGTCTCCCACTTGCATTAGAGTCAATAATCTAGTTCACATCACCATGTGATTCGCATTGTTATGAATCTAACACCCAATGAGTTCCGGGGCTCGATCATGCTTTGCATGTGAGAGAGGTTTTATAGTCAACGGGTCTGCGACATTCAGATCCGTGTGTACTTTGCAAACCTCTATGTCAAACCGTAAACACTACTACCACACTCCACTTGGTACTTTTCCAAATGGCTGCTCCATTATATGTATCCAGATTGCTACTACGGGTCATCCGGATTAGCGTTAAAGCTTGCATCGACGTAACTCTTTACGATGAACTCTTTATCACCTCCATAATTGAGAAACATTTCCTTAGTCTTTTAGTTACTAAGGATAATCTTGACCGTTGTCCAGTGATCCACTCCTGGATCACTCTTGTACCCCTTGACGGACTCATGGCAAGGCACACACTGGTGCGGTACATAGCATGGCATACTATACAAAGCCTATGGCTAAGGCATAGGGGACGACATTCGTCCTTTCTCTTTCTTCTACCGTTGTCGAGCTTTGAGTCTCACTCAACTTCACACCTTACAAAGCAGGCGAGAACACTTCTCTCTGACTAATCCATTTTGAACTCTTTCAAAATCTTGTCAAGGTATGTACTCATTGAAAGTCCTATCAAACATCTTGATCTATATTTATAGACCTTGATGCTCAACAATTAGGTAGCTTTATTCAGGTCTTCCTTTGAAAATCACTTTTCAAACAACCGTTTATGCTTTCCAGAAATTCCACATTATTTCCGAATAGCAATATGTCATCCACATATACTTATCAGAAAATCTATGGTGCTCCCACTCACTTTATTGCAAATACAAGTTTCTCATAAACTTTGTATAGACTCAACAACTTTGATAACCTCATCAAAGTGTACATTCCAACTCCGAGATGCTTGCTTCAGTCTATAAAAGGATCACTGAAGCTTGCACACCTTTAGCATCCTTAGGACTGACAAAACCTTCTGGTTGTATCACATACAACGTTTCCTCAAGTAAACCGTTAAGGAAACGATGTTTTGACATCCATCTGCCATATTTCATAATTGAAAGTGCAGCAACTGCTAACATAATTTCAACAGACTTTAGCATCGCTACGAGTGAGAAAGTCTCATCGCAGTCAACTCCTTGAACTTGTTGTAAACTTCTTTGCAACAAGTCGAGCTTTACAAATGGTGACATTTACCATCAGCGGCTGTCTTCATTTCAAAGATCCATTTGTACTTAATGACCTGCCGTCCAACGAGCAAGTCCACCAAAGTCTATACTTGGTTGTCATACATGGACCTTTCTCGGACTTCATGGCCTCTAACCATTTTTTGGTTTCCGGGCCCATCATCACTTCTCCATAGTTTGTAGGTTCATCGTTGTCCAACAACTTGACCTCTAAGATAGGGTTTTCGGACCACTCAGGAGTAGTACACGTCCTTGTTAACCTACGAGGTTCGATAGTAACTTGATCTGAAGCTTGATGATCATCATCATTAACTTCCTCTTCAACTAACGTAGGCTTCACAGAAACAACTTCCTGCGCTACGCTACTCTCTGGTTGAAACAGAGGTTCAATAACCTCATCAAGTTCTATCCTCCTCCCACTCAATTCTTTCAAGAGAAGCTTTTTTTCGAGAAAGAACCCAGTTTTAGCAACAAACATTTTATGCTTGGATCTGAGATAGAAGGTTCACCCAACTGTTCTTAGGATATTCTATGAAGATGCATTTGTCCGCTTTGGGTTTGAGCTCATTAGGTGAAAACATTTTCCACACAAGCGTCGCAGCCCCAAACATTAAGAAATGACAGCTTAGGTTTCTATCAAACCATAATTCACACGGTGTCATCTCAACGGATTTCGATGGTGCCCTATTTAAAGTGAATGTAGTTGTCTCTAATGCACAACCCCAAAATTATAGCAACAAAACGATAAGAGACATCATAGCATGCACCATATCCAATAGAGCACAACTATGACGTTCGGACACACCATCACACTATGGTGTTTCAGGTGGCGTGAGTTGTGAAACAATTTTCACATTGTCTAAAGTTGTATGCCAAACTCGCGACTCAGATATTCATCTTGACGATCATATCGTAGACATTTTTATCTTCTTGTCACGATGATCTTAAACTTCACTCTGAATTTGCTTGAACCTTTCAAACGATTCAGACTTGTGTTTCATTAAGCAAATATACACTATATCTACTCAAATCATCAATGAAGGTAAGAAAATAACGATATCCACCGCACGCTATAAGACTCATTGGATTACATACATCAACATGTATCATTTCCAATAAATCACTTGCCCGCTTCATCAAAACAGAAAACGGGGTCCTTAGTCATCTTGACCAAGAGGCATGGTTTGCATGTCTCAACCGATTCAAAATCAAATGAGTCCAAAGATCCATCAGCATGGAGTTTCTTCATGCGTTTGATACCAATATGACATTTAGCGGCAGTGCCACAAATATGTGGTACTATTATTATTAACTTTATATCTTTTGGCATCAAAGTTATGAACATGTGTATTACTACGATCAAGTTTCAACAAACCATTCTCACTGGGTGCATGACCATTGAAGGTATTATTCATGTAAATAGAATAACCATTATTCTCTAACTTAAATGAATAACCTTGTTGCAATGAACATGATCTAATCACGTTCATGCTCAACGCAAAACACCAAATAACATTTATTTAGGTTCGTCACTAATCTTGAAGGTAGAGAGAGCGTGCGATGTTGATCACATCAACCTTGGAAACATTTCCAACACACATCGTCACCTCACACTTAGCTAGTTCTCCGTTCATTCCGTAGCTTTTATTTTGAGTTACTAACATTTAGCAACCGAACCGGTATCCAATACCTAGGTGCCACTAGTAGTACTAGCAAGGTACACATCAATAACATGTATATCAAATATACTTCTGTCGACTTTGCCAGCCTTCTTATCTACCAAGTATCTAGGGTTGTTCCGCTTGAGCGACCGTTCTCCTCATAATCGAAGCACTTAGTCTCGGGTTTGGGTTAGACTTTGGGTTGCTTCACTGGAGCAGCAACTGACTTGCTATCCATGAAGTTTCCCTCCTTGCTCTTGCCCTTCTCGAAACTAGTGGTTTGACTAGCCATCAACACTTGACGCTCCTTCTTGATTTCTACCTTTGCGGTGTCAAACATCGTGAACAGCTCAGGGATCATTATTTCTATCGCTGGCGTTTCATAGTTCATCACCAAGTTCTAGTAGCTTAGTGACAGTGACTTGGAGAACTATATCAATCATTATCTTATCTGGAAGATCAACTCCCACTCGATTCAAGCTATTGTAGCACCCAGACAATCTGAGCACATGCTCAACGATTGAGCTATTCTCTTTCATCTTGCAGGTAAAGAATCTTGTTGGAGATCTCATATCTTGCAACACGGGCATGAGCCTGAGATCCTAATTTCAGCTCTTAGAACATCTCATATGTTCCGTGACATTCAAAACGTTTCGGAGCCTCAATTCTAAGCCGTAATGAATGACAAACTAAACTATCAAGTAGTCTTCAGAACATGCCTGTCAGATGTTCACAACACCTACAACGACGCTAGAGGGGTTGGCGCACCGAGTGGTGCATTAAGGACATAAGCCTTCTGTGCAGCAATGACGACAATCCTCAGATCACGGACCCAGTACGCAATATTGCTACCATCATATTTCAACTCTATTTCTCTAGGAACATATAAAAATTCAAGGAAGCTACAACGCGAGCTAGTAAGCTACAACATAATTTGCAAAGACACTACTGACTATGTTCATGATAATGAGTTCAATTAATCATATTACTTAAGAACTCCCACTCAAATTGACATCCCTCAGGTCATCTGAGTGTCACATGATCCAAATTCACCAACTCAAGTCCGATCATCACGTGAGTTGAGGTGGCTTCAATGGTGAACATCATTATGTTGATCATATCTACTATATGACTCATGTTCGACCTTTCGGTCTCTTGTATTCCAAGGCCATGTCTGTACATTCTAGGCTCGTCAAGTTTAACCCGAGTGTTTTGCATGTGCAACACTGGCTTGCACCCGTTGTATGTGAACGTAGAGTCTATCACACCCGACCATCACGTGGTGTTTCAACACAACAAACTTTTGCAACGGTGCACACTCGGGGAGAACACAATTTATCTTGAAATTAAGTGAGGGATCACCTTATAATGCTACCGTCGTCCTAAGAAAAACAAGGTGCATAAAAAGGATTAACATCTCATTTAAATCATAAGTGACATGATATGGCCATGAACTTGTGCTTTTGATCTCCATCTAGAAAGCACCGACATGATCTCCATCATCACCGGCAAGACACCATGATCTCCATCAATGTGTCGCCATCAGGGTTGTCGCACCCAACATGCTTCTACTACTATTGCTACCGTTTAGCAATAAAGTAAAGCATTACACAACGCTTAATGATTGACACGCAGGTCATACAATAATTAAAGACAACCCTATGGCTCCTGCCGGTTGCCGTACTCAACGACATGCAAGTTGTGATAATCTATACATCACATGATCATCTCATACATCACATATATCACATCATGTAATTGGCCATATCACATCACAACATACCCTGCAAAAACAAGTTAGACGTCCTCTAATTGTTGTTGCATGTTTTACGTGGCTGCTACGGGTATCTAGCAAGAACAATACTCACCTACGCAAAAACCACAACGGTAATACACTAGTTGCTTTTCAACCTTCTCAAGGACCGCCTTTGTCGAATCCGATCCAACTAAAGTGAGAGAAACTGGCACCCGCAAGCCATCTATGCAACAAGTTGCGGTTGAGGGAACCGGTCTCTCGTAAGCGTACAAGTAATGTTGGTCCGGGACGCTCCATCTCACAATACCACTGAACAAAAATCCGACCAAGGGAGGAGGCAATCTAAGCATCAATGTCCACAAACCTTTTGTGTTCTACTCGAGATCTCATCTACACATAGGCCTAGCTCTGATACCACTGTTGGGGAACGTTGCATGGAAAACAAAAATTTTCCTACGCACACGCAGATCTATCCATGGTGATGAGCATCCACGAGAGGGAGAGTGAATCTATGTACCCTTGTAGATCGCTAAGCAGGAAGCGTTAAGAAACACGATTGGTATAGTCGAACGTCTTCGCGATCCAAATCGTCGAGCGTCCCGCGATCTCATCACGATCCGTCCCGCGGTCGAATCACGATCTGTCCCACGAACTCATCATGATCCGTCCCGCGATCCAATCATGATCCGTCCCGCGAACTCATCACGATCCGTCCCGCGAACTCATCATGATCCGTCTCGCGACCTTGATCACAGTCCTTCCGATCTAGCGTCGAACGGACGACACCTCCGCGTTCAGCACACCTACAACTCGATGACGATCTCCGCCTTCTTGATCCAGAAAGAGGGAGTGGAGAGGTAGAAGAGTTCTCCGGCAGCGTGACAGCGCTCTGGCGATGGTGGTGGAGCTATTCCGGCAGGGCTTCGCCTAAGCACTGCAAAAATCCGATCTAGAGGAGAAACTATGCATTGGAGGAACGGGCAGCACGTGGCTAAAAATTCCGTGCACAAGGGCCAAGCCTCCAAGATGTCGGCCGAACCAGGTGGAGGAGGTGGACTCCACCTCCAACCCTAGTAGGACTAGGATTCACCATATTTTTGCCTTTTTCCATTTTTTCTCTTTGGGCCTTTTTTCCCAAACCGCATGGGCCTTGTGTGGGACTTCCACCAGCACACTAAGGGCTGATAAACACTCTCCCACATCCCATGGAGCCTCTTGGGTCGAAATACCCCTCCCGATGGTCTCCCGGTACACTACCGGCACTCCCGATACACTACCGATGAGCCCGAAACTTTTCTGGCGACCAAAACAGGACTTCCTATATATGAATCTTTACCTCCGGACCATTCCGGAGCTCCTCGTGACGTCCCGGATCTCATCCGGGACTCCAAACAACCTTCGGTTACCACCATACATAACTCTATAGTACCGAAAACGTCACCAAACCTTAAGTGTGCAGACCCTGCGGGTTCGAGAACTATGTAGACATGACCGAGACACCTCTGCGGTCAATAACCGACAGCAGGACTTGGATGCCCATATTGGTTCCTACATATTCTACGAAGATCTTTATCAGTCGAACCTCTATGTGAATGATTCAGTTAATCTTGTATGATGTTCCCTTTGTTCTTCGGTATGTTACTTGCCCGAGATTCGATCGTCGGTATCTCCATACCTAGTTCAACCTCGTTACCGGCAAGTCTCTTTACTCGTTCCGTAATACAAGATCCCGTGACTAACACTTAGTCACATTGCTTGCAAGGCTTATTGTGATGTTGTATTACCGAGTGGGCCCTGAGATACCTCTCCGTCACACGGAGTAACAAATTCCAGTCTTGATCCATGCCAACTCAACAGACACCCTCGGAGATACCTGTAGAGCACCTTTATAGTCACCCAGTTACGTTGTGACGTTTGATACACACAAGGCACTCCTCCGGTGTCAGTGAGTTGCATGATCTCATGGTCATAGGAACATATACTTGACATGCAGAAAACAGTAGCAATAAATTGACACGATCATATGCTACGTTTGTAGTTTGGGTCTTGTCCATCACATCATTCTCCTAATGATGTGATCCCGTTAGCAAATGACATCTTATGTCCATGACTAGGAAACCATAGCCATCTTTGATCAACGAGCTAGTCCATTAGAGGCATACTAGGGACATGGTTTTGTCTATGTATCCACACATGCATCTAAGTCTCCAATCGATACAATTATAGCATGGATAATAAACGATTATCATGAACAAGTAAGTACGATAATAACTAATTTATTATTGCCTCTAGGGCATATTTCCAACACTTCCCTCATCCTTGCTCTCCCCAGTGTCCTTGTCGTCCGGCACACCTGTTCCTTCGCGCCGTCGATCGTTCGTGGAGGTGTTGATGGTACGCGACGCTGGAGGCGGTCAGCCTCGGCCGAAACGCCCCTGCTTGATGAGTCGGCTGGGCGCCCTAGATCTTGTTCCTCTACTCACTCTGATGGAGGGGAGCCGAGCCGGCAGGGGCGGCCGGCTATGACGTACTTCGGCACCTCCCCGTGCCGGCCACCGCCCTCGTGGGACCCTGCCAGGGATCCGAGGCTCCTGCTGCCGGGGTCACCGGGAGATGTTCGGCACCGCGATGAGGACCGTCAGATATAGGAAGATTTGCGCCATTATTCGGCGCTGTAGGAGGCGCTCGTGACCCGGCCGTCGCCGGCGGTTCGGGACAGGGAGGGCTTGGCGCCCCACGTCCCTGTCGCCCATGATGCTGCCCCCAGGCCCTCCGACGGCGATTAGCGGCATCGTGGGTCAGGTTCGGGCGATTCTGGTGCTGCGCGTGATGGCCCGTCCGACCGACGTGGTGATGAGGCTCGGGTCTCTCGCACCTCTGACTGCGCTCGGTGGAACGACCGTCGCCCACCTCGGGACACCGTTCCCGAGAGGCAACAGAGTGAGCCCCGACCGGACCACTCATCTCCAGTGCGCCGGTCCCTCGGCCACCTAGGGGCAGTCACTCCCCCTGGATCCACGAGGAGACGATGTGCATGAACTGTGGATGCACGGGTTACTTCCGCTCGGAGTGTGAGGCCCCTCCCCGATGCCCCTCGACCCTGGCCTATCTTGGGTACGGGACAGAGGGGGGTGGTTTCTATTTCGTGGATGCTGAGATTGAGGAGGAGGCAGTTCGGCCACACCTCGCGACCTCACTCTAGCCCGTGAGGAGGATTTGCCGTCGAGGGTGGTGATCTCGGCCGACCTCATCCAGGCTGAGCTCTCCACGTACATTGGCGACTTCCGCAACTCCGACTTCACCTGGGAGGTGACCGAGACGGCTCCCTATGTCTTCTTGGTCCCCTTCCCATCTGCCGAGATGCTCCATGTGTGGTCCCACGACGTCATCCGGTGCCCCATCAACAAGTTCATGATCTCCGTCCGTGCTGCTGCCGCGGAGACTGACCCTATGCCCCCTTTGGCTAAGGTGTGGGTCCTTGTCTATGGCTTGCCTCGTGTTGGCAGGTCAGTGCCGTGGGGTGGCAGGTTTGCGCACATCCTCAAGGCGATCTCTAAGCCAGTTGGCAAGTTGGTGACTGCCGACCTGGTGTCCTACGAGGATGATGGCCCTGCTTGCATTGAGATTCTTTGCTCTGCCTCGGCAGAGATTGATGGCATGTCCCTGATCTTCTACTTCGGCACTAAGGGGAAGCGCCTAACCTTTGAGCTCGAGTCTCCGGTTCCTGCTAATCTGCTTGGGTTGCCCCCCGCAGCTCCTCTGCCTCGCCAGGAGGATGGGCACGGGGAGATGGGGGCTCGTCCGATGGGAGCTCTTCTGGCAAGGATGAGGATGATGATGAGGTTCCCCTGGCTCCGTCTGATGGGCGGCGTAGCACGGTTACGACTGTTGGTGGGTCCTCCTGCCCGGCTGGGACGACTTCTTTGGGTTTGTCAGGGGGTGGGACCATGGCCTCCCTTCCCCTTATGGAGAGCTTGGAGGATGGCTTGGAGGCCGTGGAGGAGGACGCTGTGAGTGTGGGGATGGAGGTACCCCCCTCGTCCTCACCGCATTCGCCTGGGGTGGTCTGCTACACGCGTTCACCAGGGACCCCGCTTCTCCAGCCTTGGGGTCCCCGGACTTGGCGCCGTCTCCTCCCTTGGACTTGGTAGCGGTGAATCCTACCACAAGCAGCTCCAACCTGCAGGGTGGGACTTCTCCACTCGTGGTCGCGTGCCAGAGTGCGAGGCTCAGCCAGTCCCAGGTCCTCCTGGATGGCCGTGTCCCGACGATCCAGGAGAAGGCCGCCATGCGGGCGGCTATTCATGACTTGTCCTCGGGTACCCCCACAATCTCCTTAGACCCCTCTAGTTCTGGTTCTTGGTTTTCTGTGCTTGGTTCCGCTCCGTTGTCTCATCTGGCAGAGGTGGCCACTGATAGTGGCATTATGTTTCGTGGCGAGAAGGGGCCATCCTTGAGCAGATTTCTGCTATTTGCGCCAAGGAGAGGCTCGATGGGGCGTTGGCTGAAGCCTGTGCTTGTGTGGCATGTGGTGAATCCAACACGCCGGCGTCCACTGACCCTGGTCATAGAGAGACCAGGGCTGGTGCGGTGCCCCCTGTGGAGATTGTGGCGGACACGCCCCGTGCAGTCCCTCCCTCGGTGAGGGCTCTGCGAGGGCATGCCCCCACACGTCTCAACCCCACTAAACACCGGATAGAGGTGTGTGGGTCTAGTTCTAGGTCCGCTTCCCTCGGACGGAGGCCTCCATTGCCCCCCCTACGCGGGGGCGGCATGGCCATCCGGTGAAGGCATCCCCCGACCCACGATTGACGGGCGGGCTAGCTCGGCCCCGCTTGAGGGGCCTAGGGATTCCAGTGAGGTTATTAAATGAAGCTCCTATATTGGAACATTAGGGGGCTTCGGCCTCACTGGTCGGTGTCGGAAGCTCATCGAATATTTGTGGCAATATGAGATTGACATTGTGGGACTTCAGGAGACGATTTGCCAGGACTTTAGCATGCATGAGCTCCAGGGGCTCTCATGCCACCAGTTTACCTAGCAATGGCTGCCTGTTACTGGACAATCTGGCGGCATCCTGCTCGGAGTCAGGGAGGATGCTTTCTTGGTTGAGGATATGGACCGAGGGGAGTTCTTCCTGAGCATGTCCATCACCGACTGACGAGTTCACCTCAGCTGGGAGGTGATTTTTGTCTATGGAGCTGTGGATCATGGGCGCTTTGCTAACTTCCTTGCCGAGCTGAAAAATAAGGTGGAGCGGTGCACCACTCCTGTGGTGGTGGCCGGGGACTTCAACCAAATTAGGTGGTCTTCTGATAAAAGCTCTCCTAATGTTGATCGTGTCCGCATGCGTCTATTTAATGACTGCATTGCGGATCTTGCTCTTCGTGAGATAGCCCACGTAGGGGCTAGGTTCACGTGGACGAATAAGCAGGCGAACCCCATACGGAGTGTTTTGGATCGGTATTTGTGTTGGCCCAGTGGGAAGTGATGTTCCCATTCTGCTCCCTCAAGGCGATTACTCGAATTGGCTCCGACCATACCCCCTGCTTTTCTCTTCAGGGGATGATGCCCCCTAGAACCGTCGCTTCCACTTTGAGGCATTTTGGTTGGAGCAACCAGGTTTCTTCGAGCTGGTTCGCGACCACTGGTTAGAGGCTGTCGTGTCCCCGCCTCGTGTGTTCTCTACTATGAATGTCTGGCATCACTGTACTAAAATGTCCCGTCAGGCCATGAAGGGCTGGGGGCGAACCTTGGTGCTGATCTTCGGGCCTGTAAAGGGGCCTTACTGGATCAAATTAAGGTACTAGATGGCCTTGTGGACGGGCCGGGCCTGTCTCCTGACGACTGGATTAGGAGATACTCCCTTGAGACCTCGGTCATGGACATTTACAAGAGTGAGGAGCTATTTTGGCAGCATCGAGGGGGCCAGAACTGGCTCCTTAAAGGGGATGCGAACACTGCCTACTTCCAGGCGATAACCAATGGTTGCAGGCGGAAATGTGCCATCCCTTTCCTCTGGGATGGGGATGTTCTTCTGGAAAGCCCAGAGGACATCTCCACCCATATTTACTCCTTCTATAAGGAGTTGTTTTTGGCTGAGCCGTGTGGAGGCATCTCCCTCTGCATTGACTTTTTGCCACTTGCCGACCAGGTCTCCGATGCGGAGAATGTGGAGCTTACTCTCCCTTTCTCTCCCGAGGAGGTGGGGCGGGCAATTGCTTCTATGAAAGCTTGCTTGGCCCCGAGGCCAGATGGCCTTCCGGTAGTTTTGTTCCAAAAATTCTGGGAGATCCTACGTCAGGTCATTATGCCCATGTTCCATGAGTTCTATATCGGAACTCTTGTCATGGCTAGGATTAATCATGGCGTCATATCTCTCATCCCTAAAGTAGTTGGGGCGATGGATATTCGGCAATTCCGCCCCATCATGGTGATCAATGTGTTGGAGTGAATCTTTGGGAAGATTTGTGCGACCCGTTTATCCCCCGTGGTGGAAAGGATTACCTACCCCCTTCAGTCCACATTCTTGAAGCGTTGGTGGATCCATGACGAGATTCTTGCCCTTCACGAGATTGTCCATGAGGTGGAGTTGAAGGGGCTTAAGGGGGTCTTCCTAAAACTGGATTTCTAGAAGGCTTATGACCATCTGGACGGGTCCTTTTTGTGGTTGGTGATGCAGTAATGAGGATTTGTTGAGCAATGGTGCTCCTAGATCATGCAATTGGTTAGATCTGGAAACACGGCGATCAACATCAATGGCAAAGTGGGACCCTTCTTCCAGGCCTCCAGGGGGTAAAGCAAGGGGATCCTGTCTCCCCCTTGCTTTTCAACCTTGCAGTTGATGCACTTGCGGGCATCCTAGATAAGGCCAAGCTAGCCGGCCACCTTAATTGTGTGGTTAGCCATCTCATTCCGGATGGGGGGGGGGGGGTTACCCACTCGCATTATGTGGATGCCACCATGATTATGGTGGAAGGTTCGGACTGAGACATCGTTAATCTTAAGTTCCTTTTGCTCTGCTTTGAGGAAATGTCTGGACTTAAGATTAACTTTGATAAGCGCGAGGTTGTGGTCCTTGTCTAGTCGGATGCTGAGCAACATAGAATCATGGATAACCTCAATTGTAGGTTGGCTTCATTCCCCATATCTTACTTGGGGATGCCCCTGGCTGAGTCCATGATTTTGGTGAGTGGGTATGATCCGCTTGTGGGACGAGTAGCGTCCCGTGCGGAGCCCTGGTGCAGTAGGTTCACATCTAAAGGAAGCAAAACTATCCTCATTAGCTCTAACATTGCCAGCCTCCCCATGTATATGATGGGGATGTACATCCTGCCCGAGGGTGTGCATAGTTCCTTTGACAAGGAGCTGGCTAGGTTCTTCTAGCAGGTAGGGGATTGTTGGCCTAAGTACCATATGGTGAAATGGGCTGACATCTGCTTGCCAAAGGACCAAGGTGGGTTGGGTATCCCTCCGTCTCGCCATATGAATGTGGCGCTCATGCTTCGTTGGGTTTGGCGGATCTTGTGGGGAGATGGAGGTTTGTGGCTGCAGGTGATTGAGTCCAAGTACCTGCAGGGCCAGCCCCTCTTGGCTTGCTCGCACTCGGCTGGGTCCTGATTTTGGAAATCTGTCTAGGCCATCAAGGATGAGATTAGGCTGGGTTTGCGGTTCTCGGTTGGTAATGGGTCTGGGACCCAGTGTTGGTTGGACCCCTGGCTTGATGGGGAGCCTCTCCGCGTGCAGTTTCCGAGGCTCTTTGCGATTTGTGACGAGCCGACTGTTCTTGTTTCTACGGCTGCTTTGGATGAGGGATGGAATATTGTGTTCCGCTGCTCATTCGGACCAGCTGAGGTGCAGGAATGGGCAGACTTGAGGGAAGTAGTCCCTCTTTGTCCCAGGATCATGACACTGTTTCTTGGAGTCTTTCTCCTTCGAGAGAATTCCCCGTAAGTTCCGCTTATCAGGCGCTATGTGGGCTGCCAGTTCTCAAGTGGTTATCCCCATTGTGGAAGGTGTTGATGCCCCTGAAGATCAAGATTTTCGTGTGGCATCTTCTCAGAGATCGTTTACCTTCGAGGACCGAGGTGCTGAAATGCCATGGTCCGGGCAATGGCCTTTGCCCCCTTTGCCTCGTCCTGAAAATGGGAACACACATTTTGTTCTCGTGTGTAGAAGCACAAGCACTTTGGTGCTTTGTTCGTGAGGCTCTGGGACCGGAGTGGGAGGCCCATGACCTTGCAGATTTTCTACAGGTAAGGGCCACTCAGGTTGGCCGTAAGCGCCGACTGTTCTGGCTTATCTTCGCGGCTATGATGTGGAATCATTGGACTACTCGCAATAAGATGGTGATTGAGCGGGTGTTCCCGCGGTGTGCTTCTGACTCGTTCTTCAAATTTCTTGCCTTCTTGCAGCACTGGCATCCGCTCGCTAGGCTGAGAGATCATGACCAGCTTCAGCTCTATCTGGACGCTCTGCCGTCTTCCGCGCGTCGGCTCTCCAACCGTTTGTGTGCTTCGTAGCTTGCCCTGGCGGCCTTTTTATGCCTCTTCTTCTTTCATTTGGGTGTGTTTGTGCTGTGGCCCCAACAGTTTCCTTTTATGACTATGGTTGAGACTTGGTTGTATGGACGCATGCTTTATCTATAAAGCAAGGCAAAAGCCTATTTCGAGAGAGAGCAATCTGCAACTGGTACTTGTGCAAGCACATGAACCTGATGATGGCCACACAGAACCTGAGAGTGCAGTTGGCTCCCCAACCCCAATTGTAGAAGATGATGAAGCAAATGATGAAGTTCAGTTTGAAGTAGATTTGGAAGCACTTGAGTGTGATCCTGGGAAATGGATCCCCATCTCTAGGTACAATGTCAATGACCAGGATAAAGTTAGAAGGAGGTACATCGAGTTGGGGGCATATCAACCAAAGAATCATAATTTTGATTATAGAGATATAATGAATTACATCGTCGCTTTTGTCCTTCTTGGTTTAAGGATTACAAGTGGCTTGAGTATAGTGTGGACAAACAAGCCGCTTTCTGATTCATTTGCTATTTGTTCAAGGATAAAACAAGATGTCCCGGTGGAGATGCTTTTGATAAGAAGGGATTTAATAACTGGAACATGAAGTCGAGATTGAATAAACATGAAGGTGAGGTTTGTAGTGCTCATGATGAAGCTCAAGAGAAGTATGATAGATTCACTACACCACAAACATTAATTCGGGAGTCTATTGCTTCAAACAGCTCACAATACAAGGCATTGTATAAACAACGTTTGACATGGACACTCAAGTGTGTGAGATTTCTGTTGCGCCAAGGCTTGGCATTTAGAGGACATGATGAAAGTGAAGACTAACTAAATAAAGGAAATTTCCTTGAGCTTCTAAATTGGCTAGCAAGAAATTTTGAAGAGGTTGACAGGGTTGTTCTCAAGAATGCTCGACGGAACTGCAGGATGACTCACCGTGATATACAACAAGAGGTGATAAAATGTTGTGCACAAGAGACTAGTAAACTAGTCATTGAAGAACTTGATGGTGGTCATTTTGCAATACTTGCAGATGAGTCTAGTGATGTGTATCACATTGAACAGTTTGTTGTTTGCTTGCGTTATGTTGATAAGAAAGGAAGGGCGGTTGTAAGATTTCTTGGTCTTGCTCATGTTGAAGATACTACCTATTTGATACTAAAAGCTGCAATTCAGAAGATGCTTATGGACTACAATTTGACCTTTGCAATGGTTTGTGGGCAAGGATATGATGGAGCTAGTAACATGAGACATAATGCTAATGTCCTGAAAAAACTGATTACGGATGAGTCTCCTTCTGCCTACTATGTTCATTGTTTTGCCCATCAACTACACTTAACTCTTGTTGCTGTTCCTAAGGAGAGTGGTGATTGTACTTGGTTCTCTCAGCAGCTTGCACACTTGTTAAATGCTCTTGGCATGTCTTGTAAAATGATGAGAATGCTTCAGATAGCTCAGGATGAAGAACTCATTCATGCATTGGAATTGAAAGAAGTAGAAACAAGGAGTGGGCTGAATCAGGAAATGGGTTTGGGAAGGCCATGTGATACACGTTGGATCTCTCACTTCAAATCTGTGAACCATGTCATATCTATGTATGGTGCACTACGATGAGTGATGACCCACAAGTATAGGGCATCTATCATAGTCCTTCCGATAAGTAAGACTGTCGAACCCAACGAAGAGAAGAAGGAAATGACAAGCGGTTTTCAGCAAGGTATTCTCTGCAAGCACTAAAATTATCGGTAACAGATAGTTGTGTGATAAGATAATTCGTAACGGGTAACAAGTAACGAGTGTAACAAAGGTGCAACAATGTGGTCCAATCCTTTTTGTAGCAAAGGACAAGTCTGGACAAACTCTTATATAAAGCAAAGCGCTCCCGAGGACACATGGGAATTTCTGTCAAGCTACTTTTCATCATGCTCATATGATTCACATTCGTTACTTTGATAATTTGTTATGTGGGTGGACTGGTGCTTGGGTGCTGCCCTTAATTGGAAAATCCTCCCACTTATGATTAACCTCTCTCACAAGCATCTCCAACTATGAAAGAAGAATTAAGATAAATATAACCATATCATGAAACATATGGATCCAAACCAACCCCTTACAAAGCAACACATAAACTAGGGTTTAAGATTCTCTCACTATAAAACCCATCATCTACTTATTACTTCCCAATGCCTTCCCCTAGGCCCAAATAATGGTGAACTGTCATGTAGTCGATGTTAATATAACACCACTAGAGGAAAGACAACATACATCTTATCAAAATATCGAATGAATACCAAGTTAGCATAATTACGTATAACAAGACTTATCCCATGTCCTCAGGAACAAACGTAACTACTCACAAAGCATATTCATGTTCATAATCATAGGAGTATTAATTATCATTAAGGATCTGAACATATGATCTTCCACCAAGTAAACCAACTAGCATTAACTACAAGGAGTAATCAACACTACTAGCAACCTATAGGTACCAATCTGAGGTTTTGAGACAAATATCGGATACAAGAGATGAACTAGGGTTTGGAGAGGAGATGGTGCTCGTGAAGATGTTGATGAAGATTGACCCCCTCTCGATGAGAGGATCGTTATTGATGACGATGGATTCAATTTCCGCCTCCGGGAGGGAAGTTTCCCCGACAAAACAGGTCTTTTCAGGACTTTTGGAGTTGTGCAGAATAAGTCTCTCATATTTGCTCCTTTTCCAGTCCAGAATTCCAGCTGTCGGAATTCTCCCTCTTCATGTAAACCTTGTAAAATAAGAGATAAAAGGCATAAGTATTTTACCAAAATATGTAATAACAACCCATAATGCAATAAATATCAATGTAAAAGCATGATGCAAAATGGACGTATCAACTCCCCCAAGCTTAGACCTCACTTGTCCTCAAGCGGAAGCCGAGATTGATAAATATGTCCACATGTTGAGAGATAGAGGTGTTGATAAAATAAAATACGGACATGAGAGCATCATGGTCATCTTTAGAACAACAATACTTGTTGATATATAATTTCTTATACTAGAGAAACAATTCATTCACAAGGCAAAGTATGAATCAAGGACTCTATTGAGAACCAGCAAACTATGATCTTAGTCATTGAAGCAATTGCAATTTATCATAACACCGGAAAGAGTCAATATAAGAGCTTATAAAGAAAACACACATAATCAATCATCTTTTAGTCTTTGATAATTGCTAACACTCACATGGTAATTATAAGGTCAAAGATTAAATTGGACACAGAGAAAGATAGGGGCTTATAGTTTCGCCTCCCAACTATTTACCTCAAGGGTAATGTCAACAGAAATAACTCATGATCACCCACATCCGAGTGGTTATATGTGTCTAGATCATTCCCCAACACATGACGCTTGCCAAGAGAGAAAGGCGAAATAAAGGAAGTGGTGAAGATCACCATGACTCTTGCATAAAGGTAAGTACTAGAAACTAAAAGTAATAGATAGGCCCTTCGTAGAGGGAAGCAGAGGTTTTCATGTGCCTTTATAGTTGGATGCGCAATCTCTTAATGCAAAAGAACGTCACTTTATATTGCCGCTAGTGATAGAGAAATTTATTATGCAGTATGTCGCTTTTATTTCCTCCATATAACAAGTTCGTATAAAGTTTATTGTCCTCACACTAATGGATCATACATATTTAGAGACCAATTTTATTGCTTGCACCGATGAAAACTTACTTGAAGGATCTTACTCAATCCAAAGGTAGGTATGGTGGACTCTCGCGACAAAACTAGTTTGAGGGTGTTTGGATGCATAAGTAGTATTTCTACTTAGTGCGGAAGTTTTGGCTGATATGGGGTGGAAGCAAGCGTCACATGTTAAAGGATCTATAACCATATAACTTCTATTCGGAAATAAGAAAACATAACCCATTATATTGTCTTCCTTGTCCAACATCAACTTCTTAGCATATAATATTTTAATGAGTGCTGACAATCATAAAAGATGTCTGATGACCCACAAGTATAGGGGATCTTCGTAGTCCTTTTGATAAGTAAAAGTGTCGAACCGAACGAGGAGCAGAAGGAAATGACGAGCGGTTCCAGTAAGGTATTCTCTGCAGGCACTGAAATTATCGGTAATAGATAGTTTTGTAATAAGATCATTCGTAACGAGTAACAAGTAACAAGTGTAGCAAAGGTGCAGCAAGGTAGCCCAATCCTTTTTGTAGCAAAGAACAGGCCTGGACAAACTCTTATATAAAGCAAAGCGCTCAAGAGGACACATGGGAACTTCTGTCAAGCTAGTTTTCATCATGCTCATTTGATTCACATTCGTTGCTTTGCTAATTTGATATGTGGGTGGACCAGTGCTTGGGTGCTGCCCTTACTTGGACAAACCTCCCACTTATGATTAACCCCTCTCGCAAGCATCCACAACTATGAAATAATAATTAAGGTAAACCAAACCATAGCATGAAACATATGGATCCAAATCAGCCCCTTACAAAGCAACGCATAAACTAGGGTTTAAGATTATGTCACTCGAGCAACCCATCATCTACTTATTACTTCTCAATGCCTTCCCCTATGCACAAATAATGGTGAAGTGTTATGTAGTCGATGTTCACATAACACCACTAGAGGAGAGACAACATACATCTCATCAAAATATCGAACGAATACCAAATTCACATGATTACTTATAACAAGACCTATCCCATGTTCTCAGGAACAAACATAACTAGTCACAAAGCATGCTCGTGTTCATAATCAGAGGAGTATTAATTGTCATAAAGGATCTGAGCATATGATCTTCCACCAAGTAAACCAACTAGCATTAACTACAAGGAGTAATCAACACTACTAGCAACCCACAAATACCAATGTGAGGTTTAAGACAAAGATAGGATACAAGAGATGAACTAGGGTTGGGAGAGGAGATGGTGTTGGTGAAAATGTTGATGGAGATTGAACCACTCTTGATGAGAGGATTGTTGGTGATCACGATGGCTTCTATTTCCTGTTCCGGGAGGGAAGATTCCCCGGCAAAACAACCCTGCCGGAGCTCTAGATTGGTTCTATCCAAGTTCCACCTCGAGACGGCGGCGCTTCGTCCCGAAAGCTCTCTTATGATTTTTTTCTAGGTCAAAACCCTCCATATAAAAGAAGATCAGCGTCGGGGGCCTGCCAGGTGGGTCACAAGCCTGCTGGGCGCGGCTAGGGCGGTGACCGTGCCTAGTAGGCTTGTCACCTCCTGGTGCCCCCCTCATGTATCTGTTTCGCCTAGTATTTTTTATATATTCCAAAATAATTCTCCGTAAATTTTGAGGACTTTTGGAGTTGCACAAAATAGGTATCTCAGATTTGCTCCTTTTCCAGTCCAGAATTCCAATTGCCGGCATTCTCCCTCTTCATGTAAACCTTTTAAAATAAGAGAGAAAAGGCATAAGTATTGTACCATAATGTGTAATAACAGCCCATAATGCAATAAAGATCAATATAAAAGCATGATGCAAAAGGGACGTATCAACTCCCCCAAGCTTAGACCTCACTTGCCCTCAAGCGAAAGCCGAGATCAATAAATATGTCCACAAGTATATAGATAAAGGTGTCGAGAAAATGCAATACAGACATGAGGGCATCATGAATATCTTTAGAACAGCAATACTTATTGTATAAGATCTCTTATGCTAGAGTAATAATTCATTCACAAGATAAAGTATGAACCAAGAACTCTATTGACAACCAACAAACTATGATCTTAGTCATTGAAGCAAATGGCAATTTATCATAACATCAGAAGAGTCAATATAAGAGCTTGTAAAGCAAACCCACATACTCAATCATCTTTTAGTCTTTCACAATTGCTAACACTAATGCGGTACCCATGAGATCAAAGCTTCACTCAGACACAAAGAAAGATAGGGGCTTATAGTTTTGCCTCCCAACTATTCACCTCTAGGGTGATGTCAACAATAATAACTCATGATCACCCACATCTGAGTGGATATATGCGTCTAGATCATTCCCCAACACACAATGCTTGCCAAGAGAGAGGCGAAATATAGGAAGTGGTGAGGATCACCATGACTCTTGCATAAAGGTAAGAACTTAAAAAGTAGAAGTAACAGATAGGCCCTTCACAGAGGGAAGCAGAGGTTGTCATGCACTTTTTGTTTTGTGATGCACAAACCCTTAGTGCAGAGGAACACCGCGTTGTATTGCCCTTTGTGATAGCAACCTTTATTATGTAGTCTATCGCTTTTATTTCTTTACTATCACAAGTTTATATAGTGCTTATTTCCTTTACAATAAAAGATCACACATATTTAGGAGCAATTTTATTGCTTTTTGTGCTGATGACAACTTACTTGAAGGATGTTATTCAATCCATAGGTAGGTATGGTGGACTCTCATGGAAAAACTGGGTTGAGGTGTTTGGATGCACAAGTAGTATCTCTACTTGGTGCGGAAGTTTTGGCTAATATGAGGTGGAAGCAAGCACTACATATTGGAGGATCTAAAACCATATAACTTCTATCCGGAGGCGAGCAAACATAACCCATTATATTGTCTTCCTTGTCCAACATCAACTTCTTGGCATGTAATTTTTTAATGAGTGGTCACAATCATAAAAGATGTCCAAGATAATATATTTATTTGCGAATCTCTTTTTCTTTATCACTTCTTTTTCAATTGCACCAATGACCAATTACTATGTTTGTTAACTCCCAACAAATTTCAATCGACATACTTTTTATGTGTGAAGTCATCACTCCTCATAACATCATTATGTAAACTCTTTGCTTTTATTCTATTATTCTGCATTCATTACTCTCAAGAGCATTGTAATCTAGCAAGGCCCTCTCATCAAAACTACTCTTTATTATATAACTCTCGGACTTGCTTACATAAGGGGAGCAAAAGCAAAAACTAAAATGTAGATCAGACTAACACTTTATTCTACTAGATCAAAACAAAATAAAAAAGACCGAACTAAGAAAAAACAAGAAAAAGAAAAAAGAAAAAAAGCCTGATGGTGATACGATACCAGGGAACATCCCCCAAGCTTGGGATAAGCCAAGGGGAGTGCCCATACACAGGTGCCCAGGTGTCCTTGTTCGGAGGTGATGGTGGTGGAGTGGTTGATGAGGTTGGATGCTTGTTGAATTTCCTCTTAAGCATGAAATTTTGCTCCTTTAGGTCATCTACTTCCTACTCGATCTTCAATATCCTTTGACATAATTCTTTTTTAATCTCCTGCAGAAAAGGAGAAGGAATAAATAGAACTTTGGGTTTTCTTCTTGCGTTTGGGAGGCTTGATTTCCTGAACTCCACGTGCATGTCTCCCAGTTGAGTCATAGGAGTCTCCTCTTCATCTGAGCTTTCTTCTCTGTACTTGTATTCTTGTTCCTCCTCCGAGAATAATCCAAAAGGATCTAGGTCCCCATAGAGTTTGGACTTGGCAAGATAATGCGATATGTAGCTCTCCCCATCGGACTCTTAGGATGACATCTTGCTCTAAATCTGCTGTAAAACAACAATGAAAATATGAGGTATTGTCGTGATACGAAAGTGCAAACCTTCGGGAGATTATATAATGAATTTTTGCCGACCCGAAGGGGTGTACCACAAGAAAATGGAGTCCGGAGGGCGCACGGGGTGGTGACAAGCCCCCTAGGCGTGACCAGGGGGTGGCCACACCTAGCAGGCTTGTTGCATCCCCGTGCATCCTTCGGACTACTTTTCATTTTACTAATTTTTTAAATATTCCATAACTGGGTATAATTGCTATTGGGAAAGTTTTGGAGTCGGCTTACTTACCGTACTGCATACCTATTCCTTTTTGGAGTTTGAAACGTTCTGGTAGGTCTCCCTAATATGCTCTTTCGGAGTTATGGTGTTGATAACATTGGTTTCAACATTTACGGGAGTACCTAAGATATAATGTTTGATTCTTTGCCCGTTTACCACCTTCGGATTTGTGCCTTCGGCGTTGTTGATCTTGATGGCACCGGAACGATATACTTCCTCAACAATGTAAGGTCCTTCCCATTTAGAGAAAAGTTTTCCTACAAAAAATCTTAATCGAGAATTTCATAGCAAGACATGATCACCTACATTGAATTCACGCTTTTGTATCCTTTTATCATGCCATCTCTTAAATTTTTCTTTAAACAACTTGGCATTCTCATAGGCCTGGGTTCTCCATTCATCAAGTGAGCTAATATCAAATAACCTCTTCAAACCAGCAAGTTTGAAATCATAGTTGAGCTCTTTGATTGCCTAATAAGATTTGTGCTCTAGCTCTAGAGTTAAGTGACAAGCTTTACCATAAACCATTTTATATGGAGACATACCCAAAGTATTCTTGTAAGCAGTTCTATAAGCTCATAATGCATCGTCAAGTTTCTTAGACCAATTCTTCCTGGATCTATTAACCGTTTTTTGCAAGATCAATTTAATTTCTCTATTGCTTAATTCTAATAGACCACTAGACTGATGATGATAAGGAGATGCAATTCTATGGTTAAAATCATACTTAGCAAGAAGTTTGCGGAAAGCACCATGAATAAAATGTGAACCACCATCAGTCATTAAATATCCAGGGACTCCAAATCTAGGGAAAATAACTTTTTTAAGCATCTTAATAGAGGTGTTATGATCCGCATTACTAGTTGGAATAGCTTCTACCCACTTAGTAACATAATCAACAGCAACTAAAATATGAGTATACTCGTTGGACGTTGGAAAAGGTCCCATATAATCAAAAACCCGAACATCAAATGGTACAATAACAAGAGAGTAATTCATATGCATTTCCTGACGTCTACTAATATTGCCAATTCTTTGACATTCATCACATGACAAGACAAACTTACGAGCATCCTTGAAGAGAGTAGGCCAATAAAAACCAGATTGTAATACCTTGTGTGCAGTTCTATCTCCAGCCTGGTGTCCTCCGTAGGCCTCAGAATGACACTTCTGTAGGATCTCTTCCTGTTCATGCTCCGCTACACAATGTCCAATAACACCATCTACTCCTTCTTTATAAAGGTGTGGGTCATCCTAGAAGTAGTGTCTTAAATCATAGAAAAACTTTTTCTTTTGTTGGTATGTGAAACTAGGCGGTATAAATTTAGTGACAATGTAATTAGCATAATCAGCATACCAAGGAGCATTACGAGAAGCATTTATTACAGCCAATTGTTCATTAGGAAAGCTATCATCAATAGGTAGTGGGTCATCAAGAACATTCTCTAGCCTAGTTAAGTTATCTGCTACGGGGTTATCAGCACCCTTTCTATCAACAATATGCAAATCAAATTCTTGTAGTAGAAGAACCCACCTGATAAGTCTAGGTTTAGCCTCTTTATTTTCCATAATATATTTAATAGCAGCATGATCAGTGTGAACAGTTACTTTAGAATCAACAATATAGAGTCTAAACTTATCACAAGCGAACACAACTGCTAAAAATTCTTTTTCAGTGGTAGCATAGTTTGTTTGAGAACTGTCAAGAGTTTTGCTAGCATAATGAATAACATTTAATTTCTTATCAACTCTTTGTCCTAGGACAGCACCAACACCATAATCACTAGCATCACACATAATTTCAAAGGGTAGGTTCCAATCAGGTGGTTGAACAATAGGTGCAGAAATCAAGGCATTCTTAAGAATTTCAAAAGCTTCTACACAATCATCATCAAAAACGAATGGAACATCTTTTTGCAAGAGATTAGTGAGCAGCCCAGAAATCTTAGAGAAGACTTTAATAAATCTCCTATAGAAACCAACATGACCGAGGAAACTTCTTATACCTCTGATACCCGTAGGACACGACATTTTTTCCATAGCATCAACTTTAGCCTTGTCAACTTCAATACCTCTTTTGGAAATTTTATGTCCCAAGACAATGCCTTCATTCACCATAAATTGGCACTTCTCACAATTCAAGACAAGATTAGTTTCTTCACATCTCTGCAAAACTCGATCAAGGTTGCTCATACAATCATCAAAAGAAGTTCCGTAAATGGAAAAATCATCCATGAAAACCTCATCAATCCTTTCACAAAAATCAGGGAATATAGCAGTCATGCATCTTTGTAAGGTAGCAGGTGCATTGCATAAAAAAAAGGCATACGTCTATAAGCATAGGTACCAAAAGGGTAGGTAAAGGTGGTCTTCGCTTGGTCCTCTTTTGACACAGGTATTTGAGAGAAACCAGAATAACCATATAGAAAGCAGAAATGTGTGTGTTTGGATAATCTTTCTAGCATTTGATCAATAAAAGGTAGATGGTAATGATCTTTTCTAGTAGCTTTATTGAATTGCCTAAAATCAATTACCATTCTATATCCTGTAACAATCTCAGCGGGATCAATTCATTGTTATCATTAGGAACTACGGTAATACCTCCTTTCTTAGGGACATAGTGAACGGGACTAACCCATCTACTACCAGCAATAGGATAAATGATACATGCTTCCAGAAGCTTTAATATTTCATTTCCCACTTCTTTAATTTTAGGATTCAACCATCGTTGGTGATCAACAACTGGTTTAGCATCAGGCTCCATTTTAATTTTGTTCTGACATACAATGGGACTAATGCCCTTACGATCATGAATAGTATATCCAATAGCAGCACGGTGCTTCCTCAGAGTTTTCAATAATCTCTGTTCTTCATGCTCTGAAAGGTTAGCACTAATAATAACAGGATATATCTTCTTTTCATCAAGATAAGCATATTTCAGAGTATCTGGTAATTGTTTAAGCTCAAACACAGGATCACCCTTGGGTGGAGGAGCATCCCCAAGTATTTCAACAGGAAAGTTGTGTTTCAGAATAGGATGCTGATCAAGGAAAATCTTATCTGTTTCCTTCCTTTTATTCATATGCATGTCATTTTGATGGTCTAGCAAATATTTCTCTAAAGGATTAGTAGGAGGCACAACAATAGAAGCAAGACCAATAATTTCATCCTTACTAGGCAATTCTTTATCATGGGGTTGTCTACGGAATTTGGAGAAATTAAACTCATGAGGCGTATCCCCAAAACTTACGGTAACCTTTTCCTTCTCACAATCTATCCTGGCATTAACGGTATTCAAGAAGGGTCTACCAAATATAATGGGACAAAAATCATAATAAAATATCCTATTGATTTTCTTGTTCTTGGCTCCCAACTGGTGATATAGTGTCTCTATTAGCAAGCTTAATTATAACATCAATTTCCTCTAACTGAGTTGGTGCAATATCATTCATAATCGCTTTATATAAGGAAAAGGAAATTGCACTCACACTAGCACCCATATCACATAATCCATGATAACAATGATCTCCTATTTTAATAGAGATAACAGGCGTGCCAACACTTATCTTTAGCATCAGGTTTAGCAAGTCTAGCGGCTTCATCACAAAATTGAATAACATGCCCATCAATATTATCAGCCAAGAGATCCTTAACCATAGCAATACTAGGTTCAACTTTAATTTGCTCAGGGGGTGTAGGTGTTCTAGCACAGCTCTTACAAACCATGGTTGAAGCCTTAGCATGTCCCTTTATTCTAACAGGGAAAGGTGGTCTTTCGATGTAAGAAGTGGGAATAATAGGATCAACATTATAAGTACTAGTTTTCTCTTCAACTTTAATAGGTTCAACTACTTTCACTTTGATGAGAGGATGATATTTAAACCACTTCTCCTTAGGGAGATCAACATGATCAGCAAAAGATTCACAAAAATAAGCTACTATCTTCGAGTCAAGTCCATATTTAGTGGTAAATTCATGAAAAGCATCGGTGTCTATGAAGGATATAACACAATCGAACTTATGGTTCATACCTGACTCCTTACCTTCGTCGAGTTCCCAATCTTCATAGTTGCATTTAATTCTTTCCAATAAATCCCATTTGAAGTCAATATCTTTATTCATATAGGAACCAACACAAGAAGTATCGAGCATGGATTGATCATTACGAGAAAGCCGAGCATAAAAATTCTGAATAATAATTTCTCTCGAGAGCTCATAATTGGGGCATGAATATAACAATGACTCAAGCCTCACCCAAGCTTGAGCGATTCTTTCTCCTTCACAAGGCAAAAAATTATAAATATAATTCCGATCACGATGAACTAGATGCATAGGATAGAACTTCTGATGATATTCCATTTTCAAACGGTTGTAGCTCCATGATCTAATATCATCACATAGCCTATACTATGTCAATGCTTTCTCCTTCAAAGATAAAGGAAAGAACTTCTTATTGACGTGATCCTCGGGCAGACCTTCAAGCTTAAATAATCCACAAACTTCATCCACATAGATTAGATGCAAATCAGGATGTAGTGTTCCATCTTCTTCATAAGGATTAGCCAACAATTTCTCTATCATACCCAAAGGAATTTCATAATAAATATTTTCAGTAGGTTCAGTAGGTTGGGGGACAACTCTTTGTGTTTCTGGTCGAGGTGAAGATACCCTGAACAAGCCCCTCAAAGGATTACTTTATATAGTAACAAGTGACAGTAAATTTCAGCACACTATATAAATTTTTCCTTACCAGATTCCACTTACCAAAGGCGCTTCACTCCCCGGCAACGGTGCCAGAAAAGAGTCTTGATGACCCACAAGTATAGGGGATCTATCATAGTCCTTTCGATAAGTAAGAGTGTCGAACCCAACGAGGAGCAAAAGGAAATGACGAGCGGTCTCCACTAAGGTATTCTCTGCACGCACTGAAATTATCGGTAATAGATAGTTTTGTGATAAGATAATTCGTAATGAGTAACAAGTAACAAGTGTAGCAAAGGTGCAGAAAGGTAGCCCAATCCCTTTTATAGAAAAGGACAGGTCTGTACAAACTCCTATATAAAGAAAAGCGCTCCCGAGGACACATGGGAATTTCTGTCAAGCTGATACGTCTCCAACATATCTATAATTTTTTATGATGGAATGCTATTATATTATCTATTTTGGATGTTTTATATGCATTAATATGTTATTTTATATTATTTTTGGGACTAACCTATTAATCTAGATCCTAGTGCCATTTCCCCCCTTGTTTTTGACTTCTGCACATATGGAATATTAAAAGAAGTCAAATCGGAATAAAACCTCCCAAAGGAATTTTTCTGGAAGGAAACAAATCAACCAGGCTTGGCATGCAGGGCAGGGACCCTACTAGGGAGCCACAGGCCTGCTAGGTGCTGCCCCCTGGTTGCGCCTAGCAGGCTTGTCGCCTCCCGGCAGGTCTCCTGACCCTAATCTTTGGCCTATAAATTCCCAAATATTCCCCCAACATCAAAAAGATCCATGCAAATACTTTTCCGCCACCGGAAGCCTCCATTCCCGAGAGATCCAATCTTGGAGCCTTTTCCGGTTATCTGCCGGAGGGGTTTTCGATCACGGAGGGCATCTACATCAACTCCATTTACCCTCCGATGATGTGTGAGTAGTCCACCACATACCTACGGGTCCATAGCCAGTAGCTAGATGGCTTCTTCTCTCTATTTGATCTTCAATACCATGTTCTTGATGATCTTCATGGAGATCCATCCGATGTAATCCTCTTTTGTGGTGTGTTTGTAGATCCGATGAATTGTGAGATTATGTTCAGATTATACATGAATCTTATTTGAATCTCCTCTAATTTCTTATTTGCATGATTTCATATCTTTGCAAGTCTCTTCAAGTTATTGGTTTGGTTTGGCGAACTAGATTGGTAATTCTTGCAATGCGAGAAGTGCTTGGTTTTGGGTTCAATCTTATAGTGTCCTCACCCAGTGACATAGTAGGGGTAGAGAGGCATGTATTGTATTGTTTCCATCAAGGGTAACAAGATGGGGTTTTCATCATATTGGTTGAGTATATCCCTCTACATCATGTCATCTTTCTTAATGCGTTACGCTGTTCTTCATGAACTTAATACTCTAGATGCAGGCATGAGTCGGTTGATGTGTGGAGTAATAGTAGTAGATGCAGAATCGTTTCCGTCTACTTGATACGGACGTGATGCCTATATGCATGATCATTTCCTTGGATATCTACATGATTATTCGATTTTCTATCAATTGCTTGACAATAATTTGTTTACCCACCATAATATTTTCCTTCGAGAGAGAAGCCTCTAGTAAAACCTATGGCCCCCGGGTCTACTTTCCATAATATACTTTCAGATCTATAAACCAAAAATACCAAAAATACTTTTCTTCAATTTATTTACCTTTTACTTTTTGTTCTCGTTTACATCTATATCTTTTGGATCTAATCCTTGCAAATAATCGTGAAGGGATTGACAACCCTTTTATAGCGTTGGGTGCAAGAGTTTGATTGTTTGTGTAGGTGCATCCATTGGTGACTTTGTTGTTCCTCCTACTAGATTGATACCTTGGTTCTCAACAACTGAGGGAAATACTTATCTACTTTGCTGCATCACCCTTTCCTCTTCAAGGGAAAACCAGCGCACGCTCAAGAGGTAGCAAGATGGATTTCTGGCACCGTTGCCAGGGAGGAAACACATCAAGACTATCAAGTACCCATCACAAACTCATCTCTTTCATTTACATTATTTGCCATTTGCCTCTCGTTTTCCTCTGCCCCACTTCTAAAACGTTTTTCAGAGAATACCAAAAAGATTTGCCTTTTTATTCGCCCTTCTTTCATTTGCCCGTGTGATTGCTTGAATTTATGGCTAGCCTTACCACTTTAGCTAATACTCCCGAGTATGAGGTTCTTAATTTTAAGCAAAGGGAAGGAGAAAATTTAAAAGATGCTTGGTATAGAATTTGCAATGCTCAAAATAGATCTATTTGTAAGCAATCTACTACCGTCCTCCTTCGCAATTTTTACGTGGGTATTACTCCTTGGAATAGATATGTTCTAGATACCATCATGGGAGGGAATTTCTTGGGAAGTCACACCTTTGACTCTTATAGCGCTAGGATAAATTTGTTAGGTTCACCCCCAATCATGGTTAATGGAACAATCTTGACTGTAGAACATGTGATGCGGAGGCTTGATATTATTGAAAAAAGGGTTGCTACGGTTCAACTTATTGAAAACTTGGATAAAAAGATTCATAATCTCATTACTCGATATGGATCCAAAGTACGAGTTACCTTAAAAAATCTAAAGGACAAGGAACCCATAGTTAATGAAAAAATGGAACAAGATTCCGCTAGAATTGGCAAGTTAGAGGACATTATTACCAACTTGGGATCCGCTTTTGTTTTAGTTCAAACCACTCCTACCCTACGCCTCCTAAGGCTGCCAAGTTTGTTTATGTTCCAAAAAATAAGGGTGAATCTTCTAGTAAAGATGAAGATCTTAAGATGATAAGTATTCACCCTAACTTTCTCAATATTATTAAGGAACCAATTGCCACCATTGAATCTCTTAATTTTTTGCCTAGGAGTATTATAATTGATAATAACAATGGGCCTCCTAGGGTTTATAAGTGTGCAATTGAGGAGTTGAATACCAAAGATGACAATACCTAGATCTATTGCGTTTTGCCTAGCTAGGGGCGTTAAACAATAGCGCTTGTTGGGAGGCAACCCAATTTTATTTTCGTGTTCTGTTTTTTGAGTGTTTCCCGAATTATTACTTCTATAGTAATTGTGTTTTGGTGTTTTAATTAGTGTTTGAGCCAATTAAAACCTTTGGGGTGATCTATGGTAGTTGTTGATTTGATCTTCTGAAAAACAGAAACTTTTGCGCTCAGTCCAGGAATTTTCTAAATTTGTCAGAGCGTCGAATGAGTCTGATTTTTTTCGAAAGATTGATATATAAATTGCCCAGGTGTTCCTAATTTTTCTGAATCTTTTGAGTTACAGAAGTATAAGAAGTTTTCAGATTGCTACAGACCGTTATGTTGTTGACAGATTCTGTTTTCTTTGAGTTGTTTGCCTATTTTGATGGATCTTTGGGTTGTATCATGGGGTATGAACCATGGAGAAGTTAGAATACAGTAGGTATAACACCAATATAAATAAAGAATGAGTTCACAATAGTACCTAAAGTGGTGATTTATTTTCTTATACTAACGGATCTCACGAGTTTTCAGTTGAGTTTTGTGTTGTGAAGTTTTCAAGTTTGGGGTAAAGATTGGATGGACTATGGAATAAGGAGTGGAAAGAGGCTAAGATTTGGGATTTCCATGGCACCCCAAGTCATATTTAAGGATGCCAAAGAGCCTAGGCTCGGGGATTCCCCGGAAGGCATCCCCTCTTTCGTCTTCAATCCATCGGTAAATTTACTTGAGGCTATATTTTTATTCACCACATGATCTGTGTTTTGCTTGGAGCGTCTTGTATGATATGAGTATTTTCTTGTTAGTTTGCCACAATCATCCTTGATGAACACATTTTTTGAGAAGGACATGGTGAATCGTGAATTTGTTAGAATGCTCTATGTGCTTCACTTATATCTTTTGAGTTAGGCAACTTTGCTCTATGTGCTTCACTTGTATCTTTTAGAGCACGGTGGTGTTTGCGTTTTATAGAAAGAATTGAACTCTCGTACCTCACTTATATTATTTTAAGAGTCTACAAAAAAAGCATGGTAATTGGTCTAGGTTATGAATTTAGTCCTAATATGATACGCATCCAAGAGGGATATAATAAAAACTTCCACATTAAATGCATTAAGTATTTATGAGAAGTTTGATTCCTTGCATAAAGTTTTGAGATATAAAGATGGTAATGTTGAGAGTTATCTTAGGAAGTAATTGTGCTTTGGTAAAAATACTTGTGTAAAGGTTTGTGATTCCAGTAGCATGCACGTATGGTGAACCATTATGTAAGAAGGTCGGAGCATGACTTGTTTATAGATTGTCGACCTTTGTGTGAGGGTCGAGAGCGCGCGATGGTTAACTCCTACCAACCTCTCCCCTAGGAGCATGCAATTAATACTTTGCTTTAATGACTAAGTGACTTTTGCAATAAGTATGTGAGTTCTTTATGTTGGTAGACGTAGTAGTAAATCAAAAATTTCCTACGTGTCACCAAGATCTATGTATCGAGAAACCAACAACGAGTGGGAGAGATTGCATCTTCATACCTTTGAAGATCGCTAAGCGGAAGCGTTACAAGAACGCGGTTGATGGAGTCGTACTCGCAGCGATTCAGATCGCGGTGGATTCCGATCTAAGTGCCGAACAACGGCACCTCCGCGTTCAACACACGTGCAGCCTGGTGACGTCTCCTACGCCTTGATCGATCAAGGAGGAAGGAGAGTTTAGGGAAGGGCTCCAACAGCAGCACGACGGAGTGGTGGTGGAGGAGTAGCAAGGTATTCTGGCAGGGCTTCGCCTAAGCGCTGCGCAGGAGGAAGAAGAGAGGTAGGGCTTTTCCGTGAGAGAGAGAGAGTTCAGATATCTTCTCAAAAGGCCAAAACCTCAAGTATATATAGGAGGAGGGAGAGGGAGGGCTTCGACCGAAGTGGGGATAGAGTCCACCTCCCACAAGGGAGGTGGATCTCCTCTTTTAAAACTCTTTGGCCTTTATCTCCAGATCTCCAGCCGCATGGGCCTTTCTAGAAGGTCTTGGCCAGCCCACTAAGGGCTGGCACACCTCCTCTAAGGGCCCACGAAGTCCTTTGGTCGTCACACCCCTCCTGAGGGTCCTCCGGTACCCTCCCGACACTCCCGGTACACTACTGATGAGCCCGAAAACTTTCCGGTGACCAAAACTGGACTTCCTATATATCAATCTTTACCTCCGGACCATTCCGGAGCTCCTCGTGATGTCCGGGATCTCATCCGGGACTCCAAACAACTTTCAGTAATCACGTATACCATTTCCCTATAACTCCAGCGTCATCGAACCTTAAGTGTGTAGACCCTACGGGTTCGGGAGACATGTAGACATGACCGAGATACCTCTCCGGTCAATAACCAACAACGGGATCTGGATACCCATGTTGGCTCTCACATGCTCCACGATGATCTCATCGGATGAACCACGATGTCAGGGATTCAATCAATCCCGTATACAATTCCCTTTGTCTATCGGTATGATACTTGCCCAAGATTCGATCGTCGGTATCTCTATACCTTGTTCAATCTCGTTACCGGCAAGTCTCTTTACTCGTTCCGTAATACATCATCCCGTGACTAACTCTTTGGTCACATTGAGCTCATTATGATGATGTCTTACCGAGTGGGCCCAGAGATACCTCTGCGTCACACGGAGTGACAAATCCCAGTCTCGATTCGTGCCAACCCAACAGACACTTTTGGAGATACCTGTAGTGCACCTTTATAGCCACCCAGTTACGTTGTGACGTTTGGCACACCCAAAGCATTCCTGCGGTATCCAAGAGTTTCACAATCTCATGGTCTAAGGAAACGATACTTGACATTGAAAAGCTTTAGCAAACGAACTACATTATCTAGTGCTATGCTTAGGATTGGGTCTTGTCCATCACATCATTCTCCTAATGATGTGATCCCGTTATCAACGACATCCAATGTCCATGGTCATGAAACCGTGACCATCTATTGATCAACAAGCTAGTCAACTAGAGGCTCACTAGGGACATGTTGTGGTCTATGTATTCACACATGTATTATGGTTTCTGGTTAACACAATTATAGCATGAACAATAGACAATTATCATGAACAAGGAAATACAATAATAACCATTTTATTATTGCCTCTAGGGCATATTTCCAACAGTCTCCCACTTGCACTAGAGTCAATAATCTAGTTACATTGTGATGAATCGTACACCCATAGCATTCTGGTATTGATCATGTTTTGCTCGTGAGAGAGGTTTAGTCAAAGGATCTGCGACATTCAGATCCGTATGCACTTTACAAATATCTATATCTCCCTCCTGAATGTAATCACGGATGGAGTTGAAGCAGTGCTTGATGTGTCTTGTCTTCTTGTGAAACCTGGGCTCCTTCGTAAGGGCAATAGCTCCAGTGTTGTCACAGAATAGAGTCATCGGGCCCGACGCACTTGGAATTACTCCTAGGACGGTGATGAACTCCTTCATCCAGACTCCTTCCTTTGCTACTTCCGAAGCAGCTATGTACTCCGCTTCACATGTAGATGCCGCCACGACGCTTTGCTTGCTGCTGCACCAGCTGACTGCCCCTCCTTTCAAAATATACACATATCCGATTTGTGACTTGGAGTCGTCCGGATCTGTGTCGAAGCTAGCATCGATGTAACCCTTTACGACAAGCTCTTCGGCACCTCCATATCTCGAGAAACATGTCCTTTGTCCTTTTCAGGTACTTCAGGATGTTCTTGACCGTTGTCCAGTGTTCCTCTCCGGGATCACTTTGATACCTCCCTACCAAACTTATGGCAAGGTTCACATCAGGTCTGGTACACAGCATGGCATACATAATAGAGCCTATGGCTGAAGCATAGGGGATGACACTCATCTCTTCTCTATCCTTTGCCGTGGTCGGGCATTGAGTCGTACTCAATCTCACACCTTGTAACACAGGCAAGAACCCCTTCTTGGACTGATCCATCTTGAACTTCTTCAATATCTTTTCAAGGTATGTGCTTTGTGAAAGACCTATGAGGCGTCTCGATCTATCTCTATAGATCTTAATACCTAATATGTAAGCAGCTTCTCCAAGGTCCTTCATTGAAAAACACTTATTCAAGTAGGCCTTTACACTTTCCAAGAGTTCTATATCATTTCCCATTATCAGTATGTCATCCACATATAATACGAGAAATGCTACAGAGCTCCCACTCACTTTCTTGTAAATACAGGGTTTTCCATAAACCTGTACAAACCCAAACGCTTTAATCACTTCATTAAAGCGAATGTTCCAACTCTGAGATGCTTGCACCAGCCCATAGATGGGGCACTGGAGCTTGCATACCTTGTTAGCATCTTTAGGATCGACAAAACCTTCCGGCTGCATCATATACATTTCTTCCTTGAGGAAGCCATTAAGGAATGCCGTTTTGACGTCCATTTGCCAGATCTCATAATCATAAAATGCGTCAATTGCTAACATGATTCGGCCAGACTTCAGCATCGCTACGGGTGAGAAAGTCTCATCGTAGTCAACTCCTTGAACTTGTCAATAACCCTTAGCGACAAGCCGAGCCTTATAGACGGTCACATTACCATCCGCGTCAGTCTTCTTCTTAAAGATCCATTTATTTTCAATGGCTCGCTTATCATCAGGCAAGTCCACCAAAGTCCATACTTTCTTCTCATACATGGATCCTATCTCGGATTTCATGGCTTCAAGCCATTTGTTGGAATCCGGGCCTGCCATCGCTTCTTCATAGTTCGAAGGTTCACCGTTGTCTAACAACATGATCTCTAGGACAGGGTTGCCGTACCACTCTGGTGCGGAACGTGTCCTAGTGGACCTTCGACATTCAATAGTAACTTGATCTGAAGTTTCATGATCATCATCATTAACTTCCTCTCCAGCCGGTGTAGGCTCCACAGAAACAACTTCCTGTGCTGCGCTACTCTCCGGTTCGACTGAAGGTACAATTACCTCATCAAGTTCTATTTTCCTCCCACTTACTTCTTTCGAGAGAAACTCTTTCTCCAGAAAGGATCCATTCTTGGCAACAAAGACTTTGCCCTTGGATCGTAGGTAGAAGGTATACCCAATAGTCTCTTTGGGATATCCTATGAAGACGCACTTTTCCACTTTGGGTTCGAGCTTCTCAGGTTGAAGTTTCTTCACATAAGCATCGCATCCCCAAACTTTTAGAAACGACAACTTAGGTTTCTTTCCAAACCATAATTCATACGGTGTCGTCTCAACGGATTTTGACGGTGCCCTATTTAAAATGAATGCGGCAGTCTCTAATGCATATCCCCAAAATGATAGCGGTAAGTCGGTAAGAGACATCATAGATCGTACCATATCTAATAGAGTGCGATTACGACGTTCAGACACACCATTTCGCTGAGGTGTGCTAGGCGGCGTGAGTTGTGAAACAATTCCACATTTCCTTAGGTGCGTGCCAAACTCGTGACTTAAATATTCTCTGCCACGATCAGATCGTAGGCACTTTATTTTCCTGTCGCGTTGATTCTCTACCTCACTCTGAAATTCCTTGAACCTTTCAAAAGTTTCAGACTTATGTTTAAGTAGACATACCCATATCTACTCAAGTCATCAGTGAGGGTGAGAACATAACGGTAGCCACCACGAGCCTCGGCACTCATTGGACCGCATACATCGGTATGTATTATTTCCAACAAGTCAGTTGCTCGCTCCATTGCTCGAGAGAACGGAGTCTTAGTCATCTTGCCCATGAGGCATGGTTCGCACGTGTCAAATGATTCGAAATCAAGAGACTCCAAAAGTCCATCAGTATGGAGCTTCTTCATACGTTTGACACCAATATGACCAAGGCGGCAGTGCCACATGTAAATGGGACTATCGTTATGAACCTTACACTTTTTGGTACTCACACTATGGACATGTGTAACATCACGTTCGAGATTCATCAAAAATAAACCATTGACCAGCGGGGCATGACCATAAAACATTTCTCTCATATAAATAGAACAACCATTATTCTCAGATTTAAATGAGTAGCCATCTCGCAGCAAGCGAGATCCAGATACAATGTTCATGCTCAAAGCTGGTACTAAATAACAATTATTAAGGTTTAACACTAATCCCGAAGGTAGATGTAGAGGTAGCGTGCCGACGGTGATCACATCGACCTTGGAACCATTCCCGATGCGCATCGTCACCTCGTCCTTTGCCAGCCTCCGCTTATTTCGCAGCTCCTGCTTGGAGTTACAAATGTGAGCAACTGCACCGGTATCAAATACCCAGGAGCTACTACGAGCGCTGGTTAGGTACACATCAATAAAAAATATATCACATATACCTTTAATGTTGCCGTCCTTCTTATCCGCTAAGTACTTGGGGCAGTTCCGCTTCCAGTGACCGGTACCCTTGTAGTAAAAGCACTCAGTCTCAGGCTTGGGTCCATGCTTGTTCTTCTTCTTCCCGGCAACTTGCTTACCGGACGCGGCAATAGCTTTGCCGTCCTTCTTGAAGTTCTTCTTACCCTTGCCTTTCTTGAAACTAGTGGTCTTATTTACCATCAACACTTGATGCTCCTTTCTGATCTCGACCTCCGCTGATTTCAGCATCGAGTACAACTCAGGAATGGACTTCTCCATCCCTTGCATGTTGTAGTTCATCACAAAGCTCTTGTAGCTAGGTGGAAGCGACTGGAGGATTCTTTCAATGACCGAGTCATCCGGGAGATTAAGTCCCAGCTGAGTCAAGCGGTTGTGTAGCCCAGACATCTTGAGGATGTGCTCACTGACAGAACTATTCTCCTCCATCTTACAGCTGAAGAATTTGTCGGAGACATCATATCTCTCGATCCGAGCATGAGCTTGGAAAACCAGTTTCAGCTCTTGGAACATCTCATATGCTCCGTGTTGCTCAAAACGCTTTTGGAGCCCCGGTTCTAAACTGTAAAGCATGCCGCACTGAACAATGGAGTAATCATCGCAGCGAGAATGCCAAGCGTTCACAACATCTTGCTCTGCTGGGAGAAGGGGTGGGTCACCTAGTGGTGCATCAAGGACATACAATTTCTTGGAAGCTATGAGGATGATCCTCAAGCCCAGGACCCAGTCCGCATAGTTGCTTCCATCATCTTTCAGCTTGGTTTTCTCTAGGAACGCGTTGAAATTGAGGGTGACATTCGCGTTGGCCATTGGATCTACAATATAGATTGTAAAGATAATTTTAGACTAAGTTCATGATAATTAAGTTCACATCATCAAATTATTTAATGAACTCCCACTTAGATAGACATCTCTCTAGTCATCCAAGTGACACATGATCCATGTCAACTAGCCTGTGTCCGATCATCACGCGAGACGGACTAGTCATCCATGGTGAACATCTCCATATTGATCATATATTCCATACGACTCATGTTCGACCTTTCGGTCTTACATGTTCCGAGGCCATGTCTGTACATGCTAGGCTCGTCAAGTCAACCTAAGTGTTTCGCGTGTGTAAATCTGGCTTACACCCGTTGTATGCGAACGTTAGAACCTATCACACCCGATCATCACATGGTGCTTCGGAACAACGATCCTTAGCAACAATGCACAGTTAGGGTGAACACTTTTCTTGAAATTTTGTTGAGCGATCATCTTATTTACTACCGTTGTTCTAAGCAAATAAGATGTAAACATGATAAACATCACATGCAATAGAGTGACATGATATGGCCAATATCATCTTGCTCCTTTGATCTCCATCTTCGGGGCACCATGATCATCACTGTCACCGGCACGACACCATGATCTCCATCACTGTGTCTTTATGAAGTTGTCTCGCCAACTATTACTTCTACTACTATGGCTAACGTTTAGCAATAAAGTAAAGTAATTACATGGCGTTTATGATTGATACGCAGGTCATACAATAAAATAAGACAACTCCTATGGCTCCTGCCGGTTGTCATACTCATCGACATGCAAGTCGTGAATCCTATTACAAGAACATGATCAATCTCATACATCACAATGCATCACATCACATCCTTTGGCCATATCACATCACAAGGCATATGCTGCAAAAACAAGTTAGTCGTCCTCTAATTTGTAGTTGCAAGTTTTTACGTGGCTGCTATAGGTTACTAGCAAGAACGTTTCTTACCTACGTCAAAACCATAACGTGATATGCCAATTGCTATTTACCCTTCATAAGGACCCTTTTCATCGAATCCAATCCGACTAAGGTGGGAGAGACAGACACCCGCTAGCCACCTTATGCAACAGGTGCATGTCAGGCGGTGGAACCAGTCTCACGTAAGCGTACATGTAAAGTCGGTCCGGGCCGCTTCATCCCAAAATACCGCCGAATCAAGATAAGACTAGTAGTGGTAAGCAAATTAACAAAATCGACGCCCACAACTGCTTTGTGTTCTACTCGTGCATAGATTCTACGCATAGACCTAGCTCATGATGCCACTGTTGGGAGACGTAGTAGTAAATTAAAATTTTCCTACGTGTCACCAACATCTATCTATGGAGAAACGAGCAACGAGTGGGGAGAGATTGCATCTTCAAACCTTTGAAGATCGCTAAGCGGAAGCGTTACAAGAACGCGGTTGATGGAGTCGTACTCGCAGCGATACAGATCGTGGTGGATTCCGATCTAAGCGTCAAACAACGGCGCCTCTGCGTTCAACACACGTGCAGCCCGGTGACGTCTCCTACACCTTGATCCAGCAAGGAGGAAGGAGAGGTTAGGGAAGGGCTCCAATAGCAGCACGACGGCGTGGTGGTGGTGGAGTAGCAAGGTATTCCGGCAGGGCTTCGCCTAAGCACTGCGGAGGAGGAAGAAGAGAGGTAGGGCTTTGCCGTGAGAGAGAGAGAGAGAGAGAGTTCAGAACTGTTCTCAAAAGGCCAAAACCTCAAGTTTATATAGGTGGAGGGAGAGGGAGGGCTGGCTTGGACTCTCCTCCAAGGAGGAGAGCTTCGACCGAATCAAAGGGAGAGTCCACCTCCCACAAGGGAGGTAGATCTCCTACTTTTCAAACTCCTTTGCCCTTATCTCTACTCCTCCAGCCGCATGGGCCTTTCTAGAAGGTCTTGGCCAGCCCAATAAGGGCTGGCACACCTCCTCAAAGGGCCTACAAAGTCCTATGGTCGTCACACCCCTCCCGGGGGTTCTCCGGCACCCTCCCGGCACACTCGGTACAATACCGATGAGCCCGAAAACTTTCCGGTGACCAAAACTGGACTTCCTATATATCAATCTTTACCTCCAGACCATTCCGGAGCTCCTCGTGATGTCCGGGATCTCATCCGGGAATCCGAACAATTTTCGGTAATCACGTATACCATTTCCCTATAACCCTAGCGTCATCGAACCTAAGTGTGTAGACCCTACGGGTTCGGGAGACACGTGGACATGATCGAGACACTTCTCCGGCCAATAACCCACAGCGGGATCTGAATACCCATGTTGTCTCCCACATGCTCCACGATGATCTCATCGGATGAATCATGATGTCGGGGATTCAATCAATCCCGTATACAATTCCCTTTGTCAATCGGTATGATACTTGCCCGAGATTCGATCGTCGGTATCTCTATACCTTGTTCAATCTCGTTATCGGCAAGTCTCTTTACTCGTTCGTTCCGTAATACATCATCCCGTGACTAAATCCTTGGTCACATTGAGCTCATTATGATGATGTCTTACCGAGTGGGCCCAGAGATACCTCTCCGTCACACGGAGTGACAAATCCCAGTCTCGATTCGTGCCAACCCAACAGACACTTTTGGAGATACCCGTAGTGCACCTTTATAGCCACCCAGTTACGTTGTGACGTTTGTCACACCCAAATCATTCCTACGGTATCCGAGAGTTGCACAATCTCATGGTCTAAGGAAACGATACTTGACATTTAAAAGCTTTAGCAAACGAACTACACGATCTAGTGCTATGCTTAGGATTGGGTCTTGTCCATCACATCATTCTCCTAATGATGTGATCTCGTTATCAATGACATCCAATGTCCATGGTCATGAAACCGTGACCATCTATTGGTCAACGAGCTAGTCAACTAGAGGCTCACTAGGGACATGTTGTGGTCTATGTATTCACACATGTATTATGGTTTCCGGTTAACACAATTATAGCATGAACAATAGACAATTATCATGAACAAGGAAATACAATAATAACCATTTTATTATTGCCTCTAGGGCATATTTCCAACAAAGAGTGCATCCTCAATTACAATGGTAGTATCCATAGGCAGAACGAGCATAGCTCGTCCTGAACTAATAATTGACGCATCGCGACCGGCAATGGTCATAATGTTCCCTTTTCTCTTAGTTAGAGTTTGGAAATATTTATTTCCCTTGATATTGTGTTAGTGGTACAACTGTCCATCAAACATAATTCGTCTTCCATTGGATTATCTTCCCGTGAAATCTATATAGAGTAAGAGAATATTTTAGGATGAAACTTTATTCATATTACCCACATATATATACACAAAGTATTCATATTACAGTTACAAATAAAAATATGACATCATGTCTGAATTACATAATATGATTCGTCCATAGGACTTTATTGTACTTAGAGTTATACAGATTATAACATCCATTTTTACAATAAAATAGCTGATAACATCAAATGAGTGATTTGGAGATTATATGAGATCTCCACATGCGTCTTGGGTGTATTCCACCATCATGTTGTCAACATCAAGAAGATCTTAATCCTTCTACCTTGTTTCCTTAGGAGCACTTTGAGAAGTGCTAGCTTCAAGGTATTCTTCTTGTTGTAAAGCGTTGAAGTGAGCTTCTACTTTTCCATGAACTTGTTTGCCTTTCCCAGTGGATTTGAGGTATAATTCTGCTAGATGCTTGGGAGTTTGGCATTTGTTAGTACGATGGTTAGAACATCCACACCTTTGAAAAATCTCGGTATTGGTGTTTCGGTCATCTTTCTTGAAGTGACCTTTACCTTTAGATTGACCAAATATTTTATGTTTGTTGTTGCTTTTCCACTTTCCATTGAATTTCTTGACATTCTTTTTGTTGCCCCCATACTTTTTAGTAAACGTAGTGTTAGCATGTGCTTCACGGAGTGACATGGAGCCCGTTGGGCGTGTCTGATGATTCTTCATGAGAAGTTTATCATGTTTCTCAGCCCGAAGTAAAGTGTATATGAGTTGAGCATACTTTTTGTATTTTTGTTGACGGTATTGCTGTTGTAGTACTCTCATCGAGGGGTGGAAAGTGCACAAGGTCTTCTCAATTAGATCTGCTTCGGAAATTGCTTGATTGCAAAACCTTAGTTTTGAGTTAACCTTGTGAACTGCAGAGTTGTATGCTGCCACAGATTTCAAATTTTGGAACCTTATGAGAGACCATTCTCTCTGTGCTTTTGGTAGCATAACTACTCTCTGTTGGTCATATCTCTTCTTGAGAGAGTTCCATAAGGAAAGTGGATCTTCCTCCATTAAATATTATGTTTTTAAATCTGGATGAATGTGATGCCTAATAAAACTTAATGTTGTATATTTTGCTGCTTGAGGTATTTCCTCAACGCCTTTAGCTGGTGTGATAATGCTGGAACTAAGTTTACGACATTCTAATGCTATCTTGGTATCCATAGCCCATGATAAATAATTACTACCATCTAGCTCAAGTTCATGAAATTCTCTATTCATGACACCAGCCATTTCCTGCATGTTATTATTGTGCATAAATTAGTTTTACTATGAGAGTAAAATATAAGTAACAACAAATGCATCGAAGAAGCAAAATTTTCAAGTATTGCTGATGCTTTATACTTGTATGTGTAGGCCTCATTTTATGTATATGACACTTTGAAGATAGTCACCGATACGGTGTAGATCTCACAACAATGGAGAACATATTCTGGTTTTGACTAGTAGATGTTCATATATCCATTACCTTGTGTCATACTACATTTGACAAAGCACTTTGAAGGTAGTCATCTATCACATGAATAAACGCAGACCTCATAACAAGAGTGGATAGTCTGCAATTTGATGCAGTAGATTACACAATTACCTTGTGATTTGCAAGTATAAAATTTGATGTAGTCACATCAATTCGTATTCAGGAGAACACTCGAAGATAATCATTTTGCCAAAAAAAGAGAAAGGCAAAATATAGATCTTTCAGCAATGAGGATAATCTGCAAAGTGCAGTAGATGCTTCATCTACCTTGTGATCCCAAAATTTTCTTTTTCGGATGATGGCCTGTAGGCCTGTTTGGGTGAGGAGCGTGATAAGTTGGGCTGGTCCATGCACTGACAAAGGAAAGGATAAGGAGAGCCGGATCGAGAGTTTCCCGACGTCACAGCCACTCCCGATTCCCCTTCCATGCTCGATCTGGGACTCAACACCGTTGCTTGACGGCTCTCCCTGTCTCGCCGCATCGTCTTCAAGGGAGGCGGTGTGGGGCCCATGCCACCGCACGCCCCCTTCCGTTGTTGCTCGCCCTGGGGGGGGATCTCCGGTGAGGCCGAGGGCATCCTGCGACCACACGCCATGGATGGTCACACGGTTCTATGCCATGGCCGCGCCGAACTGGCACAGGATCCGGCGCGCCTTCGGTGGAGGCGTGAGAGGAAGGGGTGGCGCTGGAGGCGGGGGTGGTGTTGCCGGTGATGGAGGATGCGTGGCGTCGACGACGAGCCCTAGCCTTTCATCTCCTCTTCTTCCACCTTGATGAGCACATTTAGATCGGGGACAACATGCTAGCCGCAGGTTTTCGTTTCTGCCGGCGATGTGGATGGGAGATCCAGGACATGGCCGTATCCACGAGGGAAGAAGTGCTCCAACGGTTCATCTGATGGCGTCGGTGACGGCAGCGGCGGTGGTTCACCCATACGCGCTGGGCATGGTCCAAACTGGTGCTGCAGGCAATACGGGGGCAGATGCAGCGGTGTGACTTCACAAGGGAACATTTCCTCTTCTTCGAGAAACGATGCCGATGGACCTGCAAGCAACCAATCCATCAGAGGGATGGTGAAGGCCGATGGTGGAGTGGCCGGTACGATGTAGTCATCGGCAATGACAAAAGCCGAAGGCCGACACGGTGCAGTGGCGACCGGAGTGGAGGGTCCAGTCTGGTGCACTGTTGGTGCTTGCCTACGAAGTGGGTGGTTGCTCCGCCGTGCATAGCCACGGTGAAGATGAAAGCATAACAAGCTTTTTTGGTGATTTTGATAATTCATGACAACATACATTGTTTTTTGGATTAATATTTTTATCTAGTGCATTTCAGATAATAGTCCATGGAGAGTTGGGTTGGCAAAAAGATTGTAGATATAAAGATTGAAAAAGCTTCAAGCAAGATGACTCTATATTTTATAATTGTGATAAATCTCTTTGAGTCCATAGGAAAGTCAATACTATTAAAAGGGGATAAGGTTTTGTTGGTGAACAAAATGCTCATACGTCCACTGACAGTCACCAAAGAAACCCAAAAACTCTCCCACCAAAGTCTTTTCTAAGCCAAACACTCAAAATCGGTGTAGCCAACATTTCCATCATGGCGCCACCGATTCTAAACCCTAGAGAGACTCGGCCAAACCCTAACCTTTCGGTACAGCCGATACTACTGTCGGTGCCATCGAGTTGGGCTCCCAACTTTCTGTTACGCAAGTTCACATTTTCGGTCCGTTCGAAAATGTTGAATCGACGTCACCGAGAATGGGCATTCTGACCATTGGTCACCTTACCGGTGCAACCGAGATTCCTATATCGGTCTCTTCGAGATTCTAAAGTTGCCACATTTTGGTCACTTCGGTACCATCGAGATTAACACATCGGTGTCACCGAGTTGGTCATTGTGTGTAACGGTTGAATTTTTGAGGATGCCTATATATATCCCTTCACCACCACCTACTCGAAAGAGAATCACTCAGGACTATTCCATACCTATCCTATCAGTTGAGGTCAAGATCTTCCATTCCAACCATATGGATCGTGATTTCTAGCCTCCCTAAGTTGCTTTCCACCAATCCCATCTCTTCTATCAAGCCATATCCGTGAGAGAGTGATTGTGTGTTGAGGAGTCTATCATCTTGAAGCACAAGTGCAAGGAGTTCATTGACATTAACCAGCCTATTACCTTTTGGAGGGTGGTGCCTCCTACATTGGTTAGGTGTCGCTTTGGAGCCTCCTACTTCGTGTTGTGGAGTGAACCAAGAAGTTTGTAAGGGCAAGGAGATCGCCTACTTCGTGAAGATCTATCCATAGTGAGGCTAATCCTTCGTGGACGGAAGCCGTTATGGAGTAGTCAAGGTTGCTACTTCGTGGACCCTTATGGGTGGAGCCCTCTATGGACTCTCGCGACCGTTACCCTTTGTGGGTTGAAGACTCCATAAACGTGGACGTACGATAGCACCACCATTGGAACCATGGGAAAAATCCTTGCGTCTCCAATTGCGTTTGATCTCCACATCTCATCTTTTTACTTCATGTGTAATGTCTTTACTTTCTGCTACTATGTTTGTTAACATGCATGTGTAGGGTATATTGACTTGCTAGCCTTGCTAAAACTGTTAAAATCTGCCAACCAATTAATTTGGGAAAAGGTTAGGTTTTAATTTTCTCCTAGTAGTCTATTCACCCCCCTCTAGACACTCTTCTAGTGATCCCTCAATTGGTATCAGAGCATTGGTCTCCATTGCATCGGTTTAATCACTGAGGAGGAAGATGGATGTGTCTCGTATAGGAGTTTGAGTTGTAGAGTGCATATTCCTATCGTAGAGTATTATAGTTAATGGAAATCTTTGATGCTTGAGCTGTTTAATGAATTTCAATTGAGCAAATATGTTATGCGCCCCTATGAGCCTCCTATCGATGAATTGCATCCCACACACGAAGAGGAAATTAACATTCTTGGTAACCTAAGAACTGTCAATCTTATTGTTAGAGGTTTACCAAGATTTGTGCTTTCTCAATTGAAGAACTTTGCATGTGCCTATACCTTGTGGACTGATTTGGAGAAACGATATCTAAATCTTTCTTTAGGAAATGTTGATGAAATTCTTCATAAAACCATTGCTTTTTAGAAAATGAAGCCTAGTGATCCAAACTTTGATAAATGCCTATTTGAGCTCCATGATCTTATGCGTGCTAAAGGAGATGTCACCACTATCAACAACATTATCTTTGAAGCCATTCACATTCATAAAATTGAACATTGTCATGATCACAATTCTAACGAATCTCTTATTATTTATGACGAGGATTTCCCACTTGATGATGACAATGTGGAACATGACTATCTTGGAGAAGATGAGTTGTTCGACATCGAGTATGACAAGATCATGAAGAATCTAAGTCTCATGGCAAACTTCAAGGATTATATGTCCGGAGGAAAAAAGTGGATTCTCGACAGTTGATGTACGGATCATATGACTGGTGATAAAGACATGTTCCAAGAGATCACGCCTAGTCAAGGTCCTCGAAGGTACGTGACCTTTGGAGACAACTCTAAGGGTAAGGTGCTTTGCCTTGGTAAGGTGGTCATATCCCATGATAGCTCTATTCCAAATGTTATGCCTGTTGAATTCCTGGGCTACAACCTTCTTTCCGTGTCTAGACTTGTCAACTTCGGTTTCAATGTGTTATTCACGAAAGTAGATTGCCAAGTGTTTCGTCAAGATAATCATAAAATGGTCTTTACCAGTTTCCGTAGGTGATCTATACATTGTTGATTTCACTAAGAGATCCAAGCCTCGTACTTGTTTAATTGCTAAATCCTCTAAAGGTTGGCTTTGGCATAGAAGACTTGGACATGTAGGCATGCACAATTTAGATAAGCTAATCAAGGGCGATCACATTCTTGGAGTTAAGGATGTTATATTTGACAAAGATAGACTTTGTAGCGCATGTCAAGCAGGAAAACAAGTAGGTGGAAGTCATCCCGTTAAGAACATCATGACTACTAGGAGACCACTCGAGTTACTTCACATGGATCTGTTCGGTCCCAATGCTTACAAGAGCCACGGTGGAAATTCCTATGGTCTAGTTATAGTTGATGATTTTTCCAGATTTACATGAGTATTTTTCCTTGATGATAAGTCGTAGGTTAAAAAGATCTTCAAGAACTTTGTTCACAAAGCGCAAAATCAGTTTGAAGTGAAGATCAAGAAGGTTCGAAGCGATAACGGATCAGAGTTCAAGAACACCCATGTGGATACCTTTCTTAACGAAGAAGGTGTCTCACATGAGTTCTCGGCTACATACACGCCTCAACAAAATGGAGTTGTTGAGAGGAAGAACCGGACGCTTATTGAGATGTCCAGAAAGATGCTCGACGAATACAAGACGCCAAGACACTTTTGGGCAGAAGCCGTGGAAACAGCATGACATGCCACAAACCGGCTTTACTTGCACAAGCTTCTCGGTAAAATGGCATACGAGCTACTCACCGGTAACAAACCCCAAGTTGGATACTTTCTGGTATTCGGCTCCAAGTGCTACATTCTTGACAAGCATCGTCGTACTAAATTTGCTCCTAAATCTCATGAAGGATTCCTACTTGGTTACGGATCGAATTCTCACAGTTACCGTGTCTACAAAAACTTCACTTGAAAAGTTGAAGAGACGGTAGACGTTAAGTTTGATGAATCTAATGGTTCGCAAGTCGAACAATTGCCAAATGATGTAGGTGATAAGGACCCTTCGGAAGCTATCCTAGATTTACCCATCGACAAGATTCGTCCCATGGAGGTGAAGGAAAGTACTTCATCAACTCAAGTGGAAGCCCCTACTTCACGATAAGGTGAAACACAACATGACATGAAGGCATCCACAAGCGGTACACGACAAGATGAAGAGGAGGAGGAAGTGCATCATGAAGATCCACCACAACCTCCTTCACCACCACCTCAAGGAGATGAGCACGTTGACAACAACTAAGACAAAAGAAACGATGATGAAGAAGAAGCTCCACCATCCAACAATCAGAAGCTAACCCGAGTTCGAGCACAAGTGACCAAGAACCATCCCCTAAACCAAATCTTTGGAGATATCCAAACCGGGAGAATCACTCGCTCTAAAACTCGTCTAGCTAACTTTTGTGAGCATTATTCATTCATATCTAGCATTAAGCCTTTGAAGGTAGAACAAGCTCTTGAAGACGCGGATTTGGGTGAACGCTATAAATGAAGAGCTTCACAACTTCAAAAGAAACGAAGTGTGGACACTCGTGGAGAAGCCCGAGGATGAGCACAACATCATCGGAACCAAATGGGTGTTTTGGAACAAGCAAGACGAAGACGGTCAAGTCATATGCAACAAGGCACGTCTCGTGGCCCAAGGATACACTCAAGTCGAAGGTATGGACTATGGTGAGACTTATGCCCCCATTGCTAGACTTGAAGCTATTCGAATTCTTCTTGCCTATGCTAATCACCATGATACCACGCTTTATCAAATGCACATTAAAAGTGCGTTTTTAAATGGTGAAATTGACGAAGAGGTTTATGTTAAGCAACCACCTGGTTTTGTGAATCCTAAGAAACCTAATCATGTTTACAAGCTTCGTAAAGCTCTTTATGGTCTTAAGCAAGCCCCTCGTGCTTGGTACAGATGCTTAACGAAGTTTCTCAATGAAAAAGGTTTTGAAATTGGAAAAATTGATGCAACCTTGTTCACTAAGAGAGTTAATGGTGAACTATTTGTGTGCCAAATCTATGTGGATGATATTATATTTGGTTCCACTAACCCTCAATTTAGTGAAAGATTTGGAAGGTTGATATCCGAGAAGTATGAGATGTCCATGATGTGTGAGCCAAAATTCTTTCTTGGATTGCAAATCAAGCAATCAAGAGAAGGAACTTTCATCTCTCAAACTAAGTATACCAAGGACTTGAGCAAGGAATTCAACATGCAAGAGTGCAAAAGTATGAAATCTCCCATGCCAACTAGTGGACATGTTTATCTAACCAAGGAAGATGAACCGGTTGATCAAAAAGTTTATCGATCCATGATTGGTTCATTTCTATATCTATGTGCATCTCGTCCCGATATTATCCTTAGTGTTTGCATGTGTGCTAGATATCAAGTTGCACCTAAGGAGTGTCATCTTTTGGCCATGAAATGTATTGTGAGATACTTGATACAAACACCAAACTTTGGCATTTGGTATCCCAAGGGATCTTCTTTTAACCTTGTTGGCTACTCCGATTCGAACTATGTCGGTGACAAGGTTGATAGAAAATCCACCTCGGGTACTTGTCAATTTTTAGGTAGATCTCTTGTGTCTTGGTCCTCCAAGAAACAAAACTCGGTATCTCTATCTACTGCCGAAGCTGAGTATATTGCTGCTGGATCTTGTTGTGCGCAATTACTATGGATGACACAAACGCTTAAAGATTATGGAATCCATGTTAAAAATGTTCCATTACTTTGTGACAATGAAAGTGCTATTAAGATTGGTCGTAATCATGTGCAACATTCTCGAACCAAGCATATTCAAGTTCGACATCATTTCATTCGTGATCATGTTGCCAAAGGAGATATTAATCTTAAGTATGTTCGCACTAACAAGCAATTGGTCGATATCTTTACTAAGCCACTTGATGAGTAAACTTTTTGTCACTTGAGGAGTGAGTTGAACATCATTGATGCTTCAAACTTGAGCTAGACTTACTCGGATGCTTGCAAGGGCATGAGCTTTCTTGATACTTCCATGATATTGCTAAACATGATATTTTATGCCACGAAATCCTATGCTCCCTTGTATTGCATCTAGCCGTTTGTAGGTACTTGGAAGAACTTCATTCCACGAGATTGCAACCAACTCCAATTATAAGCAATCTTGTCTTGACCAAGTATCCACAACCCCTCTTGATGATGGAAGGAAGAAGGCAACAAAAATATCCTTGACATATACTTGATCTTTAATGCGAAATCTCAATTGGTATCATGTCAAATGGATATACCCATCGTTCTTCCTTGCATGACTAACCCTTGTAGGAAACAAGTGTACTAGAACACGGAGGATTGCTCCAAGCTCTAGATGTTCTTCATCAACTTCGAGCATCCTATTGCTGAACTGAGCTTCCAAATGACTGTCTCTTCACTGATTTCTTTGAGTCCAGTGTTGGTGATCAACTTCCATAAGGGGAAAATAAGGTAACACCAAGGGCCCAAAGGAAGAAGCAAAAGAAACAACTAAAGAAAAAGCACACAAGATCACACACAAGCAATATCAGAATTTTACAGCTACTCTCAGCAATAATATTGCATGCCTACTTAAGCACAAAAATCTTGCAAGAAGTCCTCTGTTATAGTCTAACATGGTGTGGCGGTGTGCACGAAAGTGAATCAATGTGTGGAACAAAGTTGGTGTAAACAAGGCTACACCAAACATGGACTTAACACCGGTTCCATCTGAACGGACACGGTGGCGAGGACGAACTTGGTGATCATGGGTCAGAACACGGGGGTCATGACCACATCATCATCAAGCGGACGGAATAAAACCATACTTGTCTAGAGGATGGGTGGCAGGGAGGGATGGCGATGGAAAGACGGGCTTGCGGGCATTGCCCTTTTCTTATAACAAAGATCGGTAAGGGTTGCCAACGCGGCTAATGGAAGGGAAAGATCCGGGATATAAACATGTCTATCATCGAAACAATAGGGTGTCAGAAGAGAATAGATTGGTGTGGTACCGGTGCATCAGTCCTGCAAGGGATCGACACTACAAGGCACCTTGGTCTCACTCTGCTGGGACGAAGATAACACCGCACCAAGGAACTAGTATGCAAACTGGAGAGTGCAGGTAGTGAATCGAAACTGATGCCACCTACACTCACCAGATCCATCGTTAGTGATAAAATAAATAGTCTATATGCATGCTATGCACAAACAAATGCAACAAACAAGTGCAACAAACCAACTAGACCATATACTACCGGTTACTAACGCTCGCGCGGTCTAGGGTGTCCTACAACCAACCTGGCTCTAATACCAACGCTTGTGGCACCCCGGCTCATAGGAGACCGTAACGCCCCATATTCCAGCCCAAGGACAAGTCTTCTGGAATACGGTACTACTGGCATAGAACAAAACAACTCTTTATTACCATGGATAAGGTTACAAGGGTACATGGATTACATCGGCACGACGATACTACGCCTTCCTAGGGTAGTTCTATGCTAGCAGCAGAACAACTACGATGGTGATGGACTCCACTCCACAGGGACTCTGGATGGAACGCGTATCCTAGCTCGCAAACTCAAGATCCTCGACAAGCAAGCAATCATGTCATGACCTACAAACTGACATGACATGCCAGGTGAGTACTTTGAATGTACTCTCAAGCTCACAACAAACATTAGCATTAAGGCAAGACAACATCATAGCAATCAAGATTAGGTAAAGGTTTATCATTACCGAAGGGATAGTTGAAAATAACAATAACAGGCTATTCTTCTTGTACTCTCGTGACCAACTCGTGATCACTCCAAGAACATCCAGCGAATATCCTCAAGATTGTTACCAAGACTTGTCAGTGACATGATGCCCAACTGCTACCGTACTCAGACAAGTTCGTCCATTATTATTATCAGTATTACGGTTAACCACTGATGTCTACTACACAACCTTCTTCTTGTAGACTCGTGTTGGGCCTCCAAGCACAGAGTTTTGTAGGCAGTAGCAAATTTCTCTCAAGTGGATGACCTAAGGTTTATCAATCTGTGGGAGGCGTAGGATGAATATGGTCTCGCTCAAGCAACCCTGCAATCCAATAACAAAGAGTTTCTTGTGTCCCCAACACACCGAATACAATGGTAAATTGTATAGGTGTACTAGTTCGGCGAAGATATGGTGATACAAGTGTAATTTGGATGGTAGATATAGGTTTTTGTAATCTGAAAATATAAAGACATCAAGGTAACTAATGATCAAAGTGCTCACAAATGGTATTGCAATGCTCAGAAACAAGGCCTAGAGTTCATACTTTCACTAGTGCAATTTCTCTCAACAATACCAACATAGTTGAATCATATGTAAATACCTCTCGTGCGACAAAGAGTTCACTCCAAAGTCACAAATAGCGGAGAACTAACGAAGAAATTATTGTAGGGTACGAAACCACCTCAAAGGTATCTTTTCTGATCAATCTTATGAGCTATCCTTATAAGTGTCACGAACAGCCCTAGAGTTCCTACTATAATAACACCTTAAGACACACATCAACCAAAACCCTAATGTCACCTAGATACTCCAATGTCACCACAAGTACCCATGGGCTTGATTATACGATATGCATCACATAATTTTAGATTCATCATGTTCAATCCAACACAATGAACTTCAAAGAGTACCCCAAAGTTTCTACCAGAAAGTCAAGACAAAAATGTGTGCCAACCCCTATGCATAGATCCCCACGGTCATGGAACCCGCAAGTTGATCACCAAAACATACATCAAGTGGATCAATAGAACATCCCATTGCCACCACGGATATCCCATCGCAAGACATACATAAAGTGTTCTCAAATCCTTAAAGACTCAATCCGATAAGAAACTTCAAAGGGAAAACTCAATTCATCGCAACAAGATAGAGACGGGAAAACTCCATATGATTCATCTATATCAATAAAGCTCGCGGTACATCAAGATCATGTCATCTCAAGAACACGAGAGAGAGAGAAATCAAACACATAGCTACTGGTACATACCATCAGCCCCGAGGGTGAACTACTCCCTCCTCGTCATGCAGAGCGCCGGGATGACGAAGATGGCCTCCGATGATGAATTCCCCCTTCGACAGGGTGCCGGAATGGGTTCCCGATTGGTTTTTCATGGCTCTAGAGGCTTGCGGCGGCGGAACTCCCGATCTAGGTTTATTTTCAGAGGTTTCTATATTTATAGGAATTTTTGGCGTCGATCTCACGTCAAGAGGTGCCACGAGGCGGTGACAAGCCTGCTAGGCGCGGGTAGGGGGTGGTCGCGCTTGGCAGGCTTGTGACCTCCTCGTGGCTCTTCTCGCCCAACTCCAATGCTTCGGGGGTCTCTTTTGGTCCAGAAAAAATCATACTAAATTTTCAGCCCATTCCGAAAACTTTTATTTCTGTACAAAAAATGATACCATGGTAGTTCTGCTGAAAACAACGCCAGTCCGGGTTAGTTCTAATAAAATCATACCAAAATCATATAGAATTATTGTAAACATGGCATGAATACTTCATAAATTCTAGATACGTTGGAGACGTATCAACCACCTAGTGAGGCCTGGACGGACTGTCTAATACCATGGATGCGACTATTCGAATAGATTTTACATTCTGCAGAGGTTGCACACTTTACCCACACCATGGAACACCTCGCCTCATGATCCCATTCGGGTGGACCAGCGTTTCTCCAACGAACCTGCCTGACCCATGACTCTCCCATCATACCACCGGCAATCATCCTCCCCTGTGTCACCTCGTGACACCTACCACCGTCATGGCCAAACAAAATGTCCCAAACGGGAACCTGGATCCAAATAACTCAACTGGGCTCACAAGGCTATCGCCGCCTACCGGGCCATGGTAGCGTGCACGCATAACCTTCCCTGGGGTGGTACCGGTGAAAGAGCACACAATCAGACCAAGTCAAGGTCGTCCCATACCGGCAAATGTGGCTGTACGGATAAGTCCGGACATGTGACTCTTGATCAACCATGAAGTATCCTATTCCCGAGTAACCGTTCCGTCATAGCTAACACTCCGATATCACAGTAATCCAATAACCAATATGCTCAAGCCACTGCTACTGATTCATACCCACAAACTGCCGGATGAAACCCAAAATAATCATAGACGGTAATCTCTTAATCCAACTACATCATGGAATCAATAAGCCGTTAAACTACTAGCCACTAACAAACCGGTCCTTGACATGGTAGCCACCTATTCGAGAATTTACTACATTGCATAATCTAATCCATTCTGTAAATAATCATACTTGTTATTAAAGTAATTAGCTTAACTATGATACTGCAATGCAATTATGCAGATGAGAGTTGTGGCTTGCCTGGAGTGAAGGAACCATCAGGAAGAACTCCTGAAAAATCACGGAAAGGATTGCCGGAAACAGTTCTCGCATGAAGGGGCTGTTTACGGGCAAGGGTAAAATGGTCATTTTCACAGTGCCAAAACATTATGAAAATGATACCAACATGACAGGCTGGAAGAGACGAAGAAGTGGGCTTTGGAATGACCTGATTTAGAGTCTCGGTTAAAAATATATGAGGGGTTGACTGCCAAGGACCTATCTATAAATATTTAAATTACACAGAGGTCCTCAATAGTTTTTTCTGGAATATGAATAAAGGAACTCCGTTGGATGGGCTGTTTTGGGCCGAAAGTGGCTAGAGCTCAAGCGATAGCCAGGCCGCATCTGCCGCGGCTCCACTGGGCCGACCCAAGCGCGCTGCCCCTCCACTTACTGGCGTGGGCCCGGACCAACAGCCGCTTACAGGCGGGGTCCGCCTGCAGATCCATCTCCCTCCTCTCGAAACAGAGGAGGAGCTCGGCTAGGCGCCCGTCGGCACTCGTTCCGGCGTCCGTGGTACTCAAGAGGGCCGGGTGAGAAGCGGGATGGATGCTGCGCTTCGAGCTGCCCCGGTGGGTACCCGCGGCGACAAAGGAGAGGCTCTGTAGAGACCGGCCGAGAGGGAGGCGGAGCACGGCTGCGGGTGGAGCTTGGGAAGCTCGCTGTGGTCAGGGAGAGGAGAGGATGGAGGGTGGTGGGGTCCTCTAGTGGTGGTGGTGGTCGGCTGGTTGAGCTAGAGGAGCGGAGGAGGCCCAGGTGGCCGGAATTTAGGCAGGGATGGCCGGCGGTCAGGGAGGGCTCCTCGAGCTCGCTTGAGTGTACGGACGGGGTTCTAGGAGGGAGGAGAGGAGGTTGGAGGTGTTGTGGGTGCCCGGGGAGGCTGGAGGCCGCAGGTATATATAGCCGACCATGGCTGAGGCGATTGGGACGGCCGCCGTGGCGTCCTTAGCCACTCAATGGCGCTCCGGCGAGGTGGAACGATTTGGGTGGTGCCGACCTGACGAGCTCCAGGTGAGGGTACTGCACTGGCGAGATCGAGAGGGTTCTGGGAGGAAGACGACGACGGTCACGGGGGTGACAGTGTCATGGCGGCGACCGCCGAGGTGCGATGAGGAAGGAAAGGGAGAGGAGAAGGGACTGGAGAGGGGTAAGTGGCCACCGTGAAGCTAGTGGACATGCTTAGACAAGACAAGGATGTACGGAGTGAGCTGTCCGACGAGGACAGTGCCGCAGAGCACCGTTTTTGCACGGTGGTTGCGTGGTCACCACGCATACTACAATCTCTGGCACTCTCCTGCCTGTCAATTCTTGTCAAACAACTCCCACTCTGCTTAAATAGGTGAAAGAAGTGGCTATAAGTAGTCAGGTGTCTCTAAGGTGAGGGAAACTTGTTGAAGAAGTTTCGGACAACAAGGTGTTTTTATAGATTTCTGGTTAGATTACTAAGTAAATTGAGCTAGTTTTCGGCATGGAGCAATGATCTACCAAGGTGACTACCCTCGTAAATTTTGGGGCCATTTTGATAAGATTTGAGGGTACTTGTTGTAGAATGGACCCACTGGTCAAAATGCAAACTTTGATGTGGCACTCACATTTGAGATTGATTTGAGCTCAAAATTTGGAGGAGTCTAGTTATATAAGCATATTAAGATAGCGTATAAATTCCGTACCATTTGGATAAACAAAAATGGTACTTCCTTCACACAACATCCCACTGCACAGAATCTTAGGAAACTTGTAGTGAGTTATTGGGTGGATTAAATGAGCCAAAATTTTGTGTAGAGGAGGTATATAGGTAGGAGAATGTCCTCGTGAAATTTCAGAAATTATAGAGAAACATAAAATATAGTTGCTTCATAACCCAAAATTATGACTAGAAACAAAGATTTGATGCTATGGTCACATAGTTGAAGGTATGATGCTAAAATTTTGTGGAGAGTGTTAATTTGAGCATATGAAGATGCTTGCCAAATTTAAATTTATTTGGATACTCTTAGCTAGGACTTGCTTCACAAAGCTTCCACTAGATCTGAAACGTTGGAAATTTGCCAAGAAATATTTTCTATACACATTGAGTTGAATTTTGGTATGTGGCGATGATATGGATAGGAAAGAGTGCACAGAAAGTTTTAGATGAATAAAGCAGATATAATGGGTACTTGCTTCACAACTTGACAGCTAAGGCAGAATCAGAAAAGGAATATTTGTGAAATATTCTTGAACATGGCAAGAAAGTATTTTGACATATATGGGGAACATATGACCCAAAGAAGTTATGAGAATTATTTGGGAATTTTTGGAATGATAGAAATGTGGGATGCTTCACAACCCAAGGCAACAAGTTTATTCCTTTATTAGGAAAAATGTATATTCCCAAGAGAAAAGATTATTGGGATTGGTTCAAGATGGAAATGACAAGGTCTTGGGATGGTTTAGATGTTGGCAAGCCACTAGGGAAGAGGAATCAAGGGTGATCGCTCCAGGTTCCAAGACTACCAAGCCACAAAAAAGCAAAACCAAACCAAAATCAAAAGAAAAAGAGATGGGCAAAATCCAGGGTGTTACAATGGTTATGTCATCCAATTATATTAGAATTGTTGATATATTGCACTAGCGATAGTACAGACCCTAGGCCTTGTTTTCAAGCATTGTGATACCGTTTGTGCTCACTTTTGTTACTGGCTACCTTGCTATTTATATATTTTTAGATTACGAAAACCTATATCTACCATCTATATTGCACTTGTATCACCGTCTCTTCGCCGAACTAGTGCACCTATACAATTTTCCATTGTATTGGGTGTGTTGGGGACACAAGAGATTTATTGTATTTGATTGCAGGGTTGTTTGAGAGAGACCATCTTCATCCTACACCGCCCACAGATTGATAAACCTTAGGTCATCCACTTGAGGGGAAATTGCTACTGTCATACAAAACTCTGCGCTTGGAGGCCCAACAAAGTCTACAAGAATAAAGTTGCGTAGTAGACATCAAGCTCTTTTCTAGCGCCATTGCCGAGGAGGTGAGTGCTTGAAGGTGTATCTTTAGATCTTGCAATTAAATATTTTAGTTTTTTTCACTAGTTTGGTTTTTATAAAAGAAAACTACAAAAAATGGAGTTTAGGTTGCATCAATTGTCTCGTCTTTATAAAGTCTTTCATGAAAATGATGGTTCGGAAAATTGTGCTCAATTGGTAGAGGAAGAATTTATGAAAATACTTAATGAGAATTCCTTCAATGATGAGCAAGATACAAATATTGCTAGTATGAATTCTCTGATTATCCAGGATGCTAATGATATGCAAAGCCACAAGCTTGGGGATGCTATGTTTGATGAAGATGATATTTTTTGTCACCCAAGTCTTGATGAGAAAATTATTATGATGATGTCATGCCTCCTATCTATGATGATTATGATAAAGACATGTATGCTATAAAGAGTGATAGTAACCATGCAACTTGTAATCATGATTTTAATATTGAATGTGGTTATGTCAATCAAGTGTCTCATGATAGTTATTTTGTTTAGAAAATTGCTATGTGGAGAGTAATAAATCTTCTATGCTTGTAGATCATGAATATAATGCTTTGTGTGATAGTTATATTGTTGAATTCCTTCATGATGCTACTGAAAATTATTATGAGGGAGGAACTTATGCTTGTAGGAATTGCAATAATATCAAGTTTCCTCTCTATATGTTCAAAGTTTTGAAGTTATGTTTGTTTTGCCTTCCTGTGCTAGTTGATTCTTGTTCCCATAAATTGTTTTCTCACAAAATCCCTATGCATACGAAGTGTATTAGACTTAAATGTGCTTTTCATGAGATTCATGATGCTCTCTTGCATGTTTTAATTATTATTCCTATGTGAGCATCATTGAAATCATCATGCCTAGCTAAAAGGCATTAGAAAAAGCACTTGTTGGGAGACAACCAAACACTTTTACTTTCTGTTTCTGTGTGATAACATCATTAAGCTAATGTATTAATCGTTTTTGTGTATTTTATTTCAATAAAGTGCCAAGTAAAGCCTTCGGGATGACTCACAAGATGAGTAGAATTGATGCTGAACCAAAACAAAAACTTTTGACTCCAGTGCACGATTTTTCATTTTTTACTGGAGCATGATAATGATCCAAATTTTCTACACAGTCTTAATATACAAATTCTTAAGCTTGATCTAATTTTCAAAAAATATTAGAGACAGGTAAGTATGTCTATACTACAAATCTTCACAGACTGTTCTGTTTTTAACAGATTCTGTTTTGCATGCATAGTTTGCTTGTTTTAGTGATTCCATAACTTATATTTGGTAATATAAATTATGGGAATGATAGAATACAATAGTTATCATTTGGGAACAATTATTAATCATGTCGTGACAGTACCTAAGTGAATCATTTATCTTTATTATACTAACCCTTCTCACGAAGTTCCGTTAAGTTTTGTGTGATTTAAGTTTTCAAGTTTTGGGTGAGACACCGATATGAGGAGAATAAGGATTGACAAGAACCTAATCTTGGGGATTCCCAAGGCACCCTAAGGTAATATCCAAGGAAGACTCAATCGCCTAAGCTTGGGGATGCCCCGGAAGGCATCCCCTCTTTCGTCTTCAACACTATCGGTATATCTTACTTGGAGCTATATTTTTATTCATCACATAATGTGAGTTTTGCTTGGAGCATCATTTTATTTTGTTTTTTTATGTTAGGTGTTATTTATAATCTTGTTTTTCAATAAAAAGTTCCAAGAATTGTCTTAGGATGCTTGCATTGCATGTTTGACGTGTGTTTTGTAAAAACAGAAACTTTCTTTGTAGTTTTAAATTTTCATTTTTTACTGGAGCGTGGAAAGTTTCTTAAATTTTTAAACAGTGTTTTCCTAAATTATTTAGCATTTACTAAATTTTCATACTTGTTTGAGTTAAAGTAGTACAATGTTTTAAAAATTGCTACACATTGTTCTGTTTAGACAGATTACTGTCATAGTTTTGTTATCTACTTATCCTATAGTTTCCAATAGAATATATGTTGGAAATATGCCCTAGAGGAAATAAATAAAGTGTTTATTATTTTATTTCCTTTTTCATGATAATCGTTTATTATCCATGCTATAATTGTATTAATTGGAAACATGGATACATGTGTGGATACATAGACAAACACAATGTCCCTAGTATGCCTCTAGTGAACTAGCTCGTTGATCGAAAGCTGGTTAAGGTTTCCTAGCCATGGACATGAGATGTCATTTGATAACGGGGTCACATCATTAGGAGAATGATGTGATGGACAAGACCCAAACTACAAACGTAGCTTATGATCGTATCAGTTTATTGCTACTGTTTTCTGCATGTCAAGTATATGTTCCTATGACCATGAGATCATGCAACTCACAGATATTGGAGGAGTACCTTGTGTGCATCAAACGTCGCAACATAACAGGGTGACTATAAAGGTGCTCTATAGGTGTCTCCGAGGGTGTCTATTGAGTTGGCATGGATCAAGACTGGGATTTGTTACTCCGTGTGACAGAGAGGTATCTCAGGGCCCACTCGGTAATACAACATCACAATAAGCCTTGCAAGCAATGTGACTAAGTGTTAGTTACGGGATCTTGTATTACGGAATGAGTAAAGAGACTTGCCAGTAACGAGGTTGAACTAGGTATGGAGATACCAACAATCGAATCTCGGGCAAGTAACATACCGAAGAACAAAGGGAACATCATACGGGATTAACTGAATACTTGACATAGAGGTTCAATCGATAAAGATCTTCGTAGAACATGTAGGAACCAATGTGGACATCCAAGTCCCTCCATTGGTTATTGACCGTAGAGGTGTCTCGGTCATGTCTACATAGTTCTCGAACCCGCAGGGTCTGCACACTTAAGGTTTGGTGACGTTTGGGTAGTATAGAGTTATGTATGGTGGTGACCGAAGTTTGTTCGGAGTCCCGGATGAGATCCCATAGGTCACGAGGAGCTCCGTAATGGTCCGGAGGTAAAGATTCATATATAGGAAGTCCCATTTTGGTCATCGGAAAAGTTTCGGGCTCATCGGTAGTGTACCGGGAGGCCTCCGGGAGGGGTATTTCGACCCAAGAGGCTTCATAGGATGTGGGAGAGTGAATATCAGCCCTTAGTGGGCTGGTGGAAACTCCCACACAAGGCCCATGTGGCTGGAGTAAAAAAACCAACAGGAAAAGGTGGGAAAAAATGGCAAAAAGGAGCAATCCTAGTCCTACTAGGATTGGAGGAGGAGAGTCCTCCTCCACCTCCCACTTCGGCCGAAGCCTCCAAGGCTTGGAGGCCAAGATGCCTCTCCTCCTCCCTCCCTCCTATATATAATAGTGGATTTCTAGGGTTTTTCAATTGTTTTTGAGCCACGTGCAAACCCTAATCTCTAGTGCATAGTTTCTCCTCTAGATCGGTTTTCTGCAGTGCTTAGGCGAAGCCCTGCCGGAATTGCTCCACCACCATCGCCGAAGCGCCGTCAGGCTGCCGGAGAACTATTCTTCCTCTCCACTCCTTCTTGCTGGATCAATACGGTGGAGATCGTCATCAACCTGTACGTGTGCTAAACACGGAGGTGCCGTCCGTTCGGTGCTAGATCAGAAGGATCGTGATCAAGTTCGTGGGACGGATCGTGATCAAGTTCATGGGACGGATCGTGATCGGATCGCAGGACGGATCATGATTGGATCGCGGGACGGATCATGATTGGATCACGGGACGCACGGCGATTTGGATCGCGAAGACGTTCGACTACACCAACCGCGTTTCTTAACGCTTCCCGCTTAGCGATCTACAAGGGTATGTAGATCCACTCTCCCTCTCATAGATGCTCATCACCATGGATAGATCTGCGTGTGCGTAGGAAATTTTTTGTTTCCCATGCAACATTCCCCAACAATATATTGGTAGATATAAATTGTGGAAACGATAGTAAGCAATAGATGTTTGAAAAATTTTGTGCAACTTGTCTTGGCAGTTCATCAAGTGTTGATTTGTTCTTATGTGTACTAACCTATCTCACGAGTTCTTTTTGAGTTTTCTATGGATGAAGTTTTTGAGAATAAGTGAAACCATGACATGACAGGATTGAACGAGAGACAAAAGCTCAAGCTTCCGGATGCCCAAGGCACCCCAAGTAGATATTTCAAGAAGTATCAAGCATCTAAGCTTTGGGATGCTATGCATCCCACCTCTCTCAGTCAATTATCGGTTAGCCTATGGTAAGCTTAAATTTTTATTCACTCACATGATGCATGCTATTCTTGGAGTTCTATTTTTGTTTAGTCTGTTGTTTGAATAAAATACTCAGATCTGAAAATCTTCATTAAGAGAGGCAGAGTCATCACATAGCTACTTAATTGTTTGACTACTCATTGATCTTCACTTATATCTTTTGAGAGTAGCCTGTCATTTACTCTTGTGCTTCACTTATATCCTATGAGTAAATTTTTTAATAAATTGAATAACATGAAGTTGAAATTATTGATTAGTAGTAGCTTCACATCTTGTTTGGAAATTAAAATCTATTGAAGTTTGACAATCACAATATTGGTTATACAAGTAATTCGTGAATGATTAGTATAAGGAAGAGAACTTTCACATACAAATATATTATCTTGGACATCTTCTATGATTGTGAATACCCATTAATTATTTTCAAACTTGACCAAATCAGTTGAAGTTGGACAAGGAAGACAACGTAATGAGTTATGGTTGTGTATATTTTCATAGAATTTATATTGTTATGAATCCTTCAACATGTGGTGTTTGCTTAGGATCTTTTGCTAGCCAAAAATTCGTACTAAGTAGAGATACTACTTGTGCATCCAAAAACCCTTTAACCCAGTTTCTTGCCATGAGAGTCCACTATATCTACCTATATGCGGTATTACCATGTCGTTCCAAGTAAATTTGCATGTGCCACCTCTAAAATTTCAAATGAGCATCTGTTTTGTGTGCCTGGACCGCTCATAGAGCGAAAGGGGGGCGGTCAGTATCTTCCATGTTAAGCAGGTTATTCTCATGATGAGTGTTTATTCACTCGTCCTTGCACAAGAGGGGCGGTCATAGGGATTCCTAGTCCCAAAAAAATGCAAATAATTAAACAAAACTCCCCAGGAATGCTATTGGTATGGACGGTACCCATGGATTCGGCTAGCCGTGGAGTGTGTTTGTTGGTGGAGGGGGAGTAAACCTTTACTTTTATCGCCTGGGAACCGCCGCTAATGTGCTTAACATGGAAGATATTGATAACTCTTGGTTGTAATGTTGATAGGAAGGATGCACCTCCCAAAATTATATTTATCTCTGTTTTAAACATTGAGCTCTGGAACATATGCAAATCCCTGCTTCTCTCTGCGAAGGGACAATCTATTTACTTTCATGTTATTTAATTTTCATGTTGAGTCAACTTCTTGTTCCAACCTACTTCTATTAGTTGGCAAGCATCTTGTGGTGGGGAAAGATCTAGGCACATATGGCAGTCAAATATATTTGATCATAACTTATTATTGTTGAATATTATCTCTATGATAAATGAGCTGGGAGGCAAAACATTAAGCCCCTATCTTTCTATGTTTTCTATGGATGCCATTTGTTCTAAAAATATGCTTTGAGTACTAGCAATCATAGAAGACTAAATGATGATTGAGTATGTGGGGCTCTTACTTAGACTTTGTTGAGAATAAGTTGAATTGCAATTGTTTGGTGACTAAGAACATAGGTTGTTAAGTTTCAAGAGAATTCACTGTTTGAACCATAACATGTGAATTGGTTGCTTCTTTATCACGATGAGCTTTATGAGAAAGAGTTGTTGTTATGATGCTAGGAAAAATGGTTAAAATTATCATTGATCAAACTTATGCACTATGCTAGCATTCATACTTCATAAATTATTTCTTTTATCATTTACCTACTCGAGGACGAGTAGGAATTAAGCTTGGGGATGTTGATACGTCTCCAACGTACCGATAATTTATGAAGTATTCATGCCATATTCATATATGTTTATAATACTTCTATATGCTTTTGATGCACTTTACATGATTTATTCAGAACTAACCCGGACTGACGCTGTTTTCAGCAGAATAACCGTGGTGTTGTTTTTGTGCAGAAAATGAAAGTACTCAGAATCACCCGAAACTTTTTGGTGATTTTTCTGGACCAAATAGGCAATATTGGAGAGAAGAGCCACAAGGTGGGAACAACCCACCAGGTCACGCCAGAGGGCCCAGGCGCGCCCTGGTGTCTTGTGCCCTCCTCGTGGCCCATCTTGGCGTGAAACTGATGCCCAAAAATCCTATAAATATAGAAACCATCAGAAATAACCCTAGACTCTCCGCTCCACCGCCGCAACTCTCTGTACCGAAGAAAAAATAATCTGGAAACATTCCAGTACCCTAAAAAAGAGGGGAATCCATCTCCGGTGGCCATCATCATCATCCCGACGGAGGCCATGACGAGGAGGGAGTAGTCCAGCCTCGGGGCTGAGGGTATGTACCGTAGCTATGTGTTCAATCTCTCTCTCTCATGTTCTTGAGAATTCATGATCTTGATGTATCACGGGCTTTGTTTATATAGTCGAATCACATGATGTTATTCCATCTCTATCTTGTTGTGATGAATTGAGTTTTACCTTTGAGATCTTATTATGTTGGATTGAATATTGGATTTGAGAACACTTAATATATGTCTTGCATGTGTATACCCATGGTGACAATGGGGTGTTCTATTGATTCACTTGATATATGTTTTGGTACTCAACTTGCGGATTCCCGGTGACATTGGGTTAATCTATGCATAGGGGTTGATACATGTTTGGTGCGTATCCTATAATTAACTCATGGATACTTGTGGTGACATTGGAGTATCTAGGTGACATTAGAGTTGGTTGATGCGTATCATATGGTGTTATTCTAGTACAAACTCTTAGCTAGATCGATCGGAAAGGATAACTTGGTGTTATCTTAGTACGAACTCTTGGATAGATCGATCAAAAAGGATAACTTTAAGGTGGTTTCGTACCCTACAAACAATTTCTTCTTATATTCTCCGCTAGATAAGAACTTTGGAGTGATTCTTTGTTGCACATTAAGGGATGGTTATGTGATCCAATTATATTAGCATTGTTGAGAGATTGCACTAGTGATACATCTTCAACGTATCTACAATTTTTTGTTGTTCCATGCCATTATATTATCATTCTTGGATGTTTTACCATCATTTCATTACCACTTTATATCATTTTTTGGGACTAACCTATTGACATAGTGCCAAAGTGCCAGTTGCTGTTTTCGCTTGTTTTTTTACTTCGTAGAAAATCAATACCAAACGGAGTCCAATTGTGATGAAACTTTTTGGAGATTTTTTCTGGACCAGAAGACACCCGATGGGACAAATAAGTACCAGAGAAGAAGACTGAGGGGGGCACAAGACACCAGGGAGCGCCAGGGGCCCCCTGTCATGACCTGGTGGGTTGTGCCCACCTCGGCCCCTCTCTGAACCGCCTCTAATGCCTATAAATTCTCAAATATTCGGAAAACCCTAGAGGAGTCGACGAAACACAATTCCAGCCGCCGCAAGTTCCAGAACCGCGAGATCCAATCTAAACACCATCACAGAGGGGTTCATCTTCCTCATAGGTGTCTCTCCGATGATGCGTGAGTAGTCCACCATAGACCTACGGGTCCGTAGGCAGTATCTAGATGGCTTATTCTCTCTCTCTCTCTCTTATGATTCTCAATACAATGGTCTCTTGGAGATCTATTTGATGTAAACTTTTGTAGTGTGTTTGTTAGGATCCGATGAATTTTGAGTTCATGATTAGTTTCTGTCCATGAATATTATTTGAGTCTTCTTTGATCTCTTATATGCATGATTACTTATAGCCTCGTATTTCTTCTTCGAATCTTTGGTTTAGTTAGGCCAACTAGATCGATTTTTCTTGCCATGGGAAGAGGTGCTTTGTGATGAGTTCGATCTTGCGGTGTTCTTTCCCAGTGACAGAAGGGGCAGCAAGACATGCATGTGTTGTTGCTATCAAAGATAACAAGATGCGGTCTATTCCTACATGAATAGATCTTGTCTACATCATGTCATCGTTCTTATTGCATTACTCTGTTTTACAATGAACTTAATAAACTAGATGCATGCTGGATAGCAGTCGATGTGTGGAGTAATAGTGGTAGATGCAGGCAGGAGTCGGTCTACTTATCTTGGACGTGATGCCTATATAATGATCATTTCCTTGGATATCGTCATGATTATTTGATCTTATATCAATTGCCCAATAGTAATGTGTTGACCCACCATGTGCTATACTCATGAGAGAAGCCACTAGTGAAACCTACGACCTCCAGGTCTACTTTCCATCATATTGCTTTCTGATCTACGTTTTTTCACTTTTTGTTTTCAGATCTACAAAACCCAAAATATATTGCTGCATATTTACTCTTTTTATTTTACGTTCTTGAGAGATCTATCTCTCCTATCTATCACTACCTAATCTATCTTATTATCGTAGAGAGATTGATAATCTCTCTTTCACGTGGGGTTGCAAGTATTTGTTGTTTGTGTGCAGGTGTGCTTATTGGGTGTTGGTGATCCTTCTACTAGTTCGATAACCTTGGTTTCATAACTGAGAGAAATACTTATCGTCGTTGTGTTGCATCATCCCTTCCACTTTGGGGAAATACCGACACAGTCTCAAGCCACATCAACTAGCGAAAGTACGGACCCTAGGCCTTGTTTTCAAGCATTGCAATACCGTTTGTGCTCACTTTTGTTACTTGCTACCTTACTGTTTTTATATTTTTAGATTACAAAAACTTATATCTATCATCCATATTGCACTTGTATCACCATCTCTTCGCCGAACTAGTGCACGTATACAATTACCATTATATTGAGTTTGTTGGGGACACATGAGATTTCTTGTATTTGATTGCAGGGTTGTTTGAGAGAGACCATCTTCATCCTACACCTCCCACGGATTGATAAACCTTAGGTCATCCACTTGAAGGAAAATCGCTACTGTCCTATAAAACTCTGCGTTTGGAGTCCGAACAAAGTCTACATGAATAAGGTTGCGTAGTAAACATCACTGGCGTAGTCGTACCCGACAGTAGCATCAGTCTCGGTGTCTACCGGAGAGAGGAGGGGGGGAGAAACAATAAATACAAGCAAGAAGATGCATGAGATTGCAATATGCAGATCTAGGAATGAGCCAACAGTACTACATGTCACAGACGGAGCGGGAAAATATCTGATGATATTTCCCGGATCTTTAGCCATTACCGGACAAATGATCCTAACGCAAAATGTTCATATTCATCATGTTAGGAGCATGTAATAGATGAAGGGACAATATATTTGGATTCATGGGATTTTTCTAAGCAACTTTTATGTATAAAACTTTTTCATCCGAACTACGGATTATTTTATATGATTTTTCGAAGTTTATTACATTTTCTAAAATTTATGGATTATTATTAATACGAATTAAATACAATGAATACTTTTGTCACATAATCCTACAATAGCCTGTGTGTATGACAGTTGGGCCGGTCTTATTTAACTACATTGATTTATTTAGCAGCAGGGTCCACATGCATTTTCTATAGACTAACTTAGCCTTAATCTAGTCCTAGTTAGATCTGGCCTAATTAAACAAGGGCCAACCCGCGTGAAGTGGTGGTGCCACATCTGGTGATCTGGGCACGGAGAGCATGAGCTCCACGGCCGGCTGGGAGCTATGGACAGCGGCACCAGCGAAAAGCAGCAGCAACGGCAGCTAGACAGCAGCTAGCAGCGGCGGTTAGAGAACAGCAAAGAGCAGCAGCAGCAGTGAGAGCATCCAGTAGCTTGTTTATTTCATAGTCTAAACTAAATATAGATCATCGTAGGTTAAAAAACGTCTTCAACATCTAGTCTATCTTATAATTTAAATTTTAGACAACCATTGATTTAGCTATCCATTGTTCATATTTGGACGACAGAATGAGGATATCTAAATCGATGGTTGTGGCTGCATGCGTGAACGACGGAGGTTGCGAACCGTTGGAAATATAAACTGATAAATTTAAACAATTCCTTGAAAAAATAAGATTGTCTAATTTACATCATTATCTGTACCATTGTCTATACCAGAGAAGCCATTAAAGATGCTCTGAGCAGCAGCAGCGATGCAGAAGTAGCAACGGCAAGAGTAGCAGCAACATTAGCGCTAAGCAGCAGCGACGGAGACCAGCGCGACGGCAGCGACGGCAAGCGGCATCAGCAGCAGCGGTCCGCAATAGCACAACGCAGAGCAGCGGCAGCCGCGGGCGGCAGCAGCGGCAGGCCGTAGCGATGCCACGCGCAGGCGTGCATGTACGCGTACGCTCGGACGGGCTCGGAGATGGCAGCTATGACAACGGATCGAGGACGGGAACGAGGGGGATCGGAAGAGGGACTCACCACGGAGCTCGTGGAAGTGGTTAGGGAGCGCGGGGGCGACCGGAGGACGATGGCGACGACGAGATGGTGACGGCCGGACGAAGAAGAAGACGACGACGCCGGTTACGCAGCTCCCCGGCTTGAGCTGGTGCCAAGCCGCGATGGACGCGTCAACGAGGGCGAGACAGCGGTGATCGCATGAGCTCGCGAGCTCTAATTCGAGCCAGAGAGGAGGGAGACGAAGGGGGTCGAGGGGGGAATGGAACAGCTCGATCTAGGATTTCCAGGGGACCTGTTTGTAGGATTGGGGAGGCTCTGTCGAGTGCGTGGCGGCCATCGAGCCGTGGTGGCCGTGGATGGCCTTCACGCCATGGCCTCTGCCTCCTCTGTACGTAGGTAGGAGAAATGGTCAGGGTGGGCTGGGCCAAAGCACTGTAGCAGTATAGAGCCCATCTGTACAGTAAAGTTTTAGTATTGGGAATCGTTTCTATACGACAAGCCGGAACGCTCGGCCGGTCAAGCGCGCGTAGCTTGATCGGTTTGATCGTACGCGCGGCGTTCGCATAGAAGCCACGAGTTTTTTTTTTGGTTCCACGTATTCACATAACATAACGTCTATCTTAGGACATGTACAATGATGTTATATTAAAAGTGTCATGTAAGATAAATAATGAATTGAAGAAAAAAAACTCATAAAAAAGGCTTTGTCTTTTCTTATTTAAGAGAAAACAAGAGGTGATCTCTTAATACAATATGTCTCATCATGCTTTTAAGAATAACTAGTTATTGAAGATAAGACCAAGAGATGATCCATTGTAGACTCTCTCTTTTGCCATCTCTAAATTACATGAAGACTTAAGATATGACTATCTTATCAACCATTGTACATGCCCTTATCTGATCGAGTCATTCTCCTCCACAGGTCTTCTTTCTCAAAACAAATGGTGACCGCAGGACGGCGAGGATGGGGTAACGCTAATCCAAGGAAAAAACCGACATCGTACTTTTTGCTACATGCTTCAACGACGTCGGAATTTGTTACGAACGAGCATCACATAATGCTTCAACCGGCGCCACGTTTTGCTCCGATGCACAATCCATGCCGCGTTTTTGCTACAACCGGCGTCGTTTTTTGCTACATTTGTTTTCATTTTTTGCTCCACTATTCATGGTTGGGTTGCGATATACAACGGCGGCGATGACTTTTTGTTGTAACCGTAGTAGTTTTTTGCTTCATCCGGCAACAATTTTTGCTACATCCATTCATTTGGACGAAAAATGAATGCGACCTGCAACGGCTACTTACAACCGGCAGCGACGATGACTGCTTTTTTTGCTGCAACACACGTCGCGAAAAAGCTACAACCGGCAACAAAAAAGGTACAACTGTCGGACTGGCTAGCTGCAACCAGCGACGGCGAATTTGTGACCCGCGACGGCAAACAGCTGCAATCTATGACCAAGGAGCTGTAACCGGCGTCCAGTTTTGCTACAACCTGCGTTTTGTCGTGCTACCACTGAGGCCGAGTTTGCTACAACCTGTGTCAAGGGTTGGAGAAAACTTCAACCCGTGTGTATGGAGCGGTGACTACCGACGGCGAGAACCATGGTAGACGACGAGCGCGACGACCAACAGGACGAGCGGTGGTGTCGCGGGGTAACCGTCAGCCGTAGCCGAACGCGAGGTGGGCGGCACAGGATGCGGCGACAGAGGCAGTGCGGAGGGGCTCGATCCCGTGCGTAGGAGAAAGGAGAGATGCCAGATCGCACGACCCTAATTGTTTTAATCAGGCGCCACCAGCCTAGCCATTCTCCGTTTGAAGCTTTTCAGAAGCGCGTTGTAGCTTCTTCTCAACTCTGGTTGCATTTGTTTGCATCGTCAGTTGTAGCAAAATTGACCTCGCCGGCTCCAGCAAAATGCTTACCCTATGATTGTAGCAAAAATTTACGCCGGTAGTAGCAAAAGTCATCAACGGTAGCAGCAAAAATCCATCTCGTCGCCATTATCGGTCGCAGCTTCACCATGATGGATGTAGAAACATCCATCGCCAGTAGTAGAAAATTCAACAACGGTTGCAACAAAAAAAGCTACCACGGTAGTAGGTCGTAGCTCCATCGTGATAGATGTCACAAACCTGACGCCGGCGGTAGAAAAAAATGACAACGATTGCAACAAAAAAACTTGGCAACGACAACCCGTTTCACGCGGGCAGACGACGGGCGTTCGGCGGGTTCAGTTTTGCATGCGTTCAGCTGGATACAGTTTTGCTTGACCGAACGAACCGAAAGGAGCGAGATCCAACGTTTACGGTTGGATGAATCCAACGGACGCTGGTGGACCGGCGGAACGACTCGGACGGTCGACTGGCGCAGCTCAGTGCCCTTTAGTATTTCCTTTTTCTTTTCTATACCTTTTGTAACTCCTGTGTTTTGCAATTAGTTGACCCACCAAATGAAATTTGTTGTCTATCAAACTTGGTACATAAATCATGCACAATATTGTGGTGTTGCACAAAAAAGTTTCAGATATTTAGTAAAGTTTAAATATTTTTGAAAATTGAAAAGCTCAAGTTATTTTTTGTTGGACCACTTATTAATTACCTAGGGATTTATCCGTGAGTCAAATGATGTTGGTTTCAACATGACAATTACTTAGAGAATATCTGTAACCCAACCAAGTTTTTTTTCTTTTATAGTGAAGTAATAATTTACTTGACTTAGAATGGCTGAATTAAATCTGGTTGGTCTACCTAAATATTACTAGGGTCAAATTGGGGAAATGGGTGATGTTGTTTTCTTTAACATAATACTTTTGTATTATTTGTAAAAATTATTAACACTATTAATTAAGTGTTTGAAGAAATATTTTCTGCACTTTATTTCAATTCAATTTTTGAGTTGAATCACTTCTTTAATTGCATCTTAAATATGAAAATATGATGACATGGCATATTAGCATGGGTTTGCTGTAGCTAATCATCAGGGGTGTTACAAATATCCTCCACTACAAGAAATCCCGTCCCAAGATTTAAGAGGTTGGGGGTAAGGGGGAAGTTCTGGTTACGAAATTTAAACGGATCTTCTCGTCCCGGTTGCTCTTCTTGAAGAAGTTGATACCTTTCATTGATGCCTTCAATTCTCTGTTTCAGATCACCCTGATGAAGTCATCATCCTTTATTCGGGATCTTCATCGTCCTACGAATGCGATAAGAGGGAAAACTCTGGAAGAACGTGGCTACACAAAGTTAGGCATCTGACGATGAACCCAGGGAAGAAGACATGAATTATTCCTCGAGCTGTAACTAGGGAATTCATTGAGTGCAATATGCGGTGGTACAAAGGTTTAAAAAGGATAGGCAATCATTCGATGCCTGGTCCGAAGATGAAAGGGGTCTAGAGCAACGAAAATAAAAATTGCGCCTAATACTAGAATAGATCATCCCTTGGGCGGTGGCTCGGGAATTTCATACGAATTCGAGTGCAAAGGATACTTTAGAATCAATGTTGTACATGAGAGTCAGGTTTCGACCCTCTAGAACTCTGGGTTATGGGCCCACCATGTGGGTTAAGAGTAGGAAGAACGATGACATCTTACACGGTCATGGTAGCAAGACAAGTCAGAGGATAGCTTGTCGGTTATGTTGGCAATATCGTCGATACCAAGGGCGGGGGACGAATAGACCATTTTCCTGCTCGTTGAAATGAGGTGGACCAATAGGCAAAGTTCTTGTCCACCGGCGGTTACCGGAATGTTATCAACAATAGTAACATGATCTTACTGATAGAGTTGTTCACCGAGGTGTTTACCTAAGCAGAGAATTATTACTACTGAGATCATATTATCTCAAGAAAGGTTAAACATACCAATGGAAAGGAAAATGGGATTACTAGATCAACCAGACCAACGGAAAGGAAAATGTGTTCTAAACACAAATGTCAGGAGTATAGCCTTCCCAAGGACAAGCGGAGCATAATATGCATGATAGGGACCCCAAGTATGTAATCCTTTAGACAAAGGGGTAAGGAATTTATGAGGTTACTCATACCATGATGTTTGGATAATTGATCAAGAAACATTTAGCATTGCACTTCCAATGTTCCCTTTCATGATCGGAATATCATAGTCAATCTTCGGGGTAGCGATGACATGGTCATCAGGTAAAGATCAGACCTTGGATACATAAAGGATCCATCATGAACAACTTATATAATAAGTCATACAATTTTGTTACGGAAGAATGGCTAATCTCCGAACCAGATACCACAATAATAGGTCCTCCGGCCAGGGGTGCTAGCCATGACTCCGCCTTATTAGGTTACATAAAGATCGATGTTATAATTCTTGGAAGAATGTTCCAATCATCATATCTGCCCGGGATTCAGATCTGATTGGTGTCACGATACCTTAGACTCGGGATGCCTGAGAAGAAAAAGGGTGCAACAAAAATTGACGGGATAACGTTGCAAGATTCTTTGGAAATGAACTACGGAAGCAAGCTTTGAATCATAAGTTGAATCGGAGGACACATGAACACAATGTCCAGACATTCGTGCCCACGTGGTAGTTTTACAATGAGATGCAAAAAGTTCTGGTTGGGAACCATCATAGGGGATATCAAAGTTCCATGCGTAAGTCTGGAATAGCTCTTACGTAGAACTTCTTTTCCCAGATCAATCAACTAGTGGTCTGGCGTGCTAGGAAATACATATGGAGTGAAGGTAGCAAATCTATCAAACCAAAGAATACTTCGCACATGCAAGAAAGAATTGGAACGATTCCAGAGGAAGCGAAACAAAAATATTCTCATAATCACGACAACAAAAATGCACATGAACTTAGAGAAAAACACTCCTTTTATCAAACATATTCTTCATGATCTAGGCACAAAGATAATGTTTTCAAAAGTCTCCAGCACTAGCTTAAATGTTCATATTGAACCATGAAGAAGATGAGGATGTTGTTGATGGGCTCAGCAACAATTCGTCAAGATTTCCACAAAGATGGATCTCCAGGATTATGTGAACAAGGTGATAGCATTGGTCAAACCAGCTGATATATTGAGGTATGCCCGAGGGAAACATCCATAATTAAACATTAATCGAAAGGTGCACCCAAAATCCAGACTAAGTCGCACGACCAATGCTAGAATGTTGATTCAACAGTCAACACACTAAGAATGGACTTATTGTTCATTAAATCCAAGCTAAAAGAGTTGTTATACCATACGTGTTGAATTTACACATCATAGTCCATTTGTCGGTATTCCAGTTAAAAACAACACGGGGACTAAGAAATGAAAGGTGACGACAAGAAGTATCACTATATCATGAATTCTTAAGATGTGTGCAATTCTCACGACATTCTTGACAAAATATGGTAATACTCCAAGATATAACATAAGACAAGACGACTAACAAGGAACTTAAGGTTCAACCAAAACAAGAGCAGGTTGCATTTGGAAGGAAGGCAAGGATGTCGTCACTGACAACACCAATTACCAAGGGCAAGGATGCAACTCCTCATCATGAATTTAATCAATACCCTGGAAGAGCATTAGAATGTTGACAATGATCATGACACAAATGTCGAGAGGTCTCTTGAAGGTTTAATCGATCAGAGACGACAACAAGCAAAGAAATGGTGAAGCAAAAGGTTGTCAGAACCACAGATTAGGGTGCTAGCTCAAAATCAAAATTTCCTTTCAATACAGCCAACATGACATTGAAAATTTGATCTAATCTTATTACCTTGTTGGAATTGTGATTCAGGGATGAAGGATATAGATAGCATGGTCAAGCTTTAGCAGGACGATGATGATGTAGCCTAACAGCTTGGAATGACATGATCGAGTACAAACTCATAAGCAAAGAAGATTACTAAGAGTTGTTGAATCGCAATGCGTACTCGATTCAGTTATCGGTGTCCTTGAGTGTCCAACAACTCAGAACACAAGGAAAATGGAATCAATGAAATATCTTAGTTGATGAGGAGCTCATAAGAAGTTATTTAGCTCCGTGATATTCTTGAGATACCAGGGATAATTCTCGGAGGTAGACCAGAATAGAGGTTAGATTAGTGTATTGATCCTTTGGAAGATAAATACTTTAACTTGCCTGAGAATGAAATAGAAGTATAACAACATGGTTGGAATCACGATTGCAAAGCACAAGATCACAGATACCAGAGCAAATTATACCAAGGGGATTTTATTGCTACGAGAAGCATCCATGATAAAACATACACCGGGTCCATGAGCATGAACACAAATTCAAGGTCGACTTCCACTTATTCAAGGCATAACCTTTCATTCACTCCTCTCTTTCGATGAAGTTGTAGGGTTGACATTTTAACTGGCAAGCACCAGTAGAGTATGACCCATAGAAGTTTCCGGGCTCACACGGATTAGGGAAGGCATTGGTTCAACCCATCGGGGCATCTTAGGAACATATACCATAAACTTCAAGAGTAATTGACACATGCTTAATAACAGAGCAAGGCGGACCAAAGCATAGGATACAACCTATCAGAGGGAGAAGACACAATTTACCAACGACATCATGTATCAGGGGAAGAAGTCTCAGGATTTTGAATGCGAAGAATGCTATCGGATAATAACCCAACAATGGGTCTGGCGGTCAACAAAGAACTTGATGTGAGAATCAGTACTAAATTAGAGGAAGAAGGAATGGAAGGCATTAGATTATAGAACATCTGAATAACTTTGATGCTTAAATAACCAAAGGAAATAAGTTCTCCAAATTGGTGTATCGGAATCAGATGCTCCGATCATATACAGTAAGTCGAATGGACTTAGATGGACAATCAATCCAGGTTGATTTGTCGAGAACCAACTCGGGTTTGGAAAGATGTCTGAGCCGGAAAGATAATTTATGAGAAACAACTGATGACTGCATGCATTCAAACACAAGTTGAATCAATAAAATCAAATGACAATCACAAAGTATTTTAATGAATATTGCTAGACATATGGAATTAATCATAATGCAAGCAGGTGAGGAAGATCAAGAGTAAAAGGCTACTAAGGATTTCAGAAGGTCGAATAGCGAAACCCATGACAACTGAGGACGAACGAATCCTCGGTAAGATAATTCAATGTACCTTGTAATCACAAGAGCAACTAGAAATGAAAGTACGAGCGAAAATTGTATGTAATCATACATAAGGGTTGATGGTGAGAGGGAATCACAAAAGCGATGAGCACAAGTTCTCGGGAGACATCAGAGAGTACCTTTGAAGTCTTTTGGTGAATCAAGTCATCATCTGGAATGAGGGGATCTCTAGGAAGAAGTATTTACGAGAACCTAAATTAGAGTTAGCAAAAATCTTTAACCCGGATAGAAGAGAGATCCAAACCCAGAGTATAGATGAGGAATAAATGATCCTAGTACCACCCGATTGAGATGTGGGCCCGTAAGCCACACAACAATGTTAGTGAAGTTTTTCAAGTACTAGACTCAACTTCGACCAAGGAGTTGGAAAGGGGGCTACCTACAGGCAGTCGACTCTGATACCAACTTGTGACGCCCCCAATTTTGACCATACGCTAATCATACAGGAAATGCGTATGACCAAGATTAGGGACTCACTAATCGATATCACAACACAACACTAGACACAATTGAAGTCATACAACTTCATATTACAAGCTACGGGCCTCGAGGGCTCGAATACAAAGCTCGACAAGCACGAGTTAGCGGAAGCAAATAATATCTGAGCACAAATAGAAGTTAGACAAGTTTTGCATTAAGAAGGCTAGCAAAAACATAACAACGGATCGAAAGAGGCGAGGCCTCCTTCCTGGGAACCTCTGATCCTACTGCGTGTCGAGGGCAGCCTCCACGTAGTAGTAGGCTCTAGCGGTGGTCTAGTAGTCATTGTAAGAGCACATTTATCCATGTGTGGTTTTGGTAATTGATGACAATCCCTATGGACTAATGGTTTCCTTGAGTTATATTCGAAGGATTTGTCCGTAGCTACTTCTTGATGTCCATCTGTTAGTTTCAAGGAGTTTACATGGTGACCAAGGTGGTATTCAAGGTTTTATCCAAAGATTGGTCATGTGAGAGTTGAGCTCATTGCAAGCATGTCTTGAAGAAGAAGATTGTGTGAACATTCATGTTCACTTTCAAGACATCATCTTTGTGAAGAGAGAAGAGAAGACACAAGGTTGATCAAGATTAAGGCAAAGAATGATTCAAGTTGATCAACTCACAAAGCGCAGAATATGTACCAAGTGGGATCAAGTGATCCCATGGTAGGGTAAGCATTGTCCATTACGCTTTGTGTACTAACCCATGGTCTACATGAGAGTTTGTTGTGGGTTAGGTATATTTCCATGGGCTTGCATCAAGAGGAAGATCTCATACAACCCATGGAGGATGACATCAAATGGTGATCGTCATCAAGGTTGCGGTGTGCAAGTTCAAGTGAAGCATCATGGAGAGATCATGCTTGAAGCTTGCCATCCATTATGGTGACAATGGACTTGTGAATATGTGACAAAGAGTGGCTCACCCATAGTGGATTATGGGGGAGCAATCAACTAGTATTCATCGAGCCAATGCAATCAAGAAAGGTGGTCCATCTTGAGGAGGACAAGATCGTCATCATCTAGCTCAAGTGGACTATGTGCAAGGCAAAGGTTTGACCTTGATAGGGTTTTATATTTTACCGATCTCATGATGGTAGTTGGGAGACCAGGTTATAGGATCGATAGCCATACTATCAGGGGGGGCTCTTAAGTGAGTAGCTTGATCGTATTGTTCGTTGAGAGCTCAAACCATTTCATTCTTGGCATCATCATTTTTCTTGGTTCTTGGTTGGCTTTTCTGTATATGGGTTCTTGATCTTATGGTCATCTTCATGACAAGCTCAAGTTCATAAAAAACAGAGTCCATATGATTTTTCTATAATGTTTTTGATGTTGGAGTTTTTGTCGCTGTTGGAAAGCTCTTGTCGTCTTGAATACAACAAGCTTGAGTTTTCTCAATCCAGAGCTCATATGTGAAGGTTATGGCAGTTCTGGTTTTACTGTTTCCATCTGGTTGCTTGGGTTCTTTGTTACTCTCCCGAGGGCGGTAGTACTGCTGGGGGGTTCTGACTCCTTACGCGGTAGTACCGCTGGGGGGTTCCGACTCCTTACGCGGTAGTACCGCTCAAGGGTTCCGACTCCTTACGCGGGGCACCAAACAATGCCTGGTGTTTGGTGACCCGCGCCACCAGAGCGGTAGTAGCAAGCGGTACTACCACTACGCCCTACTACAGCTAAAATTTGCGTACGGGCGGTAGTACCGCTCCCAGGGCGGTACTACCACGTGTGTGCGGGTTGTGGGGGTAACGGTTGGATTTTTCCCCACCTATTTAAGGGGGTCTTCTTCCCCAATGGATTTTATCATTTGTGCTCGAGTTTCCCCCCATTGTTAACCTTTTTTGAGCTTTCTATCTCTCAATCCCTCCAATGATTCTTTCTAGTTCTTGAGGGAAAAGGGAGAGGAGATCTAGATCCACATTTCCACCAATCACTTTCTCCTCTATGTGAGGGGAACCCCTTGGATCTAGATCTTAGAGTTCTTCATGTTCTTCTTTGTTCTTCCTCTCATTTTCCTCCATAGAATTAGTTCTTGTGGTGGGATTTGGGAGAGAAGGACTTGGGCACTCCGTGTGCCCTTGGGATTGCAATTGGTGCATAGGTTTGAGTTCTCCATGGTGATACGTGGAAGTAAAGCTTGGGAAGCTTATTACTCTTGGGTGTTTGAGAACCCTAGAGCTTGTTCCTCTTGGGTGCCTTGGTGCCCTAGACGGTTGTTGGTGCCTCAGAGCTCAATCATTGTGGTGTAAAGCTCCGGTCAAGTATTGGGGCTCCAATTAGGTTGTGGAGATTGCCTCGAGAAATTTGTACGGGTATCGGTGATCGCCCCCAAGGGTTGCCAAAGTGTACGGGTACCGGTGACCGCCCCCAAGGGTTTCCATTTGTATGGGTTCGGTGACCGCCCTCAAGGGCCCCTTAGTGGAATCGCGTCATCTTGCATTGTGCGAGGGCGTGAGGAGATTACGGTGGCCTTAGTGGCATCTTGGGGAGCATTGTGCCTTCACACCGCTCTAAACATAGATTAGCATCCGCAAGGGTGTGAACTTCGGGATACATCATCGTCTCCGCGTGCCTCGGTTATCTCTTACCCGAGCCCTTTACTTATGCACTTTACTTTGTGATACCCATATTGTTTCATGTTATATATCTTGCTACCACTTGGTTGTTTATCTTGCTTAGCGTAAGTTGTTGGTGCACATAGGTGAGCCTACTTGTTTTAGGTTTTTTGCTTGACTAATTAAATGTTAGTTTTATTCCGCATTATTTCAAGCATAAACCATAATTATTTTAAAGCGCCTATTCACCCCCCCTTTTGGCGACATCCATGTCCTTTCAGTCGTCTCCGACATACTCCATCTCCTGGACTCTGTCATCCAAACATTGTAATCGTATCGAGGGGGAATAGAAAGCAAAGCAACGGTGGGTACTCATCCAAAGTACTCGCAAGGCTGACATCAGAACTATGCTAAGTATGCATTAGTATCAAGGAATGGTGTAATATCTGGACTGACTGCAGAAAGCAAGAATGGGTGGGAAGGCCTAGTCCTATAGAAGACTAGCATCTTCAACATATTGTAGCATTAGAAGAGTAGATTGGTATATCATATATAACAATATTGTTGTAGCAATTTCATTAAGTAACCATGCCCAGAGCCAACATTCATTTCAATTTTAAGTCACAATTTTAGTTGTAGTAGATCGAGGTACAACTCCAAGTCGTCCTGTTACCGTGGACATGGCTATTCGAATAGTTGAATTCATCCCTGAAGGGGTGCACCACATTTTCCAACACGCTTGATAACCCTTGGCCGGACACACTTTCATGGGTCATGCCCGGCCTCGAGACATCATCATGTCATTGACCTACCTAGGCTCAACAGAGAGGCCAATTCACCGGTCTAAATCCTAAGCGCGTAGGGGTGATACGTTGGACAATTTTTGCTTGTTCCATGCCATTATATTATCATTCTTGCATGTTTTACAACCATTTTATAACAACTTTATATCATTCTTGGATGTTTTAGTGCCAAAGTGCCAGTTATTGTTTTTGCTTGTTTTTTACTTCGCAGAATATCAGTACCAAACGGGGTCCAATCGCGACGAATTTTTGGGAGATTTTTACCGGACCAGAAGACACCTAGTGAGCCAAAGAAGAGCCATGAAGGTGGGCAATGGAGAGCACAACCCACTGATGGGTTGTTCCCTCCATGGGGCCCCTCTCCACCACCTTCGATGCCTATAAATTCCCAAATACTCTGAAAACCCTAGGGGAGTCGACGAAACACAATTCTAGCCACCGCAAGTTCCAAAACCTTGAGATCCAATCTAAACACCATCATGGAGGGGTTCATCTTCTTCATAGGTGCCTTCTCCGATGATGTGTGAGTAGTCCACCATAGACCTAAGGGTCTGTAGGTAGTAGCTAGATGACTTCTTCTCTCTCTCTCTCCCTCTCTCTCTCTCTTATAATTCTCAATAAAATGGTCTCTTAGATATCTATTTGATGTAAACTTTTGCGGTGTGTTTGTTGGGATCCGATGAATTTTGAGTGTGTGATCAGTTTCTATCCTTGAATATTATTTGAGTCTTCTTTGATCTCATATATGCATGATTACTTATAGCCTCGTATTTCTTGTTCCAATCTTTGGTTTAGTTAGGCCAACTAGATTGATTTTCTTGCCATGGTAAGAGGTGCTTTGTGATGCGTTCAATCTTGCGGTGTCCTTTCCCAGTGATAGAAGGGGCTGTAAGGCACACATGTATCATTGCCATTAAGGATAACAAGATGGGGTCTATTCCTACATGAATAGATCTTGTCTACATCATGTCATCGTTCTTATTGCATTACTCTATTTTTCAATGAACTTAATACACTGGATGCATGCTGGATAGCGGTCGATGTGTGGAGTAATAGTGGTAGATGCACGCAGGAGTTGGTCTACTTATATTGGACGTGATGCCTATATAATGATCATCACCTTGTATATCGTCATAATTATTCCATCTTCTATCAATTGCCCAAGAGTAATTTGTTCACCCACCCTGTTCTATACTCATGAGAGAAGCCACTAGTGAATCCTATGGCCCACGGGTCTACTTTTCCAACATATTGCTTTCCGATCTATCTTTTTGCCTCTTTGTTTTCAGATCTACAAAACTAAAAACCCAAAAACATATTTCTGCACTTTTTATTTTCCCTTTCTATTTTGTGTTCTTGAGAGATCTATCTCTCCTATCTATCACTACCTAATCTATCTTTTTACCGTAGAGAGATTGACAACCTCTCTTTCACGTCGGGTTACAACTATTTGTTATTTGTGTGCAGGTGCTCCTTATTGGGTGGTGGTGATCCTCCTACTAGTTCGATAACCTTGGTTTCATAAATCAGGCAAATAGTTATTGTTGTTGTGCTGCATCATCCCTTCCTCTTTGGGGAAATACCGACGTAGTCTCAAGCCACATCAAAGGAATTTTTGGCGTCGTTGCCGGGGAGGAAGCATGTTGGGGAATGTTGCATGGGAAACAAAAAAATTCCTACGTAGACGCAAGATCTATCCATAGTGATGAGCATCTACGCGACGTAAAGTCGATCTACATACCCTTATAGATCGCTAAGTAGAAGCGTTAAGAAACGCGGTTGATGTAGTCGAACGTCTTCGCGATCCAAATCGCAAGCCATCCCGCAATACCATCACGATATATCCCATGATACCATCACGATCTGTCTCGCGATCCAATCATGATCCGTCTCACAATCCAATCACGGTCCTTCCAATATAGTGCCGAACGAACGACACCACCGCGTTTAGCACACGTACAACTCAATGATAATCTCCACCTTCTTGATCCAACAAGAGGGAGTGATGCGTCTCCAATGTATCTATAAGTTTTGATTGTTCCATGCTATTATATTATCTGTTTTGGATGTTTTATATGCATTATCATGCTATTTTATACTATTTTTGGGACTAACCTATTAATCTAGAGCCTAGTGCCAGTTTCTGTTTTTTTTTCTTGTTTTTGAGTATTGCAGATAAGGAATAATAAACGGAGTCCAAACGGAATAAAATCTTCGGAATGATTTTTTTGGACCAGAAGGAAACCACCAAGCTTGGATACCAAGGCAGGAGAGCTGCCGTGTGTCCACAAGCCACAGGGGCGCGCCCATGGGGGTAGGGCACGCCCCCAGGCTTGTGGGCCCATGACAGCCCTCCTAACCCTAATCTTCGGCCTATAAATTCACAAATATTCCCTGGATATAGAAATGAGCCACGAAAACACTTTTCCACCGTCGGAAGCCTCTGTTCCCGAGAGATCCAATCTTGGAGCCTTTTCCGGTAATCTATTGGAGGGGGATTCAATCTCGGAGGGGATCTACATCAACTCCATTACCCCTCCGATGATGCGTGAGTAGTTCACCATAGACCTTTGGGTCCATAGCTAGTAGCTAGATGACTTCTTCTCTCTCTTTGCTCTTCAATACCATGTTCTTCATGATCTTCATGGAGATCTATCCGATGTAATACTCTTTTGCGGTGTGTTTGTCAAGATTCGATGAATTGTGGGTTTATGTTCAGATTATCTATGAATATTATTTGAGTCTTTTCTGAATCCTTATAAGCATGATTTCATATCTTTGCAAGTCGCTTCGAATTATTGGTTTGATTTGGCCAACTAGATGTGTAATTCTTGCAATAGGAGAAGGGCTTAGTTTTGGGTTCAATCTTGTGGTGTCCTCACCCAGTGATAAAATAGGGGTAGTGAGGCACATATTGTATTGTTGCCATCAAGGATAAAAAGACAGGGTTTTCATCTTATTGCTTGAGTTTATCCTTCTGCATCATGTCATCTTACCTAATGCGTTACACTGTTCTTCATGAACTTAATACTCTAGATGCAGGCATGAGTCGGTCGATGTGTGGAGTAATAGTAGTAGATGCAGAATCATTTCGGTCTACTTGACACAGACGTGATGCCTATATGCATAATCATTGCCTTGGATATCTTCATAATTATTCGCTTTTCTATCAATTACTCGACAATAATTTGTTCACCCACAGTAATACTTGCCATCATGAGAGAAGCCTCTAGTGAAACCTATGGCCCCCGAGTCTATTTTCCATCTTATACTTTCAGATCTAAAACCAAAAATACCAAGAATACTTTGCTGCATTAATTTTACCTTTTGTTTACTTTCCGTTCAAGCAACCTATTCTATCTATCTCTATCAGATCTCATCCTTGCAAGTAACCATGAAGGGATTGACAAACCCTTTATAGCGTTGGGTGCAAGTCTTTGATTCTTTGTGGAGGTACATCTACTGGGGACTTGCTTGTATCTCCTACTGGATTGATACCTTGGTTCTCAACAAGTGAGGGAAATACTTATCTACTTTGCTGCATCAACCGTTCCTCTTCACGGAAACCAACACATGCTCGAGAAGTAGCAAGAAGGATTTCTGGCGCCGTTGCCGGGGAGATACATAGAAGTCAGGATAAGAACTCTTTTGTCAACTTGACAATTTTTGGTTTGGTTGCCGGGAGATCTACATCAAGCCTACCAAGTACCCATCACAAACTCATCTCTTGCATTTACTTTATTTGCCATTTGCCTCTCGTTTTCCTCTCCCCCCACTTCTAAAACGATTTTTCCAAAAATATTTGCCTTTTTATTCACCCTTTTTCGTTTGTCTTTTTGTTTGCTTTCTGCTTGCTTGTGTGCTAGATTGTTTTGTCACGATGACTCAAGACAATACCAAGTTGTGTGATTTTTCCAATACTAATAATAATGATTTTATTAGTACCCCGATTGCTCCCGCCACTAGTGCGAAATCTTATGAAATTAATGCTGCTTTGCTCAATCTTGTTATGAAAGAACAATTTTCCGGCCTTGCTAATGAAGATGCCGCATCCCATCTAAATACTTTGTTGAGTTGTCTGATATGCAAAAGAAGAAAGATTGGATAATGATATTGTCAAATTGAAGCTATTCCCGTTCTCACTACGAGATCGTGCTAAAACTTGGTTTTCATCTTTGCCTAAAAGTAGTATTGATTCATGGAATAAGTGTAAAGATGCTTTTATTTCCAAGTACTTTCCGCCCGCTAAGATCATCTCCCTTAGGAATGATATAATGAATTTTAAGAAACTTGATCATGAGCATGTTGCACAATCTTGGGAGAGGATGAAACTTATGATTAGGAATTTCCCCGCGCATGGTTTGAGTTTATGGATGATTATACAAATTTTCTATGCTGGATTGAATTTTGCTTCTTGGAATCTCTTAGATTCCACCATGGGTGGTACTTTTATGGAAATCACATTAGGAGAAGCTACTAAACTCCTAGATAACATTATGGCAAATTACTCTCAATGGCACACCGAGAGATCTCCTACTAGTAAAAAGGTGCATGCTATTGAAGAGATTAATACTTTGAGTGAAAGATGGATGAATTGATGAAATTGTTTGCTAGTAAAAGTGTTCCTATTAATCCTAATGATATGCCTTTGTCTTCTTTGATTGGAAATAATAATGAATCTATGGATGTGAATTTTGTTGGTAGGAACAATTTTGGTAATAACGCTTATAGAGGTAATTTCAATGCCAGGCCATTTCTTAGTAATTCCTCTAATAATTATGGTAATTCCTACAGAAATTCTTATGGAAATTATAATAAGATTCCCTCTGATCTTGAGAATAATATTAAAGAATTCATTAGTACGCAAAAAGGTTTCAATGCTATGATTGAAGAAAAATTGCTCAAGATTGATGGTTTGGCTAGGAACGTTGATAGAATTTCTCTTGACATTGATTCTTTAAAAATTAGATCTATTCCACCCAAGCATGATATTAATGAGTCTTTAAAATCTATGAGAATTTCTATTGATGAGTGTAAGGAAAGAACCGCTAGAATACGTGCTAAGCATGAATGGCTTGAAAAAGTGTGTTCTCGTGATAATATTGATGAAGATCTTAAAGTGATTGATGTGACTCCTATTGAATCTTTGTTTTATAATTCTAATCTTGATAAATATGGGACTGGAGATGATTCAACTTTAGTTAATAGGCGTCCCAATGATTCGGAGTTTATAGATCTTAATGCTAAGATTGATAAAAGTGGGATTGAAGAGGTCAAAACTTTAAATAGCAATAAACCCACTCTTTTGGATTTCAAGGACTTTAATTATGATGGCTGATCTTTGATTGATTGTATTTCCTTGTTGCAATCCATGTTGAATTCTCCTCATGCTTATAATCAAAATAAAGCTTTTACTAAACATATTGTTGATGCTATGATGAAATCTTTTGAAGAAAAACTTGAGTTCGAAGTTTCTATACCTAGAAAGCTATATGATGAGTGGGAACCTACTATTAATATTAAGATTAAAGATTATGAGTGCCATGCTTTGTGTGATTTGGGTGCTAGTGTTTCCACGATTCCAAAAACTTTATGTGATGTGCTAGGTTTCCATGAATTTGATGATTGTTCGTTAAATTTGCATCTTGCGGATTCCACTATAAAGAAACCTATGGGAAGTATTAATGATGTTCTTATTATTGCAAATATGAATTATGTGCCCGTAGATTTCATTGTTCTTGATATAGATTGCAATCCTACATGTCCTATTATTCTTGGTAGACCTTTCCTTAGAACGATTGGTGCAATTATTGATAGGGAATATTAGATTCCAATTTCCATTAAGGAAAGGCATGGAACACTTTCCCAGAAAGAAAATAAGTTTACCTTATGAATCTATCATGAGAGCTACTTATGTATTGGATACCAAAGATAACAATACCTAGATCTATTGTGTTTTGCCTAGCTAGGGGCATTAAACAATAGCCATTGTTGGGAGGCAACCCAATTTTATTTTTGCTTTCTGTTTTTTGTTTCTGTTTTGGTTTGTTTTTCACATTATTACTTCTGTAATAATTGTGTTTTCTTGTTTAAATTAGTGTTTGAACCAAGTAAAACCTTTGGGGTGATCTATGGTAGTTGTTGATTTGATCTTGCTGAAAAACAGAAACTTTTGCGCTCAGTCCAGGAATTTTCTAATTTTCTAAGAGAGTCAAATTAATCTGAAATTTTTACAAAAGATTTATATAAAAATTTCCCTGATTTTACTAATTTTTCAGAATGTTTAGAGTCTTATAAGTATTCTAACTCTACAGATTTCTACAGACTATTCTATTTTTGACAGATTTTGTTTTCCTTGTGTTGTTTGCTTATTTTAATGTATCTATAGGTTGTATCAGGGGGTATGAACAATGGAGAAGTTATAATACAATAGGTATTACACAAATATAAATAAATAATGAGTTCACAACAGTACCTGAAGTGGTGATTTATTTTTCTTATACTAACGGATCTCATGAGTTTTCTGTTGAGTTTTGTGTTGTGAAGTTTTCAAGTTTTGGGTGAAGATTTGTTGGACTATGGAATAAGGAGTGAAAAGAGCCTAAGCTTGGGGATTCCAAGGCAACCCAATCCATATTCAAGGATAAAAAAATGCTAAGCTTGGGGATGCCCCGGAAGGCATCCCCTCTTTCGTCTTCAATCCATCGGTAAATTCACTTGAGGCTATATTTTTATTCACCACATGATATGTGTTTTGTTTGGAGCGTCTTGTATGATATGAGTCTTTGCTTTTTAGTTTGACACAATCATCCTTGCTGCACACATCTATTGAGGTACACATGCTGAATCGTGAATTTATTAGAATACTCTATGTGGTTCACTTATATCTTTTGAGCTAGGCAATGTTGCTCTAGTGCTTCACTTATATCTTTTTAGAGCATGGTGGTGTCATATTTTATAGAAATTATTGAACTCTAGTACTTCACTTATATTATTTTGACAGTTTCTTAAAACAGCATGGTAATTTGTTTTGGTTATGAATTTAGTCCTAATATAATGGGCATCCAAGAGGGATATAATAAAAACTTTCATATTTAGCGCATTGAATACTATGAGAAGTTTGATTCCTTGCATATAATTTTGAGATAATAGAGATGGTAATATGAGAGTCATGCTAGTGAGTAGTTGTGAATTGTAAGATATACTTGTGTTAAAGTTTGTGATTCCTGTAGCATGCACGTATAGTGAACCGTTATGTAACGAAGTCGGAGCATGTTTGTTTAATGATTGTCAACCTTTGTGTGAGGGTCGGGAGCGCGCGATAGTTCAATCCTACCAACCTCTCCTCTAGGAGCATGCGTATAATGCTTGGTTTGATAAATAATAGAATTTTTCAATAAGTATGTGAGTTCTTTATGACTAATGTTGAGTCCATGGATTATACTCACTCTCACCCTTCCACCTTTGCTAGCCTCTCTAGTATCACGCAACTTTCACCGGTACATCAAACCCTCCTTCCTCAAAATAGCCACCATATAGTTTCCTCAAAACAACCACCATACCTACCTATTATGGCATTTCCATAGCCATTCCGAGATATATTGCCATGCAACTTCTACCATTTAGTTTTTCATGACATGCACCATCACTTCATCTTGCATATAGAGTCATATTTTGTTTTAAGTATCGAGTTGTACGTAAATAAAAGTGTGATGATTTTTCATTAATAGAGCATTGTCCCGTGTGAGAAAAGGGTGATGGAAGCCATGACTCCCTCACAAGTTGGGGTGAGTATCCGACTTTACAAAAAATAAAATAGGCCACCGAAGCCGAAACAAAAAAAATAAAAGAGGCCAAAGATGCTCATAAAAAAGAATATAAAAAATGAGAGAAAGAGATAAGGGACAATTGCTATTATCCTTTTCCACACTTGTGCTTCAATGTAGCACCATGATCTTCATGATAGAGAGTCTTCTATTTTATCACTTTCATATAACTAGTGGATATTGATCTTGCACGACCACTTAGTTTTCTTTTTGAGCTTTCATACACTTATATCTCTAAGTGAATTTGTTGCATGGCAATACCTACTCACTCACATTGATATCTATCGATGGACATCTCCATAGCCCATTGATACGCCTAGTTGATGTGAGACTATCTTCTCCCTTTTTCCTTGAACCTCCACCATATTCTATTCCACCTATAGTGTTATATCCATGGCTCACGCTCATGTATTGCGTGAGAGTTGAAAAGGTTTGAGAACACCAAAAGTGTGAAACAATTGCTTGACTTGTGCATCGGGGTTGTGCATGATTTAGATACTTTGTGCAGGGAAGATGGAGCATATCCAGACCATATGATTTTGTAGGGAGAACTTTCTAAGGCCATGTTATTTCGAAAAGACACGATTGCCTTGTTGGTGTCCTCGAAGTACTACTATTTTTATGTTAATATGAGTCTATTGTTTTGAATCTTACGGATCTGAATATTCATGCCACAATAAAGAATATTACATGGATAAATATGTTAGGTAGCATTCCACATCAAAAATTCTGTTGTTATCATTTACCTACTCGAGGACGAGCAAGAATTAAGCTTGGGGATGCTGATACGTCTCCAATGTATCTATAATTTTTGATTGTTCCATTCTATTATATTATCTGTTTTGGATGTTTTATATGCATTATTATGCCATTTTATACTATTTTTGGGACTAACCTATTAATCTAGAGCGTAGTGCCAGTTTATGTTTTTTCCTTGTTTTTGAGTATTGCAGATAAGGAATATTAAACGGAGTCCAAACGGAATACAATCTTCAGAATGATTTTTTCTGGACCGGAAGGAAACCACCAATCTTGGAGACCAAGGCAGGAGAGCCATCGTGTGGCCATAAGCTACAGGGGCGCGCCCAGGGGGGTAGGGCACAACCCCCAGGCTTATGGGCCTATGGCAGCCCTCCTAATGCTTATCTTCGGCCTATAAATTCACAAATATTCCCTGGATACAGAAACGAGACATGAAAACACTTTTTTTGCCGTCGGAAGCCTCCGTTCCCGAGAGATCCAATCTTGGAGCCTTTTTCGATAATCTGCCGGAGGGGGATTCGATCACGGAGGGCATCTACATCAACTCCATTGCCCCTCCGATGATGCGTGAGTAGTTCACCACAGACCTTCAGGTCCATAGCTAGTAGCTAGATGGCTTCTTCTCTCTCTTTGATCTTCAATACCATGTTCTTCATGATCTTCATGGAGATATATCCGATGTAATACTCTTTTACGGTGTGTTTGTCGAGATGCGATGAATTGTGGGTTTATGTTTAGATTATCTATGAATATTATTTGAGTCTTTTTTGAATTCTTATATGCATGATTTCATATCTTTGTAAATCTCTTTGAGTTATCGGTTTGGTTTGGCCAACTAGATTGGTAATTCTTGCAATAGGAGAAGTGCTTAGTTTTGGGTTCAATCTTGCGGTGTCCACACCCAGTGACAAAGTAGGGGTAACGAGGCACGTATTGTATTGTTGCCATCAAGGATAAAACGATGGGGTTATCATCAAATTGCTTGAGTTTATCCCTCTATATCATGTCATCTTACCTAATGCGTTACTTTGTTCTTCATGAACTTAATACTCTAGATGTAGGAAGGACTCGATCGATGTGTGGAGTAATAGTAGTAAATGCAGAATCATTTCGGTCTACTTGACACGGACGTGATGCCTATATGCATAATCATTGCCTTGGATATCTTCATAATTATTCGCTTTTCTATCAATTGCTCGACAGTAATTTGTTCACCCACCGTAATACTTGCCATCATGAGAGAAGCCTCTAGTGAAACCTATGTCCACCGGGTCTATTTTCCATCTTATACTTTTAGATCTAAAACCAAAAATACCAAAAATACTTTGCTGCATTATTTTTACCTTTTGTTTACTTTCCGTTGAAGCAACCTATTCTATCTATCTCTATTAGATCTCATCCTTGCAAGTAACCATGAAGGGATTGACAACCCCTTTATAGTGTTGGGTGCAAGTGTTTGATTCTTTGTGTAGGTACATCTATTGGGGACTTGCTTGTATCTCCTACTGGATTGATACCTTGGTTCTCAACAACTGAGGGAAATACTTATCTACTTTGCTGCATCAACCGTTCCTCTTCACGAAAATCAGCGCATGCTCGAGAAGTAGCATGGAGCGGAGAGGTAGATGAGTCCTCCAGCAGTGCGGCGACATGACGGTGGTGGTGGTGGAACTATTCCGGCAGGGCTTCACCTAAGCACCGCCGAAACTGGACTAGAGGAGAAACGATCTAGAGGAAGAAGAGGGCAACACATGGCAATTAGGGTTGAGGCTGCCTGCAAATCCTATAGTATATATAGGAGGAAGGGAGGGGATGAGGCAGACTCAAACCCTCCACAAGGAGGATTTGGTCGAAGTAGGAGGAGGTGGAGGAGTCCACCTCCAATCCTACTCCAAGTAGGATTCCAATCCTACTTGGAAAATCCTTCCTCCACTTGGGGTTTTTCTTTCTCCCACCTCCTAGCCGCATGGGCGTTGTGGGGCTGGTTTGCCCAGCCCACTAAGAGCTGGTGCATCACCCCTCAGGCCCATGTGGTCTCCCGGCATGGGTGGCCCCTCCCGATGGCCCTCGGGCACTCCCGGTACACTAGAGGAAATACCCAAAACATTTCCAGGGGCCAAAACGGGACTTCCTATATATAAATCTTTACCTCCAGACCATCCTGGAGCGCCTCGTGATGTCCGGGATCTCATCCGGGACTTCGAATAACCTTTGGTCACCACCATGCATAACTCAACACTACCGAAACGTCACCGAATGTTAAGTGTGCAGACCCTGCAGGTTCGAGAACTATGTAGACATGACCGAGACACCTTTAAGGTCAATAACCAATAGCGGGACCTGGATGTCCATATTGGTTTCTACATATTCTACGAAGATCTTTATCGGTTGAATCTCTATGTCAAGGATTCAGTTAATCCCATATGTTGTTCCCTTTGTTCTTCGGTATGTTACTTGCCCAAGATTCGATCGTCGATATCTCTATACCTAGTTCAGTATCGTTCCTGGAAAGTCTCTTCACTCGTTCTGTAATACAAGATGCATTGGCTAACTCTTTAGTCACATTGCTTGCTAGGCTTATTGTGATGTTGTATTACCGAGTGGTCCCTGAGATACCTCTCCGTCATACGGAGTAACAAATCCCAGTCTTGTTCCATGCCAGCTCAACAAACACCTTCGGAGATACCTGTAGAGCATCTTTATAGTCACCCAGTTACATTGCGATGTTTGATGCACACAAGGTATTCCACCGGTGTGAGTGAGTTTCATGATCTCATGGTCATAGGAACAGATACTTGACATGTAGAAAACTTTAGCAATAAACTGACACGATCATATGTTATGTTCATAGTTTGGATCTTGTCCATCACATCATTCTCCTAATGATGTGATCCCGTTATCAAATGACATCTTATGTTTATGGCCAGGAAACCTTGACCATCTTTGATCAATGAGCTAGTTTACTAGAGGCATACTAGGGACACAGTGTTGCCTATGTACCCACACATGTATTTGAGTTTCCAATCAATACAATTATAGCATGGATAATAAACGATTATCATGAACAAGGAAATATAATAATAACCAATTTATTATTCCCTCTACGGCATATTTCCAACAGTCTCCCACTTGTACTAGAGTCAATAATCTAGTTCACATCACCATGTGATTTACATTGTTATGAATCTAACACCCAATCAGTTCTGGGGTTCGATCATGCTTTGCATGTGAGAGAGGTCTTAGTCAACGATCTGCAACATTCATAACCGTGTGTTCTTTGCAAATCTATATGTCATACTACAGATTCTACCATGCTCCACTTGGAGCTATTCCAAATGGCTACTCCACTATACATATCCGGATAGCTACTCAGAGTCATCCGGACTGGCTTCAAAGCTTGCATCGATGTAACCCTTTACAATGAACTCTTTATCACCTCCATAATCGAGAAATATTTCCTTAGTCCTCCGGTTACTAAGGATAATTTTGACCATTGTCTAGTGGTCCACTCCTGGATCACTCTTGGACCCCTTGACAGAATCATGGCAAGGCACACACCAGGTGCGGTACAGAGTATGTCTTACTATACGGAGCCTATGGATAATGCATAGGGGACGAACTTCATCCTTTTTATTTCTTCTTCCATGGTCGAGATTTGAGTCTCACTAAACTCCACATCTTACAAATCAGGCTAGAACTCCTTCTTGGACCGGTCCATTTTGAACTCTTTCAAAATCTTGTCAAGGTATGTACTCATTGAAAAAGTCTTATCAGGCGTCTTGATCTATCTCTATAGATCTTGATGCCCAATATTTAAGTAGCTTCATTCCAGGTTTTCCTTTGAAAAACTCCTTTTCAAACAACCCTTTGTGCTTTCCAGAAATTCTACATCATTTCCGATCACCAATATGTCATCCACATATACTTAGCAGGAATTCTATAGTGCTCCCACTCACTTTATCGTAAATACAAGTTTCTCATAAACTTTGTATAGACCCAAAAACTTTGATCACCTCATCAAAGTGTATATTCCAACTCCGAGATTCTTGCTCCAGTCCATTGAAGGATCACTGGAGCTTGCATACATTTTAGCATCCTTAGGACTGACAAATGTTGGGAGACGTAGTAGTAAATCAAAAAAATTCCTACGTGCCACCAAGATCTATCTATGGAGAAACCAGCAATGAGCAAAGGGGGAGTGCATCTTCATACCTTTGAAGATCGCAAAGCGGAAGCATTACTAGAATGCGGTTGGTGGAGTCATACTCGCAGCGATTCAGATCGCGGTGGATTCCGATCTAAGCGCCGAACAACGGCGCCTCCGCGTTCAACATACGTGCAACCCGGTGACGTCTCCTATGCCTTGATCCAGCAAGGAGGAAGGAGAGGTTGAGGGAGAGCTCCATAAGCACGACAATGTGGTGACAGTGGAGCTGCGTGGTACTCCGACAGGGCTTTGCCAAGCACTACGGAGGACGAGGAGGAGGAGGGGTAGGGCTGTGCCGAGAGGGAGAGAAACTTGCGTGTTGGTAGCCCCCAAAACCCCCACTATATATAGGAGGAGGAGGGAGGGCTCAGACCCTAGGGTTCCCACCCTAGGACTGCGACCGTCCCTAGACGGGACTTGGTGCGGCGGCCAAGGGAGGGGAGAGGTGGTGCGGCAGCCCAAGGTGCCCTAGGGTGGGCCTAGGGCCCATCTGGGCCTAGGGTTTGCCCCCCCTCTCCTTTGCTACGCCTTGGGCCACGTGGGAGGCGCACCAGCCCACCTAAGGTCTGGTTCCCTCCCACTCTTGGCCCATGTAGCCTCCCGGGGCTGGTGGCCCCTCCCGGTGGACCCCCGAAACCCTTCCGCTGGTCCCGGTACATTACCGACGGTGCCCGAAACACTTCCGGTGACCAAAAGCTCACTTCCTATATATGAATCTTTACCTCCGGACCATTCCAGAACTCCTCGTGACGTCTGAGATCTCATCCGAGACTCCGAACAACCTTCGATAACCACGTACATAATTTCCCTATAACCCTAGCATCATCGAACCTTAAGTGTGTAGACCCTATGGGTTCGGGAGGCACGTAGACATGACCGAGACACCTCTCCGGTCAATAACCAATAGCGGTATATGGATACCCATGTTGGCTCCACATGCTCCACGATGATCTCATCGGATGAACCATGATGTCGAGGATCCAATCAATCCCGTATACAATTCCCTTTGTCTATCGGTATGGCACTTGCCCGAGATTTGGTCGTCGGTATCCCTATACCTTGTTCAATATCGTTACTGGCAAGTCTCTTTACTCGTTCTGTAACACATCATCCCATGGCTAACTCCTTGGTCACATTGAGCTCATTATGATGATGTCTTACCGAGTGGCCCCAGAGATACCTCTTCGTCATACGGAGTGACAAATCCCAGTCTCGATTCGTGCCAACCCAACACACACTTTTGAAGATACCCATAGTGTACCTTTATAGCCACCCAGTTATGTTGTGACATTTGGCACACCCAAAGTATTCCTACGGTATTCGGGAGTTTCACAATCTCATGGTCTAAGGAAACGATACTTGACATTAGAAAAGCTTTAGCAGACGAACTACACGATCTTGTGCTATGCTTAGGATTGGGTCTTGTCCATCACATCATTCTCCTAATGATGTGATCCCGTTATCAACGACATCCAATGTCCATGGTCATGAAACCGTGACCATCTATTGATCAACGAGCTAGCCAACTAGAGGCTCACTAGGGACATGTTGTGGTCTATGTATTCACACATGCATTACGGTTTCCGGTTAACACAATTATAGCATGAACAACAGACAATTATCATGAACAAGGAAATACAATAATAACCATTTTATTATTGCCTCTAGGGCATATTTCCAACAGTCTCCCACTTGCACTAGAGTCAATAATCTAGTTACATTGTGATGTATCGAACACCCATAGAGTTCTGGTGTTGATCATGTTTTGCTCATGAGAGAGGTTTAGTCAACGGATCTACGACATTCAGATCCGTATGTACTTTACAAATATCTAAATGTAATCATGAATGGAGTTGAAGCGGCGCTTGATGTGTCTTATCTTCTTGTGAAACCTGGGCTCCTTGGCAAGGGCAATAGCTCTAGTGTTGTCACAGAATAGAATCATCAGGCCCGATGCATTGGGAATCACTCCTAGGTCGGTGATGAACTCCTTCATCAAGACTCCTTCCTATGCTGCTTCCGAAGCATCTATGTACTCCGCTTCACATGTAGATGCCGCCATGACGCTTTGTTTGCTGCTGCACCAGCTAACTGCCCCTCCGTTCAAAATTTACACATTTTCGGTTTGTGACTTCGAGTCATCCGGATCAGTGTCAAAGCTAGCATCGACATAACCCTTTATGACAAGCTCTTCGGCATCACCATATACGAGAAACATGTCCTGGTCCATTTCAGCTACTTCAAGATATTCTTGGCCGCTGTCCAGTGTTCCGCTTCGGGATCACTTTGGTACCTCCCTACCAAACTTATGACAAAGTTCACATCAGGTCTGGTACACAACATGGCATACATAATAGAGCTTATGGCTGAAGCATAGGGGATGACACTCATGTCTTGTCTATCCTTTGCTGTGGTCGGGCATTGAGTCGTCCTCAATCTCACACCCTGTAACACAGGCAAGAACCCCTTCTTGGACTGATCCATATTGAACTTCTTCAATATCTTGTCAAGGTATGTGCTTTGTGAAAGACCTATGAGGCGTCTCGGTCTATCTCTATAGATCTTGATGCCTAATATGTAAGCAGCTTCTCCAAGGTCCTTCATTCAAAAACACTTATTCAAGTAGGCCTTTATGCTTTCCAAAAGTTCTATATCACTTCCCATCAACAATATGTCATCCACATATAATATGAGAAATGCTACAGAGCTCCCACTCACTTTCTTGTAAATACAAGGTTCTTCATAAACCTGTATAAATCCAAACACTTTAATCACCTCATTAAAGCGAATGTTCCAACTCCGAGATGCTTGCACCAGCCCATAGATGGAGCGCTGAAGCTTGCATACTTTGTTAACATCTTTAGGATCGACAAAACCTTCCGGCTGCATCATATACAGTTCTTCCTTAAGGAAACCATTAAGGAATGCCGTTTTGACGTCCATTTGCCAGATCTCATAATCATAAAATGCGGCAATTGTTAACATGATTCGGACGGACTTCAGCATCACTACGAGTGAGAAAGTCTCATCATAGTCAACTCCTTGAACTTGTCGATAACCCTTAGGGACAAGCCGAGCCTTATAGGCGGTCACATTACCATCCGTGTTAGTCTTCTTCTTAAATATCCATTTATTTTCTATGGCTCGCTTATCATCACGCAAGTCCACCAAAGTCCATACTTTGTTCTCATACATGGATCCTATCGCGGATTTCATGGCTTCAAGCCATTTGTTGGAATCCGGGCCTGCCATCGCTTCTTCATAGTTTGAAGGTTCACCGTTGCCCAACAAAATGACCTCCAAGACAGGATTGTCATACCACTTTGGTGTGGAACGTGTCCTAGTGGACCTTCAAATAGCAACTTGATCTGAAGTTTCATGATCATCATCATTAACTTCCTCTCCAACCGGTGCAGGCTCCTCGGAAACAACTTCCTATGTTGTGCTACTCTCCGGTTCGAGTGGAGGTACAATTACCCCATCAAGTTCTATTTTCCTCCCACTTACTTCTTTCGAGAGAAACTCTTTCTCTAGAAAGGATCCATTCTTGGCAACAAAGACTTTGCCTCGGATCTGAGGTAGAAGGTATATCCAATAGTTTCTTTGGGGTATCCTATGAAGACGCACTTTTCCGCTTTGGGTCCGAGCTTCTTAGGTTGAAGTTTCTTCACATAAGCATCTCATCCCCAAACTTTCAGAAACGACAACTTAGGTTTCTTTCCAAACCATAATTCATACGGTGTCGTCTCAACGGACTTAGACGGTGCCCTATTTAAAGTAAATGCGGCATTCTCTAATGCATATCCCCAAAATGATAGCAGTAAGTCGGTAAGAGACATCATAGATCACACCATATCCAATAGGGTGTGATCACGACGTCCAGACACACAGTTTCGCTGGGGTGTGCCAGGCGGCGTGAGTTGTGAAACAATTCCACATTTCCTTAGGTGCGTGCCAAACTCGTGACTTAAATATTCTCCGCCATGATCAAATTGTAGGCACTTTATTTTTCTGTCATGTTGATTCTCTACCTCACTCTGAAATTTCTTGAACTTTTCAAAGGTTTCAAACTTGTGTTTCATTAAATAGACATACCCATATCTGCTTAAGTCATCAGTGAGGGCGAGAACATAACGGTAGCCACCGCGAGCCTCAACGCTCATTGGACCGCATACATCGGTATGTATTATCTCCAACAAGTCAGTTGCTCGCTCCATTGTTCCGAAGAACGGAGTCTTGGTCATCTTGCCCATGAGGCATGCTTTGCACGTGTCAAATGATCCAAAATCAAGAGACTCCAAAATTCCATCAGCATGGAGTTTGTTCATGCGTTTGACACCAATATGACCAAGGCAGCAGTGCCACATGTAAGTGGGACTATCGTTATCAATCTTACATCTTTTGGTACTCACAGTATGAACATGTGTAACATCACGTTCGAGATTCATCAAAAATAAACCATTGACCAGCGGGGCATGACCATAAAACATTTCTCTCATATAAATAGTACAACCATTATTCTCAGATTTAAATGAGTAGCCATCTCGCATCAAACGACATCCAGATACAATGTTCATGCTCAAAGCTGGTACTAAATAACAATTATTAAGGTTTAGAGCTAATCCCGAAGGTAGATGTAGAGGCAGCGTGCCGACGACGATCACATCAACCTTGGAACCATTCCCGACGCGCATTGTCACCTCGTCCTTCGCCAATTTCCACTTATTCCGCCGCTCTTGCTTGGAGTTACAAATGTGAGCAACTACACCGGTATCAAATTCCCAGGAGCTACTACGAGCGCTGGTAAGGTACACATCAATAACAAGTATATCACATATACCTTTAACGTTGTCGCCATTCTTATCCGCTAAGTACTTGGGGCAGTTCCGCTTCCAGTGACCGGTACCCTTGCAATAAAAGCACTCAGTCTCAGGCTTGGGTCCATTCTTGTTCTTCTTCCCGGCAACTTGCTTACCGGGCGCAGCAACTGCTTTGCCATCCTTCTTGAAGTTCTCTTACCCTTGCCTTTCTTGAAACTAGTGGTCTTATTCACCATCAACACTTGATGATCCTTTTTGATCTCGACCTCCACTTATTTCAGCATCGAGTATAACTCGGGAATGGACTTCTCCATACCCTGCATGTTGTAGTTCATCACAAAGCTCTTTTAGCTAGGTGGGAGTGACTGGAGGATTCTGTCAATAACCGAGTTATCCGAAAGATTAACTCCTAGCTGAGAAAAGCGGTTGTGCAACCCAGACATTTTGAGTATGTGCTCACTGACAGAACTATTTTCCTCTATCTTACAACTGAAGAACTTGTCGGAGACATCATATCTCTCGACCCGGGCATGAGCTTGGAAAACCAATTTCAGCTCTTGGAACATCTCATATGCTCCCTGTTGCTCAAAACGCTTTTGGAGCCTTGGTTCTAAGCTGTAAAGCATGCCGCACTGAACTAGGGAGTAATCATCATAGCGTTACTGCTAGGCATTCATAACGTTTTGATCCGCTGGGAAAATGGGTGCGTCACCTAGCGGTGCATCAAGGACATATAATCTTTTCGAAGCTATGAGGATGATCCTCAAGCTACGGACCCAGTCTGTATAGTTGCTTCCATCGTCTTTCAGCTTGGTTTTCTCTAGGAACATGTTGAAGTTGAGGGAAACATTAGTGTTCGCCATTGGATCTACAATATAGATTGTAAAGACAATTTTAGACTAAGTTCATGATAATTAAGTTCACATAATCAAATTATTTAATGAACTCCCACTTAGACAGACATCTCTCTAGTCATCCAAGTGACACATGATCCACGTCAACTAGCCCGTGTCCGATCATCACGTGAGACGGACTAGTCATCAATGGTAAACATCTCCATGTTGATCGTATCTTCTATACGACTCATGTTCGACCTTTCGGTCTCCCATGTTCCGAGGCCATGTCTGTACATGCTAGACTCGTCAAGTCAACCTAAGTGTATTGCGTGTGTAAATCTGGCTTACGCCCGCTGTATGCGAACGTTAGAACCTATCACACTCGATCATCACGTGGTGCTTCGGAACAACGAACCTTAGCAACGGTGCATAGTTAGGGTGAACACATTTCTTAAAATTTTAGTGAGAGATCGTCTTATTTAGCTATCGTCGTTCTAAGCAAATAAGATGTAAACATGAAACATCACATTGAATCAATATAGTGACATGATATGGCCAATATCATCTTGCTCCTTTGATCTCCACCTTATGGGCAACATGATCATCACTGTCACCGGCACGACACCATGATCTCCATAATCATCATCTCCATCAGCGTGTCTTCATGAAGTTGTCTCGCCAACTATTACTGCTACTACTATGGCTAACGATTAGAAATAAAGTAAAGTAATTACATGGCATTTATGATTGACACACAGGTCATACAATAAATTAAGACAACTCCTATGGCTCCTACCGGTTGTCTTGCTCATCGAAATGCAAGTCGTGAATCCTATTACAAGAACATGATCAATCTCATACATCACATATATCACATCATATTCTTTGGCCATATCACATCACACGGCATATGCTGCAAAAACAAGTTAGACGTCCTCTAATTTGTTGTTGCAAGTTTTTTATGTGGCTGCTATAGGTTTCTAGCAACAACGTTTCTTACCTACATAAAAACCACAACGTGATATGCCAATTTCTATTTACCCTTCATAAGGACCCTTTTCATCGAATCCGATCCGATTAGAGTGGGAGAGATAGGCACCCGCTAGCCACCTTATGCAACAAGTGCATGCCAGGCGGTGGAACCAGTCTCACGTAAGCGTACGTGTAAAGTCGGTTCGGGCCGCTTCATCCCACAATACCGCCGAATCAAGATAAGACTAGTAACGACAAGACAATTGACAAAATCAACGCCCACAACACCTTGTGTTCTACTCGTGCATAGATTCTACGCATAGACCTAGCTCATGATGCCACTGTTGGGAGACGTAGTAGTAAATCAAAAAAATTCCTACGTGTCACCAAGATCTATCTATGGAGAAACCAGCAACGAGAAAAGGGGGAGTGCATCTTCATACCTTTGAAGATCGCAAAGCGGAAGCGTTACTAGAACGTGGTTGGTGGAGTCGTACTCGCATCGATTCAGATCGCGATGGATTCTGATCTAAGCGCCGAACAACGATGCCTCCACGTTCAACACACGTGCAGCCTGGTGACATCTCCTGCGCCTTGATCCAGCAAGGAGGAAGGAGAGGTTGAGGGAGAGCTCCGGCAGCATGACGGCGTGGTGACGGTGGAGCTGCGTGGTACTCCGGCAAGGCTTCGCCAAGCACTACGGAGGACGAGGAGGAGGAGGGTTAGGGCTCCGCCAAGAGGGAGAGAAACTTGTGTGTTGGCAGCCCCCAAAACCCTGGGAGCAGACCCTAGGGTTCCCACCCTAGGTCTGCGGCTGGCCCTAGATGGGACTTGGTGCGGCGGCCAAGGGAGGGGAGAGGTGGTGCGACAGCCCTAGGTGCCCTAGGGTGGGCCTAGGGTTTGCCCCCCTCTCTCCTTTGATGTGCCTTGGGCCAGGTGGGAGGCACAACAGCCCACCTAAGGGCTGGTTCCCTCCCACTCTTGGCCCATGTAGCCTCCCAGGGCTGGTGGCCCCTCCCGATGGACCCCCGGAACCCTTCCGGTGGTCCTGGTACACTACCTGCGGTGCCCGAAACACTTCCGGTGACCAAACCTCACTTCTATATGAATCTTTACCTCCGGACCATTTCGGAACTCCTCGTGACGTCCGGGATCTCATGTGGGACTCCGAACAACCTTCAGTAACCACGTACATAATTTCCCTATAACCCTAGTGTCATCGAACCTTAAGTGTGTAGACCCTATGGGTTCGGGAGGCACGTAGACATGACCGAGACACCTCTCCGGTCAATAACCAATAGCAGGATCTGGATACCCATGTTGGCTCCCACATGCTCCACGATGATCTCATCGGATGAACCATGATGTCAGGGATTCAATCAATCCCGTATACAATTCCCTTTGTCTATCGATATGACACTTGCCTGAGATTCAATCGTCGGTATCCCTATACCTTGTTCAATCTTGTTACCGGCAAGTCTCTTTACTCGTTCCGTAACACATCATCCTGTGGCTAACTCCTTAGTCACATTGAGCTCATTATGATGATGTCTTATCGAGTGGGCCTAGAGATACCTCTCCGTCATACGGAGTGACAAATCCTAGTCTCAATTCGTGCCAACCCAACAGATACTTTAGGAGATACCCATAGTGTACCTTTATAGACACCCAGTTATGTTGTGACGTTTGGCACACCCAAAGTATTCCTATGGTATCCGAGAGTTGCACAATCTCATGGTCTAAGGAAACGATACTTGACATTAAAAAAGCTTTAGCAGACGAACTACCCGATCTTGTGCTATGCTTAGGATTGGGTCTTGTCCATCACATCATTCTCCTAATGATGTGATCCCGTTATCAATGACATCGAATGACCATCTATTGATCAATGAGCTAGCCAACTAGAGGCTCAATAGGGACATGTTGTGGTCTATGTATTCAGACATGCATTACGGTTTCCTGTTAATACAATTATCGCATGAACAATAGACAATTATCATGAACAAGGAAATAAAATAATAACCATTTTATTATTGCGTCTAGGGCATATTTCCAACATCAAAACCTTCATGTTGTATCACATACAACCTTTCCTCACGGAAACCGTTAATGAAACTCTGTTTTGACATCCATCTGTTAGATTTCATAATCGAAAAATGCAGCAACTGCTAACATAATTCCAACGGACTTTAGCATCACTACAGGTGAGAAAGTCTCATCGTGGTCAACTCCTTGAAATTGTTGGAAAACTTCTTTGGGACAAGTCGAGCTTTATAAATGGTGACATTTACCATCGGCGCTCGTCTTCTTCTTAAAAGTCCATTTGTACTCAACAGCATGCCGTTTAATGGGCAAGTCTACCAAATTCCATAGTTGGTTTACATACATGGATCCTTTCTTGGATTTCATGGTTCCTAGCCATTGTTTGGAATTCGGACCCACCATCGCTTCTTCATAGCTCATAGGTTCACTGTTGTCTAACAACATGACCTTGAAGACGGGATTGATGTACCACTCAGGGGCAGTACGAGTCCTTGTCGACCTACGAGGTTTAGTAATAACTTGATCTGAAGCTTCATGATCGTCATCATTTGCTTCCTCTTCACTTGGTGTAGACATTGCAGAAACATCTTTTTGCGTTGTGCTACTATCCAATTGAAGTAGTGGTTCAACAACCGCATCAAGTTCTACTTTCCTCCCACTCAATTCTTTCGAGAGAAACTCTTTCTCGAGAAAGGACCCATTTTAGAAACAAACACTTTGCACTTGGATCTGAGATAGAAGGTTTACCCAACTGTTAAGTTAGGGTATTCTATGAAGATGCATTTCTCCGCTTTGGGTTCAAGCTCATCAGGTTGAAACCTTTTTCACATAAGTGTCGTAGCCCCAAACATTAAGAAATGACAACTTAGTTTTTGCCAAACCAAAATTCATACAGTGTCATCTCAAGGGACTTAGATGGTGCCCTATTTAAATTGAATGTAGTTGTCTCTAATGCATATCCCCAAAACGATAGTGGCAAATCGATAAGAGACAAAATAGTACGCACCATATCCAATAGAGGACGACTACGATGTTCGGACACACCGTCACACTATGGTCTTCCAGGTGTTGTGTGTTGTGAAACAACTTCCACATTGTCTTAAGTTTTATACCAAACTCGCAACTCATATATTTACCTCCACGATCGTATTGTACACATTTTATCTTCTTGTCACGATGATCTCAAACTTCATTCTGAATTTGTTTGAACTTTTCAAACGTTTTAGACTTGTGTTTCATTAAGAAAATATCCCCATATCTACTCAAATCATTAGTGAAGGTAAGAAAATAGTGATATCCACCACATGCTTCAACACTCATTGGATCGCTTACATCAACATGTATCATTTCCAATAAGTCACTTGCCCGCTCCATCATCTCGGAAAACGAGGTCTTTAGTCATCTTGCCCAAGAGGCATGGTCCGCATGTCTCAATCGATTCAAAATCGAGTAAGTCAAAAGGTCCATCAACATGGAGTTTCTTCATGCGCTTTACACCAATATGACCTTGGAGGCAGTGCCACAAGTAAGTGGTACTATCATTATTAACTTTGCATCTTTTGGCATCAATATTATGAACATGTGTATTACTACGATCGAGATTCGACAAACCATCCACATTGGATGCGTGGCCACTGAAGGTATCATTCATGTAAACAGAATAACCATTATTCTATGACTTAAATGAATAACCGTATTGCAACAAACATGATCTACTCATGTTCATGCTCAACGCAAACACCAAATAACATTTATTTAGGTTCATCACTGTCCCTGAAGGTAGAGAGAGCGTGTGATGGTGATCACATCAACTTGGAAACATTTCCAACACACATTGTCACCTCACCCTTATCTAGTCTTCGTTTCATTCCATAGCTTTTATTTCGAGTTAACAACATTTACAAACTAACCGGTATCTAATACCGAGGTGCTACTAGGAGTACTAGTAAGGTACACGTGAACAAAACGTATATCAAATATACTTCTGTTGACGTTGCCAGCCTTCTTATCTATGAAGTATCTAGGGTTGTTCCGCTTTAGCGACCACTCTCCTCATAATAGAAGCACTTAGTCTCGTGTTTGGGTTCAACATTGGGTTTGTTTACTGGAGCAGCAACTGGCTTGCCATCCATGAAGTTTCCCTCCCTCCGCTTGCCCTTCTCGAAACTAGTAGTTTTACTAACCATCAACATTTTGATGCTCCTTCTTGATTTCTACCTTCATGTCTAAAACATCGCGAATAGCTTCGGGGATCATTATTTCCATCCCTGGCATTTCATAGTTCATCATGAAGCTCTAGTAGCTTTGTGGCAGCAACTTGGATAACTATATCAATCACTATTTTATCAGGACGATAAACTCCCACTCGATTCAAGCGATTGTAGCACCCAGAATCTGAGCACATGCTCATCCATTGAGCTAGCAGGCAAAAATCTTGTTGGAGGCCTCATACCTCTCAACATGGGCACGAGCCTAAGAACCCAATTTCAGGTCTCAGAACAGCTCATATGTTCTATGACGTTCAAAATGTTTTGGAGCCTCAATTCTAAGCCATAATGCATGGCGCACTGAACTATCAAGTAGTCATCAGAACGTGCCTGTCAGATGTTCACAACATCTATAGACGACGCTTGAGGGGGTGGCGCACCGAGAGGTGCATCAAGGACATAAGCCTTCTGTGCAGCAATGATGACAATCCTCAGATCACGGACCTAGTCCGTGTTATTTCTACCATCATCTTTTAACTCTATTTATTTAGGAACATATAAAAATTCAAGGAAGCTACAACGCGAGCTAGTAATCTACAAGATAATTTGCAAAGACATTTGACTACGTTCATGATAATGAGTTTAGTTAATCAGATTACTTAAAAACTCCCACTCAAATTGACATCCCTCTGGTCATTCGAGTGTAACATGATCCAATTTCACCAACCCAAGTCCGATCATCACGTGAGATGAGGTGGTTTCAATGGTGAACATATCCATGTTGATCATATCTACTATATGACTCATGTTCGACCTTTTGGTCTCTTGTGTTCTGAGGCCATGTCTGTACATGCTAGGCTCGTAAAGTTTAACCTGAGTGTTCCACACGTGCAACACTAGCTTGCACCCGTGGTATGTGAATGTAGAGTCTATCACAGCCGATCATCACGTGGTGTCTCAAAACGACGAACTTTCGCAATGGTGCATGATACGTATCTGTTGTATCTATAATTTTTGATTATTTCATGCCAATATTCTACAACTTTTATATATATTTGGCAACTTTTTATACTATTTTTGGGACTAACATGTGCCCAGTGCCAGTTCCTGTTTGTTGCATGTTTTTTGTTTCGCGGAAAATCCATATCAAACAAAGTCCAAACGCGATAAAAACTTACGAAGATTTTTTTTGGAATATATGTGATTTTTTGGAAAAAAGAATCAACGCGAGATGATGCCCGAGGTGATCACAAGCCAGGTGGCATGGCCTACCCCCTGGTAGGCCCCTGGGCCCTTGTGTCTAGCCCTTAGGTCGGTTGGAGCTGTCCTTCCACCGCAAGAAAGCTAATTTTTGGATAAAGATCCCCTCAAAATTTCAGCCCGATCGGAGTTACGGATGTCCGGATATTTAAGAAATGGTGAAAGGCTAGAATCTGGGAGCGCAGAAACAGAAGGAAACACACACACACACACACACACACAGAGAAAGAGAGAGAGAGAGAGAGAGATCCAATCTCGGAGGGGCTCTCGCCCCTCCGCTGCAATGGAGGCCGTGGACTAGAGGGGAAACCCTTCTTCCATCTAGGGGTAAGGTCAAGGAAGAAGAAGAAGGAGGGGGGCTCTCTCCCCCTCCCTCCCGATGGTGCCGGAACGCCGTCAGGGCCATCATCATGACGACAATCTACTCCAACAACTCCGTCATCTTCACCAACACCTCCATCACCTTAACCCATCTATCTACAACAGTCCACTCTCCTACAACCCGATGTACCCTCTACTTGAACATGGTGCTTTACGCTTCATATTATTATCCAGTGATGTGTTGCCATCCTATGATGTCTGAGTAGATTTTTGTTTTCCTATGGGTTGATTGATGATCATGATTGGTTTGAGTTGCATGTTTTATTATTGGTGTTGTCCTATGGTGCTCTCCGTGTCGCACAAGCGTGAGGGATCCTCGCTGTAGGGTGTAGCAATGTGTTCATGATTTGCCTATTGTGGGTTGCGTGAGTGATAGAAACATAAACCCGAGTAGGTGGGTTGTTGCATATGGGAGTAAAGAGGACTTGATACTTTATAATGCTATGGTTGGGTTTTACCTTAATGATCTTTAGTAGTTGCAGATGCTTGATAGAGTTCCAATCATAAGTGCATATGATCCAAGTAGAGAAAGTATGTTAGCTTATGCCTCTCCCTCATATAAAATTGCAATAATGATGACCGTTCTAGTTATCGATTGCCTAGGAAAAATTCCGCAACTCCTACCACCACTTTTCCACACTCGTTAAACTAACTTAGTTGTTTCTTTATTTTATCAGCCCCTAGTTTTTATTTACGTGCTCTTTATTATCTTGCAAACCTATCCTATCACACCTACAAAGTACTTCTAGTTTCATACTTGTTCTAGGTAAAGCAAACATTAAGCATGCGTAGAGTTGTATCGGTGGTCGATAGAACTTGAGGGAAATTTGTTCTACCTTTAGCTGCTCTTTGGGTTCGACACTCTTACGTATCAAGAAAGGCTACAATTGATCCCCTATACTTGTGGGTTATCAAGACCTTTTTCTGGCGCCGTTGCCGGGGAGCAATAGCGTGGGGTGAATATTCTTGTGTGTGTGCTTGTTTGCTTTATCACTAAGTAATTTTTATTTTTATTTTATTAAATTGTTTTCTATCTGTATATATGGGTAGGAAAGGCAAAATACCAAAAAAATAGATGTACTTGCTGCTCCAAAAGTTGAGGAACCACTAGTGTTCCGTACCACCGAAGAATATTACTTGGGTTATCTTCGATCCACTTGTGCTCGTGCTAAAAACCCAACGAGCTTAGTTGAGGGAAAATCATTAAATGAGCATGCTCATTATGTATGACATTGCATATCTCAAAAAGGGAAACTCTTGTGGCATCAAATTAATACTTTGTGTTGCTATGCTTGGAATCTATGTGAAATTTATGATTTTACTTGTTGTTCTAAAGAAGCTAAAAAACACCTTCCCTACCAATGTGTGTTTAATGATAATGAAATATTATCCTCTTGCGCCAAGGAGGCTTATTGCTATAATGATGTTGAACAAATTGAAGAATTTTTTGCTTTTAAGGGTGCCTATGAAATTGCATCTTTCATTGAAAAGTATGATGCTACTCTTTACAATTCTGAAATTTTTGCCATACTTAAATATTGCTAAGAAAACTATGTTTCTACTTGTTATGTCAAAGAGTTTATTGAAATAATGACCGCTTCCTTGGAAGAGACTAATATTTTGCAGGAATCTATGGAAGAGGATGTTGCTGAAATTGTAAGCTCATTAGATGAAAAATATGAGGAGAAGAACAAAGAACAAAAGGAGGAAGAGCGGATTAGCTACCCATGGCCACCTTCTAATGAGAGTAACTCTTCAACTCAAACATTGTTTAATTTCCCTTCATGCTTACCGAAGGATGAATGCTATGTTGATTGCTTATGAATATGAACTTTCTATAGTTCCTTATGTTAAGCATGAAATTGTTGCTATTGCACCCACACATGATAGTCCTATTATCTTTTTGAATTCTCCAAACTGCACTATATCGGAGAAGTTTTCACTTATTAAGTATTATATTGATGGGTTGCGTTTTCCTATGACTTTAATGAATATAATATGCATGTGCTTGCTGCTCCTACTTGCAATTATTATGAGAGAGGAACTACATCTTCACCTGTCTATGTTTCCAATACAATAAAATTGCAAGAAACTATGTATGATATGCATTGGCCTTTACTTGGTGTGAATGAATTGTTCTTTTATGATATGCCAATGCATAGGAAGAGAGTTACACTTCATTGTTGCATGATTTATATCACTTTGTGCTCACTACTAAATTACAAATCATTGTTAGTTAAAATTGGCTTTGATATACCTTGGGATCCGGGTGGATCCATTACTTGAGCCCTTTATGCCTAGCTTAATGGCTTTAAAGAAAGCGCTGCCAGGGAGACAACCCAGAAGTTTTAGAGAGTCATTTTATTCTGTTGTGTGCTTTTACATAGTTTTAAAACAAAAAAGGTGGGGAACTTAAAAGTTTTTCAAAAGAAAAGTGAAAGTGAGAAAGACGAGCAACGTTGAAGTGGGGGCTAGCCTTGAAATTTGTTCATGCCCATGGAAACTTTGTGAATGTTGACTACAGAAACTTTTCAACAAAAATAATTATCCCCTTGTAAAAATCCATTGTATTATAAAAATAATGTGCCAAGAATTACCTTTAGGATGTTTAAATTGCTTGTTTGATATGTACTGTGTAAAAACAGAAACTTTTGTTGCAGTGTTTGAATTTCTATATTTTACTGGAGAGTGAAAAAAATTCTGAAATTTTTACACAATACTGTTATAAAAATTCCTGACCACGTCCTAATTTTTCGGAATTTTTAGAGTTACGGATGTATGGTGAATGTTCAGATTACTACAGTTTGTCCTGTTTTTGACAGATTCTGTTTTTTGATGCATTGTTTTGCTTGTTTTGATGAAACTATCGATTGTATCGGTGGGATAATCCATGGAAAATTTATATTACAGGAGCTACAATGCAAAAAAATATGAATTGGTTGGCAACAGTACTTAAAGTGGTGATTTGTTTTATTATACTAACGCATCTCACGAGGGTTTTGTTAAGTTTTATGTGATTGATGTTTTCAATTTTTGGGTGAGATCACAATGGATGAAGGAATAAGGATTGGAAAGAGACTAATCTTGGGGATGCCCGAGGCACCCCAAGATAATATTCAAGGACTCCCAAGAAACTATGCTTGGGGTTGCCCCAGAAGGCATCCCCTCTTTCTTCTAACAACCATCGGTAATTTTACTTGGAGCTATATTTCTATTCATCACATGATATGCATAAATCTTTATTTTTAATAATGCACCATGATGGTATGATAAAGTACTTGGTTGATTTATACAACGCTCTTTGCACCTCACTTATATCTTTTGAGTATGGCTTTACAGAATGCTTCATGTGCTTCACTTATATCATTTGAAGTTTGGATTGCCTGTTTCTCACACATAGAAAATGCCATTTGTAGAATGCTATTTTGCTTCATTTATATTTGTTAGAGCGTGGACATATATTTTGTAGAAAGAATTAAACTCTCATGCTTCACTTATATCTATTTAGAGAGTTAACAGGAGTTGGTCATTCACATGGTTAGTCATGAAATCCTACATAAAACTTGTAGATCACTGAATATGATGTGTTTGATTCCTTGTAATAGTTTTGCGATATAAAGATTGTGATATTAGAGTCATGCTAGTGAGTAATTGTGGATTAGTAGAAATACTTGTGTAAAGTTTTTTGATTCTCGTAGCATGCACGTATGCTAAACCGTTATGTAAGGAAGTTGGAGCATGATTTGTTTATTGATTGTCGACCTTTGTGTGAGGGTCAGGAGTGCGTGATGATTAACTCCTACCAACCTCTCTCCTAGGAGCATGCGTCTAATACTTTGCTTTGATGACTAATAGACTTTTGCAATAAGTATGTGAGTTCTTTATGACTAATGTGAGTCTATGGATTATACGCACTCTCACCCTTCCACCTTTGCTAGCCTTTCTAGTACTGCGCATTTTTTGCCGGTGCATTAACCCACCATATATCCTCCCTCAAAACAGCCACCATACCAACCTATTATGGCATTTCCATAGCCAGTTCGAGATATATTGCCATACAACTTCCACTGTTCCGTTTATTATGACACGCACCATCATTGTCATATTGCTTTGCATGATCATAAGATATCTAGCTTGATGTTTTCATGGCTTGTCCATTTTTTGATGTCATTGCTACACTAGATCATTGCACATCCCAGTACACTGTCGGAGGCATTCATATAGAGTCATATTTTTTTCTAGTATCAAGTTGTAATTCTTGAGTTGTAACTAAATAAAAGTGTGATTATCATCATTATTAGAGCATTGTCCCATGTGAGGAAAGGATGATGGAAGCTATGATTCCCTCACAAGTTGGGATGTGTCTCCATACGTTACAAAAAAAGGGCCAGCAAAGCCCAAATAAAAAAAGAGGCCTTAGATACCCACCCAAAAAAGAGAAAAGAGAGAAGGGTCAATGCTACTATCCTTTTTCCACACTTGTGCTTCAAAGTAGCACCATGATCTTCAAGATAGAGAGTCTCCTATTTTGTCACTTTCATATACTAGTGGAAAATTTTCATTATAGAACTTGGCTTGTATATTCCAATGATTGCCGTAGGTCTTCGTGAGCAAGCAAGTTGGATGCACACCCACTTAGTTTTCAGTTTGAGCTTTCATACACTTATAGCTCCAGTGAATCTGTTGCATGGCAATCCCTACTCACTCACATTAATATCTATCAATGGGCTTCTCCATAGCCTGTTGATATGCCTAGATGATGTGAGACTATCTTCTCCTTTTTCTTCACAACCTCCACCATATTCTATTCCACCTATAGTGCTATATCCATGGCTCACGCTCATGTATTACATGAGAGTTGAAAAAGTTTGAGAACATAAAAGCTGTGAAACAATTGCTTGACTTGTCATCGGGGTTATGCATGATATAAATACTTTGTGTGGGAAAGATGGAGCATAGCCAGACTATATGATATTGTAGGTATAACTTTCTTTTGCCATTATATTTTGAAGAGATACAATTGCTTTATTAGTATGCTTGAAGTATTATTGTCTTAATGTCAAATGATAGACTATTGCTTTGAATAACTCGTGTCTTAATATTCATGCCATGATTAGATTATATGAATAAGATTATGCAAGGTAGCATTCCACATCAAAAATTATCTTTTATACCATTTACCTACTCGAGGACGAGCAACAATTAAGCTTGGGGATGCTGATACGTCTCCGTCATATATATAATTTTAGATTATTTCATGCCAATATTCTACAACTTTCATATACATTTGGCAACTTTTTATACTATTTTTGGGACTAACATATTGATCTAGTGCCCAGTGTCAGTTCCTGTTTGTTGCATGTTTTTTTGTTTCGCGGAAAATCAATATCAAATGAAGTCCAAATGCGATAAAAACTTACGGAGATTTTTTTGGAATATTCCAATTTTGGGGAAAAAGAATCAACGCGAGATGATGCTCGAGGTGATCACAAGCCAGGGGCACGACCTACCCTACTAGTCGCGCCCTGGGCCCTTGTGGCCAGCTGTTAGGTTGGTTGTATCTGTCCTTTCGCTGCAAGAAAGCTAATTTTTGGATAAAGATCCCCTCAAAATTTCATCCCGGTCGGAGTTATAGATCTCCGGATATTTAAGAAACGGTGAAAGGCCAGAATCTAGGACACAGAAACAGAGAGAGATCCAATCTTGGAGGGGCTCTCGCCCCTCCGCTGCCATGGAGGCCATGGACCAGAGGGGAAACCCTTCTCCCATCTAGGGGTAAGGTCAAGTAAGAATAATAAGGAGGGGAGCTCTCTCCCCCTCTCTTCCAGTGGCGCCGAAACACCGAAGGGCCATCATCATGACGGTGATCTACTCCAACAACTCCATCATCTTCACCAACACCTCCATAACCTTCCCCCATCTATCTATAGCAGTACACTCACCCGCAACCCGCTATACCCTCTACTTGAACATGGTGCTTTATTCTTCATATTATTATCCAATGATGTGTTGCCATCCTATGATGTCTGAGTAGATTTTTGTTGTCCAATGGGTTGATTGATGATCATGATTGGTTTGAGTTGCATGTTTTATTATTGGTGTTGTCCTATGGTGCTCTACGTGTCGCGCAAGCGTGAGGGATCCTCGTTGTAGGGTGTAGCAATGTGTTCATTATTTTCCTATGGTGGTTTGCGTGAGTGACAGAAGCATAAACCCAAGTAGGTGGGTTGTTGCATATGGGAGTAAAGAGGACTTGATACCTTATAATGCTATGGTTGGGTTTTACCTTAATGATCTTTCGAAGTTTCGGATTCTTGCTAGAGTTCCAATCATAAGTGCATATGATCTAAGTAGAGAAAGTATATTAGCTTATGCCTCTCCCTCATATAAAATTGCAATAATGATGACCAGTCTAGTTATCGATTGCCTAGGGACAATTCTGAAACTCCTACCACCACTTTTCCACACTCATTAAACTAACTTAGTTGTTTCTTTATCTTAGCAGCCGCTAGTTTTTATTTACGTGCTCTTTATTATCTTGCAAACCTATCCTATCACACCTACAAAGTACTTCTAGTTTCATACTTGTTCTAGGTAAAGCAAACGTTAAGCGTGCGTAGATTTGTATCGGTGGTCGATAGAACTTGAGAGGTTATTTGTTATACCTTTAGCTCATCATTGGGTTAGACACTCTTACTTATCGAGAAAGGCTACAATTGATCAGCTATACTTGTGGGTTATCAGTGCACACACGGGGAGAACACAATTTTATCTTGAAATTTTAGTGAGGGATCAACTTGTAATGCTATCGTCGCCCTAAGAAAAATAAGATGCATAAAAGGATTAACATCACATGCAAATCATAAGTGACGTGATATGGCCATGAACTTGTTCTTTTGATCTCCATCTCCAAAGCACCGGCATGATCGCCATCATCATCGGCATGACACCATGATCTCCATCATCTTTATCTCCATCAACGTGTCACCATGAGATTGTCGCGCCAACAGTTGCTTCTACGACTATTGCTAACTCACAGCGATAAAGTAAAGCAAAGCGACAAAAACAAATTAAAGACAACCCTATGGCTCCTGCCGGTTGTCGTACTCATCGACATGCAAGTCATGATATTCTATACAAAACATGATCATCTCATACATCCCATATATCTCATCATGAAGTTGGCCATAAAATATCACAACATACCCAGCAAAAACAAGTTAGACGTCCTCTAATTGTTTTTGCATGTTTTACGTGGCTGCTACGGGTATCTAGCAAGAACAATTCTTACCTACGCAAAAATCATAACGGTGATACACAAATTGCTATTCAACCTTCTCAAGGACCGCCTTTGTCGAATCCGATCCAACTAGAGTAGGAGAGACAGACACCCGCCAACCATCTTTATGCAACGAAGTTAAATGTCAGTTAATGGAACCGGTCTCTCATAAGCATACAAGTAAGGTTGGTCCGGGCACTTCATCCCACAATACCGCCGAATCAAGAAAAGACCAAGGGAGGAAGCAATCTGAATATCAACGCCCACAAACTCCTTTGTGTTCTACTCGTGATCTCATCTACACATAGACCTAGCTCTGGATGCCACTGTTGGGGAACATTGCACGGGAAATAAAATAATTCCTACGCACACGCAACATCTATCCACGGTGATGAGCATCTATGAGAGGGAGAGTGGATCTACATACCCTTGAAGATCGCTAAGCGGAAGCGTTAAGAAACACGATTGATGTAGTCGAACGTCTTCACGTTCCAAATCACAAGTCATCATGCGATCCCATCACGGTCCATCTCGCGATTGAATCACGATCCTTCCCGCGATCCAGTCACGGTCCTTCCAATCTAGTGCCGAATGGACTACACCTCTACTTTTAGCACATGTACAACTCGATGAAGATCTCCACCTTCTTGATCCATCAAGAGGGAGCGAAGAGGTATATGAGTTCTCCGGCAGTGCGACGACGCAGCGGCGGTGGTGGTGGAATTATTTCGGCAGGGCTGCACCTAAGCACAATCGAAACTAGACTAGAGGAGAAACGATCTAGAGGAAGAAGAGGGCAGCACGTGGCAATTAGGGTTGGGTCTGCCCTCAAATCCTCTAGTATATATAGGAGGAAGGGAGGGGAGGAGGCAGCCTCAAACCCTCGACAAGGAGGATTTCGCCAAACTAGGAGGAGGTGGAGGAGTCCACCTCTAATCCTACTCCAAATAGGATTCCAATCCGACTTGGAAAATCCTTCCTCCACTTGGGTTTTTTCCTTCTCCCACCTCCTAGATGCATGGGCCTTGTGGGGATGGTTTTCCCAGCCCACTAAGAGCTGGTGCATCCCCCCTCAGGCCCATGTGGCCTCCCGGCGTGGGTGGCCCCGTCCGACGACCCTCCCGCACTCCAGGTACATTATCGGTAATACCCGAAACTTTTCGGGTGGCCAAAATGGGACTTCCTATATATCAATATTTACCTTCGGACCATTTCGGAGCTCCTCGCGACATTCGGGATCTCATACGGGACTCCGAACAACCTTCAGTAACCACCATGCATAACTCAATACTACCAAAACGTCACCGAACGTTAAGTGTGCAGACCCTGCGGGTTCGAGAACTATGTAGACATGACTGAGACACCTCTAGGGTCAGTAACCAATAGCGGGACCTACATGCCCATATTGGTTCCTACATATTCTACGAATATATTTATCGATTGAACATCTATGTCAAGGATTCAGTTAATCCCGTACAATGTTCCCTTTGTTCTTCGGTATGTTACTTGCCCGAGATTCGATCGTTGGTATCACTATACCTAGTTTAATCTCGTTACCGGGAAGTGTCTTTACTCATTCTGTAAAACAATATCACGTGGCTAACTCTTTAGTCACATTGATTGCAACGCTTATTGTGATGTTGTATTACCGAGTGGGCCCTGATATACCTCTCCGTCATATGGAGTAACAAATCCTAGTCTCGATCCATGCCAACTCAACAAACACCTTCGGAGATACCTTTAGAGCATCTTTATAGTCACCCAGTTACGTTGCGATGTTTTATACACACAAGGTATTCCTCTGGTGTCAGTGAGTTGCATGATCTCATGGTCACAGGAACAGATACTTGACATGTAGAAAATTATAGCAATAAACTGACACGATCATATGCTACATTTGTAGTTTGGGTCTTGTCCATCACATCATTATACTAATGATGTCATCCCGTTATCAAATGACATGTCATGTCTATGGCCAGGAAACCTTGACCATCTTTGATCAACGAGCTAGTTTACTAGAGGCATACTAGGGACACAGTGTTGTCTATGCACCCACACATGTATTTGAGTTTCCAGTCAATACAATTATAGCATGGATAATAAACGATAATCATGAACAAGGAAATATAATAATAACCAATTTATTATCGCCTCTAGGGCATATTTCCAACAAACAGGTCTCTTCTACGTGCCTATCTCGGGCACCGAGGAGACTCCATCATCATCTACTAGGTTCCTAATCACAAATCTCATCTCCTTGCAATTACAATATTTTCCATTTGCCTCTCTTTTTCCTCTCCCCCACTTCACTAATTTGCCGTTTTATTAGCCCTCTTTTTCGTTCGCCCTTTTCTCATCAAATCTCTTGCCTAGTCATTATGGCTAGTTCTTCCTTTATTGCGTGTACTCCTGATAATGAAGTTCTTAATTTTAATCAAAGGGGAGGGGAGAACCTAAAAGATGCTTGGTATAGGATTTTCAATGCTCATAATAGATCTATCTGTAAGCAATCTACCATTGTTCTTTTTCGTATTTTTTATGTGGGCATAACCACTTGTTATAGATTCGTCGTTGATACGATTGCCGGTGGGAATTTCTTTATGTGTCCATCTTTGGATGCTTTTAATACTATGGGAAGTTTGGTGGGATCACCACGTCTTATGATCAATGAAACAACTTTGACTCTCGAACATGTTATGGAGAGATTAGATTCTATTGAAAAGAAGATGATTACCCAACAACATCTTGAATGTTTGGATAAGAAAATGCATAATCTTGCTAATAAAATTGGGTATAAGAGTGTCCTTACCGGATTGATAAGTTGGAAGAGATTTTTAGTAATTTGGGTTCAGATTTTTATTCTATCAAAACTATTGAAAAAACTCCTCTAAAAATTTGTAAGACCGTGCATGTCACTAAGAACAAACTTGCTACACCTAGTAGTCACAAGGGGGATCTTCAAATGCTTTGTGTTCATCCCGACTTTGTTGATATCATAAGAGACCCTATTTACAAGAATGATTTTTTTGTTTTTGTCGTGGTTTTGTCACGGCAAGATGTCCGGGTTAATGGACTTAGGTGTGAGGCCATCGCAACTATGTGGCGGATTGAGAGGGGTTGGCCAGAACGGAGAGACGCGAGTTTACCTAGGTTCGGCCCCTCCTGACGGAGGTAAAAACCTACGTCCTGCTTTGTGTCTATATTGATGATGATGATGATCTCGGTTACAAGGGTGCGGAATTGCTACCTCTAGTCTCGAGAGCCTCTAATCTATCTATCTCTAATGACTTGAAGTTTTCAACTTGTCCCTCTTGGGCGCCTTACCCCTCCTTATATAGGTGGAAGGGGTAGGTTTACATGTAGAGTCCCACTAGGAGTAGGATTAGGACTAGTCTCTCTTGAATCCTCATTCAGGTCTTGCTTCCTTTGTGAGGGAGTCTTTCCTTTCTCTCCTTGGGCCTTCTTTTGTGCGCCGCCCCTCCAGGCCCGTCCATGAGTCGCCTTGCTTTGTCTTGCTCGCTGGGCCCTGGGCCTTGTCACTCGTCTGACCCGCCTACCGGTTCACCAATGAACCGCCAAGTCCTTGCCGGATCATACTTCCAGCCAGGTTATATTGCGGGGTAATATCCCCGACAGTTTTCTTCCTAGGAGTGTTGTCATCGAGAATATGCATGCTAAACACTTGAATAAATCTAGATGTGTGATTGAAGAGTTGAAAACTAAAGATGACAATACTTGAATCTGTGTGTTATGCCTAGCTAGGGGCGTAAAATGATAGTGCTTGTTGGGAGGCAACCCAATGAATAAATAAATTTTTGCTTTTTTACTTTCCGTTTTTGAGTGTTGACAAAATTATGTCTCTATTATGATAGTGTTTCTATGGTTTATTTAGTCTTTGTGCCAAGTAGAGCCTTTAGGATGATTCATAAGATGAGTAGAAGCGATGCTGAATTTGAAACAGAAACTTTGCGTCCAGTATATGAATTTTCATGTTTTGCTGGAACGTGATACTGAGCTAAAAATTTAACATAGTGTTTCTATACAAATTCCTTACGTTTTTTATTTTTCAGAGTTTTTGGAGTTACATAAGTATGGTTAGAGTACAAATTACTACAGAATGTTTTGTTTAAGACAGATTATGTTTTCGTTGCATTGTGTGCTTGTTTTGATGAATCTATGGGTTATATTGAAGGGTATGAGCCATGGTAAAGTTAAAATATAGTAGGTATAACGCAATAATAAAATATGAATGGGTTTACAACAGCACCTAAAGTAGTGATTTTCTTTATTATACAAACAGATCTCACGAAGATTTTGTTGAGTTTTGTGTGATTGAAGTTTTCAAGTTTTGGGTGAGATCACGATGGATGAAGGAATACTGAGTGAAAAGAGCCTATGCTTGGGGATGATATAACACCCCCAAGATATATTCAAAGAGAAACAAGCAACTAAGCTTGGGGATGCCCCCGAGTGGCATCCCCTCTTTCTTCTACCAACCATCGGTATTTTACTTGGAGCTATATCTTTATTCGTCACATATCATGACTTTTGCTTGGAGCGTCTTGTATCATTTGAGTCTTTGCTTGATTTTCTTGTTAGTTTGTCACTTGTATCCTTGCTGGACACACCTATTTGATAGAGCCAAAATTATTCTATGATTTGTTAGAATTGCTTTATGTGCTTCACTTAAACTTTTTTAGCTATAAATTTCTCTAGTGCTTCACTTATATCTTTTTGAGCACGGTGTGCTTGGAAACTTTTATAGAAATACTCTCATGCTTCACTTAGATTAATTTGAGAGTTAGTAAATTTTGGAAAAATCCTCTCATGCTTCACTTATACTATTTTTGGAGATTGAATCTTTATGCTCATGTGCTTCACTTAAATTTGTTTGACCTTGTCAAAAAGCAATGGCAACATATGAAACTAGTCCCAAAGTGATTGATAGCCAAGGAGGATATAATAACAACTTTCATGAAGATCATTGGACAAATTAAACTTGATTCTTTGTAATAATTTTGAAAGATGATGATAGTAATATGTGAGCCATGTTAGTGAATAATTATGATTTAGTAGGAATATAAGTGTTAAGGTTTTTGATTCCCTATGCATGCACGGAAGTCAATAGTTATGCAATGAAGTTACATCCTACTTATGTTCCATTATTCGGTTTTAGTTATGCTCAATGCTCTCTTATGTGAATTTTCGTTTCTTGGTTTGGTTGCTTCTCAATCTACTTGCTAGCCTCCATTTGTACTAAGTAGAAATACTACTTGTGCATCCAAAATCCTTAAACCAAGTTTTGCCTTATGAGTCCACCATACCTACCTATATGTGGTATTTTCATGCCGTTCCAAGAAAATTTGTATGTGTCATCTCTAAATTTTCAAAATAATGTTTGTCTTTTGTGTGCTCGTACCGCTCATAAAACGATGGGGAGTGTCCAATATTTTTCCATGCTAGATGTGTTATTATCAAGATGAGTGTTTATTCACTTGTCATTGCACGAGAGTACCGCGGTAATAGGGATGCCCATTCCTAAAATGATTTTTTTACTTTAGGTTGTCGAATAATGAGTTCCTTGGAAAGTGTTGGTATGGAAGGCAACAGTGGATACAACCCCCCATGGAAAGTGAAAGTTTGGTGGAAAAAGGAATAAACTTTATTTTCTGTTTGGAAACCGCCTATGATATATCTAGCATGGAAATTATTGTGAGCTACTTTGTCGTTTTTGTTGATAGGAAAAGCATGCCACCCAAAATATTCATTGACCGGGTCATGATCTTTTGACTATGTCGGGTCATGATTGTTGGTGACGCCAGGTCAAACAACTAGAGTGCAGCTGACTTGAAAAATATTGGAATGAAAATCCATCTGATGTAGAGACGGTCTTTTAATGGTTCGGTTAAAATAAGAATCTGTTGAGCCGGTCTCACTCACAATTGACATCTTGAAAACTCTCTTCATTTTTTTGATATATCCATATATATGTAGCCCCCAAGCTACACGTTAATCCATGATGACTTGGCGCTTTGCAATAATATCTGTGATTGTGTAGCCCCCAAGTGCCAGGTTGTCTAGCCTGCAGCAGCCTGAGACTTGTAACTATCTTATGCTCAGAAAACTTCAGCCAATGTAGCCCCCAAGGGCCGTCTCATCAGTATGTGATGGGCCGGATCTTCAATTTTGGATCTTATAATCTGTTTGAACTGTTGAATACTGTAGCCCCCAAGTGCCGGGTCAGTAAGAAGTACTAGGCTGGGACTTAGAAAAATATAGAAAGGTTGGCTCATCTTCTTGAGACAACAGGATCTGTTGACCATGTAATGATTTGAAAAGCAACTTGCATTAGACCCCAAGTGTCGTGATGCATGCTTATAGCGACATCGGACTTGCATACTTGATATAAACTGGACTTGAATAATGTAGCCCCCAAGTGTCGGGTCATCTACGTGCGGCGACTCGGGACTGTGTGAGAATAATATGACTCATCATAAGTTGTTGAATGAATCCTTGACCGTGGTTGTAACCTGGTAGAATATCCTGGAATAATGCCTTTATCCTTGAAAATGAAAATCTCTGCTCGTGGCTGCGATGCAACCCGACAAATATATGTTTGAGAAATCCATGAGTGATGTAGTATACTACAGAGCACAGGTTGAAGAAATCCAATAGCCGATCAATTAAATGACACGGCATTATATCTGATAGGACGGCTCTTCAAGAATAATCAATTTTCCAAGCAGGCTTGAAAAAAACCCAATCATGATGAAGATCCATCCATGTTGGCTGCTAAAGATCTATTTGTTCTTGCAGAGGTTACAATGTAACCCGGTTTGGTGACCGGCTTTCCGCAGGATAAACCAATATGGATATGCATGTATGAGGATGCATGATGTGATGATGCAATGCAGGATGATGTAATGAAATATGCAATGTATGACTCAAGCTTTTTCTTCCTTTTTATTTTCAAAAACTCATATGATGGTTCTTCTGGGTGGACTTGATGCTTGAACTCATACCAGTGCAGGGTCTCTAACAAGAGTGGCCATCAACTCCTTTGAGCGACACATGCTCTCTAGACGAGATTAACTGATAGGAGCGCAATGAACCAGAAAGAGACACATTCACCGGTTCTTCTGGGTGGACTCGCTGCTTGAACTCATAACAATACTCGGTTTTCGGACGAGATTGAAGAGCGCAACAAACCAGAAAGAGACACGGACACTGGTTCTTCTGGGTGGACTCGATGCTTGAACTCATAACAGTACAGGGTCCCTAGATGAGATTGACTGGTAAGAGCGCAACGAACCAGAAAGAGATGCAGACGCTGGTTCTTTTGGGTGGACTCACTGCTTGAACTCATAACAGTACAAGGACTCTAGCGAGATTGACCGTCAACTCCTTTGAGCGGCTCAGGGTCTCTAAGGAGATTAACTGTTAAAAGCGCAATGAACCATAGAGAGACGTAGAAGGGCATGAGTATCCCTTTTGACCTTGTTGACGGAGTCAACTTTTGGGTACACACCCGAACTTGCAGTGGCTGAAAAGCATGATCGAGAGGGTTGAACCTTAACCCTTTGGGTTTGAAGCCCCCAAACGACCTTGTCGACGACATCGACATGTGCCCATCTTGTAAGCCACCTTCTTGTGGACCGCCAACTTGTAAGTCGTCGTCTTATGGACCGCCAACTTGTAAGTCGCCGTCCTGATTGCTATTGTGGCTGAAGTGCCGATGAAGAGGGTGAGCAAGCTAAACCCGGTGGGTTGGAAGCCCCCAAATAACCTTTGTTGAATTGTCCACCTTTGCACAACCTAAAATAAATAGACAACAGAAACTCCAAGTTACTTTATGATGATCCAATAAATCCAGGCACCCGTGTTTAAATGGTGCATCACGGTGGCTCATCCTCTTGGGAAACTTTTAATTCTACCGCCAATAATATGGTAGCCCCCATGATTGGGTTAAATTTTCCTCCAATGACCCGGGGTTGTCGTTGAAAACGACCAAATGTGTCGAGCCATGTCTGCAGCCCCTAAGTCTTAAGTTGACTCGAAGAGGCGGCTCGAGAATCTCTACTGAGGGTTGAGGTTGACCGTGGGGGGTTTATAGATGATCCCGTATGAATTGTTTCAATAATCCGGTCGATGGTTCGTCCCTGCTTCTTGCTAAAGTTAACCAAACTGTAGTGGCGGCGACTTGTGCGCCTGTCCGTCGGGCAGCTTGTGCAGGCGAACACCGCACTGATATACTGATTTAGATCAGACCGCGGGCGGCGTCTTATGCACGTCCGTTGGGCGGCTCGTACAGGCGAGCACCGCACTGATATGTTGATGTAGATCAGACCGCGGGCGGCGTCTTGCGCTCGTCCGTTGGGCGGCTCGTACAGGCAAGCCCGACACCAGTATGCCAATATAGATTGGACCGTAAGGGCAACGACTTGCGCACACCCGCTGAGCAGTTTGTATGGATAGCTTCTGATGTGTTGATGTAGACATAGAAGTGAGCCGTAGTGTTTTAAGCCGATGTGGTCGCGAGAGACGGCCGCGGCGTCGTAAGCCGGTGCGGTCACTAGAGACGGTTGTAGTGTTGTTGGTGAAACCATGCCGCGGCTACGGCGGCTTGCCGCACTCATTGGGTGGCTCATACTAGCGGGTGAGCGTGCGCGGTACCGACGTGTTGATGTAAACCGGGCCGCGACAGCGGCGGCTTGCCGCGTCTATTGAGAAATGCACCACAGACGCACACCAGTACATATGATGTTGTCATGCGCTCTATCTTCGCGGTATGATGCCACTTGAGTAATTTCTTGCGTAAAATGTTGCAGGACAAAATAACTATTCTTCACAGAAAATAATATGTACTCAAAAACAGATAAAATACATATCACCTGATGATCTTTGTAGAAACTACCGATGAGCCGTGTGCGGATGTAATCGGACGGAACAGTTGTCCTTCATCCAACCAGGCCCCACCTCTGATCCCAGGATCAGAATAGTTATTCGGTTCGTGGTCGGCCCTGTATAGGCCCGAAGACTCGTTCCCGAACTCCCGAAACCCACGAAGAAGGAAAAAAAGCCCACTCCACGGCCGGCGCACAACCACACCCGCGGCCGGAGCGCCTCCCCCCACGCGACCGGCGGCCCTCCTCCCCCGCGGCCGGCGCGCCACCTCCCGTGCCGCCACCTACCTTCCTCCCCAAAGGCCGGCGTGCCTCCTTCCGACCGACCGGGGCACCTCCTCGGCCATGGCTGGTGAGCCTCCTCCCACCGCCACCCTCGGATCGATCCAGCCATCACAGGCCCCCGGAACCCCGCGTGCCGTTTGCCGGGCCATTGATCCCCATGCACCGGCGTAGGGCCCTAGATCACGAGCGCCGCCGGCGCTGGGGTCCTGGATCACCTGCTCCATCACTGCTGGGACCTCGGCTCCCTGGTGTGCCGCCGGGATCAGCACACGCCGTAGCAGACCGCACGACCTTGTCGCCCGTGCTTCCCCTCTTCCCCGAGCTCCCCCGAGGAGCCTTGCCCCTGAGCCACACCTCGCCGGACTACGGGGCTCATGCCGCAACACCTCCCCTCCACCAAGCTCGTGCGCCCCTACGCGAGCTCCTCCCCCACCGCCGGTCAACTGCCGCCGCATACCTAGTCGCCGCTATCGCGCATGGACTACAACAACGGCCGAATGCGAACTTCCCTCGCATCACTGTTCTTCCTTCTCTCTTGTTCATGTTCTTTGGCCAGTTTGCTGAGCAGTATTGGCCTTTGCGCCGTGGTCCTTGTTTTGTTTTGCTTCAGAATTATGTTCGCATCTGAATTTTCTTGCTGGATTCGAGAAGCAACCGTGGCATGCATTGCCTTTAGTCAGGTCACGGCCTCCGTCGCTGCTAACCTCCCCACGTTCCATGTCGCCTTCTTGTGTGTGCCTGTCAATGATGGAAAACAAGAATGGGCAAAGTTATATCTATAGGGAAAAGTTCAGAAAGAAGATGGAGTGCGGTTCAACTTCTTCTAGCATTTTTAATTCTTAGTACAAAAGATAGTTCAGAAAAGAAGAAGAAATCGCAAGCTACTCATCTTGTTTGATGTTCAAGTGTTCAGTTGTTTTATGCAGGACAATAAAGTAGTACAATATTCATATAAAGGATCTTTAGTGTTAAAAGAATAAAATCGCAAAAGTTGAAATTTGTGAAAAACTCAGATTTTTCTCGTTACTAAAGAATAAAACAAAGAAGTTCAAATAAAAAAGGCTGAGAAGATCAAATTATAATAGCAAAGAAGTTCGAAATTTATGAAAAACTCAGCTTTTGTTTCTCGTTACTTAAAGAGTACAATGAAGAAGTTCAAATAAAAAATTCCGAGAAGTTCAAATTAAACTCGTGAAATTCCTTACACGGAAATAAGATCAGTTTTATTTTTCCTGTTTATAAAATAAATACATAGAAGTTCAAAATAAAAAGGATCATAAGTTCAAATTAAAATAATGAAGTAGTTCGACATGTAAAGCAACCCGGATTTTTTTCTTTACTAAATTAGGAAAAGAGAGAACTTCAAACAAAAATGTGACAGAAGTGCATAGTGAAAACAACGAGAAGTTCAAGTACTACAACAAAAGCGTCGGTCGAATAAAAAAGCAAAGACTAAAAGTTTTGTTGTTATAAGTTCAAGTCCTCGGTTGAAGAAAGTTAAAATTTTTATTGTAGAGGGGTTTGTACAACAGGAATATCATTTGTGTAACACTAACGAATGAATGAGAAATTACAAACAAAAAATGCGACAGAAGTTCAACGTGGAAACAGCAGGAAGTTCAACTCCTAAATTACTGAAAGACAAATGGGTGAGAAATTACAACAAAAACAGGACAGAAGTTCAACATGGAAACAGCATGAAGTTCAACTACTACGCTAAATGAATTTCAGATGGAAATCTTTAAAACCATGGCGAGTATGAAAAAAATGATCAAGACGAAAAAATTGTGTGTTTACAATAGCTTTCCATTGGTAGATCACTTGCTCACATCCGGTGAGTGAATGGAGAGCTACGAGCAAATAATAGTATGTGAAGAAACAGAGTGAAGTTCAGGTAGACGTGCTGATGAAGTTCATGTTCTTCATGCGGTGCATTTTCGAAGACCTTGTTTCGCGATAAAAGGCAGAATGCATCATCTCATAGTTTTCGAAATTGCGTGAAAAAGGCTAGGAATTAGAGAAAACCATCTACATGGGAATGTTATCCATTTTCCATAGGTTTTCAACAGTATATTATTTGCCCCATTCCAATAAAATCTATAGAAATTACGGCCTAAATACGTTTTCAGCCATTTTCGAAATTGACTTAAAACCGTAAAGAATGGGAAGAAAAAATATACATATAAAAGATATGTATTTCTTCAAGCTTTCCAACACCATATCATTTGCCTCATTCTGATGAACCATTGAGAAAAAATGGGAAAATACGCACTCAGTACAGATTCGGCCATTTTCTAATTTACTTTTGAACCATTCATCGTTAGAACAAACTTTTTATATGGGAAGATGTGCATTTTCATAAGCTTTCCAATGTCATATCGTATGCATCGATATGACTATCCATTTTCAAACTAACCCCGAAATCCGAACCCAGCCGTTCCGTTTTCAGAAATTCCACCATTTTTTATATTCCTCTTTAATCGTTGGGAATTTGGGAAAACGATCAACATGTGAAATGAGCGGATTTGCAGCATCTATCCAACACCATCTCATTTGCCTCATTCCTACAAACGGTTTATAAATAGCGTCGCAAAAATGATTCACGTTTTTTTTATGAAGAAAAACTGTTTTCAAAACTGCTCTTAAACTGTGTACATTTTGCCAAACATTCAACCAAGGTTGTTATACTGGTATCCATAGCTTTCAAATGATATATTGCAAGACCCATTTGGGAACTTTGTAGAAAGTTCAACCTAGCACTCCAGGAAGTTCAGGTCGAACAACTCAGGCAGTAAAATTGCAGGAGAAGCAAGTTCATCACATCCCCGAGAGCAAATCCGCCAACGAGCGAGATTCCTATTTAAAATGGGTATTTAGTTGCTAAAAACCATTCCCTGATTACACTTACATCACATAGAACATGACTGACCAAAAAAATTCACGCGGAGAGACACGGTTGTGAAGATAGCCCGAAGGTCGGGTTCCTACACAGGAAAGGTCAGGGTTGTGTAACTCAGGAAGTTCACCCCGTGATCAAAATAGTGTTTATATATATATGTTTCAACCAGCTCCCCATCTCTTTCCTTTACCTTATCCTCCACCAAAAGTCACGGGAGCAGCGGCGAGGCCTCGATCGAGGACCAGCTCGAGCAAGGGGCAGAGCAGCGGCGAGGCTGGTGGGCACGGGAGAGCCGGAGTGGAGCCGGTGCAAGGTAGCTCACAGCAGAAAAGCGGGGCACATGGAGGCTCACAGTGCGAGAGCAGGGCGCATGGCGGCTCACAGCGTGGGAGTGGGGCGCACGACGGCTCATGGCAGAGGAGCAGGGTGATCCGGAGCTGAGGAAGTGGACTGGTCGGGTACGGACAGCTCGAAAGTGTAGTGGCAAGACGTGGCCATGGCGAATGAGGCGGGATCAGGGCAGCCCGAGGCCAGCTCGACGCAGTCTGAGGCCGGCTCGAGGAGATGTGGCGGCGGACGAAGAGCGGAGGCATTGGCAGGAGGCCGGCTCAGCCACGACTGTGGAATCAGGTCTCGGCGGGGCCGGCTGAGACACGGCTGCGCATCGGGCGAGACGGGAGGTGCCAGATACGTTGAGGCAAAGCTGACACACAGCAGTGGGAGTGGAGGAAGTCATGTACAGGCGAGCGCAAATGTGTGCATGCGTGGTCGAACGCTGGCGCGGGGCACACACCGAGGTAGGCGGGCGAGGCGGCGACCGTGTCGGGCTCGGATTTGACCAGCTCGAGGAGGTCGGCGACCCGGAGATGTGACGTGAGGCAAGCTCGGAGCAAGATTTGATGTATGATGGGAAGGAAACAGTGGTGGAGGCTCTGTGGAAGCAGAGGCGACGAGCCAGCTGGATGCGCCGGTGCTGAGTGTGGCATGTGGAGGCAAGAGCCACCCGGAGCAGCGGCCTGCGAAGATGGGGCATGTGCGGCCGAGCACACAACAACACGTGGAGGCGGGGCCAAGCCAGCAGAGGAGCGGCACAGGTCACGGGCGTTTTGATAGAGATTCCTTAGAACTTGATTCCTGCATACCCCCGCGCGTCTTGATGCCGATTCGTACGACGTGGTGTACGACGCATGTAGTAGAATTTCTATCAGGCTCGGTAACTTAACAATGTGATTACTTTTCTCTGATCTAATTTGACTCGGACGCGTAACTTCTTCGTCTTGAGCAATGAACTTGAAAAGGCAACTTTTGCCGTCCTTGATTTTTCGACTCTTCTTCGTCTGAACAATCGCGAGCTTCTCTATCCCTGAAGAGTTCCCTCCAAGAACACACCACCACCATGCGTCTGGCCCCATGATGGGCGCCAACTGTCGTGGTTTTGTCATGGCAAGATGTCCAGGTTAATGGACTTAGGTGTGAGGCCATCGCAACTATGTGGCGGCTTGAGAGGGGTTGGCTGGAACCGAGAGACGCGAGTTTACCCAGGTTCGGCCCCTCCTGACGGAGGTAAAAACCTACGTCCTGCTTTGTGTCTATATTGATGATGATGATGATCTCGGTTACAAGGGTACATAATCGATACCTCTAGTCTCGAGAGCCTCTAATCTGTCTATTTCTAATGACTTGAAGTTGTCAACTTGTCCCTCTTGGGGCGCCTTACCCCTCCTTATATAGGTGGAAGAGGTAGGTTTACATATAGAGTCCTACTGGGAGTATGATTAGGACTGGTCTCTCTTGAATCCTAATCCGGGTCTTGCTTCCTTTGTAAGGGAGTCTTTCCTTTCTCTCCTTGGGCCTTCTTTTGTGCGCCGCCCCTCCAGGCCCGTCCACGAGCCACGTTGCTCTGTCTTGCTCGCTGGGCCCTGGGCCTTGTTGTTGGGAGACGTAGTAGTAAATCAAAATTTTCCTACGTGTCACCAAGATCTATCTATGGAGAAACTAGCAACGAGTGGGGAGAGATTTCATCTTCATACCTTTGAAGATCCCTAAGCGGAAGCGTTACAAGAACGCAGTTGATGGAGTCGTACTCGCAGCGATTCAGATCCCGGTGGATTCCGATCTAAGCGCCGAACAACGGCGCCTCTGCGTTCAACACACGTGCAGCCCGGTGACGTCTCCTACACCTTGATCCATCAGGGAGGAAGGAGAGGTTAGGGAATGGCTCCAATAGCAGCACGACGGCGTGGTGGTGGTGGAGTAGCAAGGTATTCCGGCAGGGCTTCGCCTAAGCGTTGCGGAGGAGGAAGAAGAGAGGTAGGGCTTTGCCGTGAGAGAGAGAGTTCGGAACTGTTCTCAAAAGGACAAAACCTCAAGTATATATAGGAGGAGGGAGAGGGAGGGCTGCCTTGGCACCTCCTCTTTTAAAACCATTTGCCGAAGTGGGGATAGAGTCCACATCCCACAAGGGAGGTGGATCTCCTCTTTTAAAACCATTTGCCCTTTATCTCCAGATCTCCAGCCGCATGGGCCTTTCTAGAAGGTCCTGGACAGCCCAATAAGGGCTGGCACACCTCCTCTAAGGGCCCACAAAGTCCTATGGTCGTGACACCCCTCCCGGGGGTCCTCTGGCACCCTCCCAGCACTCCCGGTACAATACCGATGAGCCCGAAAACTTTCCGGTGACCAAAACTGGACTTCCTATATATCAATCTTTACCTCCGGACCATTCCGGAGCTCCTCGTGATGTCCGGGATCTCATCCGGGACTCCGAACAACTTTCGGTAATCATGTATACCATTTCCCTATAACCCTAGCGTCATCGAACCTTAAGTGTGTAGACCCTACGGGTTCGGGAGACACGTGGACATGACCGAGACACTTCTCCAGCCAATAACCAACAGCGGGATCTGGATACCCATGTTGGCTCCCACGTGCTCCACGATGATCTCATCGGATGAACCACGATGTCGGGGATTCAATCAATCCCGTATATAATTCCCTTTGTCTATCGGTATGATACTTGCCCGAGATTCGATCGTCGGTATCTATATACCTTGTTCAATCTTGTTGCCGGCAAGTCTCTTTACTCGTTCCGTAATACATCATCCCGTGACTAACTCCTTGGTCACATTGAGCTCATTATGATGATGTCTTACCGAGTGGGCCCAGAGATACCTCTCCGTCACACAGAGTGACAAATCCCAGTCTCGATTCGTGCCAACCCAACAGACACTTTCGGAGATAACCGTAGTGCACCTTTATAGCCACCCAGTTACGTTGTGACATTTGGCACACCGAAAGCATTCCTACGGTATCCGGGAGTTGCACAATCTCATGGTCTAAGGAAACGATACTTGACATTGAAAAGCTTTAGCAAACGAACTACACAATCTAGTGCTATGCTTAGGATTGGGTCTTGTCCATCACATCATTCTCCTAATGATGTGATCCCGTTATCAATGACATCCAATGTCCATGGTCATGAAACCATGACCATCTATTGATCAACGAGCTAGTCAACTAGAGGCTCACTAGGGACATGTTGTGGTCTATGTATTCACACATGTATTATGGTTTTCGGTTAACACAATTATAGCATGAACAATAGACAATTATCATGAACAAGGAAATACAATAATAACCATTTTATTATTGACTCTAGGGCATATTTACAACACTTGTCACTCGCCTGACCCGCGTGTCGGGTCACCAATGAACCGCCAAGTCTCGACCGGGTCACCAGTGAGTCGCCAAGTTCTGGTCGGGTTATACTTCCGGCCGGGTTATACTGCGGGGTAATATCTCCGACAGTTTTCTTCCTAGGAGTGTTGTCATCGATAATATGCATGCTAAATCCTTGAATAAATCTAGATGTGTGATTGAAGAGTTAAAAACTAAAGATGACAATACTTGAATCTGTGTGTTATGCCTAGCTAGGGGCGTAAAACGATAGCGCTTGTTGGGAGGCAACCCAATGAATAAATAAATTTTTGCTTTTTTACTTTCCGGTTTTGAGTGTTGACACAATTATGCCTCTGTTATGATAGTGTTTCTATGGTTTATTTAGTGTTTGTGCCAAGTAGAGCCTTTAGGATGATTCATAAGATGAGTAGAAGCGATGCTGAATCTGAAACAAAAACTTTGCGTCCAGTATATGAATTTTCATTTTATGCTGGAACGTGAAACTTTGCGTCCAGTATATGAAATTTTAACACAGTGTTTCTATACAAATTCCTTACATTTTACAATTTCTTTAGAGTTTGTGGAGTTACATAAGTATGGTTAGAGTACTGATTACTACTTAATGTTCTGTTTAAGACAGATTATGTTTTCGTTGCATTGTGTGCTTGTTTTGATTAATCTTGGGAGGTGGACTCTATCCCCATTTGTACTAAGTAGAAATACTACTTGTGCATCCAAAATCCTTAAACCAAGTTTTGCCTTATGAGTCCACCATAGCTACATATATGCGGTATTTCCATGCCGTTCCAAGCAAATTTGTATGTGTCATCTCTAAATTTTCAAAATATTTTTTCTCTTTTGTGTGCTCGTACCCCTTATAAAACGGTGGGGAGTGTCCAATATTTTCCATGCTAGATGTGTTATTATCAAGATGAGTGTTTATTCACTTGTCATGGCACGAGAGTACCGCGGTAATAGGGATGCCCATTCCCGAAATGAAAAAGATTTTTTTTACTTTAGGTTGTCGAATAATAAATTTATTGGAAAGTGTTGGTATGGAAGGCAACAGTGGATACAGACCGTCATGGAAAGTGAAAGTTTGGTGGAAAAAGGAATAAACTTTATTTTCTGTTTGGAAGCCGCCTATGATATATCTAGCATGGAAAGTATTTTGAGCTACTTTGTCGTTTTCGTTGACAGGAAAAGCATGCCACCCAAAATATTTTTCTCTCTCAATTTAAACTTTGAGATCTAGCACCTCTACAAATCCCTACTTACCTGTGCGAAGGGCCTATCTATTTACTTTATGCATTTTTTATTTTTACTTTGAGTCTCCATCTTCTCTTAAAGCACCAACTAGGGCGCATTATGATCGTACTTGAGCATTAGGCATAGCTAATATTTGAGTATGTTTCATGAATGGATTGATGATTGAGCATGATGGGCTAGGGATAAATTTCTTTAGTGTTGATATTTTGAAAGACATGGTTGCTTGTTGACATGCTTGAGTATTGAAGTCATTATGTTAAAACTAGGTTATTGCTTTCAATCATTTACAAGTCCAAATTTCCATGCTATACAAAGGAAAAGAATATGATATGAACATGTTAGGCAGCATTCCACATCAAAAAAATTGTTTTTATCATTTACCTACTCGAGGACGAGGAGGAATTAAGCTTGGGATGCTGGTACGACTCTAGCGTATCTATAATTGTTTCTTGTTACATGTTGTTATATTATCATTCTTGGATGTTTTACAACCATTTTATAACGACTTTATATCATTTTTTGGGACTAACCTATTAACATAGTGCCAAAGTGCCAGTTGCTGTTTTTTGCTTGTTTTTTTACTTTGCAGAATATCAGTACCAAACGGGGTCCAGTCACGACAAAACTTTTTGGAGATTTTTTTTGAACCAGAAGATACCCAGCGTGACAAAGAAGATCCACGAAGGTGGGCTATGGAGAGAACAACCCACCAGCTCGCACAAGGGGGCGCCCGACGCACCCTGATGGGTTGTGCCCTCCATGGGCCCCCTCTCCATCGCCTCTGATGCCTATAAATTCCCAAATATTCCGCAAACCCTAGGGGAGTCGAACAAAGATAATTCCAGCCACCGCAAGTTCCAGAACCTCGAGATCCTATCTAAACACCATCACGGAGGGGTTCATCTTCTTCATAGGTGCCTCTTCGATGATGCGTGAGTAGTCCACCATAGACATATGGGTCCATAGGTTGTATCTAGATGTCTTCCTCTCTCTCTCTCTCTCTTATGATTCTCACTACAATGGTCTCTTGGAGATCTATTTGATTTAAACTTTTGCGGTGTGTTTGTTGGGATCCGATGAATTTTGAGTTCATGATCAGTTTCTATCCAGGAATATTATTTGAGTCTTCCTTGATCTCTTATATGCATGATTACTTATAGCCTCGTATTTCTTCTTTGAATATTTGGTTTAGTTAGGCCAACTAGATCGATTTTCCTTGCCATGGGAACAGGTGCTTTGTGATGGGTTCGATCTTGCGGTGTCCTTTCCCAGTGACAGAAGGGGCAACAAGGCACACATGTATCCTTGCCATTTAGGATAACAACATGGGGTCTATTCCTACATGAATAGATCTTGCCTACATCATGTCATCGTTCTTATTGCATTAGTCCATTTTTCCACGAACTTAATACACTAAATGCATGTTGGATAGAGGTCGATGTGTGGACTAATAGTGGTAGATGTAGGCAGGAGTTGGTCTACTTATCTTGGACGTGATGCCTATATAATGATCATCACCTTGGATATCTTCATGATTATTTGATCTTCTATCAATTGCCCAACAATAATTTGTTCACCCACCGTGTGCTATACTCATGAGAGAATCCACCAGTGAATCCTATACCCCCGGGTCTACTTTTCCAACATATTGATTTCCGATCTATCTTTTTGCCTCTTTGTTTTCAGATCTACAAAACCAAAAACCCAAAAACATATTGCTGCCCCTTTTATTTGCCCTTTCCATTTTGAGTTCTTGAGAGATCTATCTCTCCTATCTATCACTACCTAATCTATATTTTTACCATAGAGAGATTGACAACCTGTCTTTTGCGTGGGGTTGCAAGTATTTGTTATCTGTGTGCAACTACTGCTTATTGGGTGGTGGTGATCCTCCTACTTGTTCGATAACCTTAGTTTCATAACTGAGGGCAATACTGTCATGCCCAAGATGCGATCCTATCCTTATTTTGGCATGAGGGCCTCGACAGGGATAGAAGCGCATCTTGTCATGTTGCAAGAATGGATATCATTACAAGTACATGTACATAAGAGATGAGTATATGGAATTGGCTTACACTCGCCACAATCTACATCAATATCACATCAATACATCAACATATTCAAGCATCATACAGAAGAGAAGGGTTCGACTACGGACGAAACCAAACGATAAAATGGCATCCATCCTTGCTATCCCAGGCTGCCGCCTGGAACCCATCCTAGATTGATGAAGAAGAAGAAGAAGAATAACTCCAAATCAAACAAGCATCGCACTCACGTCAAATCATTGCATTACCTACACCTATAACTATTGTTGTAGTAATCTGTGAGACACGGGGACTCAACAATCTCATTTCCAAGGGTATCAAGAGTATTAAAGCTTAATGGGTAAGGTATGGTTAAGTGGTGAGGCTATAGCATGCAACTAAGCATTTATTTGAGTGGCTAACTTACGGATACAGAAAGTAAAGAATGGTGGTCTACGCATAACGAACGTGAACTAATAATGATCACTAAGTGATCCTGAACACCTACTTACGTCAAACATAACCCCACCATGTTCTCTCTCGGATAAGGACTCACCAGAAGAGACCGTCACAGTTACGCACACGGTTTGTGTATTTTGTTAGATTTTACTTCAAGTTTACTATGACCGGGTGTTAAACAGAGTTTCCAAGTTTGCCACATAACCGCGGGCACGGCTTTCCAAAAGATTTAACCCTACAGGGGTGCTCCAACTCGTCCATCACAAATTAACCACATGCAGCGGGGATAACCTCAACCACGAATCTCGTGATTTCTTAGGCAATTCCATTGGAAAACCACAAACTCGAGATAACCCGAAGTATTTTTGGAATTCCTCACTCAAGACGTTTGAGAAAGGTAAAAAAATTCAGCAAGGCCGCCTGGCGTTTCGACAATCCCGATAGGAGCCGCGTATCTCGTTCTCAGGACATGACGGATGAGCGATGGTTACCACGCCAATCATCAAGTTGCCCCAGGTAGCGTTAATAAGTTGCTCTGGGTTGGACCAACATTCATGAGGAGCACTGGCCCGGGTTGTTGAGTAAATTATCCGCGGGTGCCGACAGGTCCCTATGCATTTTATTTGTTATTAGGAAAATGTAATACCAATGTTGGGCCTTGCTAGACAAGCTTTATCCTAAAACAAAAATCAAGGGGGTCCCCACAACACCCCCGAGCATGTTAGGGTATGTTTGGTAGGGTGCATGGGGGCAAAAGTTCCCAATCCGACCCACTTTTCCTTGTTTGGTAGGGTGCATGAGCTCACCTGAGCTATCTCCATCTCATGCATAAAAGGCCCTCAGCCATGCCGATCTCATGCATCCCAAACACGGTGCATGCAGGCAGCCATGCTGGCTCTAACCCTCGTGCCCACCCACCAAACCATGTTCACATATGTTCAGATTTATAAAAATGTTTATAATTTCAAATTTTGTTTAAATTGTCAAAAAATATTCAGAATTTCAAAATTGGTTCCAATTTTCAAAAAAGTTCGAAATTTCAAATTTTGTATAAATTTTTGAAAATGTTTAAAATAGCAAAATTCTTTAAATGTTAAAAACTCGAATTTTCTTCAAAAAATAAAAAATCTTTATAATTAAAAAACAAAAAAGTTTAGAATTTCAATTTTTTAGAAATTTTTGAAAATGTTTAGAATTTCAAAATTGTTTAAACTTTTGAAAAATGTTCAGAATTTTAAATTTGATTAATTTTTCAAAAAAACAAAATTTCAACTACGTTCAAATTCTTATAAAATGTTCAGAATTTGAAATTTTCAAAAATATATTCAGCATGTCTAAACACATGCAGGCTGCCAAACAAAGTCTCAGCTCAACATGTGTCAGCGCATACATCACTGCCAAACAGGGGCAACTGCATGGACTCAACATGTCTACACTCAGCATGGATGAGAGAAGAACAACTAAGCTAGGTCCATGCACCCTACCAAATAAACCCTCAGGAGCGCTCAATTATGGAACATAACACCGCTTCACAAGTAACTAGGACAGCAAGAGTGGGACAAAACACCGAGCAAAAGGCCAAGCCTTCCACCCTTTACCAAGTATATATGTGCATTAAATTAAATAGAAATAATATTGTGATAACAAAAGAATGTCCATGTTGTCACATGGAAGCAATTGCACATGCAGCTAGAAACGCTATAAGAAGGGATGAGCAAGCGGTAACATAGCCAAACAAAGGTTTGCTGGGAAGGTGGAGGGTTAGAGGCTTTTCATGGCAATGTTGGGAGGCTTAACAAACAAAGTGGTAGGTAGCGAGACATAACGATAAAAGTGGGACAACTAGCATAGCACTAATAGTAGTGGTATCCAGGGAAATGTGTCATCTTGCCTGAGATCCCTCTTGGAAGAAGAACGAGTCCATGAAGAAGATGAGCCACCGTAGTCGAACGGATCCTCACACTCCGAACGCTTTCGGAACTATATCGAGAAGAAGCAATACAGAAACAACAATCAACACACGAGAAACACCACAACATATTCATGACATGATGAGCAAACAAATATGATGCATGTTCGGTTTAAATATGCAAGGCATGGCAAATCACATCAAACAACTACTACACATTAAAGTGAAGCTCAATATGCAACGAGTTTCATATTGATGAAATCTCCACTATCAATTATTTAGTTCACTCTCGTTTAGGTACACGACAATGTTAAATGTTGTTAAACATGGCAAGAGGTGAAGCACAAATAAGTACATCACCTAGGCACTTTAAATGAGGCCGAAAGCAACGAATAAGAATTTCGGAATGACCTCATATGCATATTTTAAGTTTGGTCCAGATCTGAACTAAACATATTTTGAAGTTGTTAAACAGAAAAATAAATGTCATCATGAGATTCTACACATTTTCCTAGCCAAGTTACATATGTAAAACATTTGCATCGGAGCTACGGTTTAAAAGCTACTCCCTCCGTCCCAAAATAATTGTCTCAGCTTTGTACTAGCTCTAGTATAAATTTGTACTAAGTTTGAGACACTTATTTTGGGACGGAGGGAGTATTAAACAATTCATTTAACATGGCATTTACGCAAATTGAATAGAAACAAAAAGTTAAACATTTTAAACACACGTGAGAGTTGAATATTGTGAATCTACACGAAATTCTAAGCACTTTTCATATATATTTTATTCTCATCCGACGCACGGTTGAAAAGTTATTAATGCATGAAGTTAGGAGGTTTATCTGCAATTTTATTATTTATTAGTTAATTGACAAATTTGCATGAAAGGAAAAAAACAACTATGGGCCGAATCTGGAGTAGCCCAACAGCAACAATGGGCGACAGATAGCGAAACGGTGCACGAGCGGGATTTAGGGGCGCCCACCATAGTGGGCCAGGCCCATGTTGGCGGCGGCTGGGCCGGCGGATAGACCTGGCAGCTGCTGGGCCGGCCCATGAGCGGGTCAATGAGCGCTCGGCTTCGAGGCGCTCATCCTCCTCGCTCGGGCAAAAGGCCATGGCCGCACAGTCAACGGTGGCGACGAACTCCGGCGAGGCGGCAAGATTCGGCGACGGGAAGGCCGGGGAAGAGCAGATCGGGGACGGGGCTCTTCATTCCCGATGACGAGGAGCCTTGGCGGCGCCGGACCAAGGAGATTGGGTGGCGGCTTGGGAAGCTCCTACGGGCATGGGAGAGGGAGATAGATGGTGAGAGGGCGAGGAGGGAGAGAGAGAATAGAGGAGGAAGGGGGCGCGAGGGCAGCTCGCCGGTGTTGTGCTCGTCGGAGCTTCGGTGGTCGACCGGTGGGGCGGCCTCGAGTCACGCGAGTGAGGGGAGGCCCTCGGGCACGGGGCACGGGGAGAGCGAGACGAGCGGCTGGCTCCTACAGGCGGCGGTGGCGGCGGTTCGGGCCCAAACGGGCCCACGACGGGCTTTGGCGGGCCGCGGCAACGAGGAGGAGGAGGCTGCCAGCGGCTGAGGGTTACAGGGTGTGGATTTCGAGGAGGGCTAGGGTTAGGCCAAAATAGGAAGGGAGGGGGGTTGAAATAGGAAATGGGGCTAGGTTAGGAGGATTTTTGCACCGATTCGAGCCGTGCGATCGCAATCGGACGGCTCCCATCGTGGGGTTGGGTTAGGTGGGCTAGGTGGGCTGTGTTAGAGAAGTTGAGGTGAGATGAGAGAGAGATGGTGCATCCCGTGACAAGTTTTAAAAACCAAAAATGTGCCACAAATTACCGATGACCACATTGCTACGGTTACCGTTCGAATAACAAACGACCTCTGGTTGCGACGAAATTTGGCAGGCGGCCTACCTACAATAAAATAAGACCGCACACCAACTTCTGACCCAATCCAAGAAAGTTTTATACGCACTTCAAAACAAATATTTTTAACGATGCCGCGGGCGCGTGCATGTGTGGTTGGTCTCGAAACGGTCGACGACACAAACGAAGAGAACCGGCAACTATGAATGAATGCAAGTATTTTTAAAAACGAGTGACGATGCCATGCAGATGATGCGAATGATACGATGATGAATGCGATAACCAAACGAATCACAGACGAGAATGGAAATAAAAGGGGAATCTTCTGGAGCGTCGGTCCCGGGCTGTTACAACTCTCCTCCACTACACGAGGATCTCGTCCCGAGATCTAAGAATGAGAAGGGGAAGAGAAAGAGCAAGAGGTAAACTTAGTAGCTTCTCTCACGAACGAGTGAACCCAACGAACCATGAAGGATGCAAAGAGATGAAGAACGATATGAGGAACAAGCAAGATTTCAAAAGAAATTTCGGCAGCACTTCGGCAGGATAGAGTGGCAAAATTTAATAAGATGGGAGAACTTGAAAAGAAAACACAACACTACGGTCAAATGGGCAAGCAAGAAAGGACATGATCTTAATCAAACTAGATGATGAGTCGAAGAGAGCAATAAAATAACGCCTCCGGCACAACAGAATAGAAGCTAGATCTTTGGAGAGAAGAGAACTGAGAAGAAAATGACAACTTCTACCACCATTGAATTTGAAAAGCATGGTTGAACGGGGTTGATGGAGAATCAACAATGAAAAGAATATCTTGTGATGGGCTTATGGAAAACATCTCAAAATTATGAGGTGACAACCTGCCACAACAGAAACAATTGATTGCTTGAGGGCAACAAGATATGCAAAACTTCTTTCACCAAGAGGTGGAGGATACACTTGAATCATTTATGACACCATGATAGCAACAATCCTTAGGAAATGCTTTAGGTGAAATCCAACCCAAGATAACTCCGAGAAGACATTATGGGTTTACTTATCTCATTCTTGACAATTTTCCTTCGAGACTCCTCATAATGAATAATTTAATAAGACCATCTCAAAATACAATGGAGAAGGAATTGAACTTAGACATCCAAGATAAAGAACACTTGAGCACCTCCAACAAGAATCTTGAAGAACACTTAGAGAAGAATTACATACTTAACAAATTACCTTATAGAAGTATCGGGATGAACTCCGGAATGAAAGGATGACAAAAAAATAATTGAAGGATGCAAAAAGACAAGATTGAGGCCTTGCTATGATATAGATGAAGCTTCGAAAAGAGATATTTGAGCAACTTGAACTCTGGAAAAAGAAAAGAAGAACCACTTAGAATTGAGAATTTGATATCATGAACAACTCTGGAAGAAGGATTGAGATCACCTTGACCAACAAGAATAAGACTTATGTTATGCTTATCCTTCATCAAGTTAAATTGATGACAAGCAACGGATTTCGCACACCACTTATTCTTCTTGCAAAGAATTGAAGAGAGAGAGAGAGAGATCACAAACTTGAAGAAGTCTTGCACGAGAACATCAGTAAGAATTCACAATGAACGAGGATACTACGATTGAACGAAGATACATGGGAACGAAGAGATCACGATCCACCTAATGGAAACTTCACAAGGCACCGGAATAATTGAGATACGAACGAATGGACAACAATTGAGAAGAATTTGAGAACGAAAGCTGAAAGCTAAGAACAAAGAAATCTTCTGAAATGATGGCCTTCGGAGGATCGAGGAATGAAAACAACTCTGAATGCACCGGATAGATATAGAAATAATTACTCATGATTGAAAAGAATTTGAGAGGATAGCAACAAGTTGAACCATGAACCTCTAGGAATAAAATTTAAGAGAAACTCTCGTTCGGTCTTCACTGCTGAGAAAGATGATGAGAAGCAACACCATGAATTACTAAGATACTTCTGAATAATGAATATATAAAGGTTGAGCCAATGATGAAAATAAATAGAAGCGATCTTGGAGATGGAATACGACTGATAAAAATCATTCATACATCATATTGAGAAAAACTTGAGGATCTCTCTGGAAATATTAGAAGAGCCAGGTAAGATCCTGGGGAAAAAACCTGTGGGTTATGAGCCTGCTGAAAAGAAACCACCGTTGAAACAATTTCTTAGAAAAGAGATATTGCACTGAAAAAATTAAGAACTTGATGAGGTGAGAACCTCAAAATAATTTAAGAGGATATGAATGGAAATGAAAGTCTTCTGAGATATCTTCAGCACTCCGGATAGAATAGAGAGAGACGACAACCAAGAGAGGCTTGGATAAGAATTCCAACATGGGAGAGCAATTAGAGAATGAAAATGATACGATGAACACCAAGAACTTGAATTGAATCCACAAGAAAAGAAAAGAAAGATGAGTACTAATAAATGATAAACTTGAGCACTGAGCATCTTCACAATGAATCACCGGATACGATACATAAGAAAGATAGCGAAAGCATTTCATGAGAAGAAAGGCACTTGGATGAGAATTTAATCATTGAAGAAAAAGGGCGGGAGGGTGGGAAAACAAAGAAAACTTGGAACAGATGAGACCAACTCTAGAAAAGAAATATGAGGATTGATCTTGCGATTATTGAAGAGGATAGAATTGTCTTGAAGAGAAGCACGCCAGATGAAAAGAATTGATATGGCAACTTGATTGAGCAAAATAATTAGCCATCCCACAGACATATGAGAACACTTAGGAAAGATATGAAATCACCACTTGACATCGAAGCAACTTGAATTACCGTATTCAAAACAAAACAAACGATGAGGCTCATGAAACAAGCCAGAACAAATACATAATAGAGATTTCATCCGATATTTTCGTGGTAAGGTTCGCACGGGCTCGATCTTATAGTAGCCATCATGTACAAGGCAGTGCACACGACATACGAAGCGTCCCCGAGTCGTAGCAAGCTACAAGGACTCTTTAAGACACAACGAGAACCGCTGTAAGAAAGACCGTGAATAAACGAATCCACTAGATGTCGAACCCCAACCTCACATCATGATCTGTTGCAAGATAGCCTAGGTAACTACTTGAATTCCCACCTGAGAACTTCTGAAATCTTCTGGTTATGCAATCGAGTGTTGGCGATACAGGGAGGCAAAATATCTCACACAACTAACAAGCCTTACACTCCAACTGTATCCATCCATCAACACATAACCAGAGGCTTCAGAACTCCATCTATGTCGGACCCTCGAAAACACAACGATACCAAACATGGCAGTACCCCAGATGCCTCCCCAGTACTGGGTGACTCCAGCCTTATCTCGCCACAAAAAATATTGAAGTAATTTCGAACATCCTCCGTCCTAAGATACTAAGGAAACTGAATGATAACGATGTTTCAAGACCCCTGGAGATCAACTCCCCGAAATAAATCAAATCGGACAGGAGGCACCAAGACAGAACTTCGTCACATCGGCATCATATAGTTTCCAAAATTTCCGTGTGATCCTAAAAAAATTGAGTGAGAAGAGGGTAGAATCAAAATTCCAAAGTCGTAATTCCTCACCAGAGCATAAAAGAGGAGTAAAAAGAATCCTACTCTCCGATATAACTAGACTCAAAATAGTTTTTCACTAGACTCGACTTGGACAAGTTTGATCAATTAAGGGGGATCCTAGGTCCATACAGGCTCTGATACCAACTTGTCACGCGCAAGATGCGATCCTATCCTTATTTTGGCACGAAGGCCTCGACAAGGATAAAAGCGAATCTCGTCGTGTTGCAAGAATGGATATCATTACAAGTACATGTATAGAAGAGATGAGTATATGGAATTGTCTTAGACTCGCCACAAGCTACATCAATATCACATCAATACATCAACATATTCAAGCATCATACAGAAGAGCAGGGTCCGACTACAGAAGAAACCAAACGATAAAATGACATCCATCCTTGCTATCCCAGGCTGCCGCCTAGAACCCATCCTAGATTGATGAAGAAGAAGAAGAATAACTCCAAACCAAACAAGCATCGCGCTCACGTCAAATCATCGCATTACCTGCACCTACAACTATTGTTGTTGTAATCTGTGAGCCACGGGGACTAAGAATCTCATTTCCAAGGGTATCAAGACTATTAAAGCTTAATGAGTGAGGTATGGTTAAGTGGTGAGGCTGCAGCAAGCAACTAAGAATTTATTTGAGTGGCTAACTTACGGATACAAAAAGTAAATAATGGTAGGGCACGCATAACGGACATGAACTAATAATGATCATTAAGTGATCCTGAACACCTACTTACGTCAAACATAACCTCACCGTGTTCTCTCTCAAATAAGGACTCACGAGAAGAGACAGTCATGGTTACGCACATGGTTGATGTATTTTATTAGAGTTTATTTCAATCTTACTATGGCCGGGTGTTAAACAAAGTTTCCAAGTTTGCCACATAACCGCGGGCATGACTTTCCAAAAGATTTAACCCCGCAGGGGGTGCTCCAACTCGTCCATCACAAGTTAACCACACGCAGCCGGAATAACCTTGACCATGAATCTCATGATTTCTTAGGCAATTCCATTGGAAAACCGCAACCTCGAGATACCTCGAAGTATTTTCGGAATTTCTCACTCAAGACGTTCGAGAAAGGTAAACAAATCCAGCAAGGCCGCCTGACATGTCGACGATCCCGATAGAAGCCGTGTATCTCATTCTCAGGACACGACGGATGAGCGATGGTTACCACGCCAATCACCGAGTTGCCCCGGGTAGCGTTAATAAGCTGCTCTAGGTTGGACCAACACTCATGAGGAACACTGGCCCCGGTTGTTGATTAAATTATCCGCGGGTGTTGGCGGGTCCCTATGCATTTTATTAGTTATTAGGCAAATGTAGTACCAATGTTGGGCCTTGCCAGACAAGCTTTATCCTAAAACGAAAATCAAGGGGGTCCCCAAAACAACCCCAAGCATGTTTGGAGCGCTCAATTATGGAACATAACACCAGTTCACATGTAACTAGGGCGGCAAGAGTGGAACAAAACACCGAGCAAAAGGCCAAGCCTTCCACCCTTTACCAAGTATATATGTGCATTAAATTAAATAGCAATAATATTGTGATAACAAAAGAATGTCCGTGTTGTCACATGGAAGCAATTGTACCTGCAGCTAGAAACGCTATAAGAAGGGCTGAGCAAGCAGTAACATAGCCAAACAAAGGTTTGCTGGGAAGGTGGAGGGTTAGAGGCTTTTCATGGCAATATTGGGAGGCTTGACAAACAAGTGGTAGGTAGCGAGACATAACGATAAAAGCGGGACAACTAGCATAGCAATGATAGTAGTGGTATCCAGGGAAATGTGTCATCTTACCTGAGATCCTGCTTGGAAGAAGAACGAGTCCATGAAGAAGACAAGCCAACGTAGTCGAACGAATCCTCACACTCCGGACGCTTTCGGAACTCTATCGAGAAGAAGCAATACGGAAACAACAATCAACACATGAGAAACACAACATATTCATGACATGATGAGCAAACAAATACGATGCATGTCCGGTTTAAATATGCAAGGCATGGCAAATCACATCAAACAACTACTACACATTAAAGTGAAGCTCAATATGCAACGAGTTGCATATTAACGAAACTCCACTATCGATTATTTAGTTCACTCTCGTTTAGGTACACGACAATTTTAAATGTTGTTAAACATGGCAAGAGGTGAAGCACAAATAACTACATCACCTAGGCACTTTAAATGAGGCCGGAAGCAATGAATAACAATTCTGGAACGACCTCATATGCATATTTTAAGTTTGGTCCAGATCTGAACTAACCATATTTTAGAGTTGTTAAACAGCAAAATAAATGTCACCATGAGATTCTATGCATCTTTCTAGCCAAGTTACATATGTAAAACATTTGCATTGGAGCTACGGTTTAAAAGCTATTAAACAATTCATTTAACATAGCATTTACACAAATTGAATGGAAACAACAAGTTAAACATTTTAAACACATGTGAGAGTTGAATATTATGAATCTACACGAAATTCCAAGCACTTTTCATATATATTTTATTCTCATCCGACGCACGGTTGAAAAGTTATTAATGCATGAAGTTAGGGGGTTTATCTGCAATTTTATTATCCATTGGTTAATTGACAAATTCGCATGAAAGGAAAAAAATGACTATGGGCCGAATCTGGAGTAGCCCAACAACAGCAATGGGCGACGAATAGCGAAACGGCGCACGGGCGGGATTTAGGGGCGCTCACCACAGTGGGCCAGGCCCATGTCAGCGGCGGCTGGGCCGACGGATCGACGTGGCAGTTGTTGGACCGGCCCACGAGCGGGTCATCGAGCGTTGGGCTTCGAGGCACTCATCCACCTCGCTCGGGCAGGAAACCGAGCAGGAAGCCATGGCAGCATAGTCAACGGCGGTGACGAACTCCGGCGAGGCGGCGAGATCCGGCGACGGGAAGGCCGGGGAAGAGCAGATCGGGGGCGGGGCTCTCAATTCCCTGCGAGGAGGAGCCTTGGCGGCGTCGGAGCAAGGAGATCGGGCGGCGGCTTGGGAAGCTCTTGCAGGCATGGGAGAGGGAGAGAGATGGTGAGAGGGTGAGGAGGGAGAGAGAGAAGAGAGGAGGAAGGGGGCGCGAGGGGAGCTCGTCGGAGCTTCGATGGTCGACCGGCAGGGCAGCCTCGAGGTGCGTGGGTGAGGGAAGGCCCTCGGGCACGGGGCAAGGGGAGAGGGAGTCGAGCGACTGGCTCCTACGGGCGGCGGCGACGGTTCGGGCCCGAACGGGGCCACGATGGGCTTCGGCGGGCCGCAGCAACGAGGAGGAGGAGGCTAGCGGCGGCTGAGGGTTGGGGGCGTGGATTTCGAGGAGGGCTAGGGTTAGGCAAAAATAGGAAGGGAAGGGGGGTTTAAATAGGAAATGGGGCTAGGTTAGGGGGATTTTTGCATCGATTCGAGTCGTGCGATCGCAATCGGACGGCTCCGGTCGCGGGGTTGGGTTAGGTGGGCTAGGTGGGTTGTGTTAGAGAAGTTGGGCTAAGATGAGAGAGAGATGATGCATCCCGTGACAAGTTTTAAAAACCGAAAACGTCTGACAAATTACCGATGACCACATTGCTATGGTTGATCGTTCGAATAACAAATGACCCCTGATTGCGACGAAATTTGGTAGGCGGCCTACCTACAATAAAGCAAGACCGCACGCCAACTTCTGACCCAATCCGAGAAAGTTTTATACGCACTTTAAAAACAATATTTTTAACGATGCCGCGGGCGCGTGCATGTGTGGTTGGTCTCGAAACGATCGATAACACAAACGGAGAGAACCGACAACTACGAACGAATGCAATTTTTTTTAAAATGAGTGACGATGCCTTGCAGATGATGCGAGTGATGTGATGATGAATGCGTCAACCAAACGAATCACATACGAGAATGGAAATAAAAGGGGAATCTTCTAGAGTGTCGGTCCCAGGCTGTTACAAATACTTACCATCGCAGTGCTGCATCATCCCTTTCTCTTTGGGGAAATACCGACGCAGTCTCAAGCCACGTCAAGGGGTCATGGGCCCACTCGCCCTTTGCACTCATGCACGATGCGTGGGCGGTCAAGGTTAGTCCTAGCACACTCTAATACAAGATCAGTGCTGTCGCGGACCACTCAGGCGCTCGTCGCTCCATTGCTGATGTCCGAAGAGCTTCGGCTGATACAACGACGCCAAGTACCCATAACTTCTCCCATGTGAAGGTTAGTGCATAAAAAGGTCAATTGACCAACTCAGATCAAATACCCAACCCATTAGCATTTTATTAATGCGGTGACGAGCGCGACCCATGATGTGTGGTCCAGTTACCCCGTCTCGAGGTCTTGTGGCAAGGGCCTCATCTGCCCGGCCACGCCTCGTTGTCAATAAACCATGGGTACCCTTCAGGGCCGCCCCGTCACCAACATGTTTCTCTAACCAAGTCATAGTAACCGTGTGTATAAAACATCAAGGCGGAACATGAGGAATCACCCTCAATGGTTCCCGCTCGATGTAACCGTGAAGGTGGACTTAGAGGAATCACCCTCGGGGTTCCCACACTTGAGGGGGGGGGGGTTGCATGATAGAGACGATATCGAGAGTGGCAGAGAGGTATCACCCTCTGTTTACCACGACCGACTAGCTACACCATAGAGCTAACATCATGAGTACTTTACGAGGTGTCACCCTCGGTACTCGATAGTAGTTCTGTAGAGTCGTACAACAAAGGGGGTGTGCAGTGATGTGAAGAGCGTGGCTCGTCAATCCTGATGATCGAGTAACTGATATTAAAAGCGGGGCAACTGGGACTAAGGGGTCACAGAGGATCATTATCAACCTATGCTAAGTAGTTTAGTGAAGCAGTAGATATAGTAGCAGTTCGTCTAAAATAGTCTATGCATCAAAATAGGAGCTATCTATAACAGTAGCAAAAACTAGCGCAAGTATGAGAGAGAAGGGAACAGGGTGATACCGGAATGCTCAAGGGATCTGGGTCCTCGGAGCCCCGATTCCGCAAAAAATATTTCATGGATCATGACAAATTTTAGTAATTCACCATGTCAAGTTTAGTTTCTTAATTCCCGTTTTATAACATGTCAAATTTTATTTTAAACATAGAAGAAAAAGTAGCTGAAACAAATCATGCAATTTTAGTGTAAACACCATGACAATTTATGCGCAATAGACATGGCAACTTTGAACCCCAAATAGTCGTCAAAACATATCGATACGAGATCTAGTTTCAAAGATCTCGTCACGACGATTTTAATGATAAAAACGGTTTTTCAATCGGATATTTTATTTAAGAGATAAACCATTTTAAAAACTAAAAAACAAAAAAGATTTCTATTGGCATCATAAGTTTCGTTACTTGTGCATGCGTACGATGACAGGGCAATTGATTCAAGTTGCTTGGTGCCTATAATAATAATGGAGATAAATGTCTTATTCTTCGTCTTTCTATAAGAAGTCAACTTGTTCAACAAAGACTATTCGTTTGTTTTCTCTCTTTCACATCAGCAATTATACTACGTTGGTCCAAAGTTAAGAAAGGAAAAAAATTAGATATTCAATTTGGCTCTAGAGAGTACATGCTCCTGCATGCTAAAAATGAATTTTATAAATATCATTTTTTGGAAAAATAAATGTGTTTAGTGTCACCACCCAACTGGTACATGCAAATTTACAAGTGAAAAACTTAAGCATTCTGACTTATGAAAAAAACAACAAGTTAAACGCTAAATCTTACTTTTAAATGTTACACTTAATTTTGATATTTTGACCAATGAAGCACTACTATCCTATGTGACATGAAAATTTTCAAACACACTTGCCACACTAACATGAACACCTACAAAAAATTTCATAATTTTTCAAATTTATTTACTATCTATTTTTTTATTTTTACTGTTCATTAGAGAGCATATGCTCCCGAGCCAAAAATCCACGTCCCAAATTTGTATCAAGAAAAAAAGTTAAGAAAGGAGAAAAATGGCGGCGGCGTCGGGAGGCGGAGGCGGGGGGCGGAGCCACCGGTTCGAGGGGCGAGACGTCTCCTTCCTCCTGTCTTTCGACTCTCCAAATCCATCCTAGGTTCACGACTAAAATGGAAGTGCTGAGAAAATTCGTGCAAAGTGAGCCGCGCAATCCCCCCACAACCCTCGCACCTGGCGCTTTCCTGTCGTCCGCCGCCGAGAAAACCCGCCGACTCCTCATCAGCGCCGTCAGCTCCAGCAACCGCCTCCCACCCTTCACCGTCAAACTGCTCCACGGCCGCCTCCTCCGGCTCGACCTCCTCGCCGACCTTTACACGTTCCTCCTCCGCGCGCTCTCCTCCTCCGGCCTCCACCTCCATGCCGTCTGCCTATACTCCCTCTTTCCTAAACCCTCCCACCTGGCCTTGCCGGTTGCCCTCAAGTCCGCCTCGCGCCTCCCCAACCCTCTCAGAGCCGGCGAGCAGCTGCACGCCTACTCCCTCAAACTCCCTTCGCACTCCAACCCCCACATTCTCACGTCCCTGCTAAAACTTTATGCTAAATGTGGGCATTTGCAACACGCACGGAGCGTGTTCGAAGAAATGCCCTGCCCCTGCACAGTCTCTTGGACCGCACTCATCACCGCGTATATGGACGTGGGGTGTGCCAAGGAGGCTGTTGCCGTTGCGAGGGATGCGTTGGCGAGTGGAATGCGTCCTGACAGCTTCGTGGCTGCGCGTGTCCTGACTGCGTGCGCCCGAGTCGCGGATTTGGGCACTGGGGAGGCAGTGTGGAGGACTGCAGAGCGGGAGGGGATCGCGAGCACTGTGTTTGTGGCAACTGCAGCGGTGGGTTTGTTTATCAAGTGCGGTGAGATGGCCAAGGCAAGGGAGGTGTTTGACAGGATGCCGGAGAAGGATGTAGTGTCTTGGGGTGCTATGGTTAGCGGATATGCTTCCAACGGGCATCCGCAAGAGGCTCTGCAGCTCTTCTTTGCAATGCGGGCTCAGGGAGCGAGACCAAATTGCGAGACAGTAGCTGGTGCACTCTCAGCGTGTACGCAGTTGGGTGCATTTGATCTGGCACGGCAGGTTGTTGCTGTGGTGGACTGGGATCAGCTTCTTGACAACCCAGTTCTAGGGACTGCGTTGATCAAAATGTACTCCAAGTTTGGGAGCACGGGTGAGGCATGGTTCGTGTTCCAGCAGATGAGAAAGAGGGGGATTACTGTTTGGAACGCAATGCTTTTGGGGCTCAGCATGACTGGACATGATAAGTCTGTGTTTGCCCTTGTCGGTCAGATGGAGAAGTCAGGCATGAAATTGAATGACAGGACTTTCATGAGCCTTCTCTACAGCTGTACTCATACCGGCCTTGTACAAGATGGACGGCGCTGCTTCCATAACATGACTCAGTTATACCGCATTGCTCCTAGGATTGAGCACTACGGTTGTATGGTTGACCTTCTCAGTCGCGCTGGGTTGCTCAAGGAGGCTCGTCAGCTTATTAATGAAATGCCAATGCAGGCAAATGTTGCCGTCTGGGGTGCACTTCTTGGTGGCTGCAAGATTCACCGAGACGTGGAGCTTGCAGAACATGCCTTGAAACAGCTCATCCTGCTAGAGCCCTGGAACTCTGGGAGCTGTGCCATGCTCTCCAACATATACTCGAACAGTGGCAGATGGAAGGATGCTGCAAAGCTTAGATTGCACATGGAGGCGATAGGGGTCAAGGAGGTCACCGGATATAGCTGGGTCGACTTTGATGGTGAGGTCCACAAGTTCCATGTTGGAGACAACTGGCATCCCCTCATGGATCAAATATACAAAAAGCTAGATGAATTAGGCATGGAAATGAAAGCCATAGGTTACAAACGAACTACTGATGTGGTGATGTTTGACTTTGAAAATGAGAAGGAGCACACTCTAGTTCATCACAGCGAGAAACTTGCCGTTGCATTTTGCCTTCTCACCACCAGACCAGGTGAGGCCATTAGGGTCATCAAGAACACCAGGGTTTGCACCGACTGTCACACCGATATTAAACTTATATCGAGGATAACTCATCGGGAGATCATTGTTCGGGATAACAGCAGATTCCATTGTTTCAGAGACGGCTGTTGCTCTTGTAATGATTGCTGGTAGAAGTAGAAATATGATGTCCGGTTACAAAAAATTAGCAGCATACTTTGTAACTTGTAAATTAGAGTTAGCTAGATTTGTAGTTACACAAAAGTTTGACATATTGAAGTTTTCTTTTACTCAATTGTTTCGGCTGTAAGTAGCCTGAAGCCTGAAGGTGCTGGTTTGTTTACAGCTGCAATTCATCGCACACATAAATTAAAATTTCTCAAGGCTGCTGAAATTTCGTCTCCGCTTTAGTTGTTACATTTCTTCTTGTACTTTCAGATCCTGGTGTTCAGGCTTTAACAACTACTCCCTTCGTTCCTAAATATTTGTCATTGTAGACATTTCACCATGGACTACATACGGATTTAGGAACGGAGGGAGTAGTATGATGCATGAACTTGCAGAATTAGTTGTTGCAATATTTGACATGCCGTGCTCACAACAGTTCATCTGTACATTATCAGGGCGAACTGCAGATACATATGACTCAAGGATAAGGCTAAATCCGAATGCATAACCAATGCCCTTTTACCTTTTTTTATTGTGAGGAATACATGCCTCTTCATGCTTCCCAGGAATGTCCATCTGCAGCAAGAACTTCACTATGATCTCTATACATTTTTACTAAGGTATCCGAGCTCTATCATTCAAGATCTCGCCACTTGAGATTTAGGTCCATAAGAGCACCAAAGAGTATCTCCAGCAGTTTCAAACTTCACCTATAAGTGTGTTTAGGGGCTCTTCCTATAAATTTTCTAAGTGCGAAAGGTGTTTTTTTTTCCGAAAAGGAGGATGACCCCCGGCCTCTGCATCAGCACGATGCATGCAATCATTTTGTTAAATATTCATCAATACCTTACAAAATAATATATCAATAAGTCTGAAGCCACCATCTTAACGACATCTGTAGTTATTCCTATCCACTTGATGAAGGGGTGCAGATTGTTGGGGCCGCATACCCAGACCTCACACCAAAGCCTAACATTTATCGCCGGATGCCCTAACCAAGCCGAACTGCCAGGTCTGGGCCACACATCGGTCTAACGCACTCTCAACGGGAAACACATGCACACGCTGCAAAGGCTGTCGCCACCGTCTTCCATCGAACCATCTTCAGAGCAGGTACTGACGCATCCACCTTGCCAGGGCTGTCGTCGACACCACCACGACACCAAACAACGCCACCTTCCTACGCGCGTTCATCATCACACATCCGTCACCGAGACCATGCAGTGCCACGCCACAGAGACTACACGTCATCGACGTGTCACATGAAACGTCGCTCCACCTGCATCCTTCGTCCAGCAGCTGCTCCAAAACAATGCCCACATGAGGGAGAACAACACCGAGACCGCCGCCATCGTCCTCCGGGATACCCGTGCCAGGGGTTTCCCCTGGAGCAGCACGAGTGAGTAGAAGTTGGCTGTAATGGCGATGCCTTCAACAAGGTAACGACACGTAGGCGCTGCCAACACCTGTCGGAGCTCGATTTTCACCGGCAGTCATGCCTCCCCAACTCGCTGCAGGGACTAGCCGTAGGATCAAGGGATCCACCACAACCAATCGACCGGTCAACTCCAACAAAGGAGGAGGCCACCACCATGCCTGGAGCCCCAGGCTTCCTCATGCTGGGGGACGAACCCAGGAGCCCGTGTGCTGTCATCGGAGTAAACGAGACATAGCAGGTACTGCAACCTGGGTCGCAGCCCGTCCAAACCCATTTGAGTCCAGATCGGACCCAACCACTGTCATCGCCCGCTTGCCTTCACATCGTCCGCCGCCGTTATAGAAGAGACGTCTAGAGGGGGGTGAGTAGTCTACTTGACCAAATTAAAACCTAACCTTTTGCCAAGTTAATTGGTTGACAGATTTTAGCAATTGTAAGAAGTCCAATACACCCTACACATGCTAGTCAACAAGTATGGCAGCGGAAACTAAGACAAGCATATGTAAGAGAGTAGAGATAGGAAGATCAAACGCCATAGTAGACACGAAGATTTTTCCCGTGGTTCCGATAGGTGGCGCTATCGTACATCCACGTTTATGGAGAGTTCAACCCACGGAGGGTAACGATCGCAAGAGTCCACGGAGGGCTCTACCCACGAAGGGTTCCACGAAGAAGCAACCTTGGCTATACCATGATGGGCTACGTCCACGGAGGACAGCCTCACTCGGGGTAGATCTTCACGAAGTAGGTGATCTCCTTGTCCTTACAAACTTCTTGGTTCAACTCCACAACACGAACTAGGAGGCTCCCAAGCGAAACCTAACCATTCTAGGAGGCACCACCCTCCAAAAGGTAATAGGCTCGATAGTAACGATGGACTCCTTGCTCTTGTGTTTCAAATGATAGTCTCCTCAACACTCGACCACTCTCCTACAGATTTGGCTTAGTTAGAAGAGATTGATTGGGTGGAAATTAACTTGGGGAGGCTAGAAATCAAGATCCATATGGTTGGAGTGGATGGTCTTGACCTCATCACAAGGGCAGGTGGTTCTCTCTCAGAAAATTAGATATGGGAAGTGTGGGTCTGTTCTAAGTGCTTCTCTTGCAAGTAGGATGTGGTGGAGGGGTATATATAGGCATCTCCAAAAATTCAATCGTTACAACATTATCGTCCAACTCGGTGAAACCGAAGTGAAGACTCGGTTGCACTGACTAGTGCAAAACGTGGCAACTTTGGCATTTCGGTGAGACCGATATATAATTCTCAGTGGTACCGATATGAGCGGCCGAGGGCAGTTACACTACTTGATGAGACTGATTCACAAAACTCGGAATTTTTGATTCTTGTGAAACAGGTAACATAAAGTTGGTCACTGAAACTCAGTTGCACCAAAGTGAAACTTGGTAGTACCAAGAAGTGGATTTTGGCTAAGGTTTCTGTCTAGGGTTTTGACTCGGTGTAGCCGATATGGAAATGTTGGTGGCACCGATTTTGAGTGGTAGGTTATAGGACAAAATCTTTGTGGGTGATCTTGTGGGTGTTTTTGGTGACTAAGACTTGATCATTTTGAGCATTTCATTCACCATTAATACCTCACCCTGTTTTGATAGTATTGGCTTTCCTATGGACTCAAAGTAATTTCCCACAAAGTAAAATGTAGAGTATTCATGCTTGTAGCTAGGACAATCCTATGCTTGCATTTCTTCTTCTTGGGGAATCTCCTCACACCCTTTATGCCAACACTCTCTATGGACAGAACCTGAAATAAACTAGGTAGAACTATTAGTCCAAGAGACAATGTATGTTGTCATGAATTATCAAAATCACCAAGGGAGCATATGTGCTTTCAATCTCCCATTTTTTTAATTGATGACAACATATTGTCAAAGCTTCAAACCAAGATATGCAAAGATATATGAAGACTTTCGGAGACACGTGACTAAAATTTGCTCCCCCTAAACACGCGCAATCCATTTAAAGGATAATTGCTTTGGAATGCATGGACACACATATAGTAGAAGGGATATGATGAGTCATGTGTATCTTGGCTATATGCATCAAATATATGTGAATATGAGATGTATCCTTGTTCATGACTTCACTCTTACAAACAATATGTGCAAGAAGAAAGAGATCATCTTGATCAAAGATGTGATGCATATACTTACCTTGAGTTCTTGAGCATTCTAATAGCAGAAACACACTTGAGAAAACAATGTTAGGAAACACAAGAATATTCCACAAGTCCAAATGCACTAGATCTCAATAGTACCAAGATGTGGAGAACATATAGAAGATAGTATTCCGTAAGATTGATATGTCTCCAAGATCATTTAGAACATTGTCCCCTAAATATGAAATTGTAGGTTTTCCTCCCCCTGAATCTTAGCATGTAGATATTGGGAGTAGGTAGGGTGAGATAAGTCTAACTTGAGTAGGCAAATAGAATAAAACATATTTTCTCTCTCCTTAAATGATAGAATAGATTAGGCATGCTCTCTCCCCCATAAGTAGTGTTTCTTCACTTTGGATAATCATGATATTTCTTCCCCTATGGATAGACACAGACTTTGTTGTTCTCCCCCTTGATTGGTATTCTCCCCTTTATACAAACATAAGCTTTGATGTTCTCACCCTTAATTTATATCCCCCCCTTTGTTGTATCTCCCCATTTGCATTGAAGATTTAGTATTTCTCCCCCTTTGGCATTAATTTCCAAAAAGGTTCATACACAGGGTCAGACATAGGGATCATTGAGTTAGAAGGGATCCAAGAGAACAAGGGTCATTGAACGTAGGGATCATAGAATGTAAGCAGCATAGAGAGCATTTAAGACTAAGGGATGATAGAGTATAATTTCTCCCCCTTTATCATAGGGATCCTTGAATAGATGGATATTTTCTGAAATAATCGAAGCATATAAAATATAGCAAAAATTGGTAGCTCCGAGGCAAATGAGTCGCTGGAACCGAAAACTGTATCTACAACCTATTTTGCTAGACAAAATTTCTACGCTAAGTAGAGATACTACTTGTGCATAAAAAATCAAACCCACACTCATGTTTGAGAGTCCACCATACCTACCTATGGGTTGAATAAGATCATTCAAGTAAGTTTTCATTGGTGCATCAAGGCAATAAAAATTGCTTCTAAAAGTGTTGGTTCAATTAGTGTAAGAGAAAATTAAGCGTTGCACGAACTTGTGATGGCAAAGTAATAAAAGTGACAAACTGCATAATAAAGGTTGCTATCACAGGGGGCAATACAACGTGACATTCTTTTGCACTAAGGGATTTGGCATACAAATTAAAAAGTGCATGACAACCTCTGCTTCCCTCTGCGAAGGGCCTATCTTTTACCTTTATGCATTTACTTTTATGCAAGAGTCAAAGTATTCTTCCCTATTCCTTTTTAATTTTCTCCTTTTGCAAGAATCATGTGGTGAGGAAAGATCTAGGCACATATATCCAGTTGGATATGAGTGAGCATGAGTTACTATTGTTGACATCACCTTTTAGGTGAATACGTTGGGAGGCGAAGCTATAAGCCCCTATCTTTCTATGTGTCCGGTTGAAACTTTTTGCTCATGGGTATGTTGTGAGAGTTAGCAATCATAGAAGACTAAATGATGGTTGAGTATGTGGACTTGCCAAAAGGCTCCTACATGAGACCCTTCCTGAAAACATGATGAATTGTAGTTGCAAAGTTGACAGAGAATATAGTTTGTTGGTTTCCAATAATGTTTCTGCTTTATACTTCCATGTTGTGATGAATTGTTACTTGCTCATAAGAAGTTGTATGATGTTGTTATGAAATAAAAGTTATATGAAAGAGTTATATGTTAAAGTTTGTTGATGTTATAATAATAAGCATGATGCTACTATGTCTATATTTTGTTTTTATCGACACCTCTCTCTCAAACCATGTGGACATGTTCTTCGATATCGACTTTCGCTTGAGGACAAGCAAGGTCTAAGCTTGGGGGAGTTGATACATCCATTTTCCATCATGTTTTCCTACTGTTAATTATAATGTTTTATGCATAATAATGCTTTGGGGAGTAATTCTAATGTCTTTTCTCTAATAATTTTCAAGGTTTACACAAAGAGGGAGAATACCGGTAGCTGGAATTCGGGACCTGAAAAAAGCATGTCAGAGATACCTATTCTGCATAGCCCCATTGAATCTAAAAATTTACGAAGAATTTTTGTGGAATAAATGAAAAATACTGGACTAGAAAACTACCGGGGGGTGGCACCTAGTGAGGAACACCCACCAGGGCGTGCCAGGACCCCCAGGCATGGCATGGTGGCCGGTGCTCACCCTGGCCCACCTCTGGAGCCCATCTTCTGGTATAAATTCTGGAAAAACCTAGAAAAAATAAGGGGAGTACTTTCGGAACGGGGGGCCGTAGTCTCGAGGCGGAACTTGGGCAGGAGCACTTTTGCCCTCCGGTGGAGCGATTCTGCTGGGGGAACTTTCCTCCGGAGGGCAAAATCAAATCCATCATCATCACCAACAACCCTCTCATCTTGGGGAGGCCATTCTTCATCAACATCTTCAACAACACCATCTCCTCTCAAGCCCTAGTTCATCTCTTGTGTTCAATCTTTGTACCGGAACCTTAGAATGGTACCTGTGGGTGACTAGTAGTGTTGATTACATTGTGTAGTTGATTTATATATGGTTTATTTGGTGGAATATTATATGTTCAAATCCATTATGCTATTCAATAAACCTATGATCTTGACCATGCATATTATTTGTGAGTAGTTACCTTTGTTCTTGAGGTCACGGGAGAAGTCATGTTGAGAGTAATCATGTGAATTTGATATGTGTTTGGGTCCACATGTTTAATGCTATGTTTAGACTTTGTCTTGATACTTTTATCGTAGTTGCGGATGCTTGCGAGGGGGTTAATCATATGTATGTTGTTAGTTCAAGTAAGAAAATCATCTTAGCACCGGTCCACCCACATATCGAATTATTAAAGTAGCAAACACGAATCAGGCCAACATGATGGAAGTGTCTAAATGCAATTGCCGTGTACCCTCAAGAACACTTTTGCTTATCATAAGAGATCATTTTGAGCTTGTCCTTTGCCACAAAAGGATTGGGCTACCTTGCTGCACCTTACCTATGTTGGAAATATGCCCTAGAGGCAATAATAAATTAGTTATTATCATATTTCCTTGTTCATGATAATCGTTTATTATCCATGCTATAATTGTGTTGATTGGAAACTCAGATACATGTGTGGATACATAGACAACACCATGTCCCTAGTATGCCTCTAGTAGACTAGCTCGTTGATCAAAAGATGGTTAAGGTTTCCTAGCCATGGACATGAGATGTCATTTGATAATGGGATCACATCATTAGGAGAATGATGTGATGGATAAGACCCAACCTACAAATGTAGCATATGATCATGTGAGTTTATTGCTATTGTTTTCTGCATGTCAAGTATATGTTCCTATGACCATGAGATCATGCAACTCATAGACATCGGAGGAGTGCCTTGTGTGTATCAAACGTCGCAACGTAACTGGGTGACTATAAAGGTGCTCTACAGGTATCTCCGAGCGTGTCTATTGAGTTGGCATGGATCAAGACTGGGATTTGTTACTCCGTGTGACGGAGAGGTATCTCAGGGCCCACTCGGTAATACAACATCACAATAAGCCTTGCAAGCAATGTGTCTAAGTGTTAGTCACGGGATCTTGTATTACGGAACGAGTAAAGAGACTTGCCGGTAACGAGGTTGAACTAGGTATGGAGATACCGACGATCGAATCTCGGGCAAGTAACATACCGAAGAACAAAGGGAACATCATACGGGGTTAACTAAATCCTTGACACAAAGGTTCGACCGATAAATATCTTCATAGAATATGTAGGAACCAATATGGGCATCCAGGTCCCGCTATTGGTTATTGACCGTAGAGGTGTCTTGGTCATGTCTACATAGTTCTCGAACCCGCAGGGTTTGCACACTTAAGGTTTGGTGATGTTTTCGTAGTATAGAGTTATGTATGGTGGTGACCGAAGGTTTTTTGGAGTCCTGGATGAGATCCCGGACATCACGAGGAGCTCCGGAATGGTCTGGAGATAAAGATTGATATATATGAAGTCCTGTTTTGGTCGCCGAAAAAGTTTCGGGCTCATCGATAGTGTACCGGGAGTGCCGGTAGTGTACCGGGAGACCATCGGGAGGGGTATTTCGACCCAAGAGGATAGATGGGCTGTGGGAGAGTGAATACCAGCCCTTAGTGGGCTGGTGGAAGTCCCACACAAAGCCCATGCGGCTAGGGAGAAAAAGCCCAAAGAGAAAAAGGTGGAAAAAGACAAAAATAGGGTGAATCCTAGTCCTACTAGGATTGGAGGTGGATTCCACCTCTCCCACTTGATTCGGCCGACCCAATTGCTGGTCCTTTGAGGGCCAAGCCTCCTCCTCTCTTCCTCTTATATATACTAGAGGTTTTAGGGGTTTTTGGCACCAGATTTTAGCCACGTGCTACCCGTTCCTCTAGTGCATAGTTTCTCCTCTAGATCAGATTTCTACAGCGCTTAGGCGAAGCCCTGCCGGAATAGCTCCACCACCATCTCCAGAGTGCCGTCATGCTGCCGGAGAACTCTTCTATCTCTCCGCTCCCTCTTGCTGGATCAAGAAGGTGGAGATCATCATCAAGCTGTACGTGTGCTGAACGCGGAGGTGCCGTCCGTTCGGCGCTAGATCGGAAGGATCGTGATCAAGATCGCGAGACGGATCGTGATGAGATCACGGGACGGATCGTGATGATTTCGCGGAACGGATCGTGATTGGATCGCGGGATAGATCGTGTTGAGATCGCGGGACGCTCGGCAATTTGGATCGCGAAGACGTTCGACTACACCAACCACGTTTCTTAACGCTTCCCGCTTAGCGATCTACAAGGGTATGTAGATCCACTCTCCCTCTCGTAGATGCTCATCACCATGGATAGATCTTGCGTGTGCGTAGGAATTTTTTGTTTCCCATGCAACGTTCCCCAACAACCTATTGTTACCGTTACTTGCTCGTTACAAATTATCTTGCTATCAAACTACTTGCTACTTACAATTTCAGTGCTTGTAAAAATTACCTTGCTAAAAACGCTTATTGGGTTCGACACTCTTACTTATCGAAAGGACTACTATTGATACCCTATACTTGTGGATCATCAAGACTATTTTTTGGCGCCGTTGCCGAGGAGTGAAGTGCTCTTGGTAAGTGGAAATCGGTAAGGAAAAACTTATACTACGTGCTGAAATTTACTATCACTTGTTACTATGGAAAGCAATGCTTTGAGGGGTTTGTTCGGGGTAACTTCACCTTGAACGGAACCACAATTAGTTGCACCTCAACCTACAACACCTGCTGAAAATATTGGTTATGAAATTCCTTCAGGTATGTTAGAACAACTGCTAGCTAATCCTTATGCAGGAGATGGAACTGAACATCCTGATATGCCCCTAATACATGTGGATGAGATTTGTGGATTATTTAAGCTTGCATGTTTATCCCGAGATGAAGTTAAGAAGAAGGTTTTACCTTTATATTTGAAGGGAAAAGCATTGACATGGTATAGGCTATGTGATGATATTGGATCATGGAACTGGAATCGACTGAAAATTGAATTCCACCAAAAGTTTTATCATATGCATCTAGTTCATCGTGATCGGAATTATATATATAATTTTTGTCCTCGTGAAGGAGAAAGCATCTCTCTAGCTTGGGGAGGCTTAAATCATTGTTATACTAATTCCCCAATCATTATATCTCGTGAGAAGTTATTATTCAAAAGTATTATGCTTGGCTTTCTCGTAATGATCGATCCATGCTCGATACTTCTTGTGCTGGTTCTTTTATGAAGAACACTATTGAATTCGGGATCTCTTGGAAAGAATTAAACACACCTCTAAAGATTGGGAACTTGACAAAGGTAATGAGTCATGTATTAAGCTTGAATTTGATTGTGTTAAATATTTTATGAATATCGATGCTTTTCACAAGTTTAGCACTAAATATGGACTTGACTCTGAGATACTAAAATCCGTATGACTATCCTGGAAGAATACTTTTATCCTTGAAACGAAATCTCTGCTTGTGAGTGCGGTGCAACCCGGCAAATATATGTTTGAGAAATCCATGAGTGTTGTAGTATACTACAGAGCACAAGTTGAGGAAATCCAAGAACCGGTCAATTAAATGACAGATTATTATATTTGATAGGGCGACTCTTCAAGAATATTCAACTTTCCAATCTGGCTTGAAAAAAACCGAATGACTTAATACTGGTTATGATAAACCATGATGAAGATCCAGCTATTTTGGCTATCAAAGATCTATCTGTTCTTGCAAAAGTTCTGTCATCATACTTAACAGCAGCTCATCTTAAGAGAGAATACCTGCAAAAATAAACAAGACAGAATATATTCTGCATTGTTGTAAGGGCGGCTTGAAAAAGCATAACCCGGAGATGTTAAAATCTGTTGTAGCCTTGCTTCTTCTTTCATGATCTTGCTCTGACCCGCCTTGATAAGCTGGCATAACATGTGAATATGATGCAATGCATGGTGCTATGTATGATGCAATGTATGATGTTCTTTCTTTCCTTCCCTTTTTCCGAAAACTCATTGCTGGCCCATCTGGGGGGAATGTTACTTTGAACTGCCTAACAATGCAGGGTCTCTAACGAGAGTGACCGCCAATCTTGCATGGCTCAGGGTCTCTAGGCGAGATTAACTGTTAAGGGTGCAACCGACCAAAATTTGCAGCGGGGTGAGTGCCCTAGGCTCGTAAGCTACTTCTCACGTGACATAAATCCTCTGTTTGAACCTTAAGGGCGCCCCTTGCTTAAGAGTACAACGGGCCACTTGGCGGAGAGTATGTAGCAGATGAGAGAGTTTCCCTCGCTACTGTATGAGGCCCTCGCAGGGGGTGAGTTGACAACTCGCTACACCCCTGGCGGAGCAGCAGCCGCATACAGGCAGGTATAACTTGGCCTTGCGGATCAAAAGGGGGTAAGTTCACAACTCGTTGCACCCCTTTTGCCCTTGTTTGATGGAGTAAGTTCAGGGTCCCCAACCCTGCCTTACGGTGGCTAAAAAGCCGATCAAGAGGGGGGGCGACCTTCACCCACTCTTGAACTTACTTTGGGTCCACGACCCGCCATACGGTACCTGAAGAGCCGATCAAGAGGGGGGGACCTTCACCCCCTCCTGACCCTATTGATGGAGTCAACATTTTGGGTTCAAGACCCGCCTTGCAGTGGCTAAAGAGCCGATCGAGAGGGTTTGAAGCTTAACCCGGAAGGTTGAAAGCCCCCAAGCGACCTTGTCGAGTATCCATGTTTGAACAGTCGCAACATGGCGGCTCTTCCTCTTGGGCGACTTTAAATCTTTCACCAATAAGGTAGTGCACCCATGTTTGAACGGCCGCAACATGGCGGCTCGTCCTCTTGGGCCTCATGGCACCTATGTTTGAACGCTCGTATCATGGAGGATCATCCTCTTTGGCATCCATGGCACCCATGTTTGAACGGTCGCATCATGACAGCTCGTCCTCTAGGGTGACTTTAAATCGCCCGCCAATGAGGCGGGGCACCCATGTTTGAACAGTCGCATCATGGCGCCTCGTCCTCTTGGGCGACTTATAATGTTTTGCCAACAAGGCAGCAGCCCCGGGGATCGGGTTGTCTTTCTTGAATGACCTGGGGTTCTCGTTGAAAACGACCAAATGTGTCTCGCCATGTCTGTAGCCCCCAAGTCTTAAGTTGACTCAAAGAGGCGGCTTGAGAACCTCCACTGAAGGTTGAGGTTGACCGTGGCGGGTTATAGATGATCCCGTATGATTTGTTTCAATAACCCGGTCGATGGTTCGTCTCGGCTGGTTGTTGAAGTTAACCAAACTGCAATGACATCGACTTGTTCGCCTATCCGTCGGCGGCTTGTATAGACGAACACCGCAGCGATATGCTGTAGATCGAACTGTTGGCGGCGTCTTGCGCGCGTCCATTGGGAGGCTCATTCTAGCTTGCACTACACTGATATGTCGATGTAGACTGGACCGCAGGGGCGGCGACTTGCGCACGCCCGCTGAGCAATTTGTATGGATAGCTCTGGTGTGTTGATGTAGACATAGAAGTCAGTCGCAGCGTTTATAAGCCGGTGTTGTCATAAAAGACAGTTGTGGCGTTGAAAGCCGATGCGGTCGCAAGAGACGGTGCGGAGTCGTGAGAGACGGCCGGAGGATGAGCCGCTCACGGCATTGTAAGCCGGTGCGATCGCGAGAGATGGCTGCGGCGCTGTAAGCCGGTGCGGTAATGAGAGACAATCGCGACGTGCAAGCTGGCACAACACGACACGGACGAACATCGGTGCATAATGATGCCAGCACGCCTCCATCTCCGCGGTATAATGCCACGTTGGCAATGAATAATTGTCCTGTGTAAAATATTACAAAGATAGAGTAATTGTTCTCAAATGAAAAAATATAATGAAGAATTGATAGGACAAATATCACCTGGTATTTTTGTCGGATGAATACGGATGCTGGAAAACTATAATGTTGGTAACAACAGGAGCGTCTAGATGTTGAACGGCATATGTGCCTCCATCAAATCCAAAATCTATGTAGGGTGTTGAGCAAAACTACTTCATGAGCTCATCTTATATCAACCGACTATTGCTATCACTTCTGCTATCAAATATGCAAGCACGTGCCCTGTTGCCTTCCTCTTTCCTCTCCTCGACATTTTTCTGAACGTTGCCTTCGACAAAATTAGCACCTGTGATATTAATACCAACCATACATACCAGTTGGAGGCGGAGCCAGTGGATAGCTAGGGTGAAGAACAGCGTAGCAGAGCCATCGGGCGGGCGCAGGGCAGCGAGCCGTCTGGGCACGCGGGAGTTGACACCAAGCAGCACGCACGGAGGCGGTAGCCAGCATAGAGTAGAAGACATGTAGAGGCGGGGACAGCTCAGGGTGAACGCTGCAGAGCAGGCCGAAGGCAAGCCGGAGTCCCGACGGAGATGGTGCGCGATAGAGCCGGCCAGCGGTTACGGCGACTCGGGCAGCACGGCGTGCGGCACAACGAGGGAGGCTCGAGCGGCATGGAGCCGGAGGCAATGTACGGCTGGAACGGAGCCGGCCAGCGGAGGCGAGGTGAACTAGAACCGGCGAGGCTAGCGCAGCAAGGCGGCAGTGGGCCGGCCTCGGCGAGCAGGCCAGGCGGGGGCAAAGGTCGCGGCGGCGGCTCGGCCCAGGTGGCTTGGCAGCACCGGCCTGCGGCAGCGACTCGGCCCGGGTGGCTCGGCAGCACCGGACCGTGGCGGCGGAGCGAGGAGGCGGTGAGGGCCAAGACGGCCGGGCGGCTCGGACACGGACGACGGGGGGTTAGAGGCGAATGTTGGGAGACGTAGTAGTAAATCAAAAAAAAATCCTACGATCACCAAGATCTATCTATGGAGAAACCAGCAACAAGTGGGGAGATATTGCATCTTCATACCTTTGAAGATCGCTAAGCCGAAGCGTTGCAAGAACGTGGTTCGTGGAGTCATACTCGCAGCGATTCAGATCACGGTGGACTCCGATCTTAGCGCCGAACAATGGCGCCTCCACGTTCAACACACATGCAGCCCGGTGACGTCTCCTACACCTTGATCCAGCAAGGAGGGAGGAGAGGTTGAGGGAGAGCTCCGGCAGCATGACGGCGCGGTGATGGTGGAGCTACGTGGTCTCCGGCAGGGCTTCGCCAAGCACTACGGAGAACGAGGAGAAGGAGAAGTAGGGCTGCGCCGAGAGGGAGAGAGAGTCATGTCTGAAACATCCCCAAGAGCACCACTATATATAGGAGGAGGAGGGAGGGAGGGCTACGCCCTAGAGTTTCCACCCTAGGGTGATGCGGCAACCACCAGATATGATCTGGTGCGGCGGCCAGAGGGAGAGAGGGGTAGTCGGCACCCTAGGTGGGCCCATCTAAGCCTAGGGTTTGCCCCCCTTCTCTTCCCTTGCTGCGCCTTGGGCCCTTGTGGGGGGCGCACCAGCCCACCAAGGGGCTGGTTCCCTCCCACTTGTGGCCCATGAAGCCCTCTGGGGCCGGTGGCCCCACTTGGTGGACCCCCGGAACCCTTCCGGTGGTCTCGGTACGTTACCGGTGACGCCCGAAACATTTCCGGTAACCAAAACCTCACTTCCTATATATCAATATTTGTCTCCGAACCATTCTGGAACTCCTACTGACATCTAGGATCTCATCCAGGACTCCGAACTACCTTCGGTAACCACGTACACTATTTCCCTATAACCCTAGCATCATCGAACCTTAAGTGTGTAGACCCTACGGGTTCGGGAGGCACGTAGACATGACCGAGACACCTCTCCGGTCAATAACCAATAGTGGGATCTGGATACCCATGTTGGCTCCCACATGCTCCACGATGATCTCATTGGATGAACCATGATGTCGGGGATTGAATCAATCCCGTATACAATTCCCTTTGTCTACCGGTATGATACTTGCTTGAGATTCGATCGTCGATATCCCTATACCTTGTTCAATCTCGTTACCGGCAAGTCTCTTTACTCGTTCCGTAACACATCATCCCGTGGATAACTCCTTAGTCACATTGAGCTCATTATGATGATGTCTTACCGAGTGGGCCCAGAGATACCTCTCCGTCATATGGAGTGACAAATCCCAGTCTCGATTCGTGCCAACCCAACAGACACTTTCGGAGATACCCGTAGTGCACCTTTATAGCCACCCAGTTACGTTGTGATGTTTGGCACACCCAAAGTATTCCTACGGTATCTGGGAGTTGCACAATCTCATGGTCTAAGGAAACGATACTTGACATTGAAAAGCTTTAGCAGACAAACTACACGATCTTGTGCTATGCTTAGGATTGGGTCTTGTCCATCACATCATTCTCCTAATGATGTGATCCCGTTATCAACAACATCCAATGTCCATGGTCATGAAACCATGACCATCGATTGGTCAACGAGCTAGCCAACTAGAGGCTCACTAGGGACATGTTGTGGTCTATGTATTCACACATGTATTACGGTTTCAGGTTAACACAATTATAGCATGAACAATAGACAATTATCATGAACAAGGAAATAAAATAATAACCATTTTATTATTGCCTCCAGGGCATATTTCCAACAGTCTCTCACTTGCACTAGAGTCAATAATCTAGTTATATTATGATGAATCGAACACCCATAGCATTCTGGTGTTGATCATGTTTTGCTTGCGAGAGAGGTTTAGTCAACGGATCTGCGACATTTAGATCCGCATGCACTTTACAAATATCTATATCTCCCTCCTGAATGTAATCACGGATGGAGTTGAAGCGGCGCTTGATGTGTCTTGTCATCTTGTGAAACCTGGGCTCCTTCGCAAGGGCAATAGCTCCAGTGTTGTCACAGAATAGAGTTATCGGGCTTGATGCACTTGGAATCACTCCTAGGTCGGTGATGAACTCCTTCATCCGGACTCCTTCCTTTGCTGCTTCGGAAGCAACTATGTACTCCTCTTCACATGTAGATGCCACCACGATGCTTTGCTTGCTGCTGCACCAACTGACTGCCCCTCCGTTCAAAATATACACGTATCCGGTTCGCGACTTGGAGTCGTTCGGATCTGTGTCGAAGCTAGCATCGACGTAACCCTTTACGACGAGCTCTTCGGCACCTCCATATATGAGAAACATGTCCTTTGTACTTTTCTGGTACTTCAGGATATTATTGACCGTTGTCCAGTGTTCCACTCCGGGATCACTTTGGTACCTCCCCACCAAACTTATGGCAAGGTTCACATCAGGTCTGGTACACAGCATGGCATACATAATAGAGCCTTTGGCTGAAGCATAGGGGATGCCACTCATCTCTTCTCTATCCTTTGCCGTGGTCAGGCATTGAGTCGTACTCAATCTCACACCCTGTAACACAGGAAAGAACCCCTTCTTGGACTGATCCATATTGAACTTCTTCAATATCTTTTCAAGGTATGTGCTTTGTGAAAGACCTATGAGGCATCTCGATCTATCTCTATAGATCTTGATGCCTAATATGTAAGCAGCTTCTCCAAGGTCATTCATTGGAAAACATTTATTCAAGTAGGCCTTTACACTTTCCAAGAGTTCTATATCATTTCCCATTATCAGTATGTCATGCACATATAATATGAGAAATGCTATAGAGCTCCCACTCACTTTCTTGTAAACACAGGGTTCTCCATAAACACGTACAAACCCAAACGCTTTAATCACCTCATTAAAGCAAATGTTCCAACTCCGAGATGCTTGAACCAACCCATAGATGGAGCGCTGGAGCTTGCATACCTTGTTAGCATCTTTAGGATCGACAAAACCTTCCGGCTGCATCATATACAGTTCTTCCTTAAGGAAGCCATTAAGGAATGCCGTTTTGACGTCCATTTGCCAGATCTCATAATCATAAAATGCAGCAATTGCTAACATGATTCGGACAGACTTCAGCATCGCTACGAGTGAGAAAGTCTCATCGTAGTCTACTCCTTGAACTTGTCGATAACCCTTAGCGACAAGCCGAGCCTTATAGACGGTCACATTACCATCCGCGTCAGTCTTCTTATTAAAGATCCATTTATTTTCAATGGATCGATTATCATCAGGCAAGTCCACCAAAGTCCATACTTTGTTCTCATACATGGATCTTATCTCGGATTTCATGGCTTCAAGCCATTTGTTGGAATCCGGGCCTACCATTGCTTCTTCATAGTTCGAAGGTTCACCGTTGTCCAACAACATGATCTCTAGGACAAGGTTGCCATACCACTCTGGTGCGGAACATGTCCTAGTGGACCTTCGATGCTCAATAGTAACTTGATCTGAAGTTTCATGATCATCATCATTAACTTCCTCTCCAGCCGGTGTAGGCTCCATGGAAACAACTTCCCGTGCTGGGGTACTCTCCGGTTCGAGTGGAGGTACAATTACCTCATCAAGTTCTATTTTCCTCCCCCTTACTTCTTTCGAGAGAAACTCTTTCTCGAAAAAGGATCCGTTCTTGGCAATAAAGACTTTGCCTTCGGATCTGAGGTAGAAGGTATACCCAATAGTCTCTTTGCGATATCCTATGAAGACGCACTTTTCCGCTTTGGGTTTGAGCTTCTTAGGTTGAAGTTTCTTCACATAAGACTTGCATCCCCAAACTTTTAGAAACGACAACTTAGGTTTCTTCCCAAACCGTAATTCATACGGTGTCGTCTCAACGGATTTTGTCGGTGCCTTATTCAAAGTGAATGCGGCAGTCTCTAATGCATATCCCCAAAATGATAGAAGTAAGTTAGGAAGAGACATCATAGATCGCACCATATCCAATAGAGTGCGATTACGATGTTCAGACACACCATTTCGCTGAGGTGTGCCAGGCGGCGTGAGTTGTGAAACAATTCCACATTTCCTAAGGTGCGTGCCAAACTCGTGACTTAAATATACTCTGCCACAATCAGATCATAGGCACTTTATTTTCCTATCACGTTGGTTCTCTACCTCACTCTAAAATTCCTTGAACCTTTCAAAGGTTTCAGACTTGTGTTTCATTAAGTAGACATACCCATATTTGCTCAAGTCATCAGTGAGGGTGAGAACATAACGGTAGCCACCGCGAGCCTCGACGCTCATTGGACCGCATACATCGGTATGTATTATCTCTAATAAGTCAGTTGCTCGTTCCATTGTTCCGGAGAACGGAGTATTGGTCATCTTGCCCATGAGGCATGGTTCGCATGTGTCAAATGATTCGAAATCAAGAGACTCCAAAAGTCCATCAGCATGGAGCTTCTTCATGCGCTTGACACCAATATGACCAAGATGGCAGTGCCACATGTAAGTGGGACTATCATTATCAACCTTACACTTTTTGGTACTCATGCTATGGACATGTGTAACATCACGTTCGAGATTCATCAAAAATAAACCATTGACCAGTGGGGCATGACAATAAAACATTTCTCTCATATAAATAGAACAACCATTGTTCTCAGATTTAAATGAATAGCCATCTCGCATCAAGTGAGATCTAGATACAATGTTCATGCTCAAAGCTGGAACTAAATAAAAATTATTAAGGTTTAAAACTAATCCCGAAGGTAGATGTAGAGGTAGCGTGCCGACGGCGATCACATCAACCTTGGAACCATTCCCGACGCGCATCATCACCTCGTCCTTTGCCAGTCTCCGCTTATTCCTCAGCTCCTGCCTGGAGTTACAAATGTGAGCAACTACACTAGTATCAAATACCCAGGAGCTACTACGAGCACTGGTTAGGTACACATCAATAACCAGTATATCACATATACCTTTAACGTTGCCGGCCTTCTTATCCGCTAAGTACTTGGGGTAGTTCCGCTTCCAGTGACCGGTACCCTTGCAATAAAAGCACTCAGTCTCAGGCTTGGGTCCATTCTTGTTCTTCTTCCTGGCAACTTGCTTACCAGGCATGGCAACAACTTTGCCATCCTTCTTGAAGTTCTTCTTACCCTTGCCTTTCTTGAAACTAGTGGTCTTATTCACCATCAACACTTGATGCTCCTTTTTGATCTCGACCCCCGCTGATTTCAACATCGAGTACAACTCAGGAACGGACTTCTTCATACCCTGCATGTTGTAGTTCATCACAAAACTTTTGTAGCTAGGTGGAAGCGATTGGAGGATTCTGTCAATGACCGAGTCATCTGGGAGATTAACTCCCTGCTGAGTCAAGCGATTGTGCAACCCAGACATTTTGGGTAGGTGCTCACTGAGAGAACTGTTCTCCTCCATCTTACGGCTGAAGAACTTGTCGAAGACGTCATATCTCTCGACCCGGGCATGAGCTTGGAAAACCAGTTTCTGCTCTTGGAACATCTCATATGCTCCGTGTTGCTCAAAACGCTTTTGAAGCCCCGGTTCTAAACTATAAAGCTTGCCGCACTGAACAAGGGAGTAATCATCGTAGCGTGACTGCCAAGCGTTCGTAACGTATTGGTCCGCTAGGAAAATGGGTGGGTCACCTAGCGGTGCATCAAGGACATAAAATCTCTTGGAAGCTATGAGGATGATCCTCAAGCTATGTACCCAATCCACATAGTTGCTTACATCATGTTTCAGCTTGGTTTTCTCTAGGAACGCGTTGAAGTTGAGGGTGACATTAGCGTTGGCCATTGGATCTACGATATAGATTGTAAAGACAATTTTAGACTAAGTTCATGATAATTAAGTTCACATAATCAAATTATTTAATGAACTCCCACTTAGATAGACATCTCTCTAGTCATCCAAGTGATACATAATCCATGTCAACTAGCCCGTGTCCGATCATCACGTGAGACGGACTAGTCATCCATGGTGAACATCTCCATGTTGATCGTATCTTCTATACGACTCATGTTCGACCTTTTGGTCTTCCGTGTTCCGAGGCCATGTGTGTACATGCTAGGCTCGTCAAGTCAACCTAAGTGTTTCGCGTGTGTAAATCTGGCTTACACCCATTGTATGCGAACGTTAGAACCTATAAACCCCGATCATCAGGTGGTGCTTCGGAACAACGATCCTTAGCAATGGTGCATAGTTAGGGTGAACACCTTTCTTGAAATTTTATTGAGAGATCATCTTATTTACTACCGTCGTTCTAAGCAAATAAGATGTAAACATGATAAACATCACATGCAATCAATATAGTGACATGATATGGCCAATATCATCTTGCTCCTTTGATCTCCATCTTCGGGGCACCATGATCATCACTGTCACCGGCACGACACCATGATCTCCATCATCATGATCTCCATCATCGTGTCTTCATGAAGTTGTCTCGCCAAATATTACTTCTACTACTATGGCTAACATTTAGCAATAAAGTAAAGTAATTACATGGCGTTTATGATTGACACGCAGGTCATACAATAAAATAAGACAACTCCTATGGCTCCTGCCAGTTGTCATACTCAGCAACATGCAAGTCGTGAATCCTATTACAAGAACATGATACATCTCATACATCACAATGCATCACATCACAAGGCATATGGTGCAAAAACAAGTTAGACATCCTCCAATTTGTAGTTGCAAGTTTTTACGTGGCTGCTATAGGTTTCCAGATGGAACGTTTCTTACCTACGCCAAAACCACAACGTGATATGCCAATTGCTATTTACCCTTCATAAGCACCCTTTTCATTGAATCCAATCCGACTAAGGTGGGGAGACAGACACATGCTAGCCACCTTATGCAACAAGTGCATGTCAGGCGGTGGAACCGATCTCACGTAAGCGTACGTGTAAAGTTGGTCTGGGCCGCTTCATCCCACAATACCGCCGAATCAAGATAAGACTAGTAGTGGTAAGCAAATTAACAAGATCGACGCCCACAACAACTTTGTGTTCTACTCGTGCATAGATTCTACGCATAAACTTGGCTCTGATACCACCGTTGGGAGACGTAGTAGTAAATCAAAAAAATTCCTATGATCACGAAGATCTATCTATGGAGAAACCAGCAACGAGTGGGGAGAGATTGCATCTTCATACCTTTGAAGATTGCTAAGCGTAAGTGTTTCAAGAACGCGGTTGGTGGAGTCGTACTCATAGCGATTCAGATCGCGGTGGACTCTGATCTTAGTACCGAACAACGGCACCTCCGTGTTCAACACACGTGCAGCCCGGTGACGTCTTCTATTCCTTGATCTAGCAAGGAGGGAGGAGAGGTTGAGGGAGAGCTCCGGCAGCATGACGGCATGGTGACGGTGGAGCTACGTGGTCTCCGGCAAGGCTTCGCCAAGCACTACGGAGAACGAGGAGAAGGAGAAGTAGGGCTGCGTCGAGAGGGAGAGAGAGTCGTGTCTCAAACAGCCCCAAGGGCACCACTATATGTAGGAGGACGAGGAGGGAGGGCTGCGCTCTAGGGTTTCCACCCTAGGGTGGTGTGGCAGCCATCAGATCTGATCTGGTGTGGCGGCGAGAGGGAGAGAGGGGTGGCTGGCGCCCTAGGTGGGCCTTAGGCCCATCTGAGCCTAGGGTTTGCCCCCTTCTCTTCCCTTGCTGCGCCTTGGGCCCTTGTGGGGTCGCACCAGCCCACCTAGGGGCTGGTTCCCTCCCACTTGTGTCCCATGAGGCCCTTTGGGGCCGGTGGCCCCACTTGGTGGATCCCCGGAACCCTTCCGGTGGTCCCGATACGTTACCGGTGACGCTCAAAACATTTCCGGTAACCAAAACCTCACTTCATATATATCAAACTTTGTCTCCGGACCATTCCAGAACTCCTCGTGACGTTCGGGATCTCATTCGGGACTCCGAACTACCTTGGGTAACCACATACACTTTCCGTATAACCCTAGCGTCATCGAACCTTAAGTATGTAGACCCTACGGGTTCGGGAGGCACGTAGACATGACCAAGACACCTCTTCGGTCAATAACCAACCGTGGGATCTGGATACCCATGTTGGCTCCCACATGCTCCACGACAATCTCATCGGATTAACCACGATGTCGGGGATTCAATCAATCCAGTATACAATTCCCTTTGTCTATCGGTATGATACTTGCCCGGGATTCGATCGTCGGTATCCCTATACCTTGTTTAATCTCGTTACCGACAAGTCTCTTTACTCGTTCCGTAACACATCATCCTGTGGCTAACTCCTTAGTCACATTGAGCTCATTATGATGATGTCTTACCGAGTGGGCCCAGAGATACCTCTCCGTCATACGGGGTGACAAATCCCAGTCTCGATTCGTGCCAACCCAACAGACACTTTCGGAGATACCCATAGTGCACCTTTATAGCCACCCAGTTACATTGTGATGTTTGTCACACCCAAAGTATTCCTACGGTATCCAGGAGTTGCACAATCTCATGGTCTAAGGAAATGATACTTGACATTGAAAAGCTTTAGCAGACGAACTACATGATATTGTGATATGCTTAGGATTGGGTCTTGTCCATCACACCATTCTCCTAATGATGTGATCCCGTTTTCAACGACATCCAATGGCCATGGTCATGAAACTGTGACCATCTATTGATCAACGAGCTAGCCAACTAGAGGCTCACTAGGGACATGTTATGGTTTATGTATTCACACATGTATTACGGTTTCTGGTTAACACAATTATATTATGAATAGAGGAGAGGGCTGGCTTAGCCAGGCCAGCCGGAAAGGCCACGGCGGATCTGGTGACTCGAGGCCTTAGCGACGGAGGCCGAGTTCGTGCTTGTATCCGCTTCCGGGCTAAGGCTGGTCTGTCCAATGCGTGACAGGCCCAATTATTTTTTGTCAGCAATCTTTGTTCCTTCTCTTGGTAACCTTTCGGTGGATATAGGATTTTGAAGAAACAAATTTGATCGTGCTTAACAGCCTTCTCATCATTACGTGGCGGTGGTGAAAATAGAAGCTGCAGTGCTTGACTATTGTATGGAATTGGATCAATTTGCATGCCTCTATAGTTGACTTCTCGGGATTTGAAGCATGGAGTCGTAGTAATTCGGCGAAACGGCAAATTATACCTCGGCCGCAGCGTGCAACCAAATCAATCCTTTATTGAATAGATCACCCGAACGGTGCCCAAAACACTGACAAAATCTATTGAACCCTGTCGGTCTCGGCTTCATACGGCGGCACACCAAAACTGGTACAGCTTTGTATCATCAGATTGCGTGGTCACCGCGCGGAGATGTACACCATGCAACCGTCAAATCTCTTGATCTCAAAACCTAGTACAAATTTCTCGATCCCTAAAGAGATCCCTCCAAGAACACAACACCACCATGCGCGGGCCCCACGGTGGGTGCCAACTGTCGTGGATTTGTGATGGCAAGATGTCTAGTTTAACGAATTTAGGTGTGAGGCCATCGCAACTATGTGGCGGCTTGAGAGGGGTTGGTCGGAATCGAGAGACACGAGTTTACCCATGTTCGGCCCCTCCGATGGAGGTAAAACCATACGTCCTGCTTTGTGTCTACATTGATGATGAGGGAGATCTCTCGGTTACAAGGGTGGTGTCTTGCTACCTCTAATGTTGAGAGCCTCTAATCTGTCTATCTCTAATGACTTGAGTCTGTCTTAACTTGTGAACCTGTTCCTCTAGGGGTGCTCTACCCCTCCTTATATAGGTGGAAAGCGTAGGTTTACATGTAGAGTCCTACTAGGAGTAGGATTAGGACTAGTCTCTCTGAATCCTAATCCGGGTCTTGTTTCCTTTGTGAGGAAATCCTCTCTCTCCTTTGGGCCTTCTCTTGCGAGCCGCCTGACGTCGGCTTACACGCCGGGCCTTGGGCCTTGTCGCTCGTCTGACCCGCCCACCGGGTTACCAATGAATCATCAAGTCTCGACCGGGTCTCCAGTGAGTTGCCAAGTCCTGGCCAGGTCATACTTCTGGCCGAGTTATACCGTGGGGTATATCCCCGACACTTACCCTCTGCCTTTTATTGATCAAATGCTTGAAAGACTATCTAAGCACACATACTTTTGTTTACTGGATGGATATTCTGTTTTCTCTCAAATACCTGTGTCACAGTCTGATCAAGAGAAAACCACCTTTACTTGTCCTTTTGGAACCTATGCTTATAGATGTATGCCTTTTGGTTTATGCAATGCACCTGCTACCTTTCAAGTATGTATGACTGCTATATTCTCTGATTTTTGTGAAAATGATTGTGGAGGTTTTCATAGATGATTTTTCCGTTTACGAAACTTCTTTTGATGATTACTTAAGCAACCATGATTGAGTTTTGGAGAAATGTGAACAAACTAATCTCATCTTGAACTGGGAGAAGTGCCACTTTATGGTGAATGAAGGTATTGTCTTGGGGCATAAAATCTCCGAACGAAGTATTGAGTTGGATCAAGCTAAAGTTGATAAAATTGAGAAAATGCCATGTCCTAAAGATATTAAAGGTTTTGAAGTTTCCTTGGTCATGATGGTTTCTATAGGAGCTTTATTAAATACTTATCAAAAAATTCTAGGCCTCTTACTAATCTTTTACAAAAGGATATTCCCTTTGTTTTTTATGATGATTGTATGGAAGCCTTTGAAACATTTAAGAAAGCCTTAACCACTGCATCTATTGTTCAACCACCTGATTGGAACTTGCCTTTTGAAATTATGTGTGATTCTAGTGATTATGTTGTTGGTGCTGTTCTAGGACAAAGAGTTGATAAGAACTTAAATGTTATCCATTATGCTAACAAACTCTAGACACTGCCCAAAGAAATTATGCCATGACTGAAAAAGAATTTTTAGCAGATGTGTTGCTTGTGATAAATTTAGATCTTGCATTGTTGATTCCAAAGTTATTATTCACATGAATCATGCTGCTATTAATTATATTATGGAAAATAAAGATGCTAAACCTAGACTCATTAGGTGGGTTCTCTTGCGTCAAGAATTTGATTTACATATCACTGATAGGAAAGGAGTTGAGAACCCCATAGCTGATAACTTGTCTAGGTTACAAAATATTCTTGATGACCCACTACCTATTGATGATAGTTTCTTGATGAACAATTAATTGTAATAAATGTCTCTCAAAACACTCCTTGATATGTTGATTATGCTAATTACATTGTTGCTAAATATATACCACCTAGCTTCACATACCAACAAAAGAAAAAAAATCTTCTATGATTTAAGACATTACTTTTGGGATGACCCACATATTTATAAAGAAGGAGTAGATGGTATTATTAGACCTTGTGTACTAAGCATGAAGAGGAACAAATCCTATGGAGATGTCATTCCGAAGCTTATGGAGGACATCATGCAGGAGATAGTACTGCTCATAAGGTATTGCAATCTGTTTTTTGCTAGCCTACTCTCGTCAAGGATGCCCGTAAGTTTGTATTGTCTTGTAATGAATGTCAAAGAATTGGTAATATCGGTAAGCGTCAGGAAATGCCTATGAATTATTCACTTGTTGTTAAACCTTTTGATGTTTGGGGTTTTGATTATATGAGACCTTCTGTTGGAAATATTCCCTTGAGGCAATAACAAAGTGGTTATTATTATATTTCCTTGTTCATGATAATCGCTTATTATCCATGCTATAATTGTATTGATTGGAAACTTAAATGCATGTGTGGATACATAGACAACATTGTGTCCCTAGTATGCCTTTAGTAGACTAGCTCATTGATCAAAGATGGTCAAGGTTTCCTAGCCATAGACATGAAATGTCATTTGATAACGGGATCACATCATTAGGAGAATGATGTGATGACAAGACCCAAACTATGAACATAGCATATGATCGTGTCAGTTTATTGCTATAGTTTTCTGCATGTCAAGTATCTATTCCTATGACCATGAGATCATGCAACTCACTAACACCGGAGGAATACCTTGTGTGTATCAAACGTCACAACGTAATAGGTGACTATAAAGATGCTCTACAGGTATCTCTAAAGGTGTCTATTGAGTGGGCATGGATCAAGACTGGGATTTGTTACTCCGTGTGATGGAGAGGTATCTTAGGGCCCACTCGGTAATACAACATCTCAACAAGCCTTGCAAGCAAAGTGACTAAAGTGTGAGCCATGAGATCTTGTATTACGGAATGAGTAAAGAGACTTGTTGGTAACGATATTGGACTAGGTATAGAGATACCGACGATCGAATCTCGGGAAGTAACATGTCGAAGAACAAAGGGAACAACATACGAGATTAACTGAATCCTTGACATAGAGGTTCAACCGATAAATATCTTTGTAGAATATGTAGGAACCAATATGGGCATACAGGTCCCACTATTGGTAATTGACCATAGAGGTGTCTCGGTCATGTCTACATAGTTCTCGAACCCGCAGGGTCTGCACACTTAAGGTTCAGTGATATTTCGGTAGTATTGACTTATGCATGGCGGTGACCGAAGGTTGTTCCGAGTCTCGAATGAGATCCTGGATGTCATGAGGTGCTCCAGAATTGTACAGAGGTAAAGATTGATATATAGGAAGTCCCGTTTTGGTCACCAGAAAAGTTTTGGGTATTTCTGGTAGTGTACCAGGGGTGCTGGGGGGGCATCGGGAGGGGTCACCCACGCCGGGAGGCCACATGGGCCTTAGGAGTGGCACACCAGTCCTTAGTGGGCTAGGCAAGCCAGCCCCTAAGGGCCCATGTGGTTAGGGTGTGGAGAAAGGAAAAAAAGCAAGTAGGGAATGGATTTCAAGTAGGATGGGAACCCTACTTTGAGTAGGATTGGAGGTGGAGTCCTCCAACTCTCCTTCGGCCTACTCATAGGGGAAACCCTAGGGACACTGGCCCCTCCCCTCCCTCCTATATATATTGGAGGAGAGAGAGGGCAGTGATACGTCTCCAACGTATCTACGATTTTTGCTTGTTCCATGCTGTTATACTATCATTCTTGGATGTTTTACAATCACTTTACCACAAATTTATACTCCCTCCATTCCTAGATATAGGGTGTATATTTTTTGGCATGAATATTAAAGAACGCATATGGAGGGAAAAATTCACAAGTTTTGGGCGAGATTACACCTGACTAATTGAGATCATAAAATGCAGGAGCTTGCATGATATAAGGAAATGTAATCAAATTCCTAAAAAAATATCCAAATGAGTGATGCAATGCAGTACACCTTATATTTTGGGATTTTTCTCAAAAATCTATACTCCTTATATCAAGGAACAGAGGGACTATTATTTTTGGGACTAACCTATTAACCAGAGCCCAGTGCCAGTTTATGTTTTTCCTAGGTTTTGAGTTTTACAAAAAAGGAATATCAAATGGAGTCCAAACGGAATAAAAATTTACGGTGATTTTTTATGGACCAGAAGACAGCCACGGAGCTTGGAGATGAAGCCATAAGATTCCCGAGGAGGCCACAAGACTCAGGGGCACGACCACCCCCCTGGGCACGCCCACTAGGCTTGTGGGCCCCTTGTGAGTCCACTGACCTCCCTCTCAGCTCTATAAATCGTCAAATATTCCAAAAAACCAACGCAGAACCTAGATCAGGAGTTCCACCGCTGCAAGCCTCCAGAGCCACGAAAAACCAATCGGGAGCCTGTTCCGGCACCCTGTCGGAGGGGGAAACCATCATCGGAGGCCATCTTCATCATCCCAACGCTGTCCATGACGAGGAGGGAGTAGTTCACCCTCGGGGAAGAGGGTATGTACCAGTAACTATGTGTTTAATGTCTCTCTTTCTCTCTCGTATTCTTGAGATGACACGATCTTGATGTACCGCGAGCTTTATTTATATAGATTGAATCATATGGAGTTTTCCTCTCTCTATCTTCTTGTGATGAATTTAGTTTTCCCTTTGAAGTTTTCTTATCGAATTGAGTCTTTAAGGATTTGATAACACTTGATGTATGTCTTGCGATGGGATATCCGTGGTGAAAGTGGGATGTTCTATTGATCCACTTGATGTATGTTTTGGTGATCAACTTGCGGGTTCTGTGACCTTGGGAATCTAGGCATAGGGGTTGGCACACGTTCTTGTCTTGACGTTCTGGTAGAAACTTTGAGGCACTCTTTGAAGTTTTTGTGTTGGATTGAACATGATGAATCTGAAATTATGTGATGCATATCGTATAATCAAGCCCATGGGTACTTGTGGTGACATTGGAGTATCTAGGTGACATTAGGGTTTTGGTTGATGTGTATCTTAAGGTGTTATTTTAGTACGAACTCTAGGGATGTTCGTAACACTTATAGGGATAGCTCATAAGATTGATCAGAAAAGATAACTTTGAGGTGGTTTCGTACCCTACAATAATTTCTTCGTTAGTTCTCCACTATTTATGAATTTGGAGTGAACTCTTTGTTGCACGAGAGGTATTTACATATGATTCAACTATGTCAATATTGTTGAGATAAATTGCACTAGTGAAAGTATGGACCCTAGGCCTTGTTTCCAAGCATTTATACAACATTTTGCTCACTGTTTACTATTTGTTACCTTGCTGTTTTTATATTTTCAGATTACAAAAACATATATATACCATTCATATTACACTTGTATCACCATCTCTTCACCGAACTAGTGCACCTATACAATTTACCATTGTATTGGGTGTGTTGGGGACACAAGAGACTCTTTGTTATTTGGTTGCAGGGTTGCTTGAGAGAGACCATCTTCATCCTACACCTCTCATGGATTGATAAACCTTAGGTCATTCACTTGAGGGAAAATTGCTACTGTCCTACAAAACTCTGCGCTTGGAGGCCCAACACGAGTCTACAAGAAGAAGGTTGTGTAGTAGACATCAAGCTCTTTTCTGGCGCCGTTGCCAGGGAGGTGAGTGCTTGAAGGTATACCTTTATATCTTGTAATTGAATCTTTTAGTTTCTTGTTTTTCACTAGTTTAGTTTTATAAAATAAAACTACAAAAAATGGAATTGAGGTTGCCTCATATGCTTCATCTTTTTAATGTCTTTCATGAAAATGATGGAAAGGAAAATTGTGCTCAAGTGTTAGAAGAAGAAGTTATTAAAATGTTTGGCACTAAATCTTGTAGTGATGAGAATGATTGCAATGTTTTTAGCATGAATTCTTTGAATATCCATAGTACTAATGATGATTGCACTAGTCATGATAAAAAGATTTCTTATAAGCATGCCAATTTTCGTGGAGTGCATAGAGTTTGTCAAGACATGCCAAAAAGGGAAGATAGATTTTGTAAGAGGCATACGTATTTGGAAACTAAATGGTTACAAGAGAGGATATATGTTTGTGCTAAAAGACTTCATATTTCTCGCCGTCCTTGTGAACTTTGCAATGAACGTGGTCATTATAATTACCAATGTGAATTCTTACATGATCGAATTGTGTCCAAAAATTGTGATAACCTCATTACCCTTGAACATCATAATGAACTTAGTCTATTTTTGGGGTATGAGGAAATGAAACGTGAAACTAAGGATGTTCCAGCATGGGCTCTCATGAAAGTGATTGATTTTCATCTAAATGAAATCGATATATATATATATATATATTGCGTGGTAAATTGCATTGAGAATCCTTATATTAACAATTACTTAAAGACAAGGAAACAAATAGAAGATGAAGAGAATACTAATGAAGGGGAAGAGGTCTCCCAATATCCTCCTATTTTTCCTTATGATGAATCGGGTAATGAGGAGGAGCTTTTTATTCAACCAGTCTGTTCGAAAAGAAGCTTGGAGAAATTAAATAAACCCACACATAATGTGGTGAAGAAGAAGAAAAGAAGGAAAAGTAAAGGTAAAGAAGTATCTCTCCCAAATAATGACACCCCTTATAATCTTGAAAATCTTTTTGGCACCAACTTTAGAAAATTGTGATGATAATAATTGTTATACGATTGGTGCTATTCATACTATTAATGATGAAAGTGATTATGCTTATGTTTTGCAAAGCCACAAGCTTGGTTATGCTATGTTTGATGAGAATGACATGTTTGAGAATTTATTTGCTGCAATTAATGTTTGTCCCAAGCTTGGGGATGTTATGTTTAATTAAGATGATGTTTTAGTCCCCCAAGTTTTGATGTGCAAATTTATTATGATGATAGAGTACGCCCTATTTATTATGATTGCAATAATTATAAAAGTGGATTTGGAGAGGTCATGACTTTATTTATTAATGATTCCACTATTTTGGAAGAGGTTTCAATTGACTATGATGAGAACAAAGTTGCTACTTATGATTATTATTGTTATGACACGTATGCTATAAAGAGTAATGACAACCATGAAACCTATTATCATGATTTTAATATTCATTGTGGTTATGTCAATCAAGTGTCTCATGATAGTTATTTTGTTGAGTTTGCTCCCACTATTTTGAATGAGAAGAAAATTGCTTATGTGGAGAGTGACAAATTTCCTATGCTTGTGCATCATCAAAATAATGATTTATGTGCTGGTTATATTGTGAAATTCCTTCATGATGCTACTGAAAATTATTATGAGGGAGGAACATATGCTTGTAGGAATTGCAATAATGTCAAGTTTCCTCTTTATGTGTTCAAAGTTTTGAAGTTATGCGTGTTTTGCCTTCCTATGCTAGATGATTCTTGTTCCCATAAATTGTTTGCTCACAAAATCCCTATGCATAGGAAGTGGGTTAGACTTAAATGTGCTTGTCATGTGATTCATGATGCTCTCTTGCATGTTTCAACTATTATTCCTATACGAGAATCATTGAAATCATCATGCCTAGCTAAAACGCATTAAAGAAAAACGCTTGTTAGGAGACAACCCAACACTTTTACTTTCTCATTTTGTGTGTTCACATGATTAATTTACTGTATTAATCATGTTTTGTGTATTTTATTTCAATAAAGTGCCAAGTAAAGCCTTTGGGATAGTATGGATACTTGCTTGTTTGATTGTGTGCAAAAACAGAAAGTTTTCCGTCCAGTATATGAATTATATGATTTTACTAGGGCGTCAAAACTTTCTGAATTTTTTACAAAACATTATATGAAAATTACTTAAGTTTGACTATTTTTTCAGAATATTTAGAGTCAGGTAAGTATGGTGATCATACAGATCTTCACAGACTGTTATGTTTTTGACAGATTCTGTTTTGCATGCATAGTTTGCTTGTTTTGGTGTTCCGATAGCTTATATTCAGTGTCATAAATTATGGGAATGGTATAATACAGTAGGTATCATGTGGGAACACTTATGGATCTTGTCTTGACAGTACCAAAGTGAATGACCGTTGTTTATTATACTAACCCATCTCATGAAGTTCCGTTAAGTTTTGTGTGACTGAAGTTTTCAAGTTTTGAGTGAGACACCAATATGAGAAGAATAAGGAGTGACAAGAACCTAATCTTGGGTATTACCAAGGAACCCCCAATGTAATATACAAGGAAGACTCAAGCGCCTAAGCTTGGGGATGCCCCGGAAGGCATCCCCTCTTTCGTCTTCAACACTATCGGTATATCTTACTTGGAGCTATACTTTTATTCGTCACACAATATATGATTTTCTTGGATCGTCATTATATTTTGTTACTTTCTGTTATTTGTTATTTATAATATTGTTTTTCAATAAAAAGGTCCAAGAATTTCCTTTAGGATGCTTGCATTTCATGTTTTCAAGAGTGTTGTGTAAAAACACAAACTTTGGCTGTAGTGTTTGAATTTTCATATTTTACTGGAACATGAAAAGTTTCTAAATTTTTTACACAGTGTTTAAATGTAAATTTTATAGCATGTAATAAATTTTCATAATTTTTTGAGTTACATAAGTACACTGTTTTCATAAATTGCTATAGACTGTTCTGTTTAGACATATTGCTGCCATAGTTTCGTTATCTACTTATCCTATAGTTTCCATAGCCTATAATGGTTGATATAAATTGTGGAAATGATAGTATACAATACCTAATGTTTGAAAATTATTATGAAACTTGTCTTGGCAGTACATAAAGAGTTGATTTATTATTATGTGTACTAACCTATCTCACGAGTTCTTTTTCAGTTTTGTGTGGATGAAGTTTTTGAGAATAGGTGAAACCGTGGTATGAGAGGATTGAACGCGGTACAAAAGATCAAGATTGGGGATGCCCAGGGAACCCCAAGTAAATATTTCAAGAACTCTCAAACATCTAAGCTTGGGGATGCTACGCATCCCACCTCTCTCTATCAATAATTATTGGTTAGCCTATGTTGAGCCTAAATTTTTATTCGTTCACATGATGCGTGCTATTTTTGGAGTGCTATTTTTTATTTTTCTTGATGTTTGAATAAATTTCTTAAGATCTTGACTACTCATATCCTTTGAGAGTAGCTTGTCATTTGCTCATGTGCTTTACTTAAATTTGTTTGAGCTTGTCGAAAAAACAATGACAATACATGAAAATAGTCCCAAAGTGATAGATATACAAGGAGGATATAATAAAAACTTTCATGAAGATCATGGGACAAATTAAACTTGATTCTCTGTAACAATTTTGAAACATGATATAGTAATATGTGAGTCATGTTAGTGAGTTATTATGCTTAGTAAGAATATTGGTGTTAAGGTTTGTGATTCCCTATGCATGCACAAAAGTCAATAGTTATGCAATGAAGTTACATCCTACTTGTGGTGCATTATTCGGTTTTAGTTATGATTCAATGCTCACTTATGTGATTTTTCGTTCCTCGGTTTGGTTGCTTCACAATCTATTTGCTAGCCTTAATTTGTACTAAGTAGAAATACTACTTGTGCATCCAAAATCCTTAAACCAAGTTTTGCCTAATGAGTCCACCATACCTACCTATATGCGGTATTTCCATGCTGTTCCAAGAAAATTGGTATGGGCCATCTCTAAATCTTAAAAATAAAATTTCTCTTTTGTGTGCCCGTACAACTCATGAAACGGTGGGGAGTATCCAATATTTTTCCATGCTAGGTGTGTTATTCTCACGATATGTGTTGATTCACTATCGTTCACGAGAAAGTGGTTGGTATTTGGGATGCCCAGCCCCATGCTCAAAAATCAAATCAAAATATAATTAAACAAAACTTCCCCAGGAATGTTGTTGGTATGGACGGTACCCGTGGATTCGGCTCGCTGTGGAGTGTGATTGATTGGTGGAGGGGGAGTAAAAAACTTTACTATTTTGCTTGGGAACCACCTATAATGTATCTAGCATGGAAACTATTGTGAGCTACTTCGTCATTTTCGTTGACAGGAAAAAAATGCCACTCAAAATATTTTTCTCTCTCAATATAAACCTTGAGCTCTGGCACCTCTACAACTCCCTACTTCCCTCTGCGCAGGGCCTATCTATTTACTTTATGCAATTTGTATTTTTGCTTTGAGTCTCCATCTTATCTTATAAGCACCAACTAAGGGGCACTATGATCATACTTGAGCATTGGGCATAGCTAATATTTGAGTCTGTTTCATGAATGGATCAATGATTGAGCATGATGGGCTAGGGATAACTTTCTTTAATGTTGATATTTTGAAAGACATGGTTGCTTGTTGACATGTTTGAGTATTGAAGTCATTATGTTAAAACTAGACTATTAATTTGAATTATTTACAAAGTCCAAATGTCCATGCTATACAAAGAAGAAAAGAATATGATGAACATTTTAGGAAGCATTCCACATCAAAAATTCTGTTTTTACCATTTACTTGCTCGAGGACGAGCAGGAATTAAGGTTGGAGATGCTGATACGTCTCCAATGTATCTATAATTTTTGCTTGTTCCATGCTGTTATATTATCATTCTTGGATGTTTCACAATCATTTTACCACAACATTACATTATTTTTGGGACTAACCTATTAACCCAGAGCTCAATGCCAGTTTCTGTTTTTTCCTTGTTTTTGAGTTTTACAAAAAAGGAATATCAAACAAAGTCCAAACGAATAAAAATTTACGGTGATTTTTTATGGACCAGAAGACACCCACAGAGCTTGGAGATGAAGCCAGAAGATTCCCGAGGAGGCCACAAGCCTCAGGGGCGCGGCCATTCCCTGGGCGTGCCCACCAGACTTGTGGGCCCCTGGGGAGTCCACCGACCTCCCTCTCAGCTCTATAAATCCTCAAATATTCCAAAAAACCCAACGCAGAACCTAGATCGGGAGTTCCACCACCGCAAGCCTCCAGAGCCACGAAAAACCAATCGGGAGCCCGTTCCGGCACCCTGTCGGAGGGGGAAACCATCACCGGAGGCCATCTTCATCATCCCGACGCTCTCCATGACGAGGAGGGAGTAGTTCACCCTCGGGGCTGAGGGTATGTACCAGTAGCTATGTGTTTGATCTGTCTCTCTCTCGTGTTCTTGAGATGACACGATCTTGATGTACCACGATCTTTATTGATATAGATTGAATCATATGGAGTTTTCTCCTCTCTATCTTCTTGTGATGAATTGAGTTTTCCCTTTGAAGTTTTCTTATCGGATTGAGTCTTTAAGGATTTGAGAACACTTGATGTATGTCTTGCGATGGGATATCCATGGTGACAATGGGATGTTCTATTGATCCACTTGATGTATGTTTTGGTGATCAACTTGCGGGTCCGTGACCTTGGGAATCTATGCATAGGGGTTGGCACACGTTCTTGTCTTGATGTTCCGGTAGAAACTTTGGGGCACTCTTTGAAGTTCTTTGTGTTGGATTGAACATGATGAATTTGAAATTATGTGATGCATATCGTATAATCAAGCCCATGGGTACTTGTGGTGACATTGGAGTATCTAGGTGACATTAGGGTTTTGGTTGATGTGTATCTTAAGGTGTTATTTTAGTACAAACTCTAGGGCATTTCATGACACTTATAGGGATAGCTCATAAGATTGATCAGAAAAGATAACTTTGAGGTGGTTTCGTACCCTACAATAATTTCTTCGTTAGTTCTCCACTATTTGTGAATTTGGAGTGAACTCTTTGTCGCATGAGAGGTATTTACATATGATTCAACTATGTCAATATTGTTGAGAGAAATTGCACTAGTGAAAGTATGGACCCTAGGACTTGTTTCCAAGCATTTATACAATGTTTTGCTCGCTGTTTACTATTTGTTACCTTGCTGTTTTTATATTTTCAGATTACAAAAACATATATCTAGCATCCATATTACACTTGTATCACCATCTCTTCGCCGAACTAGCGCACCTATACAATTTACCATTGTATTAGATCTATTGGGGACACAAGAGACTCTTTGTTATTTGGTTGTAGGGTTGCTTGAGAGAGACCATCTTCGTCCTACACCTCTTACCGATTGATAAACCTTAGGTCATCCACTTGAGGGAAAATTGCTACTGTCCTACAAAACTCTGCGCTTGGAGGCCCAACACGAGTCTACAAGAAGAAGGTTGTGTAGAAGACATCAGGCAGCCACACTAAAAAAAACCTAAGCCACGGTGCAGCCCTCTCTCCACACTAGATTGTTTCCCTCTAGATCCGGAGGTGCTTAGGGGAAGCATTGCCGGAATAGTTCCACCACCATCGTCACCGTGTTGTCATGCTACCGAATTACTCATCTAACTCTCCGCTCCCTCTTGCTGGATCAAGAAGGCAGAGATAGTTATTGAGTTTTACGTGTGCTGAACGCGGAGGGGCCGTCCGTTCGTCGCTAGATCGGCACGGATCATGATTGGATCGCGAGACGACTAGCGATTTGGATCATGAAGACGTTCGACTACATCAAATGTGTTTCTTAACACTTCACGCTTAGCGATCTACAAGGGTTAGGTCTGCTCTCCCTCACATAGATACCGATCACCATGAATAGATCTTGCGTGTGCGTAGGAATTTTTTCGTTTCCCATGCATCATTCCGCTATAGTGGCATCATGAGCTAGGTCTATGCGTAGATGAGATCACGAGTAGAACACAAAGGAGTTTGTGGGTGTTGATCCTCAGATTTCTTCCTCCCTTGGTATTTTCTTGATTCGGCGGTATTGTGGGATGAAGCGGCCCAAACCAACCTTACTCGTACGCTAAAGAGGGACCGGTTCCATTGACTAACATGTGACTTTGTTGCATAAAGATGGCTGGCGGGTGTCTGTCTCTCCTACTCTAGTTGGATCTGATTCGACAAAGGCGGTCCTTGAGAAGGTTTAATAGCAATTTGTGTATCATCATTGTGATTTTTGCGTAGGTAAGAATCGCTCTTGCTAGATACCCGTAACAACCACGTAAAACTTGCAACAACAATTAGAGAACGTCTAACTTGTTTTTGTAGGGTATGTTGTGATGTGATATGGCCAATTACATGATGAGATATATGTGATGTACGAGATGATCATGTTTTGTATAGAATATGATGACTTGCATGTCGATGAGTACAACAACCGGCAGGAGCCATAGGGTTGTCTTTAATTTATCGCCGTTTTGCTTTACTTTATCGCCATGAGTTAGCAATAGTCGTAGAAGCAACAGTTGGTGCGTCAACCTCATGGTGACATGTTGATGGAGATCAAGATGATGTATATCATGGTCTCATGTGGATAACGATGGAGATCATGCCGGTGCTTTGCAGATGGAGATCAAAAGCACAATTTCACGGCCATATCATGTCACTTATGATTTCCATGTGATGTTCATCCTTTTATGCACCTTGTTTTTCTTAGGACGATGGTAGCATTATAAGGTGACCCCTCACTAAAATTTTAAGATAAAATTGTATTCTCCCCGACGTGCACCGTTGCGAAAGATCGTCGTTTTGAAGCACCATGTGATGATCAGGTGTGATAGACTCTATGCTCACATACAATGGGTGCAAGCCAGTGTTGCACATGTAGAACACTCGGGTTAAACTTGATGAGCCTAGCACGTACAGACATGGCCTCGGAACACAAGAGATCGAAAGGTCGAACATGAGTCATATAGCAGATATGATCAACATGGAGATGTTCACCATTGAAACCACCTCATCTCACGTGATGATCAGACTTGGGTTGGTCAATTTGGATCATGTAGCACTCAGATGACCAGAGGGATGTCAATTTGAGTGGGATTTTTTATGTAATATAATTAACTAAACTCATTATCTTGAACAATAGTATTAGTAACCTTTGCAAATTTATTTGTGTGCGGTCCGATGAGCATTGAGACACGCGGTGAATATCGTTACTTTCTCCCCTTCACTGATGACTTAAGTAGATATGGGTATATTTACTTAATGAAACACAAGTCCGAAACGTTTGAAAAGTTCAAGCAATTTTAGAGTGAAGTTGAGAATCATCGTAACAAGAAGATTAAATTCCTACGATCTAATCAAGGTGGAGAATATCTGAGTTATGAGTTTGGCAGTCACTTAAGATAATGTGGAATTGTTTCACAATTGACACCGCCTGGAACACCACAGCGTAATGGTGTGTCCGAATATCGTAATTGAACCTTATTGGATATGGTGCATTCTATGATGTCTCTTGCCGATTTGCCACTATTGTTTTGGGGTTATCCATTAGAGACAACTGCATTCACTTTAAATAGGACACCATCGAAATACGTTGAGATGATGCCATATGAATTGTGGTTTGGCAAGAAGCCAAAGTTGTCATTTCTTAAAGTTTGGGGATGTGATGCTTATGTCAAAAAGCTTCAGCCTGAAAAGCTGGAACCCAAAGCAAAGAAATGCATCTTCATAGGATACCCAAAAGAAACAGTTGGATATACCTTGTATCTCAGATCCAAAGGCAAAGTTTTTGTCGCTAAAAATGAAACATTTCTTGAGAAAGAGTTTCTCTCGAAAGAATTGAGTGGGAGTGTAACATCCCAAATTTTGGAATGTTATAATTAATATTAGAATGAATGTTTGTTTGCTTGAGTGATTGTAATTAAGTGAAAATTTGAAACTTTTGAAAACTTTTGAATGAGAGGGAATAAAATGACTTTCCCAAAACTTTCACTCTGCAGGAATTCAAATTCATTTCATCACAAAATCCCAGAGTGAAGATGATATGACTTCTTCCATTTAAAGGAATGAAAAGGGATTTAAAAATGGTTTGATTTTCAAATAGTTCAAATTCAGAAACTTTATGCAACTCAATGATTTTCATGAGAGAGGATAAAAGGACTTCTTCAAATTATATGAAATATGAGTTGGAAGTTTAAAAGAAGGATATGAAAACTATTTGAAAAATTCTCATATGGAGTTTCACCTTCATATTTGATTTTCCTATTTGAAATTTGTAAGCATTCAACCCCCTTACAAGTTTTTGAGAGGAGTAACATGACACTCCAAACCAGGGGTATTTTTGTGAAGTTCTTGAACCATAAAACCCAAGGGGTTATTTGAAAAATATTTGCAAAAATAAATAAAGCCATTTAGGCATTTTCTGAAAATATATTTTTAAAGTATTTATTTTGGCTGTGAAAAAATGTTTATTAAAAGGCATTTATTTCCTTGATCAATTATATATATAAAAATTTATTTTTTGGACTGGCTTTGAATGTCTTAATGTTGTCTTTAATGCCTTGTATATTAATAAAGGAAAATAGTTAATGCGTGTATTAAAGCCCACGGCCCACCTGCCTCTAATCACTCTCCCGAAATTCCTTCGCAACGGTCACCGCCGCGCTGATCTCTCTCTCTCTCTCTGACTGTGTGACCCCACCGACCGATCCCCAAACCTCGCGGTCACCTCCCTCCTCTCACTCCCCAAACCACGTCGGCGAGATCACCGCGCCGGATCCGCCTCCCCTTCCATTCCCCGACCACCCCGAGGCCCTATAAAAGCCCCGGTCCTCTCCTCTACCCATTCCCCCACTTTCCCCTCTACCCGAAGCCTCTCGCTGCCGTATTAGCTCGTCGGAGCCCGAGCGCCGCTGCCACGCCATTTCCATCGTGTCGCTCCACCTTGACCTCCCCGAGCCTTTCCGAGCCCACCATCCACCTCCCCACGGCCTTGCGCACCTCCATGTGCCCTCGCCCGAGCACCACACCCACCGGTGCACCGTCCCCGTTAACACCCGAACGTCGCCGCCGCCTCGGAGCTCGTCGCCGATGCCCCCGACCAACCGCGACGACGCCAGGACCACCACCCGACTCGTCGTCCTCGTCTGCATCGCCTGGAGCCCTCGCCACCGTCGGAGGACCACCGAAGACGCCTCCCAATCGACCTCGCCGCTTCGGCCTTGCCGGAACCTCGCCGGAGTTGACCTCCCGCCGCGGTGAGCTTCCCCCTCCGTTCGATCTCATTTGAACGGCCACGATTAGAACCCCCATACCCTTTCGGTTTATTTAAAATGAACCGACCGGTTTTCTTTTAGTTAATTTTAGCCGAAACGTTTTCCGTTAAGTGTCGGTCATCCGCTCGAATCATTAGAACACGCTCCCTCCGTAGCCTATCAGAACCGGCCACGTCACCCTCTCCGTTAGTTTAGTTTTTTCTTTTTATTTCTTTTAGAAAACAGAATAGGTTCTGTTTTTATTTTTGTTATATCTTTGAGGATATTTAGAGTTTTTGATTGATTCTTTTTGCATTGTATCAAAAAATTTATGTAGTCTGTAGATATCAAGTTTGACCAAATTTGAATAATTTAAAATTGATTTCAAACAGATTTGTTTCAAATCTTATTTTCTGAATATCTTGAGTTTAAAAAATATTTTGAGTTGATTCTTTTTGCTACTTGTCACTAGTGACCTTAGTTATCAGTAGGTAGAGTTTGGAAATTTTTAGAATATTTTATAGTAGTCTTTTCAAGCAAAACAGATTCTGTTTAGTTCTATTAGGTTTATTTATATTCCCTTTTTGTTTTAAATTCTTTTAAATTATTTTCTTTTATATTAGTGATAGACTTTTATAAATTTTTCTGTTAGATAATAGTAGCCCTTCAAAACAAATAATATTTCATTAGTTGATTGCAAGAAAATCAATTCTAGTTCAACTATAACTTGTAATTGGATTTTCATTGCTATGTTGATCTTCTATTTGAAAATAGTTTCCACAAATTGTTTTATAAGTTTGATTTTCTGTTAATCTATGTTTAGACCAGAAACAATTTGTATTATAGTTGAGATTGTTTGTGGTTTGAGCCAAGGATGACCTTATCAAAATAAGAACCTTTACAAAAGCTTTTCAATTTGTTCTTTTTGCAAAATAAAGATTTATGAGAAAATACTTTCTATTAATTATTTGTTTTAAAAAAATTGTTTTTCATTTGTTAACTTAGTGTTTTCTACTGATATGTTCTAGTAGTTAAAAACTTATGTTGCTAGAGTATAGTTTTCTAAATTAATAGTTGTTCTTCAAAAGTAATTCTTTTTGCTAAGTAAAATATTTACTAAAATACTTTTGATTATACTTTACTTTGTTTGATGTACTTGTAGAGAAAACCAACTTTGGTTGTGTTGATGAAGTTTTGTCATTTGAGTTTTGTCTTAAGTATTTCCGTCATCACCACCATGTTGCCTTTGGTTTGGTGTTGCCTTTTGATTGTTATAATTGACTGCTAGTATGATTGCTTATAAGAATGCAATGTTTGATTATATAGATTTTCATCGGAGAGTGACGAATAGTCTATCAGTTATCTCTAAAAGCGATATTATTCTTCATCAACAGTCCAGGCAAGTCACTTTGACCATGTATACTATGTTTTTATTGCATTAGTTCTACCTTCTCCCCAATTGCATGCAAAGTAGGTAAACTGGAAACTTGGTTACTTGATATAGTATCATGTGGTAGGCACCCCTCAACCCTTTGACACATTGGCCCCGGGAAACGTTGATTTAATTTTGCTATGCTATTAGTAGACGGGGTTGGTTGTGTGATTCATGAGAGTTGTGAGGTAATAATTTCAAGACCTACAAGATGATCAAGACTTCAAGACTCTGAGTTTTCAACTTACCTCTGGGTGGATGATGGTTGAACGGCGCCCTGGGGAAACCAGTGGTTAGCCTAGGTGTTGCTGGGGAAGTGCCAGTATTCACGCGGAAAGGTCCACCCAGGCACCAAGAGATGGATAGATGCTTCAAGACCCAAGGCTTACCTGCACAGCCACAGGTCATTATGGGCTCTGGCTTGGTTGGATATCGTGGTGACCCTGGACAGGCGGTGCTACGAGATGTAGAAGAATGGTAGGAAAGGATGGGCACCGACAGAGTCTCAGGGAAACCCTTTAGAAGACCATGTTTTGGTCATCCGTTTCTCAAACACCCGAAAGTGCGAGAAATCCAACGGAGGCGATCAAATCTTGTGGGGAACGTGTGCAAAACTCTACAGAGTAATCAAACCTAATCGATTAGCCGTGTCCACGGTCATGGACAACTTGAGCCAAAGGAACTGAAACTATCTGGAATTCTCAACAGAAAGAATTATAATGAAGTGGGTATTAATGACAACCTGGGTATGAGAGTTGGTTGGTGGAACCATCTCATTAATCAACCAACATTGTAGTAAAAAAACTTCTGTTTTGCCCTCTCTTGTTGTAGGAATTTTTTTTTGCTTTACGCAAAAACAAAACTTGAACTTATAGCCCCACCTTCCATATATGCATATAGTATAGATGATTATTTTTTTACCCCTCTTTTGTGACTTGCCGACATATTCAAAATGCTGACCTACACGGCTGCAACGTCTTATGTTGCAGATAAGCTCTATGACGGGTAAGAGTACGATTCAGGGTTACGGTCTACACTCAACTTGCCGTTGGTGTTATTGGGACTCCACTCCCGTTGACTGTTTCCGCTGAGATTTTAAGGTATATATCAGTTTTACGTTAATTACATGTGATTGCACTTTGATATATACATGGATGTACTGTGTGTGCTAGCATACTGATCCAGGGATGGCACAAAAAACACAGAGGCTTGACTCGTTTTGAGTCGGGTCGCTACAGAAATGGTATCAGAGCACATGTTGACTGTAGGACGTGACCCTAGAAACTGGAAAGCCCTTAGGAAATTATTTCTCGAGAAAACTTTGTTTTCAAAAGACCCTTTACTTCTCATCTTATTTGAGCCTTATCAAATGATCTCTTCTACCTCAAAAAGTTAGAAAATACCCTTTCCCCTTGACCACACCAAGGATCAACTGAGAGCACTTCGAGAAGGACAAGACATCAAAACAACTGATGGTCACCTCAAAGTAAAGAAGATTTGACCCTGCATTAGAAGAGTTGAAGCTACACGAGTTGAAGACTGTGAAGACCCGAAGAAATTAAAGACCATGAAGAATTTCCAAGATATTATGCCCTAGAAGACCAAACCCCAGTTGTATACTTACGTTAGATACGATGATTTGTGAGCTGTCATTTGTGTGTAAATTTTCGATAGCCACAACAAAAATCTATTTTCAAAACCATTGTTTGTATTGTGTGTATCCCCTCCTTTCTCTCTCTTACCCATCTCATCCCCAAAACCTTGAACCCAATAGATGATAAGTGAGGCTGGACTCGTGTATTCTGGATCGATGACTCGGTTAGAGACAGAAGAATGGATTCAGAAAATGGAGGATCATCTAAGGAGTAACCATGTTGCAAGAAAAGAGATGGTCCAGTATGCTTTTACGTACTTTGCAGAAGGTGCTGCAAATTGGTGGAAGATGCATGAAGATATCCATGATAGGCACGCATCAAACACTTGGGGGAAGAATTCAAGATAACTCTGCAAGGATCTCATGTTGTTACCAACACCCAGAAGCCCCGTGGCAAAGATGTGAAGAAGATTTGTGCATGCAGGATATGTGGAGAGATAGGACACACCCAAGAAGAACACAAGGAAGGATGCCCTCATTGTGAAGAAAATCACCGAGCTAAGGAATGCCCAACAGGGCAGGTGACATGTTTCTTGTGCGAAGGACCTACGCATTACCTGGCTCAATGCCAAATGTACCCCAAGGTACAAGAAGTCATCAAGCAGCAGAAGGAAGCCATGAAGGAAGCCTTCAGAGAAAATTTAGGAGAACTGGTGATGAAGGAAAATGTTGAATACCCTAATGGAGAAGGCCTAACCAGATTTTACTCCAATGCCTACTATTCATGTGGAGAAGAAGGACATTTCTCATAGGACTGTACGAAGGAAAGAAAAGAGTATCTGGGAAACTTCCCGACAGAAGAAGTGGAGTTTGATCCACAGGAAATTGAAAGTTTGATCGGAACAAAGGAGCCCAAGAAGAGAAACCAAAGACGTTCTCAGAACAACCCAATTTCTGCAAACAAGGATCTGAGTCAGATCATGTGTTTCCAGTGCAAGAAGACAGGACATTACTCCTATACCTTCCCGGAGAAGAAGGCTAAACATGAGTAGTTTGAGTTTTGAATTTTTGGAAGTAACAAATGTATAGGTGGCACTTTTATCATTTTGAAGTTATGTAATGGAAGTCTCAGAGTTTGTAATAAATTCATGAGATCAATGGAATTTATGGTGTTATGATTCTCCTGTGTTGAATTATATGAGTTGCCACTCTATGAACAAAGATCTCTGACCAATTTTCGAGGATAGGAGAAAATATGGTCTATGCAGGCATGCGTGCATTTCATTTTAAGTGTGGTAGCAACCACAGGGACAAAAGAAATGAAGAAAATACCATTAAGGAGTTTGGATAACTGAATACAGGTGAAGAGAATGTGGAACCACATCAAACTATCTGGATGATAACCTTTGTGACAAAGTGATTTTGAAGTTGGAATATTGAGAAAAGGAATAATTGTGATGAACCCATACCCAAGGTTAAACAGACCAACGGAAAGGAAAAATAAATTCCGCGGAGTGGAATCTAGACAAGAACAAGTCTGTGATTTGTTACCTCAAGGGTATGACGGAGTGAACTGAAGGTAATGTTGGAATATGAAACGATAGTAACCCCAAGAGTGAGATAAGGACTATTCAAGTATTCAAGTGAACCCACAAGTCACTGACCTCAGGATTGATAAGGACCAAGCCCCACCTTGGTGAAGGAAGAAACTTGGAAGAAGCTACGCCAAATCAGTAAACATTTTTCTTAGGAGTATACGATAACCTGAGAGTTGTGAAGAAACAATAGGTGTTTTTGTTCAGCTTGCAGAATCAAAGGATTTATCCGAACCTCATTCATTGACAAGAGAAATTTCTGCAATGCTTGTGAGGAAGCCCAAGTGTTAGAATACGAGATTCACTAAACCTTATACAAGGTAATGATTTCAGTGCGACATGGCTTGGCCACCATGACGACTTACTCTTATCATTCTCTTGCTATTCGGATTGGTAAATCTGAGTGACTTACCCATAGTAAAGAGACGACGTTCTTTGAAGCTTTTGTTTAAGCCTTAGAATGGTATGATGTAAAACCCTTGTACATGTCAGTTGTTGTCATACGTAGGAATTTTACGGTGAGGAATGAAGCCAAGACCCATTTCATTGCAGGATAACCACAAATAGTAGACCACCACGAGATCTTCGATAAGTTAGAATGAACGCGAGACTTATCAGTTAAGAAGACCCACTATCGGAGGAAATACAATTTGTTATGAGAACACAAGATTTTTTTATTTAAACGGAAGAGCATCACCAAGGATGTTACTATAAAGAATGTGAAGAGACAGATGCACCCAGAGGACTGCCATGATTTTGAGAGACCAGTAACTCTCATTTTAAGTATGGTAGACCCCCCCACCTTCCAGGACAATGGATTTGCTAGAAGACCCCAAACCCTAACCTTTTCTTTCTAGCCCTTTTGAATCTCGAGGACGAGATTCATTTTAAGTGTGGTAGGTTTGTAACATCCCAAATTTTGGAATGTTGTAATTAATATTAGAATGAATGTTTGTTTGCTTGAGTGATTGTAATTAAGTGAAAATTTGAAACTTTTGAAAACTTTTGAATGAGAGGGAATAAAATGACTTTCCCAAAACTTTCACTCTGCAGGAATTCAAATTCATTTCATCACAAAATCCTAGAGTGAAGATGATATGACTTCTTCCATTTAAAGGAATGAAAAGGGATTTAAAAATGGTTTGATTTTCAAATAGTTCAAATTCAGAAACTTTATGCAACTCAATGATTTTCATGAGCGAGGATAAAAGGACTTCTTCAAATTATATGAAATATGAGTTGGAAATTTAAAAGAAGGATATGAAAACTATTTGAAAATTTCTCATATGGAGTTTCACCTTCATATTTGATTTTCCTATTTGAAATTTGTAAGCATTCAAACCCCTTACAAGTTTTTGCGAGGAGTAACATGACACTCCAAACCAGGGGTATTTTTGTGAAGTTCTTGAACCATAAAACCCAAGGGGTTATTTGAAAAATATTTGCAAAAATAAATAAAGCCATTTAGGTATTTTCTGAAAATATTTTTTTAAAAGTATTTATATTGGCCGTGGAAAAATGTTCATTAAATGGCATTTATTTCCCTGATCAATTATATATATATAAATTTATTTTTTGGACTGGCTTTAAATGTCGTAGTGTTGTCTTTAATGCCCTGTATATTAATAAAGGAAAATAGTTAACGCGTGTATTAAAGCCCACGGCCCACCTGCCTCTAATCTCTCTCCCGAAATTCCTCCGCAACGGTCACCGCCGCGCTGATCTCTCTCTCTCTCTCTGTGACCGCACGACCCGACCGACCGATCCCCAAACCTCGCGGTCACCTCCCTCCTCTCACTCCCCAAACCACGTCGGCGAGATCACCGCGCCGGATCCGCCTCCCCTTCCATTCCTCGACCACCCTGAGACCCTATAAAAGCCCCGGTCCTCTCCTCTACCCATTCCCCCACTTTCCCCCTCTGCCTGAAGCCTCTCGCTGCCGTATTAGCTCGTTGGAGCCCGAGCGCCGCTGCCGCGCCATTTCCATCGTGTCGCTCCACCTTGACCTCCTCGAGCCTTTCCGAGCCCACCATCCACCTCCCCACGGCCTTGCGCACCTCCCTGTGCCCTCGCTCGAGCCCCACACCCACCGGTGCACCACCCCGTTGACACCTGAACGTCGCCGCCGCCTCGGAGCTCGTCGCCGACGCCCCCGACCAACCGCGACGATGCCAGGACCACCACCCGACTCGCCGTCCTCGCCTGCATCGCCTGGAGCCCTCGCCATCGCCGGAGGACCACCGGAGACGCCTCCCAATCGACCTTGCCGGAACCTCGGTGGAGTTGACCTCCCGCCGCGGTGAGCTTCCCCCTCCGTTCGATCTCATTTGAACGGCCATGATTAGAACCCCCATACCCTTTCGGTTTATTTAAAATGAACCGGCCAGTTTTTTTAAGTTAATTTTAGCCGAAACGTTTTCCGTTAAATGTCGGTCGTCCGCTCGAATCATTAGAACACGCTCCCTCCATAGCCTATCAGAACCGGCCACGTCACCCTGTCCGTTAGTTTAGTTTTTTCTTTTTTTTCTGTTTTTGTTTTAGAAAACAGAATAGGTTCTGTTTTTATTTTTGTTATATCTTTGAGGATATTTAGAGTTTTTGATTGATTCTTTTTGAATTGTATCACAAATTTTATGTAGTTTCTGTAGATATCAAGTTTGATCAAATTTGAATAATTTAAAATTGATTTCAAACAGATTTGATTCAAATCTTATTTTCTGAATATCTTGAGTTTAAAAAAAAATTGAGTTGATTCTTTTTGCTACTTGTCACTAGTGACCTTAGTTATCAGTAGGTAGAGTTTGGAAATTTTTAGAATATTTTATAGTAGTCTTTTCAAGCAAAACAAATTCTGTTTAGTTCTATTAGGTTTATTTATATCCCCTTTTTGTTTTTAATTATTTTCAATTATTTTCTTTTATATTAGTGATAGACTTTTATAAAATTTTCTGTTAGATAATAGTAGCCCTTCAAAACAAATAATATTTTATTAGTTGATTGCAAGAAAATCAATTCTAGTTCAACTATAACTTGCAATTGGATTTTCATTGCTATGTTGATATTCTATTTGAAAATAGTTTCCACAAATTGTTTTATAAGTTTGATTTTCTATTAATCTAAGTTTAGACCAGAAACAATTTGTATTATAGTTGAGATTGTTTGTGGTTTGAGCCAAGGATGACCTTATCAAAATAAGAACCTTTATAAAAGCTTTTCAATTTGTTCTTTTTGCAAAATAAAGATTTATGAGAAAATACTTTCTATTAATTATTTGTTTTAAAAAAATTGTTTTTCATTTGTTAACTTAGTGTTTTCTACTGATATGTTCTAGTAGTTAAAAACTTATGTTGCTAGAGTATAGTTTTCTAAATTAATAGTTGTTCTTTAAAAGTAATTCTTTTTGCTAAGTAAAATATTTACTAAAATAATTTTGATTATACTTTATTTTGTTTTGAGTTTTTACTTTTGAAATTAGGATGTACTTGTAGAGAAAACCAACTTTGGTTGTGTTGATGAAGTTTTGTCATTTGAGTTTTGTCTTAAGTATTTCCTTCATCACCACCATGTTGCTTTTGGTTTTGTGTTGCCTTTTGATTGTTATAATTGACTGCTAGTATGATTAATTATAAGAATGCAATGTTTGATTATATAGTTTTTCATTGGAGAGTGACGAATAGTCTATCAGTTATCTCTAAGAGCGATATTATTCTTCATCAACAGTACAGGCAAGTCACTTTGACCATGTATACCTATGTTTTTATTGCATTAGTTCTACCATCTCCCCAATTGCATGCAAATTAGGTAAATTGGAAACTTGGTTACTTGATGTAGTATCATGTGGTAGGCACCCCTCAACCCTTTGACACATTGGCCCCGGGAAACGTTGATTTAATTTTGCTATGCTATTAGTAGACAGGGTTGGTTGTGTGATTCATGAGAGTTGTGAGGTAATAATTTCAAGACCTACAAGATGATCAAGACTTCAAGACTCTGAGTTTTCAACTTACCTCTGGGTGGATGATGGTTGAACGGCGCCCTGGAGAAACCAGTGGTTAGCCTAGGTGTTGCTGGGGAAGTGCCAGTATTCACGCGGAAAGGTCCACCCAGGCACCAAGAGATGGATGGATGCTTCAAGAACCAAGGCTTACCTGCACAACCACAAGTCATTATGGGCTCTGGCTTGGTTGGATATCATGGTGACCCTGGATAGGCGGTGCTACGAGATGTAGAAGAACGGTAGGAAAGGATGGGCGCCGACAGAGTCTCAGGGAAACCCTTTAGAAGACCATGTTTTGGTCATCCGTTTCTCAAACACCCGGAAGTGCGAGAAATCCAACGGAGGCAATCAAATCTTGTGGGAAACGTGTGCAAAACTCTACAGAGTACTCAAACCTAATCGATTAGCCATGTCCACGGTCATGGACAACTTGAGCCAAAGGAACTGAAACTATCTGGAATTCTCAACACAAAGAATTATAATGAAGTGGGTATTAATGACAACCTGGGTATGAGAATTGGTTGGTGGAACCATCTCATTAATCAACCAACATTGTAGTAAAAAAACTTCTGTTTTGCCCTCTCTGGTTGTAGGAAAAAAATTTGCTTTACACAAAAACAAAACTTGAACTTATAGCCCCACCTGCCATATATGCATATAGTATAGATGATTATTTTTTTACCCCTCTTTTGTGACTTGCCGGCATATTCAGAATGCTGACCTACACGACTGCAACGTCTTATGTTGCAGATAAGCTCTACGACGGGTAAGAGTACGATTCAGGGTTACGGTCTACACTCAACCTGCCGTTGGTGTTATTGGGACTCCACTCCCGTTAAATGTTTCCGCTGAGATTTTAAGGTATATATCAGTTTTACGTTAATTACATGTGATTGCACTTTGATATATACATGGATGTACTATGTGTGCTAGCATACTGATCCAGGGATGGCACAGAAAACACAGAGGCTTGACTCGTTTTGAGTCGGGTCGCTACAGGGAGGAAGATAGAACTAGATGAGGTTGCTGAACCTTTGTTTCAACCAGAGAGTAGCGTAGCGCAGAAAGATGTTTCTATGGAGCCTACATTAGTTGAAGAGGAAGTTAATGATGATGATCATAAAGCTTCAGATCAAGTTACTATCGAACCTCGTAGGTCGACAAGGACGTGTACCACTCTTGAGTCGTATGACAACCCTATCTTAGAGGTCATGTCGTTGGACAACAATGAACCTACAAGCTATGGAGAAGCGATGATGGGCTCGAATTCCAACAAATGGTTAGAGGCCATGAAGTCCGAGATGGGATTCATGCATGAAAACAAAGTATGGACTTTGGAAATATTACCTAAAGGGCGGAAGGCCATTCAGAACAAATGGATCTTTAAGAAGAAGAAGGGCGCGGACGGTAATGTCACCGTCTATAAAGCTCGACTTGTGGCAAAGGTTTTTTCACAAGTTCAAGGAGTTGACTATGAGAAGACCTTCTCAGCTGTAGCGATGCTTAAGTCCGTCAGAATCATGTTAGCAATAGCTATATTTTCTGATTATGAAATTTGGCACATGGATGTCAAAACAACGTTCCTTAACAGTTTCCTTAAGGAAGAGTTGTATATGATACAACCAGAAGGTTTTGTCGATCCAGAGAATGCTAACAAAGTTTGCAAATTCCAGCGATCCATTTATGGACTGGTGCAAGCATCTCGGAGTTGGAATCTTCGCTTTGATGAGGTGATCAAAGCGTTCGGGTTTATACAAGTTTGTGGAAAAGCTTGTATTTTCAAAAAAGTGACTGGGAGCTCTATAACGTTTCTAATATTATATGTGGATGGTATATTGCTAGCTGGAAACAATATAGAAATGTTGGAAAGCGTGAAGGAATATTTGAACAAGAGTTTTTCAATGAAGGACCTAGGAGAAGTTGCTTTCATATTAGGCATCAAGATCTATAGAGATAGATCGAGATGCTTAATAGGACTTTCACAGAGCACATACCTTGACAAAGTTTTGAAGTAGTTCAAAATGGATCAGTCCAAGAAGGGGTAATTGCCTATATTGCAAGGTGTGAAGTTGAGTAAAACTCAATGCCCAGCGACTGTATAAGATAGATAAAAGATGAGTGTCATCCCCTATGCTTCAGCCATAGGCTCTATCATGTATGGAATGATGTGCACAAGAACCGATGTCCGCCTTGCCATAAGTATGTTCGGAAGGGGTTTCAAAGTGATCCAAGAATGGAGCACTAGACGGCGGTCAAGAATATCCTTAAGTACCTGAAAAAGACTAAGGAAATGTTTCTCGTTTATGGATGTGATCAAGAGATCGTCGTAAAGGATTATGTCGATGCAAGCTTTGATATTGATCCGGATGACTCTAAGTCTCAAACCGGATACTAATTATTCTAAATGGGGGAGCGATAAGCTGGTGCAGTTCCAAGCAAAGCGTGGTAGCTGATTCTACATGCAAAGCGTAGTACATCGCTACCTCGGAGGCGGCGAAGGAAGGTGTCTGGATGAAGCAATTCATGACCGATCTTGGAGTAGTGTCCAGTGCACTGAACCCAATGACTTTGTTTTGTGACAACACTGGTGCCATTGCTCTGGCCAAGGAACCAAGGTTTCACAAGAGGACGAGACACATAAAGAGACGCTTCAATTCCAGACGCGATTACATCAAGGAGAAGGACATAAATATTTGCAAAGTGCACACAGATCTGAATGTCACAGACCCATTCACTAAACCTCTTCAGAGATCTGAACAAGATCAAGACCAGAACTATATGGGTGTTAGATTCATTATAATGTAAATCACATAGTGGTGTGAGCTAGATTATTGACTCTAGTGCAAGTGGGAGACTATTGTAAATATGCCCTAGAGGCAATAATAAAGTGGTTATTATTATATTTCCTTGTTCATGATAATCGTTTATTATCCATGCTATAATTGTATTGATTGGAAACTCAAATGCATGTGTGGATACATAGAAAACAATGTGTCCCTAGTATGCCTCTAGTAGACTAGCTCGTTGATCAAAGATGGTCAAGGTTTCCTGGCAATAGACATGAGATGTCATTTGATAATGGGATCATATCAATAGGAGAATGATGTGATGGACAAGACCCAAACTATGAACGTAGCATATGATCATGTCAGTTTATTAATATAGTTTTCTGCATGTCAAGTATCTGTTCCTATGACCATGAGATCATGCAACTCACTAACACCGAAGGAATACCTTGTGTGTATCAAACGTCGCAACGTAATTGGGTGACTATAAATATGCTCTACATGTATCTCTCAAGGTGTATGTTGAGTGGGCATGTATCAAGACTCGGATCTGTCACTATGTGTGACGGAGAGGTATCTCAGGGCCCACTCGGTAAAACAAAATCACAACCAGCCTTGCAAGCAAAGTGACTAAAGTGTTAGCCATGAGATCTTGTATTACAGAACGAGTATAGAGACTTGACGGTAACGAGATTGAACTAGGTATGGAGATACCGACGATGAAATCTCGGGCAAGTAACATACCAAAGAACCAAGGGAACAACATACGGGATTAACTAAATCCTTGACACAGAGGTTCAACCGATAAAGATCTTCGTAGAATATGTAGGAACCAATATGGGCATCCAGGTCCCGCTATTGGTTATTGACCGTAGAGGTGTCTCGGTCATGTCTACAGAGTTCTCGAAACCACAAGGTCTGCACACTTAACATTCGGTGATGTTTCGGTAGTATTGAGTTATGCATGGTGGTGACCGAAGGTTGTTCGGAATCCTGGACGAGATCTCGGACATCACGAGGAGCTTTGGAATTGTTCGAAGGTGAAGATTGATATATAGGAAGTCCTGTTTTGGTCACCAAAAAAGTTTGGGTATTTCCGCTAGTGTATCGGGGGTGTTGGGGGGCCATCGGGAGGGCCACCCACGCCGGGAGGCCACATGGGCCAGGAGTGGTGCACCAGCCCTTAGTGGGCTGGGAAAGCGAGCCCCTAAGGGCCCATGTGGCTAGGGTGTGGAGAAAGGAAAAAAATCCAAGTGGGGAAGGGATTCCAAGTAGGAATGGAATCCTACTTGGAGTAGGATTGAAGGTGAACTCCTCCACCTCTCCTTCGCATGACCCCTAGGGGAAACCCTAGGGGCGCCAGCCCCTCCCATCCCTCCTATATATATTGGAGGGGAGACAGGGCGGCCGCACCAAAAAACCTAAGCCACGGTGCAGCCCTCTCTCCCCACTAGATCATCTCCCTCTAGATTCGGCGGTGCTTAGGTGAAGCCCTTCGGAATAGTTCCACCACCACTGTCGCCGCGTTGTCGCGCTACTGGAGTTCTCATCTACCTCTCCGCTCCATCTAGATGGATCAAGATCGCGGAGATCGTCATCGAGCTGTACGTGTGCTGAACGCGGAGGTGCCGTCCGTTCGGCGCTAGATCGGGACGGATCGTGATTGGATCGCGGGACGGCTAGCGATTTGGATCGCGAAGACGTTCGACTACCTCAACCACGTTTCTTAACGCTTGCCGCTTAGCGATCTACATGGGTATGTAGATCCACTCTCCCTCTAGTAGATACTCATCACCATGGATAGATCTTGCATGTGCGTAGGATTTTTTTTGTTTCCCATGCAACGTTCCCCTACACCTTTTACTTCCTCTAACAGGCATACTCATATTTTGGTTGCTATTGATTAGGTAACTAAGTTGGTAGAAGCTATTCCAACTAATAGTGTTGATCATAACACTTCCATTAAAATGCGTAAAGAAGGTATTTTCTCGAGGTTTGGAGTCCCTAGATATCTAATGACTGATGATGGTTCACATTTATTCATGGTGCTTTCCGAAAAATGCTTGCTAAATATAATGTTAACCATAGAATTGCATCACACTATCATCCTCAATCTAGTGGTCAATTTTAAGTTAGGAATAGAGAAATAAAATTAATATTGCAAAAAACTGTCAATAGGTCTCCAAAGAATTGGTCTAAGAAACTAGATGATGCACTTTGGGCCTATAGAACAACTTATAAAAATCCTATGGGTATGTCTCCATACAAGATGGTATATGGGAAAGCTTGTCATTTGCCTCTAGAGTTAGAACATAAAGCATTTTGGGAAATTAAAGAACTCAATTATGACTTCAAACTTGCCGGTGAAAAGAGGTTATTTGATATTAGCTCATTAGATGAATGGAGAACCCAACCTTACGAAAATGCCAAGTTATTTAAATAAAAAGTTAAAAGATGGCGTTACAAAAGAATACAAAAGCGAGAATTCAAAGTTGGAGAATATGTTCTTTAGTACAATTCTTGTTTCAGGTTTTTTGCAGGAAAACTTCTCTCCAAATGGGAAGGACCATATGTTATCGAAGAAGTTTATCGCTCTGGAGCTAGATTAATAATGCTGAAGGTACTAACCCGAAGGTGGTCAATGGAAAAAGAAATAAACACTATATGTCACGTACGCCTATTAATGTTGAAAGAAATGTTATCCAAACCATGACACCAAAGGAACACATAAGAGAAACCTTTCGGAACACTCCAGAATCGTGAAAAATAAGAGGTACGTGATACGGTAAGTAAACGGACTCTGAAAAATCCGCAAACATATATTTTTATTAGTCTTGGAATATTTTAGAATTTTATAAAATAAGAAATAAACCGGAAGGCAACCGAGGTGAGCATGATAGACCAGGGCGCGGTTGCCCTCCATGGCGCGACCTGGTGGGTGGTTGACGTGGCTCTAGTCTGCGTTGGTATTTCCCCAAAGAGGAAGGGATGATGCAACACAGCGAAGGTAAGCATTTCCCTCAGTTATGAAACCAAGGTATCAATCCATAAAAGAAGATCACGCACCCACATAGACAACACCTGCACACAAATAACAAATACTTGCAACCTGGCGCGTAAGAGAGGTTGTCCAGCTCTCAATGGTAACAAGATAGATTAGGTAAAGATAGTTTTGGCAAATAGATCTCACAAGAACACAAAATAAAATAAGTAAACAAAAAGTGCAGCAAGGTATTTTTTTGGATCAATAGATCTGAAAACAAAAAGGCAAAATAGTAGATCGGAAAGCAATATGTTGGAAGAGTAGACCCAGGGCCATAGGTTTCATTAGTGGCTTCTCTCATGAGTATAGAGCACCGTGGGTGAAAAAATTACTGTTGGGAAATTGATAGAAGATCACATAATCATGATGATATCCAGGCAATGATCATTATATAGGCATCACGTCCAAGATAAGTAGACCGAAACGATTCTACATGTACTTCTATTACTCCACACATCGATCGCTATCCAACATGCATCTAGTGTATTAAGTTCATGGAGAAATGGAGTAATGCAATAAGAACAATGACATGATGTAGACAAGATCTATTCATGTAGGAATATACCCCATCTTGTTATCCTTAATGGCAACGATACATGTGTGCCTTGTTGCCCCTTCTGTCACTGGGAAAGAACACCGCAAGATCGAACCCATCAGAAAGCACCTCTTCCCATGGCAAGAAAAATCAATTAGTTGTCTTAACTAAACCAGAAGAAATATGAGTCTATAAGTAATCATGCAAATAAGAGATAAAAGAAGACTCAAATCATATTCATGGATAGAAGCTGATCATGAACTCAAAATTCGTCAGATCCCAACAAGCAGACCGCAAAAGTCATTACATGAAATAGATCTCCAAGAGACCATTGTATTGAGAATCATAAGAGAGAGAGAGAGAGAGAGGAAGTCATCTAGCTACTGCCTACGGTCCCATAGGTCTATGGTGGACTACTCACGCATCATCGTAGAGGCACTTATGATGAAGATGAACCCCTCCGTGATGGTGTTAGATTGGATCTCGAGGTTCTGGAACTTGCGACGACTAGAATTGTGTTTCGTCGACTCCCCTAGGGTTTTTTGAATATTTGTGAATTTATAGGCTCGATAGTCGGTGGAGGGGGTTCCCCAGGTGGGAACCACCCACCAATGCCAGGGGCCTCTAGCACGCCCTGGTGGGTGGTGGGCACCCTGGGCCTCCTCTATGGTACGTGTTTGGCCCATATGGGGTCTTCTGATCCAAAAAACTCTCCAAATTTTTTCACGACGTTTTGGCTCCATTTGGTACTAATTTTCTGCGAAGTAAAAAACAAGCAAAAAACCAACAATTGGCACTTTGGCACTATGTCAATAGGTTAGTCCTAAAAATGATATAAAGGTGCTATAAAATGATTGTAAAACATCCAAGATTGATAATATAACAACATGGAACAAGAAAAAATTATGGATACGTTGGATACGCATAAGTATCCCCAAGCTTAATTCCTACTCATCCTCGAGTAGGTAAATGATAAAAATAGAATTTTTGATGTTGAATGCTGCCTAACATGTTCATCACATATTATTTTCTTTATAGCATGGACATTTGGACTTTTTAGATGGTTCAAATCCATAGTCTAGTTTTGATATGAAAACTTTAATACTCAAGCATATCAACACGCAACCATGTATTTCAAAATATCAACAATAAAGCAAGTTATCCCTAGCCCATCATGCTCAATCATTGATCCATTCATGTTACACACTCAAATATTAGCTACACCTAATGCTCAAGTATGATCATAGTGCCTCCTAGTTGGTGCTTTATAAGAGAAGATGGAGACTCGAATTGAAAAATAAAAATTGCATAAAGTAAATAGATATGCCCTTCGTAGAGGGAAGTAAGGATTTGTAGAGGTGCTAGAGCTGAAGGTTTAAATTGATAGAGAAAAATATTTTGGGTGGCATGCCTTTCCTGTCAACGAAAATGACCGAGAGATTTCCATATCTTTCCATGCTACATACATCATAAGCGGTTCCCAAACAAAAAATAAAGTTTATTCCTTTTTCCACCATACTTTCACTTTCCATGGCTAGCCAAATCAATGGTTGCCTTCCATACCAACACTTTCCAAGGAATTTATTATTTGATATCATAAAGTAATTTTTTCTTTCTTTAATTTCGGGACTGAGCATCCCTATTACCGCCGTACTCTCGTGCAATGACAAGTGAATAAACACTCATATTGAGAATAACACATCTAGCATGGAAAATATCAGTCACCCCCTACCATTTCATGAGCGGTACGAGCACACAAAAAGGAAAATTTATTTTGAAAGTTAGAGATGTCACATACAAATTTGTCCAATATAGTTCCAAGTAAAATACCGATGGTTGTTAGAAGAAAGAGGGGATCCACTCGGGGCATCCCCAAGATTAGTTGCTTGTTACTCTTTGGATAATATCTTGGGGTGCTGTAGCATCCCCAATCTTAGGCTCTTCTTACTCCTTATTCCTTCATCCATCGCGATCTCACCCAAAACTTAAAAACTTCAATCACACAAAACTTAACAAAATTCTCGTGAGATCCGTTAGTATAATAAAGCAAATTACCACTTTAAGTGCTGTTGTAAAACCATTCATATTTTATTATTTCATTATATATACTTTATTCTAACTTTACCATGACTTATACCCCCCGATGCAAGCCATAGATTCATCAAAACAACCACACAATGCAACAAAAACAGAATATGTTTCAGACAGAACAGTCTGCAGTAATCTGTACTCTACATGTACTTATATAACTCTAAAAATTCTGAAATATTAGTACAACGTAACTAATTTGTATAGAAATACTGTGTTGAAATTTCACCTCATTATAATGTTCCAGTAAAAAACTAAAATTCTTTCACGGAGATGAAGTTTCTGAATCAGATTCAGCATTGTTTCTACTCATCTTATTAATCATCCCAAAGGCTTTACTTGGCACAAACACTAAATGAAACATAAAGAATAATCATAACAGAATAAATTTTTTGAAAACACTCAAATTATAAAGGAATTTGTTTTATTCATTGGGTTCCTCCCAACAAGCGCTATCGTTTTACGCCCCTAGCTAGGCATAACACATAGATTCAAGAATTCTCATCCTTAGTTTCCAACTCCTTAAGAACACAATAAGAATTTTTCAAGGATCTATCTCAATGAAAATACTTCTAGTAATAAGATTGAAATTTTGTTCTTGCCATTCAGGTTGTTTAGCACTTCAACAAAATTGGGATGAATACTAATCATTTTAAGATCCTCATTGTTTCTACTAGAAGCGGTACCCTTGTTCATAGGAACTTGCATAGATTTGCAACCTTCACTAATGGGAGTATTTTCAATAGTCTTAGCGGTAGAAAAATGCGAACTTAAATTATGAAATATCTCTTCCAACTTTTTAATTCTAGCGGGGCTCTCTTCCATTCTTTTATTGATTGTGGGTTCTTTTTTCCTTTAGTTCTTTATGATCATATCCCGCCTTTGACCCAATTTTATTAGCAAGATTATGCATCCTTTTATCTAAATTTCAACATTTTCCTCAGTGAGCATTTTCTTTTCAATAGAATCTAACCTTTTCATAACATGCTCAAGAGTTAAAATTGTTTCATTGACAATGATAGGTGGGGAACCCGCTAAATTTCACATTGCATTATAAGCATCCAAAGTAGGGAACATCAAGAAATTTCCACCGGTAATCGTATCAAGGACGAATCTATACCAAATGGTGATGCCCACATAAAAACTGCAAAGAAGAACAATGGTAGATTCCATATGAATAGATCTATTATGAGCATTGCAAATCCTATACCAAGCATCTTTAAGATTCTCCCATCCCATTTGTTTAAAGTTAAGAACCTCATTCTCGGGAGTATATGCAATAACGGAACAACTAGCCATAGTGAAAAAGTAGATGAACAAGAGATCTGATGAGAAAAAAGGCAAACGAAAAAGAGAGGGAGAATAAAACAACAAATTTGTGAAGTGGGGAGAGTAAAATGAGAGGTAAATGGCAAATAATGTAAATTGCAGGGAGATGAGATTTGTGATTAGGAACCTAGTAGTTGAGATCGCTTCCTCCTTGGCAATCGCGCCATAAATTCCTTTCACGTGGCTTGAGACTGCTTCGGTATTTCCCCAAAGAGGAAGGGATGATGCAGCACAACGATGGTAAGTATTTCCCTCAATTATGAAGATCACGCACCCATGTAGATAGCACCTGCAGACAAATAACAAATACTTGCAACCCGATGAGTAAGAGAGGTTGTCAAGCTCTCAACGGTAAAAAGAAAGATTAGGTAATGATAGTTTTGGCAAATAGATCTCGCAAGAACACAAAATAAAATAAGTACAAAAAAGTGCAGCAAGTTTTTTTTGGATTAATAGATCTGAAAACAAAAAGGAAAAATAGTAGATAGGAAAGCAATATGTTGGAAAAGTAGACCCGGGGGGCGTAGGTTTCACACGATGGGTGAACAAATTACTATTGGGCAGTTGGTACAAGATCAAATAATCATGACGATATACAGGCAATAATCATTATATAGGCATCACATCCAATATAAGTAGACCAAAACGATTCTGCATCTACTTCTATTACTCCACACATCAACCGCTATCCATCATGCATCTAGTGTATTAAGTTTATCGAGAAACGGAGTAATGCAATAAGAACGGTGACATGATGTAGACAAGATCTATTCATGTAGGAATATACCCCATCTTATTATCCTTAATGGCAATGATACATGCATGCCTTGCTGCCCCTTCTGTCACTGGGAAAGAACACCGCAAGATCGAACCCAACACAAAGCACCTCTTCACATGGCAAGAAAACTCGATCAAGTTGGCCTAACTAAACCAAAGTTTCGAAGAAGAAATACGAGGCTATAAGTAATCATGCAAATAAGAGATCAAAGAAGACTCAAATCATATTCATGGATAGAAACTCGTCATGAACTCAAAATTCGTTGGATCCCAATGAACACACTGCAAAAGTCATTACATCAAATAGATCTCCAAGAGACCATTGTATTGAGATAATAAGAGAGAGAGAGAGAGGAAGACATCTAGCTACTGCCTACGGACCCATAGGTCTATGGGGGACTACTCATGCATCATCGGAGAGGCACCTATGATGAAGATGAACCCCTCTATGATGGTGTTAGATTGGATCTCGAGGTTCAGAAACTTGCGATGCTTGGAATTGCGATTCATCGACTACCCTAGGGTTTTCCTAATATTTTTGAATTTATAGGCTCGATAGTCGGTAGAGGGGGTTCCTGAGGTGGGCACCACCCACCAGGCCGCGCCAGAGGCCTTTGTCGCGCCCTGGTGGGTGATGGGCACCCTGGGCCTCCTCTCTAGTAGGTGTTTGGCCCATCAGGTGTCTTCTGGTCCAAAATAAATCTCCATAAACTTCCAGGACATTTGGGCTCCGTTTGGTGTTAATTTTCTATGAAGTAAAAAACAAGCAAAAACAACAACTGGCGCTTTAGCACTATGTCAATAGGTTAGTCCCAAAAATTGATATGAAGTTGCTATAAAATGATTGTAAAACATCCAAGATTGATAGCATAACATCATGGAACAAGTAAAAATTATAGATACACTGGAGACGTATCAGTGGTGCCCACCTATGGAATCTTCCTGACTCCGTTTTCCTTCTGTTTGCTTGATTTCCAAGAAGAAAAATTCTCTATATATACCCTTGATTGTTTTGACCACCGCATCGTGAGATTTTCCTCTGTTCTTCTTTCATGTTGTTTTCCTAACAGATCTGAAAACATGTCGTCTCAATATTCAGAGGGAGAGAGCTATGTATCCAATTATGTTGTTGATCCAAAGATTTTTGGGGAAATTTACCCCTACTTGTGGACCTCGAAGGGAGAAGAAGACATTGACCTGGAGGAAATAGAAGATGTTGGCCCGCATGCTTGCTCAGAGGAAGATGAAGCTCCACTACCTCAACTTGTAGATATGCATGTGGAGTTCAAGAAGTCAAGCCTTCCTAATGGTAGGAGTAAATCCGATACTCCTTTTATCCATTCTCGTTTTATGCAAGAGGGTAAGGCAACTCTATGCAACATGATATTGAAACTTGAACAAGAGAATGACAATTTAAGGGAAGAAAACTTCATGCTCAAGCATAAATTGGAGAACAAGAACAATTCTTCATCACCACCACCTTCATCATCTTCACCGCCAAAGGAGACATGAGTACACGGGTATGGGCACTCCCCTTGGCTTGAGTCAAGCTTGGGGGAGGTGCCCCGGTATCGTATCACCATAACTTTTTACCTTTGCTTTTTATTTTGATCCTTAGCTTTTCATGATTTAGTTAAATAAAAGTTTAGTATGATGTATTTTTGAGTGCTAGTTTTGTGATCTAGCTATCTATGTAATCGAGTGAGAGTTATATAATAAAGTTTAGTTTGAGCTTTTTCCTCTTTACTTTCTTGTTGCAATCACAATAAAAGAAAATAAATGAAAAAGATCATATGCTAATCTTATGGCGAGTAATGGCATCACATAAAGAAAAGTATAAGTGGTAAAATTTATTGGAGATTGACAAACATAGCATTAGTCAATGATGCAATTCATGAAAGAATTAATTAGGGAAGAGAAGATTCAAATGCAAATACACTATCATGAACATCTTTCATGATTGTGAGCCCCCATTAAATATTATATGCCAAAATTGTTGACGTTGGACAAGGAAGACAACATAATTATTTATGTTTTTTCATATTCACATCGAACTCATATTGTCATAGATCCTTCAACATGTCGTGCTTGCTCAATATCTTTGCTAGCCAAAAATTCTGCACTAAGTTCAGATACTACTTGTGCATCCAAAAAAACCCAAACCCAAACTCATGTTTGAGAGTCCACCATACCTACCTATGGATTGAATGTGATCCTTCAAGTAAGTTGTTATCGATGCATCAAGGCAATAAAAATTGCTTCTAAAAGTGTTGGATCCATTAGTGTAAGAGAAAATTGAGCGTTGCACGAACTTGTGATGGCAAAGTAATAAAAGCGATAGACTGCATAATAAAGCTTGCTATCACAGTGGGCAATACAGCGTGGCATTCTTTTGCGCTAAGGGATTTGGCATACAAATTAAAAAGCGCATGACAACGTCTGCTTCCCTCTATGAAGGCCCTATGTTTTACCTTTATGTATTTACTTTTATACAAGAGTCAAAGTATTCTTCCCTATTCTTTTTGATTTTCTCCTTTTGCAAGCATCATGTGGTTAGGAAATATCTAGGCACATATATCCAGTTGGATATGAGTGAGCATGGGTTATTATTGTTGACATCACCTTTGAGGTGAATACATTTGGAGGCGAAGCTATAAGCCCCTATCTTTCTATGTGTCCGGTTGGAACTTTTTGCTCATGGGTATGTTGTGAGAGTTAGCAATCCTAGAAGACTAAATGATGGTTGAGTATGTGGACTTGTCAAAAGGCTCCTACATGATACCTTTCCTGAAAATATGATGAATTGTAATTGCAAAGTTGACTGAGAACATAGTTTGTTGGTTTCCAATAAGGTTTATGCTTTATAATTCCATGCATGTTGTGATGAATTGTTACTTGCTCATAAGAAGTTATATGATGTTGTTATGGAATAAAAGTTATATGAAAGAGTTATATGTTGAAGTTTGTTGTTGTTATAATAATAAGCATGATGCTACTATGTCCGTATTTTGTTTTTATCGACACCTCTCTCTCAAACCATGTGGACATGTTCTTCAATATTGGCTTTCCCTTGAGGACAAGCGAGGTCTAAGCTTGGGGATTTGATAAGTCCATTTTGCATCATGTTTTCCTACTATTAATTATAATGTTTGTCTGCATAATATTGCTTTGGGGGAGTAATTCTAATGCCTTTTCTCTCATAATTTGTAAGTTTTACATAAAGAGGGAGAATACCGACAGCTGGAATTCGGGACCTGAAAAAAACATGTCAGAGATACCTATTCTCCACATGCCCAATGAAGCTAAAATTTTACGGAGATTTTTTTGGAATAAGTAAGAAATACTGGACTAGAAAAATACCAGAGGGGGGCCACCTGGTGAGGAATACTCACCAAGGTGCGCCAGGACCCCCAGGCACGGCCTGGTGCGTGGTGCTCACCCTAGCCCACCTCTGGAGCCCATCTTCTGATATAAATTCTGGAAAATCCTTGAAAAAATAAGCGGAGTACTTTCTGAATGAGGCGCCACCGTCTCAAGGCGGAACTTGGGTAGGACCACTTTTGCCCTCCATTAGAGCGATTCCGCCAGGTGGAATTTCCCTCTCGGAGGGGGAAATCGAAGCCATCATCATCACCAACAACCCTCTCATCTTGGGGAGGCTATTCTTCATCAACATCTTCAATAGCACATCTCCTCTCAAACCTAGTTCATCTCTTGTGTTCAATCTTTGTATCGAAACCTGAGATTGGTACCTGTGGGTGATTGGTAGTGTTGATTATCTTGTGTACTTGATTGCTATATGGTTTATTTGGTGGAAGATTATATGTTCAAATCCATTATGCTATTCAATACACCTCTGATCTTGAGCATGCATATTATTTGTGAGTAGTTACCTTTATTCTTGAGGTCACGAGAGAAGTCATGTTGCAAGTAATCATGTGATTTTTTTATGTGTTTGATATTTTGATGATATGTATGTTGTGATTCCCTTAGTGGTGTCATGTGAACATAGACTACATGACACTTCACCATCATTAGACCTAAGGTAATGCATTGTGGAGTAGTTATCAGATGATGGGTTGCTAGAGTGATGGAAGCTCAAACCCTAGTTTATGCGCTACTTCATAAGGGGCTGATTTGGGTCCACGTGTTTAATGCTATGGTTAGACTTTGTCTTTGTACTTTTCTCGTAGTTGCGGATGCTTGCGAGGGGGTTAATCATAATTAGGTTGTTAGTTCAAGTTGGAACAACACCTTAGCACTGGTCCACCCACATATCAAATTATCAAAGTAGGGAACACGAATTTAACCAAGATGATGAAAGTGACTAGATGAAATTCCCGTGTACCCTCAAGAACACTTTTCTTATCATAAGAGATCGTTTTGGACTGTCATTTGCCACAAAAGGATTGGGATACCTTGCTGCACCTTACCTATTGTTACCGTTACTTGCTCTTTACAAATTACCTTGCTATCAAACTACTTGCTACTTACAATTTCAGTGCTTGTAGAAATTACCTTGCTAAAAACTGCTTATCATTTCCTTCCGCTCCTCGTTGGGTTGGACACTCTTACTTATCAAAAGGACTACGATTTATCCTCCATACTTGTGGGTCATCAAGACTCTTTTCTAGCGCCGTTTCCGGGGAGTGAAGCGCTCTCGGTAAGTGGAAATCGGTATGGAAAAACTTATACTACATGCTTAAATTTACTGTCACTTGTTACTATGAAAAGCAATCCTTTGAGGGGTTTGTTCGGGGTATCTTCACCTCGGTGCCCCAAAACCTAACACACCTACTGAAAATATTGGCTATGAAATTGTTGGGGAACGTTGCATGGGAAACAAAAAATTCCTACGCACACGCAAGATCTATCCATGGTGATGAGCATCCACGAGAGGGAGAGTGGATCTACATACCATTGTAGATCGCTAAGTGGGAAGCATTAAGAAACGCGGTTGGTGTAGTCGAACGTCTTCGGGATCCAAATTGCTGAGCGTCCCGCAATCTCATTATGATCTCACACGCAAAAAATTCCTACGCACACGCAAGATCTATCCCGTGATCTCATTACAATCCGTCCTACGATCAAATCATGATCCGTCCCGCGAACTCATCACGATCCGTCCCGCAATCTCATCAAGATCCGTCTCACGATCTTGATCACGGTCCTTCCGATCTAGCATCGAACGGACGACACCTCCATGTTCAGCACACGTACAGCTCGATGACGATCTATGCCTTCTTGATCCAACAAGAGGGAGCGGAGAGCTAGACGAGTTCTCTAGCAGCGCGACGACGTTGTGGCGATGGTGGTGGAGCAATTCCAGCAGGGCTTCGCTGCTGAAACCGATCTAGAGGAGAAACTACGAACTAGAGAAGAGGCAGCACGTGGCTTAGGGTTTCTTGATGTGTTCCAAGTGCTAGCCCCGCCCCTTTATTTATATGCTGAGCCTTGGGGTCGAAACTTGGAGAAAAATCCTCCTCAAGGTCGGTTTGCCCGCAAGGCAAGAGTCCTTCTCAGACTCCAGGACCAGATGCCAAGGTCCTCGGCGTCTGGCCCCAGACGCCAGGGTCCCTGGCGTGTGGCCCCTGGCGTCCGCAAAACATCTTTTGCACCTTCCTAAAGCCTCATGGGCTTTACCCCTTGGCCCAAATAAAGTGTCCTTGTACCCCGAACATTTCGAGAAACATCCGAAACTATTTCCGGTGAATTCCGGAACCCTTTTGGAGACCAAACACTATTATCCCATATATCAATCTTTACCTTCGGACCATTCCGTAGCTCCTCGTGATGTTCGGGATCTCATCCGGGACTACGAACAACCTTCGGTCACCACCATACATAACTCTATACTACCGAAACGTCACTGAACCTTAAGTGTGCAGACCCTACGGGTTCGAGAACTATGTAGACATGACCAAGACACCTCTACGGTCGATAACCAATAGCAGGACCTGGATGCCCATATTGGTTCCTACATATTCTATGAAGATCTTTATCGGTCGAACCTCTATGTCAAGGATTTAGTTAATCCCGTATGTTGTTCCCTTTGTTCTTCGGTATGTTACTTGCCCGAGATTCGATCGTCGGTATCTGTATACCTTTCAACCTCATTACCGGCAAGTCTCTTTACTTGTTCCGTAATAGAAGATCTCGTGGCTAACACTTTAGTTACATTGCTTGCAAGGCTTGTTGTGATGTTGTATTACCGAGTGGGCCCTGACATACCTCTCCGTCACACGGAGTAACAAATCCCAGTCTTGATCCATGCCAACCCAACAGACACCCTCCGAGATACCTGTAGAGCACCTTTATAGTCACCCAATTACGTTGCGACGTTTGATACACACAAGGTACTCCTCCGGTGTTAGTGAGTTGCATGATCTCGTGGTTATAGGAACAGATACTTGACATGCAAAAACTGTAACAATAAACTGACACGATCATATGCTACGTTTATAGTTTGGGTCTTGTCCATCACATCATTCTCCTAATGATGTGATCCTGTTATCAAATGACATCTCATGTCCATGACTAGGAAACCATAGCCATCTTTGATCAACGAGCTAGTCTATCAGAGGCATACTAGGGACATGGTGTTGTCTATGGATCCACTCATGTATTTGAGTTTACGATCAATAAAATTCTAGCATAGATAATAAATGATTATCATGAACAAGGAAATATGATAATAACTAATTTATTATTGCCTCTAGGGCATATTTCCAACTGAAATTCCTTCGGGTGTGTTAGAACAACTGCTAGCTAATCCTTATGCAGGAGATGGAACTGAACATCCTGATATGCACCTAATACATGTGGATGAGATTTGTGGATTATTTAAGCTTGCAGGTTTATCCGGAGATGAAGTTAAGACGAAGGTTTTCCCTTTATGTTTTAAGGGAAAAGCATTGATATGGTATAGGCTATGTGATGATATTGGATCATGGAACTGGAATCGACTGAAATTGGAATTCCACCAAAAGTTTATCATACGCATCTAGTTCATCGTGATCGGAATTATATATATAATTTTTGGCCTCGTGAAGGAGAAAGCATCGCTCTAGCTTGGGGAGGCTTAAATCAATGTTATATTCATGCCCCAATCATGATATCTCAAGAGAAATTATTATTCAAAAAATTTATGCCCGGCTTTCTCAAAATGATCGATCCATGCTCGATACTTCTTGTGCTGGTTCTTTTATGAAGAAGACTATTGAATTCAAGTGGGGTCTCTTGGAAATAATTAAAAACAACTCCGAAGATTGGGAAATCGAAGAAGGTAATGAGTCAAGTATTAGTCTTGAATTTGATTGTGTTAAATCTTTGATGAATACCGATGCTTATCACAAGTTTAGCTCTAAATATGGACTTGACTTTGAGATAGTAGCCTCTTTTTGTGAATCATTTGCTGCTCATGTTGACCTCCATAAGGAGAAGTGGTTTAAATATCACCCCTATCAAAAAAGAAATTAAAGAACCGGTCATAGCTAAAAAAGAAACTATTATTTACAATGTTGATCCAGTTGTGCCTATTGCTTAGATTGAAAAACCAGCTTTCCCTATTAGGATAAAGGAACATGCTAAGGTATCAACTATGGTTCGCAAGAGTAATATTAGAGCACCTAAGCCCTGTGAACAAATTAAAGTAGAACCTAGTGTTTCTATGATTAAAGATCTCTTGGTAGAAAATATTGATGGGAATGTCATTTACTTTTGTGATGAAGATGCTAGAATTGCTAAACCCGATGAAAAAGACAAACATGGACCCGTAGTTGGCTTGCCTGTTGTCTTAGTTAAAATGGGAGATCATTGTTACCATGGCTTATGTGATTTAGGTGCTAGTGTGAGTGCTATTCCTTTTCCTCCCGTATATCAAGAAATTATGAATGAAATAGTACCTGCTGAAATAGAACATATTTACGTTACTATTAAACTCGCTAATAGAGACACGATCACACCACTTGGGATTGTTAGGGATGTTGAAGTCTTGTGTTGGAAAATAAAATATCCTACTGATTTTCTAGTTCTTGGTTCCCCACAAGATGACTTTTGTCCCATTATCTTTGGTAGACCTTTCTTCAACATTGTTAATGCTAAGATAGATTGTAAAAAGGAAACCGCCAGTGTTAAGTTTGGTGATGTGTCTCATGAGTTTAAATTTTCCAAGTTTAGTAGACAACCTCATGATAAATAATTACCTAATAAGGATGAAATAATTGGTCTTGCTTCTATTGTCGTTCCTCCTACCGATCCACTAAAACAATATTTGCTAGACCATGAAAATGGTATGCACTTGCGTGAAAGAAATGAAATAGATAAATTTGTCTTTGAACAACAACCTCTACTAAAACACAATTTTCTTATTGAAACTTGTGTTTAAATTAAAAAAATTGCTAGATACTCTGATGTATGCTTATCTTGATGAGAAAAAGATATATCCTGTTATTATTAGTGTTAACCTTTTAGAACATGGTATATCCAAATGACACGATACCAATTGTGAGCAATTAATTGTGATATCATCAAATATGTGTCAAGGATATGGTTTGTGTTGTCTTATTCCTTCCATCATCAAAGAGGGGCTGTGTATACTTGGTCATACCAAGATTGCTTGCCACATGTGTTGTTGGCAATCTTGTGGAGTAAAGTTCTTCCAAATTCCTACAAAAGGTTAGTTGCGATACAAGGGAGCATATATTTCCAAGATAAAAGATAGTATGTCAAAGGTATCAAGGAAGTGTCGTGTAAGCTCATGCCCTTGCATGCAACCGAGCGAGTCTAGCTAAGTTTGATGCATTAATGATGTTCAACTCACTCCTCAAGTGAAAAAATAAGTTTTCATCAAGTGGCTTAGTAAACGTATCAGCCAATTGTTTGTTAGTATGAACATGCTTGAGATTGATATCTCCTTTGGCAACATGATCACGGATGAAATGATGTCGAACTTGAATATGCTTAGTTCGTGAATGTTGCACAGGATTATAAGCAATTTTGATTGCACTCTCATTGTGACATAACAATGGTAGATGTCTCATATGTATGCCATAATCCTTAAGAGTTTGAGTCATCCATAGGAATTGAGCACAACATGATCTAGCGGCAATGTATTCCACTTCGACGGTACATAGAGATACCAAGTTTTGTTTCTTGGAGGACCAAGACACGAGAGATCTACCAAGAAATTGACAAGTACCCGAGGTGGATTTTCTATCAACCTTATCTCTGGCATAGTCCGAGTCGGAATAGCCAACAAGGTTAAAAGAAGATCCCTTGGGGTACCAAATGACAAAGTTTGGTGTATGTATCAAGTATCTCACAATTCTTTTCACGGCCTTAAGATAACACTCTTTAGGAGAGGCTTGATATCTAACACACATGCACACACTAAGCATGATGTCGGGACGGGAGGCACATAGATATAGCAATGAACCAATCATTGATCGATACAACTTTTGATCATCTCGTTTGTCCTCCTTCGTAAGATCAATATGTACACTAGTAGGCATAGGAGTTTTCATACCTTTACACTCTTTCATGTTGAACTTCTTGATCAAGTCCTTGGTGTACTTGGTTTGAGAGATGAAAGTTCCTTCTCTCCTTTGCTTGATTTGCAAACCAAGGAAAAAATTCATCTCACACATCATGGACATCTCATACTTCTCGGACATCAACCTTACAAATTTCTCACTAAATTTTGGGTTAGTAGATCCAAAAGATAATATCATTAACATAACTTGGCACACAAATAATTCACCATTAACTCTCTTAGTGAAGAACGTTGCGTCAATTTTACCAATATCAAAACCCTTTTAAAGAAGAAACTTTGTTAGGCACTTATACCAAGCACAAGGGGCTTACTTAAGTCCATAAAGAGCTTTACGAAGCTTGTAAACATGGTTGGGTTTCTTAGGATTTACAAAACCAGGGGTTGCTTAACATAGACTTCTTCCTCAATCTCCCCATTTAGAAATACACTTTTAATATTCATTTGATAAAGTGTTATGTCATGATGATTCGCATAACCAAGCAATATACGAATAGCTTCAAGTCTAGCAACGGGGACATAGGTCTCACCTAGTCCATACCTTCGACTTACGTGTAGACTTGCACCACGAGACGTGCCTTGTTGTGAACGACTTGACCATCTTCGTCTTGCTTGTTCCAGAACACCCATTTGATTCCGATGATGTTTTGCTTGTCCTTGGGCTTCTCCACAAGTGTCCACACTTCGTTCCTCTCGTAGTTGTGAAGCTCTTCATGCATAGCATTCACCCAATCCGGATCTTCGAGTGCTTCTTCCACCTTCATAGGCTCAATACTAGAAATGAATGAGTAGTGTTCACAAAAGTGAGCTAAGCGGGTTTGATACGTCTCCAACATTTTTGATTGTTCCATGCTATTATATTATCTGTTTTGGATGTTTTATATGCATTAATATGTTATTTTATATTATTTTTGGGACTAACCTATTAACCTAGTGCCCAGTGCCAGTTTCTTTCTTCTCCTTGTTTTTGAGTATTGCAGAAAAGGAATATCAAATGGAGTCCAAATGGAATAAAATTCTACGGTGATTTTTCTTGGACTAGAAGGAACCAACAAGACTTGGAGAAGAGACCAGAAGGTCTACGAGTGGGCTACAAGCCACCCAGGCGTGGCCTGGGGGTGCCCCCTCGCTTGTGGGCCCCCGTAGCTCCTCCAACCCTAATTTTCGGCCTATAAATTCAGAAATATCCCCCCAATACCAAAAAGAGCCATGATAATACATTTACGCTGCCGGAAGCATCCATTCTCGAGAGATCCAATCTTGCAGCCTTTTCCGGTAATCTGCCGAAGGGGGATTCGATCATGCAGGGCATATACATCAATTCCATTGCCCTTCCGATGATGCGTGAGTAGTTCACCATAGACCTACGGTCCATCGCTAGTAGCTAGATGGCTTTTTCTCTCTCTATGTTCTTCAATACCATGTTCTCCATGATCTTCGTGGGGATCTATCCGATGTAATACTCTTTTGCGGTGTGTTTGTCCGGATCCGATGAATTGTGGGTTTATGATCAGATTATCTATGAATATTATATGATTCTTCTCTCAATTCTTATATGCATGATTTCATATCTTTGCAAGCCTGTTCGAGTTATTGGTTTGGTTTGGCCAACTAGATTGGTAATTCTTGCAATGGGAGAAGTGCTTAGTTTTGGGTTCAATCTTGCGGTGTCCTCACCCAGTGACATAGTAGGGGTAGAGAGGCACGTATTTGTATTATTGCCATCAAGGATAAAAAGATGGAGTATTCATCATATTGCTTTATTTTATCCATCTACATCATGTCATCTTACTTAATGTGTTACTCTATTCTTCATGAACTTAATACTCTAGATGTAGGCAGGAGTCGGTCGATCAGTGGAGTAATAATAGTCGATGCAGAATCATTTAGGTCTACTTGACATGGACATAATGCCTATATGCATAATCATTGCCTTGGATATCGTCATAACTATGCGCTTTTCTATCAATTGCTCGACAGTAATTTGTTCACCCATCGTGTTATTTTCCTTCAAGAGAGAAGCCTCTAGTGAAACCTATGGCCCCCGGGTCTATTTCCCATATTATATTTTCAGATCTATAAACCAAAAATACCAAAAATACCTTGCTACAATTTGATTTACTTTTACTTCTAGCAATCTTTTATATAGTTCTCTTTCAGATCTCATCCTTGCAAGTAACCATGAAGGGATTGACAACCCCTTTATAGCGTTGGGTGCAAGTGTTTGATTGTTTATGTAGGTGCATAAATTGGGTCCTTGCTTGTTCCTCCTACTGGATTGATACCTTGGTTGTCAATAACTGAGGGAAATACTTATCTACTTTGCTGCATCACTGTTTCCTCTTTAAGGGAAAACCAACGCAAGCTCAAGAAGTAGCAATAAGGATTTCTGGCGCCATTGCCGGGGAGGATACACATCAAGCCTACCAAGTACCCATCACAAACTCATCTCTTGCGTTTACATTATTTGCCATTTGCCGCTCGTTTTCCTCTCCCCCACTTCAAAAATTTGCCGTTTTATTTGCCATCTTTTCTGTTTTCCTTTTTTGCTGTTTGCTATGTTTGCTTGTGTTGCCATGTGCCTTCTATTTTGCTTGCATCTTCGCTTGCTAAAAATCTATTGTTATGTATACTCATCTACTTGCTAATCTTTTCAAAAGGCCAAATTATGATGAACCAATTGCTAGCGAGTTGAGTGCACTTGATTATCTCTATGAAGTTTTGTTTGAAAATTTTGATGAAGTGTTGAAAGAAGAAATTTATAAGCTGATTCATGATAGCTCCTTGATTTAAAAACATGATTGCAGTGATGTTACTATAAATTATATTAATGTCAATTATGTTAATGATATGCAAAACTATAAGGTTGGGGATGATAATGCTTCTTATGATCTTGAAATTTATTTAAGCCTCATGCAGAATATGTTATTGATAATAATGTTTACCATAGTATTTAAAGTGGGTTTTGAGAGGTCATGAGTTTATTTAATGTTAATCCCACTACCTTGGAAGATTATAAGAATTTTATGTGCGTGGATCATGAAAGGAATGCTTTATCTGATAGTTATATTGTTGAATTTATTCATGATGCTACTGAAAATTACTATGAGAGAGGAACATATGCTTTTACATATTGCAATAATATCCAGTTTCCTTTCTAAGTGTTCAAAATTTTGAAGTTATGCTTGTTTTGCCTTCCTATGATAGTTGATTCTTGTTCCAATAAATTGTTTGCTCACAAAATCCCGATGCATATGAAGTGGGTTAGACTTAAATGTTCTTTTCATTAGATTCATGATGATCTCTTGCATATTCCAATGACTATTTTTTATGTGAGCATCATTGAAGTCGTCATGCCTAGCTAGGGGCGTTAAACAATAGCGCTTGTTGGGAGGCAACCCAATTTTATTTTTATGTTTTTGTTTTTGCTTCTGTTTTTGAGTGTTTAACACATTATTACCTATGTAGTAATTGTTTTTTGGTGTTTAAATTAGTGTTTGATCCAAGTAATACCTTTGGGATGGTCTATGGTGATTGTTGATTCGATCTTGCAGAAAAATAGAAACTTTTGTGCCCAGTCCAGGAATTTTATAAATTTACCAAAGTGACGAATGAGGCTGAAATTTTTAAACAATATTTAGTTACAAATTTAACAGGTTTTCATAAATTTTCAGAATTTGTGGAGTTACAGAAGTATACAAAGTTTACAGATTGCTACGGACTATTCTGTTTTTGACAAATTCTGTTTTGTTGTGTTGTTTACTTATTTTGATGTATCTTTGGGTTGTATCGGGGGGTTTGAACCATGAAGAATTTGGAATATAGTAGATACTATACCAACATAAATAAAGAATGAGTTCACAACAGTACCTAAAGTGTTGATTTTTTTTTCTTATACTAATGGATCTCACGAGTTTTATGTTGAGCTTTGTGTTGTGAAGTTTTCAAGTTTTGGGTAAAGATTTGATGGACTATGGAATAAGGATTGGCAAGAGACTAAGCTTGGGGATGCCCAAGGCACCCCAAGGAATATTCAAGGATACCAAAGAGCCTAAGCTTGGGTATGCCCCAAAAGGCATCCCCTCTTTCGTCTTCAATCCATCGGTAAATTTACTTGAGGCTATATTTTTCTTCACCACATCATATGTGTTTTGATTGGAGCGTCTTGTATGTATGAGTCTTTACTTTTTAGTTTTCCACAATCATACTTTCTGAACACATATTTTGAGAGAGACCTGCATGAATCGTGCATTTATTAGAATACTCTATGTGCTTCACTTATATCTTTTGAGCTAGGCAATTTTGCTCTAGTGCTTCACTTATATCTTTTTAGAGCACGGTGGTGTTTTATTTTATAGAAATAATTGAACTCTAGTACCTCACTTATATCATTTTGAGAGTCTTTAAATAGCATGGTAATTGGTTTAGGTTAGGAATTTAGTCCTAATATAATGGGCATCCAAGAGGGATATAATAAAAACTTTCATATAAGGTGCATTGAATACTATGAGAAGTTTGATTCCTTGCATAAAGTTTTGAGATATAAAGATGGTGATATTAGAGTCATGCTAGTGAGTAATTATGGATTGGTAGAAATACTTGTGTTAGGTTTGTGATTCCCATAGCATGCATGTGTCGTTATGTAACGAAGTCGGAGCATGATTTGTTCATTGATTCTCATCCTTTGTGTGAGGGTCGGGAGCACGCGATGGTTAACTCCTACCGACCTCTCCTCTAGGAGCATGCGTCTAATACTTTGCTTCGATAACTAATAGAATTTTGCAATAAGTATGTGTTCTTTATGACTAATGTGAGTCCATGGATTATACACACTCTCACCCTTCCACCTTTGCTAACCTCTCTAGTACCGCACAACTTTTGTCGGTGCATTAAACCCACCATATACCCTTCCTCAAAATAGCCACCTTACCTACCTATTATGGTATTTCTATAGCCATTTCGAGATATATTGCCATGCAACTTCCACCATTTTGTTTATTATGACACGCACCATCATTTTCATATTGCTTTGCATGATCGTAAGATAGCTAGCATGATGTTTTCATGGTTTGTCCATTTTTTATGTCATTTGCTATGCTAGATCATTGCACATCCTAGTACACTGCCGGAGGCATTCATATAGAGTCATATTTTGTTCTAGGTGTCGAGTTGTAATTCTTGAGTTGAAAGTAAATAAAAGTGTGATGATCATCATTATTAGAGCATTGTCCCGTGTGAGGAACGGATGATGGAAGCTATGATTCCCTCACAAGTTGGAATCAGACTCCGTACTTTATGAAAATAAAAGAGGCCAATGAAGCCCCCCCCAAAAAAATTAAGAGGCCAAAGATGCCCACCAAAAAATGAGATAAAAGAGAGAAGGGACAATGCGACTATCTTTTTTCCACACTTGTGCTTCAAAGTAGCACCATGATCTTCATGATAGAGAGTCTCCTATTTTGTCACTTTCATATACTAGTGGGAATTTTTCATTATATAACTTGTCTTGTATATTCCAATGATGGGCTTCCTCAAAATGCCCTAGGTCTTCATGAGCAAGCAGGTTGGATGCACACCCACTTAGTTTCTTTTTGAGCTTTCATACACTTATAGCTCTAGTGCATCCGTTGGATGGCAATCCCTACTCACTCACATTGATATCTATTAATGGGAATATCCTATGGCACGTTGATATGCCTAGTTTATGTGAGACTATCTTCTCCTTTTCCTCACAACCTCCACCATATTATATAACACCTATACTGCTATATCCATGGCTCACGCTCATGTATTGCATGAGAGTTGAAAAGGTTTGAGAACATAAAAGGTGTGAAACAATTGCTTGACTTGTCATCAGGGTTGTGCATGATATAAATACTTTGTGTGGGGAAGATGGAGCATAGCCAGACAATATGATTTTGTAGGGATAACTTTCTTTTGCCATGTTATTTTGAAGAAACACAATTACTTTGTTAGTATGCTCGAAGTATCACTATTTTCATGTAAACATTAAGCTTTTGTTTTGAGTCTTATGGATCTGAACATTCATGCCACAATAAATAATATTACATGGATAAATATGTTAGGTAGCATTCCACATCAAAAATTCTGTTTTTATCATTTACCAACTCGAGGACGAGCAGGAATTAAGCTTGGGGATGTTGATACGTCTCCAACGTATCTATAATTTTTGATTGTTACATGCTATTATATTATTTGTTTTGGATGTTTTATATGCATTAATATGATATTTTATATTATTTTTTGGACTAACCTATTAACCTAGTGCCTAGTGCCAATTTATGTTTTTTTCTTGTTTTTGAGTATTGCAGAAAAGGAATATCAAACGGAGTCTAGACGGAATAAAAATCTATGGAGATTTTTTTTGGACCAGAAGAAAACTACCAGACTTGGAGAAGAGGCCAGAAGAGCCACGGGTGGGCCACAAGCCACCCTGGCATGGCCAGGGGGCGCCCCTGGCTTGTGCCCCCCCCTGTAGCTTGTCCAACCCTAATATTCGGCCTATAAATTCCCAAATGTTCCCCCAATACCAAAAAGAGACACGATAATACTTTTCCGCCGCCAGAAGCCTCCATTCCCGAGAGATCCAATCTTGGAGCCTTTTCCGGCAATCTGTCGGAGTGGGATTAGATTATGGAGGGCATCTACATCAACTCCATTGCCCCTCTGATGATGCGTGAGTAGTCCACCATAGACCTACGGGTCCATAGCTAGTAGCTAGATGGCTTCTTCTCGCTCTTTGGTCTTCAATACCATGTTGTCCATGATCTTCATGGGGATCTATCTGATGTAATACTCTTTTGCGGTGTGTTTGTCAAGATCCGATGAATTGTGGGTTTATGATTAGATTATCTATGAATATTATTTGAATCTTCTATGAATTCTTATATGCATGATTTCATATCTTTGCAAGTCTCTTTGAGTTATTGGTTTGGTTTGGCCAACTAGATTGGTAATTCTTGCAATGGGAGAAGTGCTTAGTTTTGGGTTCAATCTTGCGGTGTCCTCACCCAGTGACATAGTAGGGGTAGCGAGGCACGTATTGTATTGTTGCCATCAAGGATAAAAAGATGGGGTTTTCATCATATTGCTTGAGTTTATCCATCTACATCATGTCATCTTACTTAATGATTTACTCTATTCTTCATGAACTTAATACTCTAGATGCAGGCAGGAGTCGGTCGATGTGTGGAGTAATAGTAGTAGATGCAGAATCGTTTCGGTATACTTGACATGGACGTGATGCCTATATGCATAATCATTGCCTTGGTTATCTTCATAACTATGCGCTTTTCTATCAATTGCTCGATAGTAATTTGTTCACCCACCGTATTATTTTCCTTCATGAGAGAAGCCTCTAGTGAAACCTATGGCTCCCGGGTCTATTTTCCATATTATATTTTCAGATCTATATACCAAAAATACCTTGCTGCAATTTTATTTACCTTTTACTTCTCGCAATCTTCCATATCTATCTCTATCAGATCTAATCCTTGCAAGTAATCGTGAAGGGATTGACAACCCCTTTATAGCGTTGGGTGCAAGCGTTTGATTGTTTGTGTAGGTGCATAAATTGGTGACTTGCTTGTTCCTCCTACTGGATTTATACCTTGGTTCTCAACAACTGAGGGAAATACTTATGTACTTTGCTACATCACCCTTTCCTCTTCAAGGGAAAACCAACGCAAGCTTAAGAAGTAGCAGGCGGTGGGAGTGTGAAACGTGTGCGACTATAGCAGTTTCACTCTAAATATCTCCCTATATTAAGGCCATGTTTGGTGTCGCTCCTCTCCCCGAGCTGGCGGAGCTGCAGTTGCCTCACTCCGCAGATTCCAAGAGCTGGTGGATTATCGAACTGGGTCTAAGCATGACATATGTGTTGGGGAACATTGCATGGTAAACAAAAAAATTCCTACGGACACGCAAGCTCTATCCATGGTGATAAGCATCTATGAGAGGGAGATTGGATCTACATACCCTTGTAGATCGCTAAGCGGGAAGCATTAAGAAACGCAGTTGATGTAGTCGAACGTCTTCGCAATCCAAATCGCCGAGCGTCCCGCGATCCCATCATGATCCAATCACGATCCGTCCCACGATTCCATCATAATCTGTACCGTGATCCAATCACGAATCGTCTTGCGATCCTGATCATGATCCTTCCTATCTAGCGCCAAACGGACGGCGCCTCCGTGTTCAGCACACGTACAGCTCGATGATGATCTCCGGCTTCTTGATCTAGCAAGAGGGAGCGGAGAGGTAGATGAGTTCTCTGGAAGCACAACATCGTGGTGGCGGTGGTGGTGAACTAATCCTGCAGGGCTTTGCCTAAGCACTGCAGAATTAATCTAGAGGAGAAACCGATATAGGGAAGAAGAGGGCAGCATGTGAAAATTAGGGTTGGGGCTGCCCTAAAAAAATCTTAGTATATATAGGAGGGAGGGTAGAGGAGGCATCCTTAGCCTCTCCTACAAGGAGAGCTTCGGCCAAAGGCAAAGGGGAGGAGTCCACCTCCCACAAGGGAGGTGGACTCCTAGTAGGACTCCTTTCCTACTTGGCCCCTACTCCTCCTCCTTGCCCCTTGCGCATAGGGCCTTTTGGGCTGGATGATATGTCTCCAATGTATCTACTTTTCCAAATTCTTTTGCCCTTGTTTTGGACTCTAGTTTGCATCATTTGAATGGAACTAACTCGGACTGACACTGTTTTCAGCAGAATTGCCTTGGTGTTATTTTTGTGCAGAAATAAAAGTTCTCAGATCTTCCTGAAAATTTATGGAGAATATTTTTGGAATTAATAAAAAATACTGGTGCAAGAATTAACCAAAGGGGGCCACCAGTAGGCCACAAGCCTGCTAGTCGCGGCCACCCCCCTGGTCGCGCCGAGCAAGCTTGTGGGGCCCCCGTGGCTCCTCCGACCTCCTCTCTAGCTCCATATAACCCTATTTGTTGAGGAAAAAATCAAAGAGAAGAGTTCATCGCATTTCACAATACGGAGCCACCCCATCGCCTGTTCTTCCTCGGGAGACCAGATCTGGAGTCCGTTTTGGGCTCTACAGAGGGGAAATCGACGCCTTCGTCATCACCAACCATCCTTCATCGCCAATTCCATCATGCTCCCCATCGTTCGTGAGTAATCTCATCGTAGGATTGCTAGACGGTGATGGGTTGGATGAGATTTATCATGTAATCGAGTTAGTTTGGTTACGGTTTGATCCCTAGTATCCACTATGTTCTAAGATTGATGTTGCTATGACTTCGCTATGCTTAATGCTTGTCACTAGGGCCCGAGTGCCATGATTTCAGATCTGAACCTATTATGTTTTCATGAATATATGTGTGTTCTTGATCCTATCTTGCAAGTTGTAGACACCTATTATGAGTTATGATTCGCATCCCCCAGGGTAACAATAACTGGGATTCTTTCCGGTGATTACCGTAGTTTGAGGAGTTCATGTATTCACTAAGCGCTGATGCTTTAGTCTGGTTCTCTATTAAAAGGAGGCCTTAATATCCCTTAGTTTCCAATAGGACCCCGCTGCCATGGGAGGGTAGGACAAAAGATGTCATGCAAGTTCTTTTCTGTAAGCATGTATGACTATATATGGAATACATCCCTACATTACATTGATGAATTGGAGCTAGTTTTGTGTCACCCTATGTTATAACTGTTGCATGATGAATACCATCCAACATAATTATCCATCATTGATCCATTTCCTACGAGATTTTCATATATTGATCTTTGCTCAGCTACTTTTCCGTTGCTTCTGTTACAAACACTACAAACTGCTACTATCACTTTGCCACTTTTACCGTTACTTCCATATTACTTTGCTACTGAACGCTTTGCTGCAGATATTAAGTCTTTCAGGTGTGGTTGAGTTGACAACTCATTTGCTAATACTCGAGAATATTCTTTGGCTCCTCTTGTGTCGAATCAACAAATTTGGGTTGAATACACTACCCTCGAAAACTGTTGCGATCCCCTATACTTGTGGGTTATCAAGACCTTTTTCTGGCGTTGTTGCTAGGGACCATAGCTCTATTCTCTCAGTCACTTGGGATATATATCTGTTGATCACTATGAAGAATCTGAAAGATCCAAAAACCAAGATCTATCCCTCTACTACGAGGGGAGGTAAGGAACTGCCATCTAGCTCTGCACTTGATTCACCTTTTGTTATGAGTAAGTTTGCGACACCACCACCTGCTAGTAATTCTGATATGTCGCAAGTAATTGATGATGCTACTTCTACTATGCATGATGCTTATGATAATTTGCTTGATGATATTGTGCCACTGGGTGAATTTCTTGATGAACAAATTGCTAGAGCTAATGCTGAAACTGATAATATTTCTGAATCTGATGAAATTATTGAAACTGAATTTTATGATTCACCTGCTAGACCTAGGTCTCCTAGATATGAATTGCCTGATATACCTAAGGGTTATGTTATGGAAGGAGAGGTAGCTAGGGACTTTCTTGCTTGTCAGGATAGAGATGATCTTAAGAAATTGCTTCGCAAGTGGAAAGAAAAAACTCTGAATGCTAGAATGCAATATGATCCTAAGTTTGCTACTTCACCCATCTTTGTTACTAATAAGGATTATGAATTCTCTGCCAATCCTGAGTTAATTACTTTGGTTGAATCTGATCCTTTCCATGGTTGTGAATCTGAAACCGTTGTGGCACAATCTTACCAAATTTAATGATATAGCCACCCTATTTACTCATGAGTAAAAAATCGCTATTACTAAATTCTTAAGTTGTTTCCTTTCTCATTAATGCTGATGCTAAGAAATGGTTTAATTCTCTTGCTCCTGGTTGTGTGTGTATTCCCCAGGACATGGTTTATTACTTCTCTAGAAAAAAAATCCTGCCCATAAGAAACAAGCTGCCTTGCAGGAAATATTTAACTTTGTGCAAATTGAAGAAGAGAGTCTCCTACAAGCTTGGGGAGGCTTCTCCAACTACTTAATGCTTTGCCTGATCATCCTCTCAAGAAAAATGAAATACTTGATATCTTTTATAATGGACTAACCGATGCTTCTAGGGACTACCTAGATAGTTGTGGTAGTTGTGTTTTCAGGGAATGAACTGATAAACAAGCTGAATTACTATTGAATAACATATTGAGCAATGATAATGATTGGACTATTCCCGAACCACCTCCAAAGCCAACTCCGAAGAAAAGAGGTATTCTATTCCTCAGTCCTGAAGATATGCAAGAGGCAAACAAATCTATGAAAGAAAAAGGTATTAAAGCTGAAGATGTCAAGAATCTACCACCTATTGAAGAAATGCATGGTCTTGATAACCCGGCACAGGTAGTAGAGGTAAATTCTCTCAGTGTATTTGATGAAAGAGATATCCCTTATAATAAGCCTGCTAGCCAATGCTTGGATGAATATGATAATTTTATTGTGAAGCAAGGAAATTTCAATGCCTATGTTAGTAGACAATTGAAACATAATGCTTATATGCTTGATCATTTGGGTGATTATTTGAGTAGAACTTCCAATGATCTTAAGCTTATTAGTAAACATGCTTCTATGGTAACCACACAAGTAGAACAAGTACTTAAGGCTCAAAATGATTTGCTTAATGAGATGAATAGTAAAGACAATGATTATTCTATGAAAGTTGTGAGTAGAGGTGGTAGAATGACCCAGGAACCTTTGTATCTTGAGGGCCATCCTAGGAGAATTGAGCAAGATTCTCAGAGAGTTAATACTGATGCACCTATTCCTTCCAATAAGAGTAGGAAAAAGAATGATGATAGTACTTTGCATGCTGCTAGTGAACCTGTTATAGATACATCTGAGAATCCAAATGATATTTCTATTTCTGATGTTGAGACACAATCTGGTGATGAACATGAGCCTAGTGATAACGTTAATAATGATGTTCATGTTGATGCTCAACCTAGTAATGATAATGATGTGGAGATTGAACCTGCTGATGATCTTAATAACCCACAACCTAAGAATAAAAGATATGATAAAAGAGACTTTATTGCCAGGAAACATGGTACAGAAAGAGAACCATGGGTTCAGAAACCCATGACCTTTCCTCCTAAACCATCCAAGAAAAAGGATGATGAGGACTTTGAGCGCTTTGCTAAAATGCTTAGACCTATCTTTTTACGTATGCGCTTGACTGATATTTTGAAAATGTCTCCTTATGCTAAGTATATGAAAGATATTGTGACGAATAAAAGAAAGTTACCGAAAGCTAAGATCTCCACCATGCTTGCTAATTATACTTTTAAAAGTGGAATACCTAAGAAGCTAGGAGATCCCGGAGTACCTACTATACCATGCTCTATTAAAGGAAATTGTGTTAAAACTGCTTTATGTGATCTTGGAGCTGGTGTTAGTGTTATGCCTTTCTATTTATACCGTAAACTTGATTTGAATAAGTTGACACCTACTGAAATCTCTTTGCAAATGGTTGATAAATTAACTGCTCTATCTATCGGTATTTGTGAGGATGTACCGGTCGTGGTTGCAAATGATACTATCTTGACGGACTTTGTTATTCTTGATATTCCCAAGGACGATAGTATGTCGATCATCCTTGGTAGAACCTTCTTGAATACTGCAGGGGCTGTTATTGATTGCAACAAGGGCAATGTCACTTTTCATATTAATGGTAATGAGCATATGGTACACTTTCCGAAGAAACAACCTCAAGTTCATAATATCAACTCTACTGGAAAAATTCCAACAATTATTATTGGAGACTTTGAGTTCCCTCTTCCTACTGTCAAGAAGAAATATGATATACTTATTGTTGGGTAAATGCATATCCCCATTGAGGTAACTTAGTGTTATTTGAAAATTCTTCGATTTCATGTCATTCGAAATAAGTTCGTTAATAAGACTTGATCAACCTTATTGATGGTTTCCTTTTGAGGAGCATGAGATGGATGAATTTAGAAAGCACAACTTCCTGCACCTAACTTTTACTTTTTGTTACCTAGATGAAATTAAGTAAAAATGCTATTATTTTTCTGTTTTCTGAGTTTTCCGTGCAATAGAAAAATGACCTGAAAATAAAAGTTCCTAGAATCTCCTAAAAATTTAGTATGATTTTTTCTAGAATATTTAAGAAGTTTTGGCACTAAGAATGCATCAGGGGGCTGCACCAGTGGGCCACAAGCCTGCAAGGCGTGGCCACGCCCCTAGCCGCGCCTAGCAAGCTTGTGGGTCCCATGTGGCCCCCCTCCACTTATTCCAGCACCCATTCACTTCATCTTCCCCTAGAAAAATCCCACCATTGCTCAAACTCGTGTTCTAGCTCATCTTGTTGCCATTTTCGGTCTCCTTGCCCAAAGATCCATTTGCAAAACTGTTTTAGGGGATTACTCACCGGTATGTGACTCCTCCAATAGTCCAATTAGTTTTTGTTCTAGTGCCTTATATACTGCAAATTTTTGCTCTTGTGGTGACCTTGTTCTTGAACTTGCATGTCAAATTTTTATGTTCCGAAGTAGTTTTGATGCATGATATGGTCTCTAGGCACTTGAGGGAGTAGTTGTTGTTAGTTTTGTTGAGTTTTGTGCATCTTTATTTTCACTCACTAAAAATTTCAAAAAAAATTCAGAGAAAGAAAAGATGTTGAGGAGAATGTATCAAGGTGGTTCCTTGAGCAAGAAAGCCCCGAGACTCGCGCTACATGAGCCCGATTTCAAACTACCCAGGGAAGCTCGAGTACTACCTTGTGAATGGCCGTCGGATCTACTCATGGAAAACGCCGGAATTAAGGAAGAGTTTTATGCATACATAAGGAATGTCGGCCTTGAAGATTTGATTTCAGATCGATGCATGCAATATTATCAACTCACTTACTCTTTCATGCGAAGGTTTGAATTTTCATCTAAGAGTAATTCTCATTCTATTCTATTTGATCTTTATGATAAGACCTATACCATGGACCTAGAAAATCTTAATGAGCATGCAAAATTCCACATTGGGGTAGTCCTAGCGATCCTCATAAAAATGAATATAATAATTTCCTTGCTAGCATCATAGTGGGAGAAACTAGAATCATTACACAAGCTACTTTGGGGAGCATTCACTTTCCGGCTATACACTATTTTGCTATCTTCATAGGTAGATGTATTAACGGTAAACTTGAGCATAGTAACCTTTGCGCACCTAATCTGAGTATTCTTAAGAGTGCGGTATATAATGGTAGATAGACGATATAACTTGGGGGCTATTATGGCCAGGAGGTTACATCATAATGCTAAGGATGGAGGTTTCTTTGGTGGAATTTATGCCACCCGTGTAGCTAAGTATTTTGGGGTACCCATAAGAGGGAATGACGTCGAGTTACCCCTTGCTTTCCTTGATTATGAGGCTTTGGTGCGCTATCAATTTCTAGAAAGAAACGAATAATCCCTCCAGTACCGACTAATTTTTAACAGGCAACGTGTTGTCCATGTTAGCCTTCCTGCTCCTGCCTTCTTTAACTTTCAGGAAAAGAAGAGATATTTTATAACCAGAGAGGAGGAAAATGAGTACGAGCAAAATGCAGAAACCACTCGCCTTCACACTCCAGTGGTACAGGCGGTAGCCGCTGCAGTCCAGCACAACCCCAACTTTGACTTCGGATATTATCCAGGCCAGCCATCACCCTAGACCAACTTAGGTCAAAAGCCTAAGCTTGGGGGAGTACGTATTTCTCACTAACATTACATTCATGTTCACACACTTATTTCAGTTGTCGGTGTTCATACTTTCTCATTGTACTATCCATGGTAGTTTATATTCTTGTTCTGCTTTCATCTTGAGTGTTTAATAAAGTTTGAGAAAAATACAAAAAATAGTTCTAGCTTTATTTCCTAGTTGCTTAGTTGTAGCATTAAAGAGAAACCCCAAAAAGATTTCTTGTTCTTCTTTTTGCTTGTTGGGAGCTTTCCTGTGTAAATATTTTTCTTTTTTTTCTTTGGGTCGAAAGGGGAAGACCACGATGACGTGTTGAGTGGCTCTCATATGCACTATTGTTTATCTTACAAAGAGCCCATATTGCCTTGTATTTTCCTTTGGTTTATTGTTTGCAGATTCCAGGTTAGTCCAATGCACGCACACTCTTATTATTTTTCACATCGTTTGGTCATGCAAGTGAAAGGCAATAATGACGATATATGGTGAACTGACTAAGATGGAGAAAAGTTGGTATGAACTCAACCTATCTTGTTTTTGTAAATATGATTAGCTCATCATTTGGAATTCAGGTCATTATGGGTTGAACATATTTGCAATGACAATTAGAGATTATAGTTATTCATGCCATGTTTAATTAGCTAAGAGTGGATAATGGTTCGTCTTGAGTGCCAACATGCGCATTAAAATGGTTGTGATGTAGTATGATAGAATGGTATCCTCCTCTGGAAGATTCAAGTGGTTTGACTTGGCACATGTGCACACATGTAGTTGAAAAAAAATCAACATAGCCTCCATGATATGTATGTTCATAATGAATTATATCCTACTCGTGCTTGCATTCAATGTTGGTTAATCTCAAGGCATGTTGATGACTGTGTCGCTCTCTAGTTGGTCGCTCCCTAGTCTTTTGCTAGCCTTCACTTGTACTAAGCGGAATTACTGCTTGTACATCCATCTCAATAAACCCAAAGTTGTTCCATATGAGTCCACCATATCTACCTATATGCGGTATTTACCTGCCGTTCCAAGTAAATTTGCATGTGCTAAACTCTAAACCTTCAAATAAACCTTGTGTTTTGTAAGCCCAAATCGCTCATGTGGCGACTGGGGTTGTCAGTATCTTCCATGCTAGGTGGGTTATTCTCATGATATGTGTTGATTCACTATCATTCACGAGAAAGTGGCTGGTAATCGGGATGCCCAGTTCCATGCTTGAGATAAAAATCAAAATATAATTAAAAAAACTCCCTAGGAATGTGTTTGTATGGACAGTACCCATGAATTCGGCCCGCCGTGGAGTGTGATTGATTGGTGGAGGGGGAGTAAAAACTTTACCATTCTGTTTGGGAGCCGCCTATAATGTATTTAGCATGGAAGATATTGAAAGCATCTTGGTTGTTATGTGAGCAACGAAAGCATACCGCTCCAAAATAATTACCTATCTCTGTTTTAAAAGCTTGAGCTCTGGCACCTCTGCAAATCAATGCTTCCCTCTGCGAAGGGCTTATCTATTTACTTTATTGTTGAGTCATCATCTTCTTATAAAAGGCACCAGTTAGAGAGCACCATTATCATTTGTATGCCTTGCTATTAATTGATATTGAGTGTGAGCATGACTGGATCTTTCTCACCGTGAGTTACAATGTTTAGTCAGTCCTTGTTCTCCAAAGGTGCTCTGCATTTATGTTTTGCGGTCTTAGAAAGGCCTAGCGAGATACCATTATGTCATATTGTATCATGATTGTTTCGATAAATTGTTGAAATCCGGGACTTGTTATTATTGCTCGCTAGTTGGTTATGCCATTGACATAAGTAAATGTGAGACCTAAATGTTATTGTGAATGTGATTAGTTTATAATCTTTGCTGAAAATCTAAACATAAGTTAGACATATTTACAACAACGAGATCAAACAGAGTTTGTAAAAGTTTTTCTTTATCACTTTCAGTTTATCAACTGAATTGCTTGAGGACAAGCAAAGGTTTAAGCTTGGGGGAGTTGATATGGCTCCAATGTATCTACTTTTCCAAACTCTGTTGCCATTGTTTTGGACTCTAATTTGCATGATTTGAATGGAACTAACCCGGACTGACGCTATTTTCAGCAGAATTGCCTTGGTGTTATTTTTGTGCAGAAATAAAAGTTCTCGAATCATCCTGAAAATTTAAGGAGAAGATTTTTGGAATTAATAAAAAATACTGGCACAAGAATTAACCAGAGGGGCCACCAGCAGGCCACAAGCCTGCTAGCCGCAGCCACCCCCCTAGTCGCGCTGAGCAGGCTTGTGGGGCCCCCGTGTCTCCTACGACCTCCTCTCCAACTCCATATAACCCTATTTGTCGAGGAAAAAATCAGAGAGCAGAGTCCATCATGTTTCACCATACGGAGCCACCGCCATCGCCTGTTCCTCCTTGGGAGACCAGATCTGGAGTTCGTTTTGGGCTCTGGAGAGGGGAAATCGACGCCTTCATCATCACCAACCATCCTTCATCACCAATTCCATGATGCTCCCCACCATTCGTGAGTAATCTCATCATAGGCTTGCTGGACGGTGATGGGTTGGATGAGATTTATCATGTAATCGAGTTAGTTTGGTTAGGGTTTGATCCCTAGTATCCACTATGTTCTGAGATTGATGTTGCTATGACTTTGCTATGCTTAATGCTTGTCACTAGGGCCCGAGTGCCATGATTTCAGATCTGGACCTATTATGTTTTCATAAATATATGTGTGTTCTTGTTCCTATCTTGCAAGTTGTAGACACCTATTACGAGTTATGATCCGCATCCCCCAGGGTGACAATAACTGGGATTCTTTCCGGTGATTACCGTAGTTTGAGGAGTTCATGTATTCACTAAGTGCTAATGCTTTGGTTCGGTTCTCTATTAAAAGGAGGCCTTAATATCCCTTAGTTTCCCATAGGACCCCGCTGCCACGGGAGGGTAGGACAAAAGATGTCATGCAAGTTCTTTTCCATAAGCACGTATGACTATATATGGAATACATGCCTACATTACATTGATGAATTAGAGCTAGTTCTGAGCCACCCTATGTTATAACTGTTGCATGATGAATACCATCCGACATAATTATCCATCACTAATCCATTGCCTACGAGCTTTTCATATATTGATTTTCGCTCATCTACTTTGCCACTGTTACCGTTACTTCCATATTACTTTGCTACTGAATGCTTTGCTGTAGATATTAAGTATTTTAGGTGTGGTACAATTGACAACTCAGCTGCTAATACTCGAGAATATTCTTTGGCTCCCCTTGTGTCAAATCAATAAATTTGGGTTGAATACTCTACCCTCGAAAACTGTTGTGATCCCCTATACTTGTGGGTTATCACTGGCTGCCCAGCACACCACGGGTTGGTGCGCCACCACTAAGGTCCATGTGGCTCGTTGGGGTGTGTGGGCCCCACTTGGTGGTCCCCCGGAACCCATTCATCACTCCGGTACACTATCGGGAATGCCTAAAACTTTTCTGGAGTTCAAACATCACTTTCCTATATATCAATATTTACCTCTAGAACATTCCAGAGATCCTCGTGACATCCTGGATCTCATTTGGGACTCCGAACAACCTTCGGTCACCAACATTCATAACTCAATACTACGAAATGTCACCGAACGTTAAGTGTGCAGACCCTGCGGGTTCGAGAACTATGTAGACATGACCGAGACACCTCTACGGTCAATAACCAATAGCATGACCTGGATGCACATATCTCAAGGATTCAGTTAATCCCATATGTTGTTCCCTTTGTTCGTCGGTATGTTAGTTGCCCGAGATTCAATCGTCGGTATCTCTATACCTAGTTCAATCTCATTACTGGCAAGTTTATTTACTTGTTTCTTAATACAAGATCCCATGGCTTACTCTGTAGTCACATTGCTTGCAAGGCTTATAGTGATGTTGTATTACCGAGTGGGCCCTGAGATACCTCTCCGTCACATGGAGTAACAAATCCCAGTCTTGATCTATGCCAACCCAATAGACACCCTTAGACATACCTGTAGATCACCTTTATAGTCACCCAGTTACGTTTTGACGTTTGATACACACAAGGTACTCCTCTGGTGTCAGTGAGTTGCATGATCTCATGGTCATAGGAACAGATAGTTGACATGCAAAAAACTGTAGCAATAAACTGACACGATCATATGCTACGTTTATAGTTTGGGTCTTTTCCATCACATCATTCTCCTAATGATGTAATCCCGTTATCAAATGACATCTTATGTCCATGGCTAGAAAACCTTAACCATCTTTGATCAACGAGCTAGTCTATTAGAGGCATACTAGGGACATGGTGTTGTCTATGTATCCACACATGTATCCGAGTTTCCGATCAATACAATTCTAGCATGGATAATAAACAATTATCATGAACAAGCAGATATGATAATAACTAATTTATTATTGCCTCTAGGGCATATTTCCAACAGTCTCCCACTTGCACTAGAGTCAATAATCTATCTCACATTGCTATGTGATTTGTTATGAATCTCACACCCAATGAGTTCTAGGGTTCGGTCATGTTTTGCATGTGAAAGAGGTTTTAGTCAATGGGACTGCGACATTCAGATATGTATGTACTTTGTAAATCTCTATGTCATACTGTAGACACTGCTACCACGCTCCACTTGAAGCTATTCCAAATGGCTACTCCACTATATGTATCTGTATTGCTACTAAGAGTCATCCGGATCGGCGTTAAAGCTTGCATCGACTTAACCCTTTACGACGAACTCTTTATCACCTCCATAATCGAGAAATATTTCCCCTTAGTCCTCTAGTTACTAAGGATAATTTTGACTGCTGTCCAGTGATCCACTCCTGGATCACTCTTGTACCCCTTGACAGACTCATGGCAAGGCACACACAAGTGCGGTACACAGCATGGCATAGTATATAGAGCCTATGGATAAAGCATAGGGGACGACCTTCGGCTTTTCTCTTTCTTCTGCCATGGTCGAGCTTTGAGTCTCACTCAACTCCACACCTTACAAACCAGGCAAGAACTCCTTCTTTGACTGATCCATTTTGAACTCTTTCAAAATCTTGTCTAGGTATGTACTCATTGAAAGTCTCATCAAGCATCTTGATCTATCTCTATAGATCTTGATGCCCAATAATTAGGTAGCTTTATCCAGGTCTTCCTTTCAAAAACTCTTTTCAAACAACCGTTTATGCTTTCCAGAAATTCTACATCATTTCCGATCAATAATATGTCAACCACATATACTTATCAGAAACTCTATAGTGCTCGGACACACTTTCTTGTAAATACAAGTTTCTCGTAAACTTTGTATAAACCCAAAAACTTTGATCACTCATCAAAGCATATATTCCAACTCCGAGATGCTTGCTCTAGCCCATAGAAGGATTGTTGGAGCTTGCACACCTTTTAGCATCCTTAGGACTGACAAAACCTTCTAGTTGTATCACATACAACCTTTCCTCAAGTAAATCGTTAAGGAAACAATGTTTTGACATCCATCTGCCAGATTTCATAATTGAAAAATGCAGCAACTGCTAATATAATTCCAACAGACCTTTAGCATCGCTACGGGTGAGAAGGTCTCATCGTAGTCAACTCCTTGAACTTGGCAGAAAATTCTTTGCGACAAGTCGAGCTTTACAAATGGTAACATTCACCATCAGCGTCTGTCTTCATCTTAAAGGTCCATTTGTACTCAACGACCTGCCGTTCAACGGGCAAGTATACCAAAGTCCATACTTAGTTTTTATACATGGATCCTTTCTTAGATTTCATGGCCTCTAACCATTTGTTGGAATCCGGGCCCATCATCGCTTCTCCATAGTTCATAGGTTCATCGTTGTCCAACAACATGACCTCTAAGACAGGGTTGTCGTACCATTCAGGAGCAGTACACGTCCTTGTCGACCTATGAGGTTCGATAGTAACTTGATCCGAAGCTTCATGATCATCATCATTAACTTCCTCTTCAACTAACGTAGGCTCAACAGAAACAACTTTCTGCACTGTGCTACTCTCTGGTTGAAACAAAGGTTCAACAACCTCATCAAGTTCTATCTTCCTCCCACTCAATTATTTTGAGAGAAACTCTTTCTCAAGAAAGGACCCGGTTTTAGCAACAAACACTTTGCACTCGGCTCTGAGATAGAAGGTATACCCAACTAATCTTAGGGTATCCTATGAAGTTGCACTTTACCGCTTTGGGTTTGAGCTTATCAGACATAAGTGTCACATTCCCAACCCCTGAGAAATGATAGCTTAGGTTTCTATCAAACCATAATTCATACGGTGTCATCTCAATGGATTTAGATGGTGCCCTATTTAAAGTGAATGTAGTTGTCTCTAATGCATAACCCCAAAACAATAGTGGCAAAACGATAAGAGACATCATAGTACGCACCATATCCAATAGAGCACGACTATGACGTTCGGACACACCATCACACTATGGTGTTCCAGGTGGAGTGAGTTGTGAAACCACTTTCACATTGTCTTAAGTTGTATACAAAACTCGTAACTCAGATATTCACCTCCACGATCATATCATAGACATTTTTATCTTCTTGTCACGATGATCTTAAATTTCACTCTAAATTTGTTTGAACTTTTGAAACGTTTTAGACTTGTGTTTCATTAAGTAAATATACTCATATCTACTCAAATCATCAGTGAAGGTAAGAAATAACGATATCCACTTCATGCTACAACACTCATTGGACCGCATACATCAACATGTGTTATTTCCAATAAGTTACTAGCCCGCTCCATCATACCGAAAACGGGGTCTTTAGTCATCTTGCCCATGAGGCATGGTCCGCATGTCTCAACACATTCGAAATCAAATGTGTCTAAAGATCCATCAGCATGGAGTTTCTTCATGCGATTTATACCAATATAACATTTAGCGGTAGTGTCACAAGT